>CM062806.1:539966556-540636066 GCA_031772625.1 Pinus tabuliformis
CCTATGCATCAATCCCACAAACACGATACCCTTTGACTGTGACAACTTGAAACTAGATGCCTCTTGGAACACCACTAATAACTCCAATATCACCCCAACAAACCATGATCCTATTTTCTACAAACAAGCCATAGGTAAAAATTGCACCTGTTGTAATATGTTCAAGTTGAGTAGTCTCCAAATACGATCCCATCACTGTAAATTTCACCAGTGATGTGCCGTTCTCTTGCACACAACACCATGCTTCCTACCATTCCATTATCATAGTCATTGTCACTTTGCAGAGACTCCATAAACTCTCTACTTTATAGCAAATCTATCACTTATTAACTTCATGTACCTTCACCTAACCACATATGAATTTTCACATATAATCAAGCCCTTCCTTCTAGTTCAATTCTCCATGCGATTGTCCTCACCATGCACTTTGATGTTGCTTACTACTAACCCACCCCTTTTCAAGAATTGCAAGCACCATATCCATCTAGTATCACCTCAATGGATATACACTCATGATTCATCACATCCATTGCGATTATCTTGGCATTCTAGACCCCTTTGTCCTTTATTGTCTTCACTATCAAGAGGAGGCATACTAGTCCATTTCCACCCCTATTTCCATTATTATTGACACATAAGGCTAAATAAACCCTTGGAAACAACGACATCCCTCTGAAGCAAATATCTAGCTATGATACCAATTATTAAAAAATTACCATGAATACATAAAATATTTACTGAGGTAAACCATAAACAACAAAAAAACACATGCAAACATAAACACCAATGTTTACCCTCGGAAAACGCCAAATCTAGGGAAATCCTAGTCAATGGAATTCCATTAGTTCTTGGCCATAACCTTGGCTATGCTAACGAAGTGAGCCTTCACTTCTCACGTCCTTGGCCCTTTACAATGAAGTATTTCAAGCCTTTTAAAGGCTCCATTACATCAATTCCACGAGAAAATTTCCATGGGAAACCAAAAGACCATGGGCCCAAAACCACTACTATTGACGCAACCAACTTCGACTCTTTCCTCGAGTAAAGTTTACCTAACAAGCTACACACAAGCCTCTATAGTAGCAAGTATTTTTTACCTTGTTACACAATACCTCACCAAGATTCTCTCCTCTGAAGTTGGTATTCAAATTTTCCTCTGAACTTGGTATTTCGGTATCCTTGGTTCCTTCCTCTAGAACCTATTGAGCTTACTTTGCTCCTCTTAGGCTTCTACACTTTATTCACTCTTCTCATGAGTTTACCCACAATTTCAGCTTGTGGAATTGTCTCAACAACTACTCTCCATCCTTAGATGTAGGTTGTTACAGTTCCTCTTTTTCTACAATAGTCTTTGCTACACTTATTTCTTCTTTTTTTATTGCAAGACACAATCAACGATTTTTGTTCCCAAATTACCTTGAAAATCAAAATTTAGGGTTATATTCTCCTTTTGAAAGACTCCCATGCACTATTCCTTTCAAGCCTAATCTTCACAAAAAGGATAAGGCAACACAAATATGTAGATATGTTATGATATCACGGATATAAACATCATAGATTTTGATTAGTAAGTAAGTACAATATAATATGTTCCCACATGAAAGAATAGACCAATTCTTGAAATAAGGTTGGAGGAGCACCTTGTCATGACAATAGCGTTAAAAAGACACACATGAGAACTCAAATTCATGCTTCATATCTAAAACTCAATAATCGTAAACTTCTTATAATAACCATGCAAAATGAACTCACATCAATAGAGCATTCAATAAATCATTAAACAAATATGTATCAGTTTAGGATTTCTACAGTTCATTTGTAAGATTGAAAAAAGTGATTCATTACATCTTTAATCTTTGTATTTCCTATATTTGTATACACACAACTCAGGTATAGAATAAAAATATTGTACCAAGAAACATAGTAGAAAACACCATTCAGTGTTGGCACATAGAACTTGTTATATTTGGAAGCAAAAATGTAGATTATCACACCACGATTAATATATCGAACATTAAACAAGTAGGTATACAACCTATAATAGTAAATGAACAAAAAGGAAAATGCGTGAAACCTGGCATAACATCTACAGTAAAGATATTCCATGTATTTACATTACGTAGAGATAGATCAGAATTTGGTGACCCTATCATCCCTTTCTTCTTCTTCGCCTGGTGAAAGTCATGGTGCTAGTAACCAGGAAGCTAAGAAGAAGGAGAAAAATAAGAAAGGGGGCTATGAACAAACCATTTCCATGAAAGTGGATAGTGTTCAAAAAGCTTCCAATATGCCTCGTAAAATGAAATTCCCTTGCAAGTTTTGTAAGGGTGACCACCTTCTAAGAAATTGCCTTGGTATTCCCCAAGTATTAGAAGTATGGTCCACAGGATCACATCAACACTTGTTGCCAACCTGTAAAGATCATGATGGTGAAAAACCATCAACCACTGATAATAAGTTTCACAATAAAATGGGTAAAGTAGGTTTCCCTGTACGTTATCTGAAGGGAGTCATAAAACTCACCTTTTCGCTCATATGGATGAAGCCTCAAAATTGTTGGAAAGCCTTACTATTTCTCAAGAATAAATTCCAAGTGGTCACTTTTAGTTTCCCCCCAATCCTCCATTATTTGATGAAGTGGTTGATTTGATTCCATCTTTAAATCCCACTCTCCCTGGGCGTGAATCCCATGAGTCCTTTTTCATTCAACCATTGGTTGATAAAGTGGTAGACTCGATTCCATCTTTAGTCGATCATAATATACCCTTATAGAGTGAAGTTAATATCACTCAGGTTCATCTTGTTACTTCAGATCCAATTGAAAAAGGGACCATTTCTCATGTTCTCATGGAACCCCTCCAAGAAATGAGGTCATTTCCTTTGATTGGAATCAATTTTCCAATCCTCACCTCCCTTATTACATGCCCTTCCAAATCATGGCGCGATGTTGTGATAAGAACATATAAAACACTATTATAGACAAAGTTTCCAGTGTTAGCATTATATCCTTGAATGCTTGGCAAGCTTTAGGTTCCCCACAACTTGTGTCCATTAATCAGTTTTTGTTGCCTTTATAGAAGAGCCAGTGAACCTTTAGGGATCCTTCCTCAGTTTCCTATTGCCTTAGAAGGAAAAACTATTTGTATTGATGTTATGGTAGTCCAAGGCCCCTTGGATTTCAATTTTCTCCTTTGGCGAGACTATGTTTATGCGATGAAAGTTGTTTTGTCCACACTGTTATCCTCTACGATTTCCCAGGCTGAGAAGGAGATCGAAAGTGGTAACTTCAAACCACTTTCATTTCAGCAACTAGCCCTGCTAAACTAGAGAGGGATCTCTCTAAGGATATCACAGTCAATGAATGGAAGAGAAAAGGATTTTAGGCTAGATTAATAGTTCTATTTGAGTTTTTGAAAATTTAGGGTTTTTGGTTTGCTGGACCATGGATGAGAAAAGAGCAATTAGGTCAACATCTCAAAGGGTTGCAGTAGCAGGCATGAAGAGGAGCAAGAAAGCAGTTTCTTATTATGGATTTTAGAGTTTGGTCAATGTAGTGTAGGGTCTGAAAAGCTTAAAAGGTTATAATGAGCATGTATTACCATGAATTCATTAATTTAGAAGAAGAAATACACTAACACGATTTTCCACATAAACAGAGCTTTGAATGTAAAGAATTATGCCTATATAACTGCAAGGAAAATCACATGAGGAAATAAAAAAATGTTAAGAGAGATGGATTCATTCATAAGAAATTGACATTGAAATAAAACAACACCACAAACTCACTGCACATGTATTCCTGAAAAATAGCTGCAACTGCTCCTTGATTAACTATGTGAAAGCATAAGTTACAAGTCCTCTCGTCTGAAGTACAAACCTTCTCTATGAATGACAAATGATACATATAGACTATAATAAACCATTTCCCCACCTTCAGGGGTCGAATTCCTAATTGGTGGAAGAGTTCCCAAGAATCTCTCAGCCAATAAGAGAGAGTGAAAAGGTAAAATACACACTCTTCTCTTAGACATTGATTTGAGTTTTAATTCTTTTATGAAGCCTATTTAAGCACAAAAACAACTTATCATGCTAATTTATTCCATAATTACATCATAAAGACTTTAAAATATCGAAATTACATCATAAAACCAAGATCTGGCAAAAATAAACTGAGAAATACTGCTACACGTAAAAGCGTAGCGCACTCAGGCATAATTGTAGCGCCATCTTGCAGGAGGATTTTAGAAGTCTTTCTAAAGTCAAATTTGAAATATGAGAGAACACTCAACTAGAATTTCGTGTCAAGTTTCCATAACATCTTTAATTTTTGAAAATGACCCAAGGGAAGGCCTTCAAAAATTGATTCTCCCAAGGTGTCTCTATAGGCACAGTGCCTGCTTCTGAATAGTGGCAGAAAGTGACTTTTTTGACCTGTTTTTTGGCTTTTTCTCCCAATTTATCTTTCAACAAGATTGCAAACGTAGTTATCTGATAAGTATAGGTTATTATCTATCCAAGCATACAACTTTTTTGTTATTTGGAGGTTTGTAGAAAAAGCGCAACGCCTATAACTGCCATTGTGTTTTGAAAATAGACAAAAAACATCAAAATTTTGAAAATGACAAAAATTTCTCCAAATCTTCTCAAAATTGCTGAGTGAAGCTATAATATTATGTTTTATGCCATGATGGAGGCCTCAGCAAGAAAATCAAGTTTTTCCTTGTCCTTTTGGCTTGTTATGGTTTCCTTGAGATTCTTCTTCAAATGCTTTATTTTGACTTGGGATACTTTGTTTCTTGTGTAGTAATGTGCATCCATATGCCTTTGCAAGTTATTGTCCCTGCCTAACTTCTTAAGGAGCTTTCCCAAGTGTCCATTTGCCTTATCAAGTCAATATACCCTATCTTCATTGATTTCTGTAGTGATTAGTTCATCTACAGTAATTTGTTCTTTTGGTGGAGAAACCTCCCTTTGTAGCTCAAGGGCTCTCTTCGATGCTCTTGTTCTTGGTCTCCCTGATGTACTTTGATTTCCTTTACCTTTTGACACTTTCAATATAGCCACTGCTTTTCCCTTTACATCTTCTTTCTTTGAAAAAGTTGTTTGTTTATCTTGGATCATTTGGTTCACTTTCAATTGTGTGTTATCTTGTCGCAAGCATTCTATTAAATCATTCACCTCTATCAACTTGCCTTCTAGCCTCTTTATCTCAGCCTCCTTATTCCTTATGATTAGATCTTCAATTCTACCCTCATATCCTTTCTCCATATCTGACACATTTTTACCTGATGGGAGAATTCCTCATGCTGCGAGGAAGCTCTCTGTTCACCTGCTGCAAGCTTGGCCCTTTCAACAATCTTTTCAGCAAACACAAGCCTATCACCTCTGGAGTATGTCGGAAATTATTTTTCCCTGTTGTTCCTCTTGGTTGGTCTGCTTGAAGAAGCAACCTCTTGCTACACTGATGAGCTTGAATGTGTTGTTTCATCACTAGACATAGTTGTAGAAGATGGAGGAAAAGCTCAACTTGAAAAGTGATCCCAAGACATATTTTCCTGTGCTAACTAATGACAAACTAGCACTTTCAATAAGACATGATGAAACAAACTATTATGGTGATTCTCTCCCATATTTTTTACCTTTTATGTCATTTTAATCGGACTTTTGTACAGATAATGAGACAAATTGATTTGCTGAACATCGGTGAAATGCATCAAAAGCTTCATGTTGTACTTATATAGCCTTGAATACCTACCCTCACATGTGAATTACTTCATGATCATTTTCATGAGAGGGCCATATATTTCTAAAAAATGTCTGAAAAGAAAAATATATTTTGGAGCTACGTTGTATGGTGCCTTTAGGTACATCTTGTAATTTTCAATGTCAAGGTCTTCTCTCTTGAACCAAATTTCTCCAGTGTTTGGAATCCCTGTAGTTGCGGAGATAAGTGGCCTTAAAACAGCGAATTGAACTCCTAATATGGTCACTCTATCCTTTCTTATTTTGGTGGCAAAAGCATTGGTCAATTGATCATGAAACTTCAATTGCTCAATTCTCTGGCAAAGTGTAAGACAACTTGCATCTTAAAATCATTTTCTAATGAAGGGAGATGATAAGGCCTCATGGGTTGAGGTAGGTTCATATCTGATGGCATGTCCTACCCTATGCTTCCTTTTTTTGTTCATAGGTTTCAGATTCCATGTCAACACTTAGCTCTTAGGATAGAAACAAGGGTTTTGACTCTAGGAAAAACAGAGGATTTTTAATAGATGTGAGGGAGTTTAGGGAGATGAGGGGGATAGAGAAACAGAAAAATTCTAGGGAAATTTAGGGGGTAGGTGAGGGAGGTTACGAAGCCAGGGAAAGTAGAAATTTAGGATTTGGGTGAGTGGAAGGTTTCCAAACAAGAAAAACATAGTCTTGTGGTTTAGAAGGTGTAATCTGTCTAGGGTTTAGGTATAATTGATGAGATTTGAGAGTGGATCTGATGGAGGGTGTTTAGGAGGGTGTGTTTAGGATATATTATCATGTAAAAATAATTTTATACAAGTTTTAGCAACAATTTGACATGAAAATGATGAAAGCCTTGAAGACTATATTAAAAAACCCTAGGAGATGGACATGAAGCATAACAAGCACAGTTGAGACAATTGAGAGAGGATTGAGCCTTACGATAAACCACCAACCTGTATTAGTAGTAGCACAATGTGAAAATTATAAAGGAAACCACTGTAGGGAGCTCACAACCTTTGAGAGATGAGCAGCTGCCTGGCATTTGCGTAGCGGAATAGAGTTATTTCGTAGCACCAATGGAGAACTCGACTTATGGATGCAGAAAAATATCTTTGTCTGACAATCTCGCCTTGATTAGATGGAGATGAGTGTTGGAAAGTGAAATGGGCAAATGGAGAGTGAAAGAGAGTGAGTGATGGCCTTTTATAACTTGAGAAAATCTATTTTTCCTTTGCAAATGGTAATGGACTCACCATAGCAATTATAACTTGGACTTGACACTTTGCAGCTTCATGATCTTTACGATGGTATTCATTTAAGAAAGCGAAATAAAAAGCATGATTTAAAAAACCTTGATTACCAAGTTGATCTCTATTATTCCTCATAAAATGAATTTTAATTGTAAAAAGACCAACTTTTAGAAATTTAACCTATTGACCTAGTGGTGACCTAACATAGGCTTATTAGGTGAATTGTGAACATAGTGTCTATGGGACTCTTCTAAAAATGATTTGACTTGACCAAGATAATGTTCTTTGACCATGAGACTGAAAGGAATAGTAGAGACTAACCTTGTTAGTCGGTGAGCAATTTTTTTTATTGAAAAACTCTTTGAAACTATAAACATTTGACCTGAAACCCTAAAAATAACTATGTAAGAGCACATTTGATCACCGGTGACTGGCATGACTGACAGGCACTAAAATTGGCTCCAGTTGGGGATGGCAGCTCCTTGGAGGTTTCAAGAACACCGTAGACCAGGTAGCCTTATTCATTGGACAATGGAGTCAAAATTCCATAGACTAGACTCAAACTAAAAACTGACTTACTATCTGATACGATATGACTCTAAAATAAAAATAAAACTAGTAGATAATCAAAGAAGCCTTATGGCCTTCTCCTCGGGCTTCAAACTACTATGATAGCCAGTTCAACACTTGAACATAAAAAGTAAACTTGTATATAGAATGGTGGTGAAAATTTGCAGAAATTTCTTCAAGTATGGTAATGCTTGAGAAGCCTAACATTGATTGCTCCTCCTGAATAATCATCCCCATTCATCTCCTCCAATATAAAAGCATTCTTTCCTCAGAAAGCTGAGATTCAGTATGGCCCTTTCCATAAGTTTTCAAACTTCCCATGTTTTTCTTTTTCTTCATTTCTAGCATTCTGTGTAGCATCCCAACGAAGAACCACATCACCTAAATTGAAATTGTCTTCTTTTGTCTTGCGATCATAGATCTTCTTTATTCTTTCTTGAAGTTTAGAAGTATTTTGAAAAACTTCCTCCCTAGTTTGTTGTAAATGGATCATTTGATTTATCCTTCGCTGCATATCATTTGTTTCACTGTCCATTTCCTACAAAATTTTCATGACCGGGACAACAAGAGATGAAGGAAAAACAGTAACAATCCCGTACACCAACTGAAAATGAGACACAAATATGGATTTATTAGTACTGACCTTGTCTGCACATAAAGCATTGATGAGTTTTTTGTGCCAGTTCTTCTTATTTACTTCTAAAACTTTCTTGATGATGTTGATTAGAGATTTATTGGAAGATTTTGCCAGACCATTCCCTTGCGGATGATAAGCAGTAGAATGCCCCAATACAATATGATATTTTTCCCAAAATTCCACCATCTTCTTGGAATTGAAAGCGACAACATTTTCGGTGATTATCTTCTGTGGGCAGCCAAATCTAGACAAGATATTAGATTCAATAAACTGAATGATAACATAATCAGTAGCTTGCCTGGTTGGGATTTCCTCAATCCATTTTGTAAAATAGTCTGTGGCTGTCAGGATCGATTTGTGTTGTGCAGACGATGAAGGATGGATTTCGCCAATAAAATCAAGACCCCATTGCTAGAAAGGAGCCGTGACTGAAATGGGTTGCAAGGGTAATCGTAAAAGCTTTCTTTTTCCCTGAAAATTCTGACATTCATGACAACTCATCACTATTTTATATACATCAAAAAAAAGAGTGAGCCAATAAAAACCGGCTCTCAAAATTTTGTTTGCCCTGGTTTTCCAGAAAAGGTGACCGGCACAATCTCCTTTATGGAAATCTCGCATTACATTCTTTGCTTCATTTTCAACCAAACAGTTCAACAACACACCACCTGGATCCTTCCAAATCAAAACACCATCAAGAATGAAATATTTTGAAGTTTTCAACTTTAAGGATATACTTTTACCTTTGGGCACTTCTAGTGGAGGATTTAAATGCTACAATACATAAACAATGTCAGAGTACCATGGAGATGAAGTGAACATGCCGGACACTTGTAGCTGTGAGTCTTCTTCTTCCTCCTCAGAAAGGGCATCAATCAGATTGATATCTAACGCATGCAAATTAGATTCAACCATGAGCTTAGCCAAACCTTGTCCCTTGATGAGCTTTGTGGGATTTATCTCGAAATCATATTCTAGCATGGCTACGATCCATTTTCCCCGCCTTCCTTCATGATCTGTCTACACAAGAACTTCTTTTACAACTTGTTATCACCTGGATTGAACCTTAGGCTGAAGGAAGGCAATGCCAGGGTAACCACAAACCACGCTTAGCCAAGTAGCTAGCCCTACTAGGCCAGGAGAGGGCTCTCTCCATAAGGATCTCAGCCAAGATGACTGGATCAAGAAAATGATATTAGGCTAGGTATAGTAGCACAAGGTTTGATTTGATTTTGAAGGGTTTTGCTAGATCAGGAGGAGCCAAATAGTTAGGGCAAGGAAATTAGGTCAAAATTGCAGGGTTTTCGATGGGGCAAGGTAGGCATAAGGCTCAGAACTCTAGGTTTTTATGGGTGAGGTGATTCAAGACATGTGAGGAGCTAGAAAGAGCATGTAAGCAACATGGATTCTTCCTAAACTGAAGAAAACATAGACTGTGAATATTTTCCCAAAACAGAGCATAAATATTATGGGTTCTGCCTATCAACTTGAAAACATCCACTTAAAGAGTATGAAATGATAAAATGGAGTCAACAATATATTTTAATACATGAAAACATAAGAAAAATTGAACTGAATATCATACCACATGGATCCCAAAGAAATAGCTACAAATTTTCATTAATCTCCTGCTAAAACTGATACAAAATGATGTCTACTCAAAGCCTAAGCATCCAACTGAGTCCAACCCTTTACAATGAGAAAGAAGAAGAAGATATAGACATTGTTTCAACCTCCTCCCATCCTCAGGAATCGAATCCCTAATATGAGGAGCTAATCTAACCAAAACTAAACAAGAAACTGGAATCTAGGCATCCTAACAACTTGCCTCTAAAAGTGAGGAAATTGATTCATTTGTCCTCAAGGTGACTTTTAATCTAATGAATCTACCATATAGTACTTATTATCTATCATATTTACATGCCTAGTCATCATTTGCATCAGTAAAACACCATCTATGAGAGGAAACCCAAAAATTACAGTCAAGGCACAGTGAAATAGACACTCAGCACAATTTTTGTCCTATGCGCACTGCCCAAGCCCTATGCGCAGCGCTTTTGGTAGGTCCATTTTGGAGGCTTCCTGGTGTCCAAATTGAGCTCATGATAGCTCATTGGAAAGCTAGTTAAGTATTATTTCCATAACATCTTGAATTTCTATATTTGAAGCTCATTAGATCCCTAAAAAATGGATTCTCCGAAGACTGCTTCTGTGTGACCAGAAAAGGGCAGAAAGGTCATTTTTTGGGTGTTTTTTGACCTTTTGGTTGACCAGTTCTGCTCTAAAAGATTAGAAAATGCTCAGGGTGCATGTACTCATCATTACGAATCCAAAAATGCTGATCATTCCCTCATTGGATGCCCCTAGGAAAAGCACAACGCCACTGAGCCAAAATTTATGTGTCAAAAATTGCCAAATTCTTCAAAAGGCAAAAATTCTTCAAACCCTGCTCAAAATTTGTGGAAAATACCACCATTAAGTATCTTGGTTAGCCAAGGAAGCTTCAAAAAGCATCCTAAGCCTATAATCCTCCTTTTTTCCTTTGAGTGCTTGTTTTAGCCTTGTCTTCATTTGCTTGACCCTTATATTGCAAATCTTGTTTTGGGTCCTGTAATGGCGAGCCATGTGTCTCATGATTCTATTGTCCCTATTGGCCTTTTGGAGTAGCTTCTTCAAATTCAAATTGACCATGCCAAGCCAAGTTTCTCTATCTTCCTCAATTTCCTTCTCAATTATGTGTTTTGTAGTCAAGGTAGCCGATGTTTCTTCCTCTTGCATTACTGATTTGCCCTTGTCACTTTGCCTCTTTGTTTTGAGAAGTTCCAGCTCCATGAGGACTTGTTTGTCACTTAGCTGCTTGTTCTCTTGCTCAAGGTATGAAATGACATACTTAGCTCTTTCCAAGTTGTCCATCAGTGCTTGGATCTGTGCATCTTTTTCCCTTATGGTTATGTTTTCATTTGTTGCCTCATCTTGGGCCTCCAAGTCAATTGTTTCAATGCCATGATGGATGTGTGGTTGTTCTGGTTCATCATCTTCCACCAAATTAAAATCTCTTTCCTCCTCATCATCAAGGTTTTCCTCCAACGCCTTTTCTTTCCATTTATGCATCTACTGCACCTGTTGTACCTGTTGTGTCGATGAAGAAGGCAAAGCCCCTTCCACAGTTGGTGGGTCAAGCATTTTGCTATGAGCTGATGAAGAAGGCAAGGCCCCTTCCACATCAAGTGGAGTAAACACTTTCCTATCTACTGCAAACAACTTTCTATCCCCTCTCTGATATATCTTGTAGGCTTCTAGCTCCTCATCAACTTTAGTCGCTTTAACCTTCTCATCTTTCTTTTCTTTGGCACTGCTAGAAGGTCTTTCTATTTCTTGAGGTACCGATGGAGGAATCTGAGGGTCCCTGAAGATTTCGTTGGCAATGAAAATCTCCCAGGATATGTTAACGAGGTTGAGATGATGTAGCACAATCATATTAATCAAGGAATAGTAATAGAGACTACTCATTTTCTAGGGGTATGGCCTTTTCTGTACAATGTAGGCCATCTTCTCAATGTTCTTGAATAAGAAATAAGGGATGCTCAATATTTTCACTCTTGTAAAATGCATAAGAAGCCTAATGTGATAGGTGTACAATCTTGAAAATCTGCCCTCACATGTGAAATATTTCATAATGATCCTCATCATCGGGGCATATTTGTCTTCAAGGAACTTGAAAGGAAAAGTCCTCTTCTTTTAATTTCTATACCTAGATTTGATGTATGGCTCATAATAGTGCTCATCCAAATCTTGTGCCTTATACCATTTCTCCGCATACTCTATTTAACCTGCATACTCTATTTAACGGATCACTCAGATTTGTTCCTCAACTTGTCCTGACGATGAACCACACTAGTTGGTTCGAAACGCGTCGACAAATGATTCTCTATGTGATTTTGTTGAAACCTCTTACAATCAAGTATGGATCACAGAAGTCTAAACTCTCTAATAATTTCCCTGCACGGAGAAGCCACTGCTAAAAAAGTTCATCATTTCGAAAGGGCACGCATGCAGGTCTCGAAGTTGAGGTCAAATCTAGCGTTTATAAAGCATTGCAGGGATTCCTCGGTTATTCCAACGTTTGGCCATTCATATAGCCGTTGGAGGACCTGCATACTCTATTTAACAGATCGCTCAGATTTGTTCCTCAACTTGTCCTGACGATGAACCACACTAGTTGGTTCGAAACGCGTCGACAAATGATTCTCTATGTGATTTCGCTGAAACCTCTTACAATCAAGTATGGATCACAGAAGTCTAAACTCTCTAATAATTTCCCTGCACGGAGAAGCCACTGCTAAAAAAGTTCATCATTTCGAAAGGGCACGCATGCAGGTCTCGAAGTTGAGGTCAAATCTAGCGTTTCTAAAGCGTTGCAGGGATTCCTCGGTTATTCCAACGTTTGGCCGTTCATATAGCCGTTGGAGGACCTGCATACTCTATTTAACGGATCGCTCAGATTTGTTCCTCAACTTGTCCTAACGATGAACCACACTAGTTGGTTCGAAACGCGTCGACAAATGATTCTCTATGTGATTTTGCTGAAACCTCTTACAAACAGGAAGAATTACAGCAACGTAGTCATCATTCTGAACATGTTTCTGTTCAGAAGATTGAAACAGACTCCCATATACAACAAGACAATAATGTTACAGTCAATTTAGATCTAGTGCCCAATAAAGCAACAGAGTTACATGCAGATGCAGAAGTTTAGTTTTCACTTCCCAGGTCTATCATCAGACCTTGGGAAGAGCTTGTGCACAACAAGCACAAAACTGGTCTTGGATATGACAAGGACGTGTCCTTTCATATTCTAGATTACTCAAAGCTCATCCAGTTTCAAAGTGTTGGATTCCTTCATGATAGTTCACCTTCAGCTATTCCAGATTCTGCTCCTCTTCCATAGCAACAACAATAGATTGTGAAATGCCAACACTGTGATTGAGTTCGCCATATGAAGGATCATTGTTTTGATCTTCATCCATGTAAGCATTGTCATAAAACCAATCATTCTTCAAACAGATGTTTCAGAAACAAACCTCCTGCAAGAACAAGGATTCATCTTGGATGGATCACTTCTTAGCAATGGGCTTCAACAGCCAAGAAGATATTTCACTCATACAACAGGATTTGTTCTCAAATATTGAAAAGTCTTATAGTTGAGATCTCTTCATCTTCTCACCTTGTATCTGACAGGGGGGGAAGTGATGGTCATCTACAAGCTTCAAAGCCACATCAAGCGAGCCTAAGCCACCACTTCCAATACCAGATTCAGAGTTGTAGCCAGAGACAAATATGCCGCTGAGCATGCCTTCAGTCGGTGATACCTCTTCAAAGAATTGGGGACACTTCCTCTAGCAGAATACTTCAGCTTCTTGCCAGTTTTGGAAGAGTTCCAAGAATTGCATCAAGCATTCCAGAGTTGTTGGTCATCCTTAAACCATTACAGGTTGAGACCTCCCTTTTCAGGTTGAGGTTCTCCCTTTTATGTAGGGTGAGACCTCCCTTTCATGGTTGAAGGTTTCCCTCTTCAAAACATCAAGAGCACTTCCTCTAGCAAAAGACCTGAGCTTCATGCCAGACTTGGAAGAGTTCCGGGAATTGCACTAAGCATTCTAGTGTTGGTGGTCATCCTTAAACCACCTCCCTTTATACCAACATTTCAGAGAGCACATTTAGCCTAGCGCTGCCATTCATTTTTGCATGTTTTGTATTACCGCTCTCTTCTTGGACTCATACATAACCCTTCGGATTAAGGGGGTGAATGTCGGACACCTAATCCTCTAAGGGTTGGGGTGGAAGCTGAACAGCCAAAAAGAGTCCAAGGGACCACTTGGAATATGAAACCAATGGTCACTCCTATGTATTATAAATATGTATTATTGTAAATAAGAAATGTAATCTGATGTTTATCTTTAATATTTTGTCTCTACCATGTGCGTGTTTAAAAATTATATTAGAATAGAGAAAAACACCACTTTAATAATTAAATTAAAATATAATATGTAAAAAGTCAATCTCAGTTGAATCTCATCGCTCTATATTGATATGACAAGAAGAATATTCACTTAAGAATAGACGTTGTCCATCCATTAGATATGCCTATCAACTTAATTAAACTTAACGTCCAACATGTTGATATAATAATATCTCATCCCTCATCCCTCCATATTGATATGAGACTAAAAATATTCACTGAAGAGTAAATTTTGTCTTTCCATTAGAAACAAATTAAAAAATCTATCAACCCTATTGTTGTGAAATAAATATGTGTATCAATATAATTACAATTTTTCATTATTTTAATTATAATGGATAAGATATAAATTAATTTGACTTTTGAAAGCTGGTCATCTTATAATCTCAAACCGGCCATCCTAACGGATCTCTATCCAATTTTAATCAAAATTGTTTAAAACAAATATACCAAACCGTTAAACCACATCATTTGACACGGGATATTATAATCTCAAACATGGAATCCACGGCGGCCACGAGACTATACAAATTTATTATTACAGAATTTTGAGAAACAGAAAAACTACTCAAGAAGGATGTTACAGATGTGTTCTACACGTGTAAGAATTAATAATAAAAGTATTTGCTGGATTATACGTTAATCTGAAAAAAAATACGATTTGTTACCACATTTGGTCAAGATGCATCCTCCTGTTAAAGGTGTGAAAATAAATTCCACATCTTTTAGGCTTCTTTTAAGAATTTTAAATTATAATATGAATAGATAGGACACCTGATTTAATTTAAAAAAAACAGCTGTGCAAAATGCATTGCTAAACAAATTTATGGGATGAAAAGATCATCTAAAAGGAGTTATTTTTTGTAACAAAATATGTTTCCAATGCATATGAACATTACAATATTGAGAAATACAGAAAAATTTAAGATATTAGATAAGAAATATAATCATTGAATGTGTAATGAAAGAATTGAGTGATTGAATTTTGCACATATTAAATTGTCGTTGTTACTTTTTTTTACAATATTAATATATTTATTTATTAATAAAAATAATAGCATTATAAAAAAAATTATATTTGAAAATTGTAATTTAAAAAAATTAAAAATAAAAATAATTAATATTGTTAAGAATTTCTAGAATCTTGTATATTTTGTTTGAAGAGTTCTGGTGAACACTTCATCCATCTTAAGTATTTATTCACATGACATTTTATTGTGTAAAGACTACAATAAGACCTTCAAGTTATGGTCCAATAAAAGGTTTAGAAAATAGATATTTCAATAATATTGAAAAATAGATATTTGTTGTTGTTAGTGTCCCAACTTATTAGAAACTAATAACTAGCACAACTATGATTGGTAAATGTCCATATGTATCAACCCATAATAAGTATCAAAACACATACTTCATTATATATCTCAAGTTGCCAAAATTAAAAAATAATAAGATTTAACTAAATTATAACATTATTTATTATTATTATTATTGATAAAATTATACATCTAAAAAAAACTTTTTTGACCATGGATATTCACTCTCACTTTATTATGTAGATTATTAATATGTAAATAGGATTTGCTACAATACCATAGTTTATTAATACCTTATGTCCAAAAAGTCATAACTAATTTCATATGATAATTGTTCATATGGCATTTTCCTTTAGATTAATGAATTTTATTTCAATTAATGAGTTTAAATAAAAGGGAAGAAAGACATACCTACTTTGAATATAATTATCAACCTTTGATTTGTGTATACTACTAAGTATATTCTTGAAAATTTAATGGAGGTTAAATCCCTAGCATCCATTGAATAATTATTGATAATTAAGTTGACATAATGAAAAGGAGGTTTCTCCCAAAAGGCTGAGAGCGGATCTCCACGGTATTCCCTGATTGCGACCATGGCCGCTGTAAATGCGTCGATGATGGCGATGAATGGAGCATCGCTCCTGCAACGGAGGCCAGCGGAGAGGTCAACAGACGGCAGGCAGCTTCGAGTAAAATGCATGGCAGGGGTTAGTAATTCGGCTGCTGTTTCGATCTCGTTCGCCATGGCCGGGTTCCCCTTGTCGAAGTGGATCAGCAGATTGCATGATTTCTCCTTTTTGTTTGGCCGTGAGGTTTCGGGGGTTTCAGCGGCGGCAGATCTGAAGTGCGGCAGCCTAAAGCCTGTGTTCGATGGGAAATGCGGAGAGCAAATTGGCAACAAGCATAGATCGGGCAGAGGGTTTGCAGATCTAGACATGCACAAGGAAAAACGATCCAATACGAGGCCAGATCTGGAAGATTGTTTACAGCCAGAGCAGGTAACAACAACTCGTTTTCAGATTTTTATTAAATCCCCTTAGGGGAAAGCCCGTCTAGTGTGGGTTCATGCAAAAAGCACCATCTTGCAGCTAAAACAGCAAATATGGGCAGAGACGGGATACCCAGTTCAAATCCAACATTTGGTCAGTGGTAGGTGGTCCCTCCAGGACAGTAGAACGCTGAGAAGCTATGAGATTAGTCCAGGAACAATCATTGCCATAAACCTTAGGCTGAGAGGAGGGGCTCTGCCTCAGGGACAGCCAAGCTCCTCAGGGGGAGACAAGGGGAAAAAGACAGCACCTCAGCACCAACCCAAGGGAGGTTCCTCCTACAAAAACATTTTACAGGGCAACAGAGACTCAGGGTCCTCTCCAGAACAAGGCGGATATACACCTAGGCCATACATAGTAGATCAGCTAGGGCAAACCCCAGCCCTTAACTTTGATTCTACAGGGCTTGATGATTTCGTTAAGTCCTATGAAACGCAGGCCCTAATCTGTCGTTTTAACAGTTTTTGGCCAAAACCAATGGATCTATTCCACTGGATCTTCACCAGTTGGACCATGGAATGTGATATACATCTATGCTCCAAGGGGTTTTTTATAGTAAGATTTGCATCCAAGGAAGTCAGAGATACAGTCATCAGTGTTGGGCCTTGGTTTTGGGGAACATCGGGGCTGTTTATGACCCCATGGTTTCCAGATTTCGATCCAAACAAAATGACCGTATCCAAAGTGCCGGTCTGGGTCCGCCTATACAACCTCCCCCTTCACTTTTGGAGTGAACGAGTACTGGAAGGCATTGGGAACAGCATAGGGAAATATATCAAAACAGATCTGGAAAGGATTGATGAAAGGGTCTACACTTTCGCACGCATTTGTGTGGAAGTAGATCTAAGTAAAGGGTTGCCGGACAACATAAGGCTGATCTACAAACAACAAAATTGGCTGCAAGCACTAGACTATGAAAACACCGCTTTCAGATGTAGGCTCTGTAGGCAGACAGGACACTTGCAAAGCACATGTCCAGAAGCCAAGAAAGTAAACAGTAAAAAGAAGCAGAAAGGGAAGCAGAGGAAAGGATGGCAATTTCCCCCCCCAGACTCAGAGGACGAAGAATCAGAAGCAGAGGAGGAAGAGACCCCCGCAGAGAATGCCGAGGTTTCTCAAGAAATGGAGACTCAGAAGGGAACCACATCAGACAACAAGGCTTCACAGTTTCACTCAAATCAGGCAGAGAAGGCAAGCGAGGATCTGAATATATCATATCCCGCACTGCCTACACCATTGCCAAGCCAAAAATCAAGTGACAAGGCATGTACACTCCCATGCCTACTCCCATCCATCCTTGGGAATCCATCTCAATGGACTATATGTCTAGCCTCCCTTATACAAAGAATGGAAATGAGTGTATATTTTTGGTCATGGATAAATTTTCTAAGATGGCTATATTGGCGACCTGCAAGAAGAGTATCACAACAAAGCACACTGCCAAACTATTCTTTGAACGAGTGTGGGTACATTTTGGGATCCTATAGACCATTATATCATATCGGGATAGCAGGTTCTTGAGCACATTCTTTCCAAGCCTCTAGACACTATTGGACACCAATCTCGTCAAGTCGATTGCATTCCATCCTCAGACTGATGACCAACCGAAGGTCGTCAATAGGATGATAGTGCAAAAAGAACGCCTTACTAGAGCCCATCGGAACCTTATACCACTCCGATATGGGCCTTAAAAGATTACCAAGGCTGTGGGAGACAATGTTTTTGAGCTCAATATTCCCCCATTCCTTGGCCTGCACCTAGTGTTAAATGTGGACCGCCTTCGACCAGACTTCCCATCATTACTGGACACAGTAGACATTGCAAAATATGTCACACCAACAAAGTTAAACCCAGATTACATGGAACATGCCACAACTGATCGAATCATGGACACATAGATCATGAACACTCACCAGCAGAAGATCCAACTATATCAGATTGTCAAAGCTGACCAACTCCTGCAGCAAGGCAAGGGACTCACCAGGGACCAAGTTAAGCAGAAGTTTCCCCATCTGAGGGAAGCACTCAATGCAATGGGTACCACTAATTCTGAAATGGGGAGGAATGATCCAGGTGGGTATTGGTGGCCACTCGCGTATTCCACTATGACCCCCACCATTGTCTCTTCTAGTTTTTCTGTTTACTTAATTGTAGCACAATTTACTATTTTTGGCAGTTTTTCAGGGCCTAAACTTCCAGAGTTGTTTTGAGGCCCTAAACAACGTTTTTTTGGGAAAACTAGGGTTGTCAATAAATGTTTGCATTTGAAAGTTATATTCCTCAGATAGATTTTTTTATTGAGGTATTGTGCACATCAAATAGAGATCGTATGCCAAAGTTACGACCCTAGGTAGTTGATGTACCAATTTACTCAAACGAGGCCCAGAGTTTTGACACTTCATCTCCTAGGGTTAGGTTTTTGGATGTTTATGATTTTCCATTGTTTCTCAATAATAGATAATCCTTCGAGATTCATTTAAACACGGTTCATAGGCATGTAGCCACCACATCTCTTCTCCGAGATAAGCTACCATCACCCGAGCTAGTTTACTTCCATTCTGTATGTAAGCATATTTCAGTTCTTTGATATTAATGAAATGAAGTTTTAGTCCTGCTGCATCTCTGTGTTTATATTTATATCTATATTCTGTTGCATTCTTTCGTAAGTCTGGATCATGATATGGTAAATTATTTACTGGGAGCATTGGAACCTAATCTTCCTACCTCTATTTTATCCCTTGATATGTATTCATTCGAGAGCATTGTTCTTCCATGTGATAAAAACCTCTTGGAAGCCATGATTGAGCCATTAATATGTATTCCTTCCAGAGCCTTAGCCTCTTGGTAGCCATGATCAAGGTAAATAGTTCCATGACCATATTTCTTTTACCGTGTCAATCTCGTTAAAAAATTAAATAGGTTACCACGAGCATAGTTTCTTCTATGTTTCAAGCTTGCATAAAATTGCAACAAACCTATGGGCATAGTTCTTTTTCTGTGTCACCTTCATTTCATTTGCACATATCACATGATCCTCTTCCTCCCTTCCTAGTGGACATGTTTCTATCAATAACTAGTAGTTTATCTGGGTCCATGAGAAGCGTTGGTGGACGAAACAAAGTTGGGGAGCATGTTGGGTCGTTCGTTTTTTGGAGAAATATAGGAAACAAAAGTTGCAAAGGACAAATGGATAAAGACATCAGTAGGTGAACAAAAACCTGAATGCGATAGATAATTAAATATTGGGACCTGAGCAGTGGGAAAATAGGGAATCGTGCTGGTGGAAACAAGAAAGCAGGGTTAATTTTGAATGAATCAATAGGAAAAAGGGGAAAGGCACTAGGACTTCCTCAAAGAGGACCAAATCAAAAGCGAGATCAAGCAACCTCCGTGAGGACTAGATCAAGCAAGTGATCCTATAAAATAAGACATAGAGGGACAAATCTAAAGTCTTCCATATATAGAGCCTCAGATCTATATGTTTTCCATCGTTGCTAGTATTTGTCAACACTACTCTGCATCTACCCAAGAGTTTTAGTTCATGTATTGTAAAAGTCTGGGGTAATATCTGATGTGAGAAGATCCCGCAGGTTTGTTTGGTATGTGATGTAAAGGTTGAGTAATATTAATAAAGAAAATGAGTTTTGTGATATCTGGTTTATTTAATTCAACGATTGTATGTGCTTATGGTGTTATGTGTTATGTATTTGGTCCTTGTTTATTGTTGTATTAGTGGAGTTGTCATAAATTACATAGGAAATAGTTGGGACGTCTACTAAAGCTCTTAAATAGTAATCATATTAGATGCCAAAGCTATAACCATGTCATGCATTTTAATAGAAAAAAGCATAACATTATAAATGCAATAAACTAATTATAAATTAACATGTTTGATAATGTTAATAAGATGAAGTATGTAAACTTTTAGAGAGAAAGAGAGAGATGACTTAATTTTTAAAAGTTTTTTTATTATTTTATCTTGAAAATTAACATTAAACAACTCATTTATAATTAATTTACTAATAATCACTTAATGGTATTAAAAATTATATCTAAAATCTATTACTAATTATTTTGTTTTTTCATAAAATCACTTTGTTTTTCATAAAATCAAAAGTAAAAACAAATATAATAAATACAATAACATTATTATAATAATCATCAATAATAAATATAACATTATTCCAAACAATAAATATCTAAATAATGCCAAGACACTTTAATCCCAAAAACAGACCAACCATGCTGACCACACAATAATTTAAGCACCCATTAAGAGGATACTCACAATACAAGTATTTAACCACCAATTAAGAAGATACTTAAAAACCAATTACAGTAGCCATGGTTTTAACCTTTATATCCAAAATAAAGTATGGTATAATAAGAAAATACTCGTGAACCAACACAACATTGGAAATAAGGACATTGATAATGCCAAAAACACAAGAATTTAAGCACCAATTAAGAGGATACTCACCATACAAGTATTTAAGCACCAATTAAGAGGATACTTAAGAACCAATTACAGTAGCCATGGTTTTAACCTTTAGATCCAAAACAAAGTATGGTGTAATAAGAAAATACTCATGAACCAACACAATATTGGAAATAAGGACATTGATAATGCCAAAAAAAATGGAAGTTGTTTATTGAGGTTATAATTTTGTTAAAGTTATTTTTCACCAAAATCTAAACATAGTATTCAAGTTTGTTTGTTTTTTTTATGGAAATAAATTTAGTACTATATAAAATGTCTGGAACATCTAAATCTTTAAGTCTGATAGTTATAACTAAAATTCCCCAAAATTTCTACCATTTTGGTCAAAATCTTACTAGATTTCTTATACTAGTCTTAAAAAAAATCACATTCTTGCAGTATTCCAAACTAAACATTTGGAAAACTGGACCCTCCAACCAACATACGGAAAGCGGCTATCGCATTGAAATGTATCTGTGTCACAAAACCATGGCCGCTGATATGTAGGTCGGAAGATCAACTTGTTGCATTTACAATAGGTGCACATGGGTTTCTAAATGAAGTTGTCTTTAGTGTGATTTTTTGGTGTTTCTGGTAAGGGAATCAAACTGAAAATTTTGTGGTGAAATTTTGATTTGTGTTATTTAAACTAGTTTTTTACTATATATATAGATTCAGCACCTCAAAAAACAGTTAAAGCACTTTTATTGTGAGAGTTACCCATCAAACTTATAATTTCAATAAATTTGTACCAGATTATAGAAAATTAAACCAGAAAAATCCAAAAAAAAAAAACTTAAAAAGAATATAGACTAAAAACAACTCGCTTGTAAACTACGGCGATTCCTATTTCCACCACAGTTTTTTAATTAATGCCCCCTGACATCGTCATGTCTAGAGGAGAAAAAAAAACGGGCGAGCCTTATATTTCCCTATCGCCCCGGACATGTCAGGGGCATTAATTAAAAAACTGTGGTGAAAATAGGAATCACCGTAAACTACCACATTGGAAGTCATTGTCTGCATTTACAGATTCGTACACGGGTTTCAAACTATCTCCTAAGGTTAATTCTCTGCATTTGTTGCACCATGATAATCAGCAAACATATTTATGAAATGTGAAAGGAGGAGTAACCATCGCATCATGATGAGTAGAGCCGTGGCAGTATTCACCACGTGACCTTTATGATGTTGCAAAATGTAAATGTCAAAATTGATGGAAAATTTCAAAGTGTCTTAATAACTATATTGTCAGAGTTATAATTCTCATTTGTATGAGGAGTAGAATGATAATTATTATTTGTATGAGGTGTAGAATGATCTCGTTATTATTATTGGGAGATATTTTCCAGCTAATTAATATTGGTTTGTGGCTGACTACCAGGTATGATGTTATTTTTTCTTTAAAAAACAAAAATTGATTTTATGAGACATTTAAATTTTATTAAATTGAAAGATATTCTCCAACTAACCATTTATATTAATTTGGCGAGTGACGAATCTCATTAGATTTAAAGATATTTTCAAACTAACTACCTTATTGATTTGGGGAGTGACGAATCTCATTAGATTTAAAGATATTTTCAAACTAACTACCTTCTCATATTACTTTGTGGTTTACAGATTTATCAACTAAATTAATTATGTAATGAAAATAATATATAGGTTAAAAAATCATTCATATTTATACTTTAACATTATTTGATTAAATATAAGTGTAGTTATTAATTTTGGATTAATATATATATATATTAGTTTTAATTTCTATTTCTGCTCATGAGCCATGATAATCAGTTAATATTTTCAGAATGTTAACTTGTTGAAATAAACATCATATATATTAGTTTTAATTTCTATTTCTGCTCATCAGCCAAGATAATTAGCTAATATTTTCAGAATGTAAACTTGTTGAAATAAACATCATGGATTTCTGTTAAATTTATTATTTTAAGAAAAGTTTTAGCAAACACTTTTGGAACCAACAAGCGTGATGCATCATAATTAGCTATCTTTCAGTTAATTAAAGAAAAATCTCAATTCCAAAACCATTAACCTATTGAGCATGTTTAAAAAAACCACAAATTAAGTTGGAAAATAATTCGGTAAGGTTCAAATTTTTTTGAAAATTTAAATTATAGCTGTCAAACTTAAAGATTTTAGGTGCCTAAAAGGTTTTTGATGATGCTGAATCCATTTCCACCATTAAAAAACAATTCAAACACTCCAACATTCTGATTTTTTGAATTTTTATTTTACAATCTAAATGAATTTGTAGGATTGATAGATAACTATTGATGATGGATATTTTTAAGGGGATTCCAGATACCAGTGTTCCCTATCTGCCTAATTAGAACAACACTGGACTCTTGCAAATCAATTCCAAACACCAAAACTCTAGAAACCAGAGTTGGTGATGAAACTTGCTTTCTTATTGCTTGTATCTTCCCACATTACTAGGTTATGGGTGAGGCCTATAGAAGTTTGAACACGAATAAAACTTAAAAATCTATTCCAAACACCAAATATCCTACAGATGGGCAAAAGTTGACCGTTGTGGGGCAACTTTTGAAACCTGGGACATCGCGACGTCTACGGCCAAAGTGTTTCAGCGTTGAACAGACTTAGCGACGCAGGCCTGAGTTAATCTTAGTAATATTAAGTGTCTAATCTTAGTAATATTAAGAGTCTAAAGTGTTTAGACAAAAGAAGCGTAGATTTAATAAAAGAAATCAGTGGGTTAAAAAATTATGCGGAGTCTAAAGTGTTTAGACTAAAGAAGCGTAGATTTAATAAAAGAAATCAGTGGGTTAAAAAATTATGCGGACGTTATGGCCAGAATAATTGGTTATCAATATTTGTGGAGCCCAATTAGTAACAGTTTTAATGGAATTATAATTTTATAAATATTAGTTGAGAGGTTATAATTCCATTAATGTATTGAGTAGTATATATATATATATTATTTGTTAGATTTAATCCAATTAAATTTAATGAAATTATAATTTTATAAATATTTTACAAATATTAGTTGAGGGTTTATAATTTAATGAGTAACATATACCACCAATGAGGGTTTATAATTTAATGAGTAACATATACCACCAAATACTTTAATGAAACTTGAATAATTGATATTGATAATTTATTATACACTGCACGAAATGAAAAAATTCGTTGAATAATTGATATTGATAATTTATTATACACTGCACGAGATGAAAATATTAAATGAATAATAAAATAATAATTATATCAAAAATAAATAAATATAATTTATTTAAAATAAAAATATATAAATTAATTTTAAAATAAATTTAAATTTATTGAGTTTAATTAATATATTTTGAAATTATGTTATTAAAATTGTTAAAATATATTATATTTTTTGAAAATTATAATTTTTTTATTAAAATCATAATAAAGGGAAAATAACAAAAAAAACATTAAGGTGAAGTTGCGCAAACAAAATCACACAAAGTATTAAGATGAAGTTGTGCCAAAAAAATCACAAAACATTAAGATGAAGTTGCCCAAAACAAACACAAAAAACATTAAGATGAAGTCCGCCAATAAAATAATAAAAAATATTAAGATAAAATTGCGCAAACAAAATATTAATAATGAAAAGTCACAAACCTAAAATCCTTAATACTACAAAATTAATCACGCAATAGAATGGTGAGTCTATTTTTTTTTTAAATTAATTACTTCAATCCATAAGTATAATCTTATAATTAATATTACTTTTTATTAATCTCATAGTTATATATTTATTAACAAATAATTTATTTTAAAAAAATAAATTTTATATGATATTTTATTAATTTTAAGGTCACAAACAAGGTAGGCACCAAATTGGTGTATGAGACCCCTTGTTTGTGGGACAAGATACACACGAAGATTTGAATGGTAGAGTCTATTAAGGCATCCCCTTTGATTTTGAACCTTTGACCTTTTATGAGGAAACACATGCTCTTAGCCATTAATAAACAAATTCAGAAATTATAAATTAATTATTTTATGTGGTGTTAATCCTCTAACAAGTTTTAGGTGGAAATCTCATAACAAGGGGTTGAAAATGGAAACCACCTTTTAAAAATTGAACTATATCAAAAAATGTCTAAACTTCATATAATTCTTTTATCATTAAATAAAATAAATCACATATCTAATATATTATATGTTTATCATTAAATACCATATCAAATATATAAATTAAAATATATATATATATATATATATATATATATATATATATATATATATATATATATCTTCTCTCCTTTTTTTTATTATTATTTTTTTTTAAATAAATGTAATGTAAATACACATATGTACATAGTTATTTGTATTTTTGCTATCATAAATATATATTATTTGTATTTTGGTTAGCATAAATATATATTATGTATTTAATTTTTTGTAAAACATATTTTTATATTTTATTGGTATGTTTCCTTAATTTCATTTTGAAATTCAAAATTATACCATATCATCATGAGCTTAAAATATTATTGTAAGTGTTTATTATAAAGAATGGAAATAATCTAGATTACTTGTGTAAAAAGAAAAAGTTACATCATTTTTAAATTATATAAATAAATTACTAAAATAAATTAAATAATTATAGTTTTTTTAATGGATTTTCAAAAATTGAAATTATTTTTTTAATCATTTTAGTAAACCTTTGTAAATAAATGAAATTTAAATCTTCACCCATTATAAGTTTTTAATGGATTTTCAAAAATTTAATGGATTGAGGAAACAAGGACATCGGGTAAAATTCATCATCTCATATCATCTACATTGATTGCCCTTATTCCGAAGATTCAGGATCCGGCATCTTTCCAGGAATTTAGGCCTATATCACTATGCAATATTACATTTAAGATCATTTCGAAAATTATTGCCGGGAGAATAAAGGATACTCTTTCCAGATATTTATCTCAGGACCAGCATGGTTTTCTAAAGAACAGGAATATTTTGGAAGCTGTTGCTAACACGCAGGAAGGCCTATTTTCAATGCACAAGAACAAAATTGAAGCTATCATTCTGAAAATTGACCTTAGGAAGGCTTATGATTGTCTAGATTGGGGCTTCTGGAGGTGCCTTCTTGCTAAGATTGTTCTAAATTCCAATATGATTAGGTGGATTATGGCATGCGTGGAAAATGTAAATTATGCAGTCATTATAAACGGTATGCCATCCTCATACTTCTCGGCCGCTAGAGGTCTTCGTCAGGGTTGTTCGTTATCTTCATTATTATTCATATTGGCCATGGATGCATTAAGTCTTCGCATTAATATCGTTGTTCGGGATGGAAGATGTAGACCCTTAAAGATTTGCAGGGACAACTTTATATCCCACAATTTATTTGTGGATGACATCCTCATTTTTGGCATGCTATTCAAAATGACTTGGACATGTCTTCATGACATTCTGGTTCGGTTCCAAAAAGCCACAGGTTTGCAAATTAATGAAGCTAAATCATCCTTTTTCCATAATGATGCTAACATAAAATTTATTGATTTCTTAACTTCTTTATTTGGAATTGGGGCAAGATCCATCAAAGACGAGATGAAATATCTTGGTTTTCAACTTAAACCTTGCGGTTATTCTAAATTAGACTGGCTATGGATATTGGATAGATATTATAAGAGGATTTCAGGTTGGGAATTCAAAAGTCTCTCCTTGGCTGGTAGAGTGGTACTTGCCCAATCGGTGTTGGTTCAATTAGCAGTATATTGGGCTCATCTTTTCTATATTCCAGCGAGGATCATTCATATGATGAATAGACTTACAACTAATTTTATCTGGGGTGGTCAAGTGGAGAAAAGGAAATTTCACTTAACTAAATTATCAGATATTTCCTTGCCTAAGAAATTAGGGGGATGGGGTATTCTTAACTTGAGGATATTTGGCAAGGCACTAATTTGTAAGTCACTTTGGAGGGGTGTCTTTAGGGAAGGTCCATGGAGCAGAACTATAAAGAAAAAGTATATGGAAAATAAAGACATCATATACTGGTTCAGAAAGGGAAAGATTGGGGTCTCATATGGATCGACTATCTAGATGAGTTTTCGAAAGATTGAAACTTATTTTCTAAAAAATTTGATATGGAATTTGCAAACTGGGAATAAGATCCTCATAGGTATTGATCCGATTATCGGAGGGGGAAAAAGCATTGATATTCCTAAGTCTCTGTTATACTTCTTTCACAGAAAAGGATTTTTTACATGGAACAAACTGGTTGCTTCTTGGCTGGGTCCTTTTCCAATTTGGAAGGACTCAACAAATATGGGTATGTCCGAAGATATGGCTCAACTGTGGATGCAGGTTATGAGTAACTTGAAGAATTTTTGAATCTGTCGTACCTTGGATGATGATGTCCTCACATGGAATGGGAAAAGCACAAAGGTGTCGATCAATGTTAAGGATACCTACACCAACCTTATTGGGATGCTATGTGTTCAACCTCAGCTAATTTATCCTGTCATCTTTTGGAAGTCTGGTTGTCCACAAAAATCCATCTTATTTTCTTGGTTGGTATTCCACAACAAAAATTTGACATGGAATAACTTACAGAAGCGAAATTGGCATGGCCCTGGATTATGTTATGCTTGTAAATCAGCCGAGGAAAACAATTTCCACTTGTTTTTTCAATGTTCCTTATCTCAACAAATATGGCGAGACTTGGCTACTCATTATGACTTTCCCTTTATTACACATAACTCTATATCTGAAGCATTTATTTGGTGGAGCTGTCAAAAAGTGTCATGGAGACCCATTATTATTTTTTCCCTTTGGCATATATGGAAGTGGAGGAATCATAGTATTTTTCAGGGAAGAAGAGACCCCATTCATAGTCGTCTTCGATAAGATTGTATCATCCATGGACTCTATCTCGGTTAAAACTTCTCTGGGTCATAAGTCAAAACAAGCGGATTCTCCATTGGACCAAATGCGATTCCCAAGAGCGTTCTTTGATGGGGCTTATCAGAATGATATATGTGGATGCGGTGTTCAGATCTGCATGGATAACAACCTGCAATATCAAATATATTGGAATGGAGGATCAGGCTCCAACATAAAAGCAGAAGCTATGGCACTTGCAGGTTTACTATTTTTGTGTCAGTTTCTAAATATTCAATCTCTTCATATATTTGGTGATTCTAAAGTCATTATAGAACATGTCATTGGGAAACACCACATAAAAAATCAGTTCCTAGACAGTTGGATGTACAAAATCATGACTTTGTGGAAGGGCAGGGAGGGCTACTCAATTAGCCATATTTACAGAGCGCATAATTTTCAGGCAGATATATTGTCCAAAAAGGGTCTACATTCTCGTCCAGGCTTCTGGAATATGGAGGTAAAATTTGAGGCAGAAAATTTTCTCATACAGGAATTCTCCCTCCCTGGTTCTTAATTTTGTTTCAGAAAGACCCCAGGTATGTTCTATCCTGTTTTTTATTTAGGATTATCTAAAATTCTATCCCATTCTGGCCTGCAGATGGATAATCCATCATATGAACATCTGTTATTTTGATCATGTGGTACTATCGAACTATCATCCCCATGTCGTAGAAGATTTTCATGCTGAATATCATGATGAATCAACTCTGTTGTTAAATTCTGTATTTTCTGTAAATTTGTCTTTTGGGAACTTTTGGCATAGATCTATCTGCTGTCTGTTTCTCACGTTGGTCATGACCATTTCATAGACAAGATGTAATTTTGGCAGTTATATAACTTATATAATACTATTATGCTTTTTCTTCCTAAAAAAAAAAAGTTATAATATTGATTTGACAATTCAAAATATTGAAATTAAAATTTGTAAACTTTTGTAATTGTTTTAAATTGTATATTTCATTGATAATGAAATTTCCATAAAAAAGAGGAGTAAAAATTAGGGAAATAGTTAGGAAATATTATTAAAATTTAACCGATAATAGGTTGTTGATGAGCGAAAATAAAACGTTTGAAAAAGTCACTCTTGGGGTCTCTTTAACCAACAAAACAATTCATAGGTTTGGAGGACTTTAGACTCTTAATGATGTCAAGTTTTATTAATATTGCAATATTTTTTTCCTTATTAGCTTTCTGTGCTCCTCGGCCTCACTCAAGTCAAGTCAATAAACTAATTTTCCAATTTTCCAAACTAGCCAACAATATTTACGATACTATTGGTTATTTAATACACCAATATATATCCCAACAATACCATGACAGTACCTGATAACATGCCCATCGTACATGTTATCACTCAGGTTGTCCTTAAGCTCCGGAAAAGGATACGGCCGAGGTAACCACAGACCAACTTTGGACTGCAGGTTCTAGCCAACCTGCAATCAGAGAGGGCTCTCTCTTTTAGATTTAGCTTTGTTTAAAAGGATTTTAGGCTAGGTTTTGAGTTCAGGGGGTTTTTGTTTGTTTTTGGTGGGAAAATTGATGTTTTCAGACAGAAAGGCAAGGCATAGTCTGGGAATTTCAAACCATTGGGCGTGGAGTCGAGGAGGAGAACTGCTGGTGCATTTCTTCGGTCACAAGAGAGGGAAAATGGAGCAAGATAGCTGAGCATGAAACAATATTTCAGGTTTAAATGATGGGAAGAATGCTAAGTAACGAGAGGCAGTTAAGAATCTCTCAATCAGCTTAACAGATGGAGGTAACAGAGCTCTACCTAGGGGCAGTGAAGAATCCCTAGATAATTGGCCAACACAAGTGAATCGGGGTAAACATGAGCCAGGAGGAATTCATATTCATAACCAATTCAATCAGAGGAAAACATAAAGAAATAGAAGAAATTGAGCATAGAGTGTATTTAAAAAAATTCTAAACTATTCTTTCTTCCTTCTATTTAGATAGTGGTAAACAATAAACAGAGGTAAGATGCACTTATTGCTTCAGGCTGCAGCACAAGAATTCCATCTTCATATCTCCAAAAACATTCATTTACAACAGTCAGTTTGCTCTCCAAGCTTTCAGCAATCTTTGATTATAGAAAAACTCAGGTATACAATGCGAGTCTCTAGTGAAAATTCTCAATCAACCAACCCTTGAAACAATGTAGAGGGCGGTATATATAGGGAAAAACTCTCTATAACTGCTTTTATTACAACTTGACCTAAACAGGTCTGAAAGAAAGATGATTACTTAACCTAATCCTATCCAGAAATAAATGCAAAAAATATCTCGGGTTGCGCTCAGGGCCGCCGTATCAAAACTGAGTAAATGATGTTGTCCTTGGTGGCTTGCTGCAGTGTTTTCTGAAATAAATGTGTATGGGTTTCTGCATCTCTGCTGTCTGTCTGCATTTAAAGCTTTAACTGTGATTTGGGCAAAGATAGGCTTACGCCTCTTGATTTGACTTTCTGGGGGGGCTCATCAATGTTCAGGTGCTTCGAGCCCCTAAAAAATCTTTGGCTGATACTCTTTGGCATTTCTTATTCCTCTGATACTCTTTGGCAGTAAACCGATGCTGTTCTAACGTGCTGTGCGTTAAATCATCATTTAATGGCCGCTGTTCAGCCTCTGTTTTCTTCAAAACTGTTTTCTGCTCCTTTCTGAGTGCTTCGCGAAGAAAAATGGTTCATTCGGCGCCTTTCGGGCTTCCTGGGGGCTGCAGAATGAAAAGATTCCCTGAAGATTCCCCATTCAGGCCTAAAAAATCTAGCGATGCCTCAGAAACTGATTCCGGGGCTTCGAAGTGCGATTTTTTCTCCTTCGCGCCAAAAAGTGATGATGACGTCAGCATGACGTCAGCGAATGTGACTTCGTACGGTGGGTGACGTCAACATGATGACGTGGCGGGATGACGTCAGCGGGTGACGTCACCATGTACGGACGGTGATGTGGCATGTCTGATAACTCTAGGTTCCCTCGATTTACCGGTCACTCTGCTTCAACATTTGTAACTAGCTTTACAGTTCTGACTTCAGATGTGATCGCAAATGTTGAACATTTCTAGTAACTCGCTTTACAGTTCTGACTTCAGGTGTGATCTAAAGTTCTGACTTCAGATGTGATTGCAAGTGTTGAACAATAAGACAACTCCATTATAGCATTCAATGCTAGCTCCGTGTGAGAATTTTCAAATGCTATCAGCCCACCCAAATTTCAAACTAAGGGGTTTGCCCGCGAGATTTTTGAAATGAAATTTCAAACTAAACAATTGCCCGCAAGATTTTTGAAATGAGATAAACCCATGGAAGGATTGTTGTCGAGTTTCTGAATACAAGTTTATCCAGGATGTCATTTATGTCGTCGATCAGTATAATCCTACGACTAAATACAGGAGATTCCAAATGGTGTGATATTGAATGGGATGCAATAGCCAGAGCATTTCATATGAACTATTATCCTCCTTGTCCACATCCATTTCGGACAATGGGAATGGTTCCTCAGACAAACTTTACACTCCTCAACTTCCTATACCAGGGCCAAGTAAAAGGTCTTCATTTGTCTTAATTAGTTAGCTGTTGGTTAAAGATTTGTCTCCTCTTTATTGTTTATTCGTTTTCCTTGTTGTTTGAAATGGAATGATGATTCTCGATCTTTTCCAAGATAGGAGATTCCGCTTTTTCGTTTTTAATAGATCCTCTGTTATCAATTTATAACTATACTTCGACTCCATCATAGAGGGTTACTCCACTAGATTTTAGAAATGTCATACTTATGTTATGAATGACTCTATTGGATTCTAATAATGCAGTCGCATGTTTTCGTAACTCGACCACAGTTGCTTTTCACAGTATATCTTTGATTCGTTAAAGAAATTGGTTATTACAGTATATTACCTATTCGTCAAAGAAAATACCTTATTACAGTATATCACCTGTGGGAAAAGAAAAATAATTCAAGCATAACTCCCTTATGGGTGACTGTTCAATATTGCTACCTATGCATTGTGTTGATAGAATTATCATGTAGTAAGCTTGTGTTTTTTATTCATTCAAGGTTGAGCCTTACTATACTACTGTGTGTTACTGCATAAATATTCTATTTGGCTCTAGTCTTATAAGCAAATAAATTTCTTTAAACTAATATCAGAGTTTCTTCAAAAGAAATATGATACTTATCTGATCTTAATTGTCAATATGTAAATCCAGATCTATCTGGAAAGTCTCTCCTCCCAGCCATGAGCCTGGCGATCATGTCCAAGGTCTCCCCTGAGCACTTTCTCTATTTCACCTAGATTTGATCCAGCTACAATTGGTGCCTTGGGCTTAAGGACTTCACTGTCCAGCCTCAAGTCCTGCACTCTACTTTACGGTAGTTGAGTGACTTCCCACTGGTTTCTTTTCCCCCAGCTCTAGGATAGCCCCCGCTTTTCCTTCTTTTCCCCTCTATATTCCCTTTCCAGGGCAGGGGTGTAACTGTTTCTTGATAACTGTTTCTTTTAATTATAGTAAACAATCTATTTTTATTAACATGTCAGGATTCTTAATTAATCATAAATTAGGTAACAAATTGTACTCTGGCTTTCCAACCTCAGTCATTGTCATAATATAAAAGAAATTAATGCAGAAAATATAAAACCGAATTTAATAACCACATTAATTCTTTCATGGAGCTTGGGGTGTTACAACACAATTGATAGATATAGTGAATGCACAGTGCCTAATGGTAGTAATTGTGCAACGCCTGATGATAGTGACTGCACAACCCTTGGTGGTAGTGACTGTGCAATTTATAGAGATAGTGCTTGCACAAACCTTTCCATTTAAATAATAACTTATGAAAGAATAGACAAAAAAAGCTAGTAATTCGAAGATATACAACCAAAAAACTTGTAAATCAATATTAAATTATTTAAGTTAAAATAAATATTATCTAATTCATTTATTATTATAATTAATTTTCATTTTTCAATTATTAAAATTGGTTTTTAACTAATGTAATGAATGTTGATTTTTCTTTCATATTAATTTATTAATATTATATTATCTAAATTTCTAATGTATTTTAACACTTTAAAATGGGATTTTGGGGAATCAAACTATTCCAAGAGGCATCCAAGGTCAACCAAACTTCAGAAATCATGATAATAACATCCCAATAGTTAATAAATCAATAAAATAACCCTGACATACAATTAGTCTAATTAAAAATAAATAAAAAATGAATATCTATATAATAAGGACTGAGGAGGGCAAGAGAGTGCAACAAATTTGATAAAGAAACATACAGTGGTGTGAAAACATATTGTTGTATTGACCACAAAACTGAGATCGATTATTATTTATGCCCTCTCTCTGTGGATATATCGAGCAAGCTCGATGTCTTTAGGTATGATGGTCACCCTCTTTCACGTGGATGGAACACAGGTTGGTGACCTCAAATATCCTGACCCAATATGCCTCCATCACTTCTTGCATGGCTACCACAACTGATGACAAGAACCTCAAATCTACCTTGAAATGTCGGGGGATCTCCCTCATCAAGAGTTGGAATGGCAACTTCCTTATCAACAGGTCGATACTCTTCTAGTACTTTTGAATCTCATGGAGAGAAATGGTGTTGGGTTTGAATCTATGAGGCTTCGAGAACTGACAACACATATTGTTATATTATGTCTCGTTACGCTTTGTGTTTATGGTTAAAAATGGGTTTATTGTTATTATTCCTCCTTGAGTGTATTATTCTTTGTTTACTCTAATTAACCACATGTGGGAGCTCTCAGGCCTCAGGGTCATGAGCACAAAACCCATGTGAAGGCCATGCACAGGGATCTGCTCATATTTTTGTTTGGTCTGATCATTGGAAAATTTGAATGCACGGTCCAATTGAATAAACAAACCCGCCACTTTGAGGGTTTATATGTTTCTTGAGCCATTATGGTGTTGTTGCATTAAACATTCTTTGAGTCTATTTTAGCCCCTATCGTATTACGATTTCCTACGAGGCAACCTGCAAGCATTTTTATGTCAAATCGTAATGGACCATTGCATTAGGGTTCTCAATTCAAGCCTATGTTGAAAATTGTATAATTTTGTTACCGGGATCTTTCGATTATGATGTCTCACTTTGTTTTCATCTCCTCCATTACAAGTTTGTTCTAAAAATCGTAAAATAAAAAAGGGATGGACCCTTCACGTTGTTTCTCTTACTACTATTTTGTATTACGAAGACTCATGACTCCATATATATGTTGGCATTTGTTTGTTTTGTAAAAAGAAAAAAGTTGTGTACAATCTGCTACTGCACTGTCTACCGCCACTATTGCCTCTGTGACAGCGGTTGCACGCTGCTCCTTTACTTCTAGCGGAGTTGAAGGTTGGGCCTTCAGCCGTAAATCTGCAATCTGTAAGTTCAGCTCCAGCTAAACCTTAGCAAACTCTGTGCGAGCATCGCGCACCCCTGGAGTTCATTGTTAAAATTTGATAATATTAAAAGTTAGAATTTTGTTGATGGAACAAAGAGACAACATCCCACTGGAGTTATGAAACATGTACGTGGGGATTGTATCTGCGATTTCAAAGTTCATCATCATACTTTCACAAGGTTTACAAGTCATTTCAAATACTAATGATGTTAGCAAAATTTGGGTCACACCTAGAAGACTATACCTTTTGGTGGAATAGGGAGTAGCTTGAAGGAGTCTTATTGGTCCAAGCATGGTTTTCAAAGACAAAACATTTGAAGAATGTCTAGTCGTGTCAATGTTTGTTTTATTTTAATGGTGTAAGCCTTAAGATATTTTCTTAGATTTATGGCTTAAATAAGAGGTAGTGCAGGGGGCTTGAAAAATGGAAATTAATTATAATAATAAATGAATTAGATAATATTTATTTTAACTTAAATAATTTAATATTGATTTACAAGTTTTTTGGTTGTATATCTTCGAATTACTAGCTTTTTTTGTCTATTCTTTCATAAGTTATTATTTAAATAGAAAGGTTTGTGCAAGCACTATCTCTATAAATTGCACAGTCACTACCACCAAGGGTTGTGCAGTCACTATCATCAGGTGTTGCACAATTACTACCATTAGGCACTATGCATTCACTATATCTATCAATTGTGTTGTAACACCCCAAGCTCCATGAAAGAATTAATGTGGTTATTAAATTCAGTTTTATATTTTTTGCATTAATTTCTTTTATATTATGACAATGACTGAGGTTGGAAAGCCAGAGTACAATTTGTTACCTAATTTATGATTAATTAAGAATCCTGACATGTTAATAAAAATAGATTGTTTACTATAATTAAAAGAAACAGTTATCAAGAAACAGTTACACCCCTGCCCTGGAAAGGGAATATAGAGGGGAAAAGAAGGAAAAGCGGGGGCTATCCTAGAGCTGGGGGAAAAGAAACTAGTGGGAAGTCACTCAACTACCGTAAAGTAGAGTGCAGGACTTGAGGCTGGACAGTGAAGTCCTTAAGCCCAAGGCACCAATTGTAGCTGGATCAAATCTAGGTGAAATAGAGAAAGTGCTCGGGGGAGAGCTTGGACATGATCGCCAGGCTCATGGCTGGGAGGAGAGACTTTCCAGATAGATCTGGATTTACATATTGACAATTAAGATCAGATAAGTATCATATTTCTTTTGAAGAAACTCTGATATTAGTTTAAAGAAATTTATTTGCTTATAAGACTAGAGCCAAATAGAATATTTATGTAGTAACACACAGTAGTATAGTAAGGCTCAACCTTGAATGAATAAAAAATACAAGCTTACTACATGATAATTCTATCAACACAATGCATAGGTAGCAATATTGAACAGTCACCCATAAGGGAGTTATGCTTGAATTATTTTTCTTTTCCCACAGGTGATATACTGTAATAAGGTATTTTCTTTGACGAATAGGTAATATACTGTAATAACCAATTTCTTTAACGAATCAAAGATATACTGTGAAAAGCAACTGTGGTCGAGTTACGAAAACATGCGACTGCATTATTAGAATCCAATAGAGTCATTCATAACATAAGTATGACATTTCTAAAATCTAGTGGAGTAACACTCTATGATGGAGTCGAAGTATAGTTATAAATTGATAACAGAGGATCTATTAAAAACCAAAAAGCGGAATCTCCTATCTTGGCAAAGATCGAGAATCATCATTCCATTTCAAACAACAAGGAAAATGAATAAACAATAAAGAGGAGACAAATCTTTAACCAACAGCTAACTAATTAAGACAAATGAAGACCTTTTACTTGGCCCTGGTACAGGAAGTTGAGGAGTGTAAAGTTTGTCTGAGGAACCATTCCCATTGTCCGAAATGGATGTGGACAAGGAGGATAATAGTTCATATGAAATTCTCTGGCTATTGCATCCCATTCAATATCACACCATTTGGAATCTCCTGTATTTAGTCGTAGGATTATACCGATCGACGACATAAATGACATCCTGGATAAACTTGTATTCAGAAACTCGACAACAATCCTTCCATGGGTTTATCTCATTTCAAAAATCTTGCGGGCAATTGTTTAGTTTGAAATTTCATTTCAAAAATCTCGCGGGCAAACCCCTTAGTTTGAAATTTGGGTGGGCTGATAGCATTTGAAAATTCTCACATGGAGCTAGCATTGAATGCTATAATGGAGTTGTCTTATTGTTCAACACTTGCAATCACATCTGAAGTCAGAACTTTAGATCAGATCTGAAGTCAGAACTGTAAAGCGAGTTACTAGAAATGTTCAACACTTGGGATCACATCTGAAGTCAGAACTGTAAAGCTAGTTACAAATGTTGAAGCAGAGTGACTGGTAAATCGAGGGAACCTAGAGTTATCAGACATGATCATTGTCATGTATGTACTGTTAGCCTCCTGTTGCAACAGGGTGTCATCTTTCATGATTGACATTTTTACATGCCAAATATGTCATACTTTGCAGGCTGCAGTGTTCCATATTTCCACGAGGTGCCATGAAGTATGCTTAGTCCAAATGCACTGCTGTATTCCATTTTTGATGAGTTGTTCTAGTTTTGAAGAGTTTTCATTTAAGGGAGGTCAAAACAGTTTAATTTTTGTCTCCCTAGGTTTCAATTTCCTGTTGTAGAATATAGAGAATGATATCTGTCCAAACAGTTTAATCTTGGCAGATCTGTAGATAGGTAGAGAATCAAAGGGACCCAATTGTTTAATCTGGGCCCTGGCAGAAATAAGTGTAGATTTAGATAGGAAAAATTCAAAAGAAAAATTGTAAATCTGGGTTTGCAAGTCTAAGTGCACCCAATTCAAAAAGAAGAAAAAATGTTAGGAGAGTAGGCTGGGTAGGTAGCTGTGTGGTTGCAAAATGATAATTTATGATCAATTTCGTGTTACAAAGTGCTTTATCTTTACAGATCACAGTGCAGGCAGTTTTCATGCAAAAAAGCTCAAAGGTGGACATAACTAACTCCCCCTTCTTCTAATTCCCCGAGTCACTTACTAATTTCCCAAAGAGGTCAAGATTTGCTTGATTCCTCTTAGTTTCATCATCATCCATATCAGTTGCCTTGGTGAAGATCTGCTTCACTCAAGGATTTTATTTCTTTTTCAAACTCTTTTCCCCAAAATTAGCCTAAGGTCCCTGACCTTGGCGCCTGCTTATCATCTCCATATTAACTACTAACTCTAGTATATAACTCCCTATCAGTTTTCCCATTCCCTTATTAAAACTTTGTATATAAAATTCCCCTATGTAAATATCCCCTCCCTGGCAATATAGCCATATTCTTTCTAAGTCAGGGAAAGAACATTCCATCTGGGGCGGCTTTTAGCCCATCCGTGTCTAAATAGTGATTAATCTGACACCTGGCTAGATTAATGACCTCTTACCTAGCCCTAAAAACCCTCAAAAACCCACTTTTTGCCCCCTTATCCTAAGTTTCGGGCATAAATTGCTAAACCCGCGCGCAAAAACCCATGTTCTACCCCTTTTTCCTAAGTCCTAACTGTAAATACATTAACCCACGCTCGTATTAACCCCCCAAACCCACTAAACCTAAGTTTCAAACCCCACCTGCGCGCGTTATTAAATTTGGAATATTCTGCGCATATTCCCCGCCCGTATACCCCCGCCGACTCGCCATCGCCGCCAGCCGTTGGATCATCTGCCCCGCAGATCTACGGCTGACGGGCCCTCCCATCCCCGAACCGCCCGAGCTTTAGCGTCCGGGAGATGGGCGGTATTACCGCCGTACTCCCGCCACGCGTCAAGCTCTGGGGTGTGGCGGAGCCCCTCCCCCCAAAACCGCCCAGGCGCTAAGGCGGTGCGCCCAAAACCGCTTACCGCCCTCCCCTGTGATGTAAGCCCCACGTCACCCGCCTGCGTCACACCCCCCCGGCCGAGTCACCTGCCGAGTCACCTGCCACGTGGCCTCCTGCCACTGTACCCTGCCAGTGTACATGCCACGTCACCGTCCATACATGGTGACGTCACCCGCTAACGTCATCCCGCCACGTCATCATGCTGACGTCATCGCTGACGTCACCTGCCGTAAGAAGTCACATCCGCTGACGTCATGCTGACGTCATCATCACTTTTTGGCGCGAAGGAGCAAAAATCGCACTTCGGAGCCCCGGAATTAGTTTCTGAGGCATCGCTAGATTTTTTAGGCCTGAATGGGGAATCTTCAGGGAATCTTTTCATTCTGCAGCCCCCAGGAAGCCCGAAAGGCGCCGAATGAACCATTTTTCTTCGCGAAGCACTCAAAAAGGAGCAGAAAACAGTTTTGAAGAAAACAGAGGCTGAACAGCGGCCATTAAATGATAATCTAACGCACAGCACGTCAGAACAGCATCGGTTTACTACCAAAGAGTATCAGAGGAATAAGAAATGCCAAAGAGTATCAGCCGAAGATTTTTTAGGGGCTCGAAGCACCTGAACATTGATGAGCCCCCCCAGAAAGTCAAATCAAGAGGCGTAAGCCTATCTTTGCCCTCAAATCACAGTTAAAGCTTTAAATGCAGACAGACAGCAGAGATGCAGAAACCCATACACATTTATTTCAGAAAACATTGCAGCAAGCCACCAAGGACAACATCATTTACTCAGTTTTTATACGGCGGCCCTGAGCGCAGCCCAAGATATTTTTTGCATTTATTTCTGGATAGGATTAGGTTAAGTAATCATCTTTCTTTCAAACCTGTTTAGGTCAAGTTGTAATAAAAGCAGTTATAGAGAGTTTTTCCCTATATAGACCGCCCTCTACATTGTTTCAAGGGTTGGTTGATTGAGAATTTTCACTAGAGAATCGCATTGTATACCTGAGTTTTTCTATAATCAAAGATCGTTGAAAGCTTGGAGAGAAAACTGACTGTTGTAAATGAATGTTTTTGGAGATATGAAGATTGAATTCTTGTGCTGCAGCCTGAAGCAATAAGTGCATCTTACCTCTGTTTATTGTTTACCACTATCTAAATAGCAGGAAGAAAGAATAGTTTAGAATTTGTTTAAATACACTGTATGCTCAATTTCTGTTATTTCTTTATGTTTTCCTTTGATTGAATTGGTTATGAATATGAATTCCTCCTGGCTCATGTTTACCCCGATTCACTTGTGTTGGCCAATTATCTAGGGATTCTTCACTGCCCCTAGGTAGAGCTCTGTTACCTCCATCTGTTAAGCTGATTGAGAGATTCTTAACTGCCTCTCATTACTTAGCATTCTTCCCATCATTTAAACCTGAAATATTGTTTCATGCTCAGCTATCTTGCTCCATTTTCCCTCTCTTGTGACCAAAGAAATGCACCAGCAGTTCTCCTCCTCGACTCCACGCCCAATGTTTTGAAATTCCCAGACTATGCCTTGCCTCTCTGTCTGAAAACATCAATTTTCCCACCAAAAACAAACAAAAACCCCCTGAACTCAAAACCTAGCCTAAAATCCTTTTCAACAAAGCTAAATCTAAAAGAGAGAGCCCTCTCTGATTGCAGGTTGGCTATAACCTGCAGTCCAAAGTTGGTCTGTGGTTACCTCGGCCGTATCCTTTTCCAGAGCTTAAGGACAACCTGAGTGATAACATGTACGATGGGCATGTTATCAGGTACTGTCATGGTATTGTTGGGATATATATTGGTGTATTAGATAACCAATAGTACTGTAAATATTGTTGGCTAGTTTGGAAAATTGGAAAATTAGTTTATTGACTTGACTTGAGTGAGGCCGAGGAGCACAGAAAGCTAATAAGGAAAAAAATATTGCAATATTAATAAAACTTGACATCATTAAGAGTCTAAAGTCCTCCAAACCTATGAATTGTTTTGTTGGTTAAAGAGACCCCAAGAGTGACTTTTTCAAATGTTTTATTTTCGCTCATCAACAACCTATTATCGGTTAAATTTTAATAATATTTCCTAACTATTTCCCTAATTTTTACTCCTCTTTTTTATGGAAATTTCATTATCAATGAAATATACAATTTAAAACAATTACAAAAGTTTACAAATTTTAATTTCAATATTTTGAATTGTCAAATCAATATTATAACTTTTTTTTTTAGGAAGAAAAAGCATAATAGTATTATATAAGTTATATAACTGCCAAAATTACATCTTGTCTATGAAATGGTCATGACCAACGTGAGAAACAGACAGCAGATAGATCTATGCCAAAAGTTCCCAAAAGACAAATTTACAGAAAATACAGAATTTAACAACAGAGTTGATTCATCATGATATTCAGCATGAAAATCTTCTACGACATGGGGATGATAGTTCGATAGTACCACATGATCAAAATAACAGATGTTCATATGATGGATTATCCATCTGCAGGCCAGAATGGGATAGAATTTTAGATAATCCTAAATAAAAAACAGGATAGAACATACCTGGGGTCTTTCTGAAACAAAATTAAGAACCAGGGAGGGAGAATTCCTGTATGAGAAAATTTTCTGCCTCAAATTTTACCTCCATATTCCAAAAGCCTGGACGAGAATGTAGACCCTTTTTGGACAATATATCTGCCTGAACATTATGCGCTCTGTAAATATGGCTAATTGAGTAGCCCTCCCTGCCCTTCCACAAAGTCATGATTTTGTACATCCAACTGTCTAGGAACTGATTTTTTATGTGGTGTTTCCCAGTGACATGTTCTATAATGACTTTAGAATCACCAAATATATGAAGAGATTGAATATTTAGAAACTGACACAAAAATAGTAAACCTGCAAGTGCCATAGCTTCTGCTTTTATGTTGGAGCCTGATCCTCCATTCCAATATATTTGATATTGCAGGTTGTTATCCATGCAGATCTGAACACCGCATCCACATATATCATTCTGAGAAGCCCCATCAAAGAACGCTCTTGGGAATAGCATTTGGTCCAGTGGAGAATCCGCTTGTTTTGACTTATGACCCAGAGAAGTTTTAACCGAGATAGAGTCCATGGATGATACAATCTTATCGAAGACGACTATGAAGGGGTCTCTTCTTCCCTGAAAAATACTATGATTCCTCCACTTCCATATATGCCAAAGGGAAAAAATAATAATGGGTCTCCATGACACTTTTTGACAGCTCCACCAAATAAATGCTTCAGATATAGAGTTATGTGTAATAAAGGGAAAGTCATAATGAGCAGCCAAGTCTCGCCATATTTGTTGAGATAAGGAACATTGAAAAAACAAGTGGAAATTGTTTTCCTCGGCTGATTTACAAGCATAACATAATCTAGGGCCATGCCAATTTCGCTTCTGTAAGTTATTCCATATCAAATTTTTGTTGTGGAATACCAACCAAGAAAATAAGATGGATTTTTGTGGACAACCAGACTTCCAAAAGATGACAGGATAAATTAGCTGAGGTTGAACACATAGCATCCCAATAAGGTTGGTGTAGGTATCCTTAACATTGATCGACACCTTTGTGCTTTTCCCATTCCATGTGAGGACATCATCATCCAAGATACGACAGATTCAAAAATTCTTCAAGTTACTCATAACCTGCATCCACAGTTGAGCCATATCTTCGGACATACCCAGATTTGTTGAGTCCTTCCAAATTGGAAAAGGACCCAGCCAAGAAGCAACCAGTTTGTTCCATGTAAAAAATCCTTTTCTGTGAAAGAAGTATAACAGAGACTTAGGAATATCAATGCTTTTTCCCCCTCCGATAACCGGATCAATACCTATGAGGATCTTATTCCCAGTTTGCAAATTCCATATCAAATTTTTTAGAAAATAAGTTTCAATCTTTCGAAAACTCATCCAGATAGTCGATCCATATGAGACCCCAATCTTTCCCTTTCTGAACCAGTATATGATGTCTTTATTTTCCATATACTTTTTCTTTATAGTTCTGCTCCATGGACCTTCCCCAAAGACACCCCTCCAAAGTGACTTACAAATTAGTGCCTTGCCAAATATCCTCAAGTTAAGAATACCCCATCCCCCTAATTTCTTAGGCAAGGAAATATCTGATAATTTAGTTAAGTGAAATTTCCTTTTCTCCACTTGACCACCCCAGATAAAATTAGTTGTAAGTCTGTTCATCATATGAATGATGCTCGCTGGAATATAGAAAAGATGAGCCCAGTATACTGCTAATTGAACCAACACCGATTGGGCAAGTACCACTCTACCAGCCAAGGAGAGACTTTTGAATTCCCAACCTGAAATCCTCTTATAATATCTATCCAATATCCATAGCCAGTCTAATTTAGAATAACCGCAAGGTTTAAGTTGAAAACCAAGATATTTCATCTCGTCTTTGATGGATCTTGCCCCAATTCCAAATAAAGAAGTTAAGAAATCAATAAATTTTATGTTAGCATCATTATGGAAAAAGGATGATTTAGCTTCATTAATTTGCAAACCTGTGGCTTTTTGGAACCGAACCAGAATGTCATGAAGACATGTCCAAGTCATTTTGAATAGCATGCCAAAAATGAGGATGTCATCCACAAATAAATTGTGGGATATAAAGTTGTCCCTGCAAATCTTCAAGGGTCTACATCTTCCATCCCGAACAACGATATTAATGCGAAGACTTAATGCATCCATGGCCAATATGAATAATAATGGAGATAACGAACAACCCTGACGAAGACCTCTAGCGGCCGAGAAGTATGAGGATGGCATACCGTTTATAATGACTGCATAATTTACATTTTCCACGCATGCCATAATCCACCTAATCATATTGGAATTTAGACCAATCTTAGCAAGAAGGCACCTCCAGAAGCCCCAATCTAGACAATCATAAGCCTTCCTAAGGTCAATTTTCAGAATGATAGCTTCACTTTTGTTCTTGTGCATTGAAAATAGGCCTTCCTGCGTGTTAGCAACAGCATCCAAAATATTCCTGTTCTTTAGAAAACCATGCTGGTCCTGAGATAAATATCTGGAAAGAGTATCCTTTATTCTCCCGGCAATAATTTTCGAAATGATCTTAAATGTAATATTGCATAGTGATATAGGCCTAAATTCCTGGAAAGATGCCGGATCCTGAATCTTCGGAATAAGGGCAATCAATGTAGATGATATGAGATGATGAATTTTACCCGATGTCCTTGTTTCCTCAATCCATTAAATTTTTGAAAATCCATTAAAAACTTATAATGGGTGAAGATTTAAATTTCATTTATTTACAAAGGTTTACTAAAATGATTAAAAAAATAATTTCAATTTTTGAAAATCCATTAAAAAAACTATAATTATTTAATTTATTTTAGTAATTTATTTATATAATTTAAAAATGATGTAACTTTTTCTTTTTTCACAAGTAATCTAGATTATTTCCATTCTTTATAATAAAGACTTACAATAATATTTTAAGCTCATGATGATATGGTATAATTTTGAATTTCAAAATGAAATTAAGGAAACATACCAATAAAATATAAAAATATGTTTTACAAAAAATTAAATACATAATATATATTTATGCTAACCAACATACAAATAATATATATTTATGATAGCAAAAATACAAATAACTATGTACATATGTGTATTTACATTACATTTATTTAAAAAAAATAATAATAATAAAAGGAGAGAAGATATATATATATATATATATATATTTTAATTTATATATTTGATATGGTATTTAATGATAAACATATAATATATTAGATATGTGATTTATTTTATTTAATGATAAACGAATTATATGAAGTTTAGACATTTTTTGATATAGTTCAATTTTTAAAAGGTGGTTTCCATTTTCAACCCCTTGTTATGAGATTTCAACCTAAAACTTGTTAGAGGATTAACACCACATAAAATAATTAATTTATAATTTCTTAATTTGTTTATTAATGGCTAAGAGCATGTGTTTCCTCATAAAAGGTCAAAGGTTCAAAATCAAAGGGGATGCCTTAATAGACTCTACCATTCAAATCTTCGTGTGTATCTTGTCCCACAAACAAGGGGTCTCATACACCAATTTGGTGCCTACCTTGTTTGTGACCTTAAAATTAATAAAATATCATATAAAATTTAATTTTTTAAAATAAATTATTTGTTAATAAATATATAACTATGAGATTAATAAAAAGTAATATTAATTATAAGATTATACTTATGGATTGAAGTAATTAATTTAAAAAAGAAAAATAGACTCACCATTCTATTGCGTGATTAATTTTGTAGTATTAAGGATTTTAGGTTTGTGACTTTTCATTATTAATATTTTGTTTGCGCAATTTTATCTTAATATTTTTTATGATTTTATTGGCGGACTTCATCTTAATGTTTTTTGTGTTTGTTTTGGGCAACTTCATCTTAATGTTTTGTGATTTTTTTGGCACAACTTCATCTTAATACTTTGTGTGATTTTGTTTGCGCAACTTCACCTTAATGTTTTTTTTTGTTATTTTCCCTTTATTATGATTTTAATAAAAAAATTATAATTTTCAAAAAATATAATATATTTTAACAATTTTAATAACATAATTTCAAAATATATTAATTAAACTCAATAAATTTAAATTTATTTTAAAATTAATTTATATATTTTTATTTTAAATAAATTATATTTATTTCTTTTTGATATAATTATTATTTTATTATTTTTAATATGAAATTACTTAACCTTACAACTTTTTCCATATACTAAATTTGTGAAATGAAAATAAATATAATAATTAAAAATATTATCCTACATTAAATTTGATATTTAAAATATTTTTTCATTATATTATTTTTAAGTTTTATTTGTGTTCAAACTTCTATAGGCCTCACCCAGAACTTAGTAATGTGGGAATATACAAGCAATAAGAAAGCAAGTTTCATCACCAACTCTGGTTTCTAGAGTTTTGGTGTTTGGAATTGATTTGCAAGAGTCCAGTGTTGTTCTAATTAGGCAGATAGGGAACACTGGTATCTGGAATCCCCTTAAAAATATCCATCATCAATAGTTATCTATCAATCCTACAAATTCATTTAGATTGTAAAATAAAAATTCAAAAAATCAGAATGTTGGAGTGTTTGAATTGTTTTTTAATGGTGGAAATGGATTCAGCATCATCAAAAACCTTTTAGGCACCTAAAATCTTTAAGTTTGACAGCTATAATTTAAATTTTCAAAAAAATTTGAACCTTACCGAATTATTTTCCAACTTAATTTGTGGTTTTTTTAAACATGCTCAATAGGTTAATGGTTTTGGAATTGAGATTTTTCTTTAATTAACTGAAAGATAGCTAATTATGATGCATCACGCTTGTTGGTTCCAAAAGTGTTTGCTAAAACTTTTCTTAAAATAATAAATTTAACAAAAATCCATGATGTTTATTTCAACAAGTTAACATTCTGAAAATATTAACTAATTATCATGGCTCATGAGCAGAAATAGAAATTAAAACTAATATATATATATATATATAATGTTTATTTCAACAAGTTAACATTCTGAAAATATTAACTGATTATCATGGCTCATGAGCAGAAATAGAAATTAAAACTAATATATATATATATTAATCCAAAGTTAATAACTACACTTATATTTATTCAAATAATGTTAAAGTATAAATATGAATGATTTTTAACTTATATATTATTTTCATTACATAATTAATTTAGTTGATAAATCTGTAAACCACAAAGTAATATGAGAAGGTAGTTAGTTTGAAAATATCTTTAAATCTAATGAGATTCGTCACTCCCCAAATCAATAAGGTAGTTAGTTTGAAAATATCTTTAAATCTAATGAGATTCGTCACTCGCCAAATTAATATAAATGGTTGGTTGGAGAATATCTTTCAATTTAATAAAATTTAAATGTCTCATAAAATCAATAACATCATACCTGGTAGTCAGCCACAAACCAATATTAATTAGCTGGAAAATATCTCCCAATAATAATAACGAGATCATTCTACACCTCATACAAATAATAATTATCACTCTAACAATATACCACTCCTCATACAAATGAGAATTATAACTCTGACAATATAGTTATTAAGACACTTTGAAATTTTCCATCAATTTTGACATTTACATTTTGCAACATCATAAAGGTCACGTGGTGAATACTGCCACGGCTCTACTCATCATGATGCGATGGTTACTCCCCCTTTCACATTTCATAAATAAGTTTGCTGATTATCATGGTGCAACAAATGCAGAGAATTAACCTTAGGAGATAGTTTGAAACCCGTGTACGAATCTGTAAATGCAGACAATGACTTCCAAGGTGGTAGTTTACAAGCGAGTTGTTTTTAGTCTATATTTTTTTAAGTTTTTTTTTTTTGGATTTTTCTGGTTTAATTTTCTATAATTCGGTACAAATTTATTGAAATTACAAGTTTGATGGGTAACTCTCACAATAGAAGTGCTTTAACTGTTTTTTGAGGTGCTGAATCTATATATATAGTAAAAAACTAGTTTAAATAACACAAATCAAAATTTCACCACAAAATTTTCAGCTTGATTCCCTTACCAGAAACACCAAAAAATCACACTAAAGACAACTTCATTTAGAAACCCATGTGCACATATTGTAAATGGAACAAGTTGATCTTCCAACCTACATATCAGCGGCCATGGTTTTGTGACACAGATACATTTCAATGCAATAGCCGCTTTCCGTATGTTGGTTGGAGGGTCCAGTTTTCCAAATGTTTAGTTTGGAATACTGCAAGAATGTGATTTTTTTTAAGACTAGTATAAGAAATCTAGTAAGATTTTGACCAAAATGGTAGAAATTTTGGGGAATTTTAGTTATAACTATCAAACTTAAAGATTTAGATGTTCCAGACATTTTAAATAGTACTAAATTTATTTCCATAAAAAAAACAAACAAACTTGAATACTCTTATGTTTAGATTTTGATGAAAAATAACTTTAACAAAATTATAACCTCAATAAACAACTTCCATTTTTTTTTGGCATTATCAATGTCCTTATTTCCAATATTGTGTTGGTTCATGAGTATTCTCTTATTACACCATACTTTGTTTTGGATCTAAAGGTTAAAACCATGGCTACTGTAATTGGTTCTTAAGTATCCTCTTAATTGGTGCTTAAATACTTGTATGGTGAGTATCCTCTTAATTGGTGCTTAAATGCTTGTGTTTTTGGCATTATCAATGTCCTTATTTCCAATGTTATGTTGGTTCACGAGTATTTTCTTATTATACCATACTTTATTTTGGATATAAAGGTTAAAACCATGGCCACTGTAATTGGTTTTTAAGTATCTTCTTAATTGGTGGTTAAATACTTGTATTGTGAGTATCCTCTTAATGGGTGCTTAAATTATTGTGTGGTCAGCATGGTTGGTCTGTTTTTGGGATTAAAGTGTCTTGGCATTATTTAGATATTTATTGTTTGGAATAATGTTATATTTATTAGAATAAGAGCATCCAGGATGAAAACCACTTCCTCTTAGAGTGCCCTGCATACAACCACATTAGATCTCAATTCCACAACCTTTGTTACAATACTGACCTTTCTAGCCTTTTACAATGCCAAAATTATAGTGAGCTCGGGAGGCTTCTCTCCAAGATTTTTGAGCATCGGAATAACATCTTAAATCAAAATAAATAATTTGTCTTTTTAGGTCCGATAGATCATTATTTGGTCTCAGTGGACGTTAACAACCATCATCATCATCATCAATAATGTTATTGTCTTTATTATATTTGTTTTTACTTTTCATTTTATGAAAAATAAAGTGATTTTATGAAAAAACAAAATAATTAGTAATAAAGTTTAGATATAATTTTTAATACCATTAAGTGATTATTAGTAAATTAATTATAAATGAGTTGTTTAATGTTAATTTTCAAGATAAAATAATAAAAAAACTTTTAAAAATTAAGTCATCTCTCTCTCTCTAAAAGTTTACATACTTCATCTTATTAACATTATCAAACATGTTAATTTACAATTAGTTTATTGCATTTATAATGTTATGCTTTTTTCTATTAAAATGCATGACATGGTTATAGCTTTGGCATCTAATATGATTACTATTTAACAGCTTTAGTAGACGTCCCAACTATTTCGTATGTAATTTATGACAACTCCACTAATACAACAATAAATAAGGACCAAATACATAACACATAACACCACAAGCACATACAATCGTTGAATTAAATAAACCAGATACCACAAAACTCATTTTCTTTATTAATATTACTCAACCTTTACATCGCATACGAAACAAACCTATGGGATCTTCTCACATCAGATATTACCCCAGACTTTTACAATACATGAACTAAAACTCTTGGGCAGATGCAGAGTAGTGTTGACAAATACTAGCAATGATGGAAAACATATAGATCTAAGGATATATATATCGAAGACTTCAGATTTGTCCCTCTATGTCTTCTTTTATAGGATCACTTGTTTGATCTAGTCCTCGCAGAGGTTGCTTGATCTCGCTTTTGATTTGGTCCTCTTTGAGGAAGTCCTAGTGCCTTTTCCCTTTTTCCTATTGATTCATTCAAAATTAACCCTGCTTTCTTGTTTCCACCACCACGCTTCCCTATTTTCCCACTGCTCAAGTCCCAATATTTAATTATCTATCGCATTCAGGTTTTTGTTCACCTATTGATGTCTTTATCCATTTTTCCTTTGAAACTTTTGTTTTCTATATTTCTCCAAAAAAAAAACGACCCAACATGCCCCCTAGCTTCGTTTCATCCACCAACACTTCTCATGGACCTAGATAAACTACTGGTTATTGATAGAAACATGTCCACTAGGAAGCGAGGAAGAGGATCATGTGATATGTGCAAATGAAATGAAGGTGACACAGAAAAAGAACTATGCCCATAGTTTTGTTGAAATTTTATGCAAGCTTGAAACATAGAAGAAACTATGCTCATGGTAACCTATTTAATTTTTTAACGAGATTGACACGGTAAAATAAATATGGTCATGGAACTATTTACCTTGATCATGGCTCCCAAGAGGCTAAGGCTCTGGAAGGAATACATATTAATGGCTCAATCATGGCTTCCAAGAGGTTTTTATCATATGGAAGAACAATGCTCTCGAATGAATACATATCAAGGGATAAAATAGGGATAGGAAGATTAGGTTCCAATGCTCCCAGTAAATAATTTACCATATCATGATCCAGACTTACGAAAGAATGCAACAGAATATAGATATAAATATAAACACAGAGATGCAGTATGAATAAAACTTCATTTCATTAATATCAAAGAACTGAAATATGCTTACATACAGAATGGAAGTAAACTAGCTCGGGTGATGGTAGCTTATCTCGGAGAAGAGATGTGGTGGCTACATGCCTATGAACCGTGTTTAAATGAGTCTCGAAGGATTATTTATTATTGAGAAACAATGGAAAATCATAAACATCCAAAAGCCTAACCCTAGGAGATGAAGTGCCAAAACTCTAGGCCTCGTTTGAGTAAATTGGTACATCAACTACCCAAGGTCGTAACTTTTTCATATGATCTTTGTTTGACGTGCACAATACCTCAATAAAAATATCTATCTGAGGAATATAACTTTCAAATGCAAACATCTATTGACAACCCTAGTTTTCCCAAAAAAACATTGTTTAGGGCCTCAAAACAAATCTGGAAGTTCAGGCCCTGAAAAACTACCAAAAATAGTAAATTGTGATACAATTAAGTAAACTGAAAAACTGAAAGAGACAATGGTGGGGCTCATAGTGGAATACGCGAGTGGCCACCAATACCCACCTGGATCATTCCTCCCCATTTCGGAATTAGCGGTACCCATTGCATTGAGTGCTTCCCTCAGATGGGGAAAGTTCTGCTTAACGTGGTCCCTAGTGAGTCCCTTGCCTTGCTGCAGGAGTTGGTCAGCTTTGACAATCTGATATAGTTGGATCTTCTGATGGTGAGTGTTCATGATCTATGTGTCCATGATCTGATCAGTTGTGGCATGTTCCATGTAATCTGGGTTTAACTCTGTTGGTGTGACATATTTTGCAATGTCTGATGTGTCCAGTAATGATGGGAAGTCTGGTCGAAGGCGGTCCACATTGAACACTAGGTGCAGGCCAAGGAATGGGGGAATATTGAGCTCAAAAACATTGTCTCCCATAGCCTTGATAATGGTTTAAGGCCCATATCGGAGTGGTCTAAGGTTCCGATGGGCTCTAGTAAGGCGTTCTTTTTGCACTATCATCCTATTGACGACCTTCGGTTGGTCATCAGTCTGGGGATGGAATGCAATCGACTTGATGAGATTGGTGTCCAATAGTGTCTAGAGGCTTGGAAAGAATGTGCTCAGGAACCTGCTAACCCGATATGATATAATGGTCTGTAGGATCCAAAAATGTATCCACACTTGTTCAAAGAATAGTTTGGCAATGTGCTTTGTTGTGATACTCTTCTTGCAGGTCGCCAATATAGCCATCTTAGAAAATTCATCGACGACCACAAATATACACTCATTTCCATGCTTTGTATAAGGGAGGCTAGACATATAGTCCATTGAGATGGATTCCCAAGGATGGATGGGAGTAGGCATGGGAGTGTACATGCCTTGTCACTTGATTTTTGGCTTGGCAATGGCATAGGCAGTGCAGGATCTGATATATTTCCTAACATCAAGTCAGATTTTTGGCCAATAAAAGTACTTTTGTAGTACAACCATAGTTTTCTCCACACTGAAGTTTTTTGCGACCTGACTATAGTGCGCCTCCCAAATCAACTTGGTACCCTCGCTTGAAGGAACACAAGGGTTGCCCAAGTAGCATAATAATGCATCCTGGAGGTGGAAATTAGGAGTTTTCTTTCCATCGAATAGCATCTGGTATGTGGAGGTGAACTCTAGATAATTTTTTTTATAGTTGTGGTCATCTAGAGGTCTCATGGGCACAAGAGTTGAGAATAGCAGTCAGTGTTGCAACTGGGGGCCGACTGAGGAAGTTTGCAACATGATTGGTGTTACGCTTTTTGTATTTAATTTTCAAGTGGAATCATTGCAAATATGTAGACCACTTCTGATGGTGATCATTTTGCAACTTCCCTTGTGTCTATATAAACAAAATAGGTCAGTGATTGGTGTGGATGACTGTCTCCTTACCCAAAATATAATTCTTCCATTGTTGACAAGCCTACATGATGGAATACATTTCTTTATCATAGTTGGGGTACTTCTGAATTATATAGGAAAGTGTCTTGCTATGATAGGCCACTAAATACTCGTGTCAAGTGAGGACTGCACCAATAGCATAGTCAAGGTGTTTGTCTCAATTTCAAATGATTGTTGCAGGTCTGGAAATGTGAGTATCAATGCATAACAACGGTGGTGCTTCAACTCAACGAGCACCTTCTACTGGGAATCAGACCAGGAAAAATTTTCCTTCTCTTTTCCCTTGCTAATCTAACTCAAAGGCCAAGTGGTATGGGAGAATACCAACACGAACCTCCGACAAAAATTTGCAAGGCCCAAGAAGTTGCGAAGCTATGTTAGAGCGGTCAGGGCTGGCCAATTTCGAATGACTTGGATCTCAATCGAATCCACATGCACGCCACGCTCATCTATGATGTAACCCAGATATTGGACGTCGCTTGTGGTAGAGGTGCATTTCTCCAAGTTGGCACACAGTTTGTGCTACCGAAGGGTTTGAAGGACCATCCAAATGTGTTTCAAGTGTTCTTCCCAACTCTTGTAAAAGACAAGGATGTCGTCATGATAAACAACCACGAATGAGTTGGTGAAAGACCACAAGATGTCATCCATTAGCCTCATAAAAGTAGTAGGGGAATTTTTCAACCTGGAGGGCATAACTAACCATTCAAAAAGGCCTTCCTTTGATTTGAAGGCGTTCTTCCATACATATGTGGGCTCTATTGGAACTTGTTCAAAGCCAAACTTCAAATCGATATTGCTGCAACACTTGGCTCGCTTGAGTTGGTCCATAAGGTCATCAATCCATGGGATTTGATATCTGTTCCTGACAGTGATTTTGTTTAGTGCCCGATAATCAATGCAGAGCCTCTAGGTCCCATCCTTCTTCTCTACAAGTACAATCGGGCTTCCACAAGGTGAGGAACTTGGCCCTTTTTGCAGCAATTCCTTGATTTTCCACTTGATCTCTTCATTTCCAAAAATAGAGCGGTGATATATCGGCCGGTTGGTTAGAGGTGCTCTGACAATCAGATCGATCGAATGCTTGACCTGAGAGTGCAAGGGTACCCCTGTGGGTGAGGAGAAGATGTCCATGTATTCTTCCATGACTGTATCCACCTACTTCTACTGCATGGAGGAACCCTTTCGAGGGGCCATGGATGTGACTACGATCTTCCCCTTACTTTGAGAGAGAATAAAAAAGAATAAAAAAACAGTCTAGGAGATGATCTTATCACATTGCTTAGAATATATCAAATAGATGACGGTAGGCAGTGCCAAGAGAGGATATTTCTCAGAAATCCATCTCGTCTTTGATGTATTTCTATAGACAACCATGGTACTTGAGTACGAGATGTCACTCAAAATCCTTAATACCCAACTTTGTGTGAAGGGTATGAAAAATATTTGTGAACTCCTACATGTCTTGGTCCCTTCCCTGCCGTAGTGTCGTCCAATTTATGTACTTATCTTCATAGCTCCTGAGAGGGTAATGCTACTCCTTGGTAGCATCTCAGAAAGAGTTCCAAGTGGGTGAAACTGAAAACATGGAGGGTTCCCACTCGTCCTTCTTCTCACAGTAGGTTTCCCACTAGTCCTTGACGTGGGGGGTGACTTTAAGGAGTCAAAAAGTAATATTTTCACTACTAAAAAAATCATGAACCAAAAAATACCCTTCTAATATATTTAACCATCTATCTATGACGCCTGCATCTATCTGGCCTTCAAATATGGGAATATTAAAGTTTACTTGTACCTTGAAGGGAAAAGTTGTCCATCATCACTTTCCTTTATTACTCGAGGGCTTCTTTGAGAAATATTTTGAAGGGATCCCCTGCTCCCTCGTCTTTCATTTCTTTTGCCATGGGAGGTTGCCAGAGTTTGCATGCTTGGTATTGCAAAGGTTCAATGAAAGAAAAACAGAGAAAGAGCAGACCGCTCTGATACCATTGATCCGTAATTATGTAGGAATGCAATAGAATATATATATATATATATATATATATATATATATATATATATATCTATAAACATAAACACAGAGATGCAACAGGAATAAAACTTCATTTCATTAATATCAAAGAACTGAAATATGCTTACATACAGATTGGAAATAAAATAGCTTGAGCGATGGTATCTTATCTCTGAGAAGCGATGTGGAGGCTACATGTCTCTTAACCACGTTACAATGAGGCTCGAAGACCTATTTATTATTGAGAAAAAATGGAAAACCCTAAACATCCAAAAACCTAAATCTAGGAGATGAAGTGCCAACACTATGGGCCCCGTTTGGGCAAATTGGTACATCAACTTCCGGGGGTCGTAACTTTGGCATACGATATCCATTTGACGCGCACAATACCTTGTTAGAAATATCTATATAAGGAATACAAATTTCAAATTCAAACATCATTAGAAACCTCAAGCTTGTAAAATGTTCCCAAAAAACGTCATTTAGGGCCTGAAAACAACGTTGAAAGTTCAGAACCCAAAAAACTGCCAAAAATAGTAAATTGTTCTACAGTTAAGAAAACAGAAAAACTGACATAAACAATGGTGGGGGTCCAAGTGAAATCGACAGGTGGCCACCAATACTGACCTGGATCATATTACCTACTAGATCTAGGTCAAAAGAAATCGAGCAAACAATGAGAGGTTCTTCTTTGTTAGTAGGTGTAGGAATGGAACAGGTTGTCACATAATTAACCTGTAGCAAAGGGGATACCACTTGCATATTAAGAATGTTTAGAGAATTTCGATGGTTGGCAGTCAAATCAGTACCAATGAATGAAAGATGGTAAACAATCACAATTTTTCCATCATGCAGGGAAGACATCACTCGAGGAGTGTGGATAAAACAACATTCATGGCATAAACATAGTCTTGCCAAAGGAGAATATTGAAATCCAAGGGGCCTTGGACTACCATAACATGAATACAAATATTTTTTCCTGCTAAGGTAATAGGAAATTGAGGAAGGATCCCTAAAGATTCACTGGCTCTTCTGTTAAAAGGCAACAAATTTTGAGTAATGGGCACAAGTTGCAGGGAACCTAAAGCTTGTCAAGTAGTCAAGGCTAGAATGCTAACAGTGGTTCCTTCATCTATAATAATGTGATATATTTTCTTATCATGAGCCTTCACCACGATTTGGAAGGCATGTAAGAAGGGAGATGAGGCTTTGTCAATTGATTCCAATCAAGGGAAATAACCACATTACTTGGAGGGGGTTCCATGCGAACAGGAGAAATGCCCCCTTTTTCTATTGGATCTGAAGAAACAAGAAGAAACTTAGTAGTATTAGCTTCAATCTCTAAGGGGAGATTATGACCGATTGAAGATGGAATCGAGTCAACCACTTTCTCAACCAATGGTTGGATGGAAAAGGACTCATGGGATTCACACTGAGGGAGAGTTATATTAATTGAAGATGGAATCAGATCAACCACTTCATCAACTAATGGAGGATTGGGGGAAAACTAAAAGTAACCACTTGGAATTTGTTGCTGAGAAATAGTAAGGTTTTCCAACAATTTTGAGGCTTCATCCATATGAGAGAAAAGGTGAGTTTGATGATTCCCTTCACATAACCTACAGGGAAACCTAACTTTACCCTTTTTATCATCAACCTTATTATCACTAGTTGATGGTTTGTCACAAACATGATCTTTAGAGGTTGATGGAAAGGGTTGATGTGATCCTGTGTACCATACTTCTAATACTTGGGGAATACCAGGGAAATTTCTAAGAAGGTGGTCACCCTTACAAATATTGCAAGGAAATTTAATTTTACGAAGCATATTGTAATATTTTTCAACATTATCCACTTTGATAGAAATGGTTTTCTGGTTTCCCCCTTGCTTATTTTTCTTCTTCTTCTTAGATTCCTGGTTACTAGAATCATTACTTTCACGAGGTGAGGAAGAAGAAAGGGATGAAAGGGTCACCGGATTTTGATTGATCTCCACATAATGTAAAGACTGGGAATCTCTTTAATGTAAATGTTATGTCAGGTTTCATGCCTTATCATTTTTCTATTTCATTGATTTTGTGATTTACTATTTTCCAGGAGGGAAAGAGCTGGATGGTTGGTCCCACCAACCCAACCTGTCTCCATTCCTTTTTGTTCATTTACTATTATAGGTTGTATATCTGCTTGCTTAATGTTCGATATATTAAGCGTGGTGTGCTAATGTACATTGTTGCTTCCAAATATAACATGTTTTGTGTGCCAACAATGAATGTTGTTTTGTACTATGTTTCTTGGTACAACATTTTTATTCTATACCTGATTTGTGTGTATACAAAGATTAAAGTTGTAATGAATCACTTCTTTTAATCTCACCAATGAACTCTAGAAAGCCTAAACTGGTACACATTACTTTAATGATTTATTGAATGCTCTATTCATGTGAGTTCATTTTGCATGGTTATTATAAGAAGTTTACGATTATTAAGTTTTAGATCTAAAGCATGCATTTAAGTTCTGATGTGTGGCTTGTTAACGTTATTGTGATCACAAGGTGCTCTTCTAACCTTATTTCAATACTTGGTCTATCCTTTGATGTGGGAACATAATATATTATGCTGGCTTACTAATCAAAATCTATGATTTTTATATCAGTTATATCTTAACATATCCACATATTTGTGTTGCCTTATCCTTTTTTTGAAGATTAGATTTGAAAGGACTAGTGCACATGAGTGTTTCGAAAGGAGAATATAACCCTAAATTTCTATTTTCAAGGTAATTTGGGAAGAGAAATTGTTGATTGTAGGTTGCAATAAAAAAAGAATAAATAAGTGTAGCAAAGACTATTGTAGAAAAAGAGGAACTGTAACAACCTACATCTAAGGATGGAGAGCAGTTGTTGAGACAATTCCACACGCTGAAATTGTGGGTAAATTTGTGGGAAGAGTGAATAAAGTGTAGAAGCCTAAGAGGAGCAGAGTAGGCTCAATAGGTTCTAGAGGAAGGAACCAAGGATACCAAAATACCAAGTTCAGAGGAGAGAATCTTGGTGAAGTATTGTGTAACAAGGTGAAAAATATTTGTTACTATAGAGCCTTGTTTGTAGCTTATTAGGTAAACTTTATCGAGGAAAGAGTCGAAGTTGATTGGGTCGACAGTAGGGTTTTGGGCCCATGGTTTTTTGGTTTCCCATGCCAATTTTCTCATGGAATTCATGTAATGGAGCCTTTAAAAGGCTTGGAAGACTTCATTGTAAAGGGTCAAGGAGGTGAGCAGTGAGGGCTCACTTCACTGGCATAGCCAGGGTTTTGGCCAAGAATTAATGGAATTCCATTGGCTAGAATTTTCTTTGTTGTTGGGGTTTTCCTAGGGTAAACATTGGTGTTTATGTTTGCATGTGTTTTTTTGTTGTTTATGGTTTATCTCAGTAAATATATTATATCTTTGTGGTAATTTTTTAATAATTGGTGTCATAGATAGATATTGTCTTGAGAGGGATGTCGATGTTTCCAAGGGTTTATTTAGCTTGATGTGTAAAGAATAATTGGAATATGGGTGGAAATAGACTATCAGACCTTCTCTTGATAGTGGAGACAATAAAGGACAAAGGGGTCTAGCATGCCAAGATAATTTGCATGGCTGTGATGACTCATGAGTGTATATCCACTGAGGTGATACTAGATGGATCTGGTGTTTTCAATTCTTGAAAAGGGGTGGGTTAGTAGGCAACAACATAAAAGTGCATGGTGAGGAAAATCCTATGGAGCATGGCACTTGAAGGAAGGGCTTGATTAGATGTGTGAATTCATGTGTGGTTAGGTGAAGGCACATGAAGTTCATAGGTGATAGATTTGCTACAAAGTAGAGAGTTTATGTAGCCTCTGCAAAGTGACAGTGACTATGACAAGTGAATGGTAGGGAGCATGGTGTTGTGTGCAAGAGAATGGAACATCACTGTTGAAATTTACAGTGATGGGATCGTATTTGGAGAGTACTCAACTTGAACATATTACAACAGGTGCAATTTTTAACTATGGCTTGTTTGTAGAAAATAGGACCGTGGTTTCTTGGGGTGATATTGGAGTTATCAGTGGTATTCCAAGAGGCATCTAGTTTCAAATTGATGGAGTCGAAGGGTATCATGTTTGTGGGATTGATGCATAGGAGAAAAATTTGAATCTTACCAAATTATTTTCCAATTTAATTTGTGTTTTTTTAAACATTCTCAATAAGTTAATGGTTTTGGAATTGAGATTTTTCTTTAATTAATTGAAGGATAGCTAATTATGATGCATCACACTTGTTGGTTCCAAACATGTCCGCAAAAATTTCTTTTATGTGATTTCTACTGAATTTTTTTTCTTAAAACAATGAATTTAACCTAAATCCATGATGTTTATTTCAACCAAGTTAACAAGCTGAGAATATTAACTAATTATCCTTGCTCATGAGGAGAAGTGGAAATTAGAACTAATATATGTATTAATTCGAAATTAATGACTACACTTATATTTAATCAAATAATGTTAAAGTATAAATATGAATGATTTTTTAACCTACATATTATTTTGATTACATAATTAATTTAGTTGATAAATCTGTCGAACACAGAGTAATATAAGAAGGTAGCTAGTTTGAAAATATCTTTAAATCTAATGAGATTCGTCACTCCCAAATTAATATAAATGGTTAGTTGGAAAATACCTTTCAATTTAATAAGATTTAATTATCTTCTAAAATCAATTTTTGTTTTAAAAAAAAAATAACCATACCTAGTAGTCAGCCACAAACCAATATTAATAACGACATCATTCTACACCTCATACAAATAATAATTATCACTCTTAACAATATACCACTCCTCGTACAATGAGAATTACTACACCTCATACAAATAATAATTATCACTCTAACAATATACCACTCCTCATACAATGAGAATTATAACTCTGACAATATAGTTATTAATACACTTTCTAATTTTCTATCAATTTTGACCTTTACATTTTGCAACATCATAAAGGTCACGTGGTGAATACTGCCACGGCTCTACTCATCATGATGCGATGGTTACTCCCCCTTTCACATTTCATAAATAAATTTGCTGATTATCATGGTGCAACAAATGCAGAGAATTAACCTTAGGAGATAGTTTGAAACCCGTGTACGAATCTGTAAATGCAGACAATGACTCCCAAGGTGGTAGTTTAGAAGACTCCCAAGGTGGTAGTTTAGAACCGAGTTGTTATTAGTGTGATTTTAAAAAAAAAGGATTTTTTTGGTTTAATTTCTTTATAATCTGGCATAAATTTATTCAAATCACAAGTTTGATGAGTAATTCTCACAATAAAAGTGCTTTAAAGGATTTTTAGGCGCTGAATCCATATATATAGTAAAAGACTAGATTAAATAACACAAATCAAGATTTCATCACAAAATTTTCACTCCAAAAAATCATACTAAAGACAATTCCATTTAGAAGCTCATGTGCACATGTTGTAAATGCAACAAGTTGATCTTCCAACCGACATATCAGCAGCCATAGTTTTATGATACAGATACATTTCGAATGCGATAGCGGCTTTCTGTACGTTGGTTGGAGGGTCTAGTTTTCCAAATGTTTAATTTGGAATAGTGCAAGAATGTGATTTTTTTCAAGACTAGTATAAGAAATTTAGTAAGATTTTGACAAAAAAAAAATAGAAATTTTGGAGAATTTTAGCTATAATTGTCAAGCTTAAAGATTTAGATGTTCCAGAGATTTTATATAATACTAAATTTATTTCCATAAAAAAAACAAACAAACAAACTTAAATATTCTTTTGGCGAAAAATAACTTTGACAAAATTATAACCTCACTAAACAACTTCCATTTTTTTTCGCATTATCAATGTCTTTGTTTCCAATATTGTGTTGGTTCATGAGTATTCTTTTATTACACCATACTTTATTTTGGATCTAAAGGTTAAAACCATGGCGACTGTAATTGGTTCTTAAGTATCCTCTTAATTGGTGGTTAAATACTTGTAGGGTGAGTATCCTCTTAATTGGTACTTAAATGCTTCCGTTTTTGGCATTATCAATGTCCTTATTACCAATGTTGTGTTGGTTCATGAATATTTTCTTATTATACCATACTTTATTTTGGATCTAAAGGTCAAAACCGTGGCTACTGTAATTTGTTTTGAAGTATCCTCTTAATTGGTGGTTAAATACTTGTATGGTGAGTATCCTCTTAATGGGTGCTTAAATTATTGTGGGGTGAGCATGGTTGGTTTTTCTTTTGGGATTAACATGCCTTGGCATTACTTAGATATTTATAGTTGGAATAATGTTATATTTATTGTTGACGATTACTATAATAATGTTATTGTTTTTATTATAGTTGTTTTCACTTTTGATTTTATGAAAAACAAAGTGATTTTATGAAAAAATAAAATAATTTGTAATAGATTTTAGATATAATTTGTAATACCATTAAGTGATTATTAGTAAATTAATTATAAATGAGTTGTTTAATGTTAATTTTCAAGATAAAATAATAAAAAACTTTAAAAAATTAAGTCATCTCTTTCTTTCTCTCTAAAAGTTTACATACTCTATCTTATTAACATTATCAAACATGTTAATTTATAATTAGTTTATTGCATTCATAATGTTATGCCTTTTCTTATTAAAATGCATGACATGGTTATAGCTTTGGCATCTAATATGATTACTATTTAAGAGCTTTAGTAGACGTCTCAGCTATTTCGTATGTAATTTATGACAACTGCACTAATACAACAATAAATAAGGACAAAACACATAACACATAACACCATAAGTATAAGAAGGGTCCACACAATCGTTGAATTAAATAACACCAAATATCACAAAACTCATTTTCTTTATTAATATTACCCAACCTTTACATCACATATCAAACAAACCTACGGGATCTTCTCACATCAGATATTACCCCAGAATTTTACAATACATGAACTAAAACTCTTGGGCAGATGCAAAGTAGTGTTGACAAATGCTAGCAACAATGGAAAACATATATATCTGAGGCTCTATATATGGAAGACTTCAGATTTGTCCCTCTATGCCTTCTTTTATAGGATCACTCGCTTGATCTAGATCTCGCGGAGGTTGCTTCATCTCACCTTTGATTTGGTCCTCTTTGAGGAAGTCCTGTGCCTTTTCCCTTTTTGATATTGATTAATTGGAAATTAACCCTGCTTTCTTGTTTCCACTAGCACGCTTCCCTGTTTTCCCACTGCTCAGGTCCCAATATTTAATTATCTATCGCATTTAGGTTTTTGTTCACCTACTGATGTCTTTATCCATTTGTCCTTTTCAACTTTTGTTTTCTATATTTCTCCAAAAAACGAAGGACCCAACATGCCCCCCAACTTCGTTTCCTCCACCAACGCTTCTCATGGACCCAAATAAACTATTGCTTACTGATAGAAACATGTCCACTAGGAAGGAAGGAAGAGGATCATATGATATGTGCAAATAAAATGAAGGTGACACAGAAAAAGAACTATGCCCATAGGTTTGTTGCAATTTTATGCAAGCTTGAAACATAGAAGAAACTATGCTCGTGGTAAGCTATTTCATTTTTTAACGAGATTGACACGATAAAAGAAATATGCTCATAGAACTATTTACCTTGATCATGGCTCCTAAGAGGCTAAGGCTCTAGAAGGAATACATATTAATGGCTCTGGAAGGAATACATATTAATCACTCGATCATGGCTTCCAAGAGGTTTTTATCGGATGGAAGAACAATGCTCTCGAATGAATACATATCAAGGGATAAAATAGGGGTAGGAAGATTAGGTTCCAATGCTCCCAGTAAATAATTTACCATATCATGATCCAAACTTATGAAATAATGCAACAGAATATAGATATAAATATAAGCACAAAGATGCAGCAGGAATAAAACTTCATTTCATTAATATCAAAGAACCTAAATATGCTTACATACAGAATGGAAGTAAACTAGCTCGAGCAATGGTAGCTTATCTCAGAGAAGAGATGTGGTGGCTACATGCCTCTGAACCGTGTTTAAATGAGTCTCTAAGGATTATTTACTATTGAGAAACAATGGAAAATCATAAACATCCAAAAACATAACCCTAGGAGATGAAGTGCCAAAACTCTGGGCCTCGTTTGAGTAAATTGGTACATCAACTACCTGGGGTCGTAACTTTGGCAAACGATCTCTGTTTGATGCGCACAATACCTCAATAAAAATATCTATCCGAGGAATACAACTTTCAAATGAAAACATCTATTGAAAACCCTAGTTTTCCCAAAAAAACGTTGTTTAGGGCCTCAAAACAGCTATGGAAATTCAAGACCCGAAAAACTGCTAAAAATAGTAAACTGTGCTATAATTAAGGAAACCGAAAAACTGAAAGAGACAATGGTGGGGGTCCTAATGGAATAGTTGAGTGGCCACCAATACCCACCTGGATCATTCCTCCCCATTTAGGAATAAATGATACCCATTGCATTGAGTGCTTCCATCAGATGGGGAAACTTCTGCTTAACTTGGTCCTTAGTGAGCCCCTTGCCTTGGTGTAGGAGTTGGTCAGCTTTGACAATCTGATATAGTTGGATCTTCTGCTGGTGAGTGTTCATGATCTGTGTGTTGATGATCCCATCAGTTGTGGCATGTTCCATGTAAACTGGGTTTAACTCTGTTGGTGTGACATGTTTTGCAATGTCCAGTAATGATGGGAAGCATGGTCGAAGGCGGTCCACATTGAACACTAGGTGTAGGCCAAGGAATGGGGGAATATTGAGCTCAAAAAGATTGTCTCCCACAGCCTTGGTAATGGTTTAAGGCTCATATCGGAGTGGTCTAATGTTTCGATGGGCTCTAGTAAGGTGTTCCTTTTGCAAATGCAACCAAATTTTTTCGCCCACCTGAAACTTTTGTGGCACCCAATTTTGATCATGTCACTGCTTGTATTTGGCATTTGAATTCTCCAAGATGTCGTGAACCTACTGGCAGATGTGTTGGATGTATTCAATAAATTTGGTTGCTTTATCAACCTCAAACAATACATGTGTGGATTTTGTCTGCGTAGTCACATGAGGCATGGAAACATCAATCAAACACAATGGTTGAAATCATATACCCACTTGAAAGGGACTGCGACCAATCAAGCTATGTAGAGCTCTGTTATAGGGAAGACTCTCATCCCAGGTTTGTGGATGCTTGGAGATGTACATGCGGAGTATGTGCACTATCATCCTATTGACGACCTTCGTCTGGCCATCAGTCTGGGGATGGAATGCAATCGACTTGCTGAGATTAGTGTCCAATAGTGTCTAGAGGCTTGGCCAGAATGTGCTCAGGAGCCTGCTATCCCGATATGATATAATGGTCTGCAGGGTCCCAAAATATACCCACACTCGTTCAAAGAATAGTTTAGCAGTGTCCTCTGTTGTGATACTCTTCTTGCAGGTCTCCAATATAGCCATCTTAGAAAATTTGTCCACGACCACAAATACACACTCATTGCCATGCTTTGTAGAAGGGAGGCTAGATATATAGTCCATCAAGATGGATTCCCAAGGATGCATGGGAGTAGGAAGAGGAGTGTACAAGCCTTGTCTCTTAATGGTTGTCTTGGCAATGGTATAGGCAGTGCAAGATCTGATATATCTCCCAACATCAAGTCGGATTTTTGGCCAATAAAAGTACTTTCGTAGTACAACCATTGTTTTATCCACACTGAAGTGTTTTGCGACCTGACTATAGTGCGCCTCCCAAATCAACTTGACACCCTCGCTTTAAGGAACACAAAGGTGGCCCAAGTAGCATAATAATGCGTCTTGGAGGTGGAAATTAGGAGTTTTCTTTCCATCGAATAGCATCTGGTATGTGGAGGTGAACTCTAGATAATTTTTGTATAGTTGTGGTCATCTAGAGGTCTCATGGCCACAAGAGTTGAGAACAGCAGTCAATGTTTGTTTAGTCAATTTAGTTTCCTAAATTTATTTTCATAAATGATCAACCGAGGCTCGTAAGCTGATGAAGTGTAGTGCACTATATCTGCTAGTTAACCCTTCTTACTTCATTGTGTTATATTTTTATATTGTTTTGTTTTGGGGGTTTCCTTGATTCCTAATGATGTATAGTCTGAATTATGAGAAACTGAGTCTAAATTTCCTAAAGGTGAACTAATCAAAATCTAAGTTAAAGGAAGGGAAAACATAGCATCTATCCTTGTCATTTAATCCTAAGTCAAAAATTAAAAGGTGAAGTTGTAAGGAAAATTGAAATAATTACAAAGAATGAAACCGACTAAAGCACTTTCAATTGTCCAAGCCTTCAATTTTGAAAGATAACTTTCTTGAGATGGCAAACAAGAAACTTACTGTACTTTATAGTTCAGAGAACTAAATCAAATATGAAGAGAGTAACTAATTGACTTCAATCCTCGTATGAAGTGAATGTTTAACCATTTAGTTTAGGATGGATATCAGCTTTAAATGGTGACCAAAAACATTTATTCACATAGTGCATTGGCAATCTGAACTAGGAAATAAATAACAAAGGAAACAAATAGTAAGTAAACTAATCAACAATGCATCCTTGTTACTTTTCACCTTACCCTGTTAAAAAAAAACAAGTTTCATTTATGAAATAGATAGGAGAAATAAGTCTGCACCATTGAATTCTAACATTAGGCTACTGAACAAAATTGAAAGAAAACAAACTACAGGGATTCCACCTAAACTACAAATACTGCTAAAAGTAAATAATGAAACTAAACTGAACAGTAAACAAAATAAAATAAAAGTAACCTCCTTCAGTGCAGGGGCCCTCTGCAACTGATTGAGTTGAGCTGCTAACTAGCTGAAGATACTCTTTGAAATGATCACTTGGTCAAACATGGCTTCATATTATTAATAGGAAAATAAGTTCCAAAATTACAGAGTTGTAAGTTTGAGCTTAATACATACAAAAATTCGAACCCTTTCTCAGTTCTGTACAACTGATATTTAAAGAAACATTCCTAATTGTCTTTTGAGAGAATTTAGCTACAGGTGGTCTCCACGTATTACAACAGATCTGCGTAAATGGTTGATTAGCTACAGGTGACTTTAAGTCAGCAAGATGGTTGCATGAAACTGTTATCACCAGTGGCTGGTTCGAGTTAATGCTGCAACAAAACTATCGGATTTATTAATTAGCCACGAAGAGTGGACATAGAGTCCTATTGCTCTCGGGTTTCTTCGTTTGACTCCACCTTTGACTGTGGTCTTGAGCTGGCTTTTTTTGTCGATCTGGGCTAGGTGACTAGGATAGGATCCATGTCGAGACAATTCTAGAGATGCCCATGTGGCCGGTTTCCTCGTTTGACACTTGTAACATGTTCAACCATGGAAGTAGCTACGGAACACACGGTTAGCTGCAGAATGGGCTATGTTCCATAGCTAATTTGCAAAAACTTATTTCAAATAGCAAAAACATAAAAGTATAACATGTCAATCATTTAATGTCTTCCTTGAGACAAAATCTATCATTTATCAGTGATGGGGATCTATATTTTATGGAAAAACAAGAGAAAGAAGTGAGAAAAGTTGTCAAAGAGAGAGTAATTCTGAGGTCCAACATACCCCCACTACAAAATCATTTAATGTCCCCATGCAATTTTGCCAAAACTATGAACTCTTATTTCCTATTGCATTTGCTTAGATACTTCTACTAGTACATCTAACTTTCTTCTCTTGTTCCTCTTTGAAGTCATTGTCATCCTGGGTTTCTTCTTCTAGATTTATGAACTCTGTTTCCTTTGATGATACCTTCTTTACCATACCTTGGAGTCTAGAGCTCCTTCTCATTTGTAGGGGGTTTATGTTCTCCTCCTTTGTACCCTTTTTCTCCTTTCCTATCTTTTCCTTCCTCTTGATTTGTTTCCTAATCTCTATCAATTTTTCAGAGATTAGTTGTTCATCATCTTCTTGTAATGGAGATTCAGGTTTGCTCTCAGTAATTCCACCAGCTTCCTTTTTTATCTTCTTCTTCTGCTTGATTTTCTCCTTGCTCTCTGTTAATTTTTTAGACATTGGTTCCTCATCATTTTTCTGTACTGAGGGCTCAGGGTTGCTTTTAATGGTTAGATTAGTCTTCTTTCTCCTACTTTTTATGATATTATCTTCTTCAGAAGATTCTGGTGCCTCTTGGAAATGGTTTCTTATCAGATAATTTTCCCAGTTATCTCCTATTCTTTTCAGATGATACTCAACCAGTATTTTGACCAACCCATGATGGTACATGGTCGTTTCCAAGGATTCTATTTTCTTCTATACATTTGAAGCCATCCTCCTTAGACTATTAGAAGGAAGAAAGGGAGGTTGATGTTTCCATTTTCTAGAAAGTTCATAGATAAACGTATATGATAAACATACATACATCCGAATCTTCCCTCACAGGTAATGAATTTTTGTAATATCAAAAGCATGCTTCTCCATTTATTTTTGAGTGCTGAAATAGGAATTCATTTTCTAAACACAGTGACATCCATACCTAGGTTCCTGAGGATTACCTTCCATGATTCACTGTGAAATTCTTTATTTTTGAACCATCTCTCACCAAGTCTTGGCAGTTCTGTAGCCTCTGCTATGTAAGATTTTGTTACTGCAAACTTAATGTCTCCAATCTCTACTTTTGTACCATCGAATGATCTAGCAAAAGATTTTGTGATCTCCTTGTGATATCCATCAAATTTTTCAATGAATTTGAGCCATCCAGTCTTCTGCAGCATCTCCTTGAGTTGTGGGTACCCTTCCATAAACTTTTCCCCTATGGGCTCTGCCCTGACAATGAGTCCCATGGTCTCTGTTTTGTAGAATTTTCTAACCTTCAGAATTACTCTCCTGGTCTATGAAATGGACTGTCTGCGGGTATGGTGAAAAAGAACTATGAGTTTGCATGGAATAAGTAGACAGTGAGGGTTTGGAGAGATGTGAATACGTTGGTCACATCGTAGTTTTGACTGTTAACAAATGGAGTTATTAGAAACCGTTTAAGTACAGGGTATGGAGAACATAGTGGAGGTGTGGTATGATGAAATCATTATAGACCATTTGGTATCGAATGTGGAAGATGTGTCGGAGATGTGGTATCATGAAGTGGCAGTCAAATCAAATGATGACTTGTTAAGGAGATATATGATCATTCATACTATACATGACTTATGTTTATGACTTGTTGTTTGAAATAAATTTGCATTTTATCTTTAGAACTTAACCTTTGGTTTGATAATTCTTTTGGTGTTTATCCGTAGGTACTTTGAGCATGGTTGATCTCCAAAACTTGATTCTTTAATTTATTTGTAAACTGTACAATTGTCCCAGAGCCGATAAGTAAGTTGTAGCTGCAGAATCAGATTAGTTGCGGAATGGAATCAACTGTAGAATGTGAAAAGAAGGAAAAGTGAAATATGGCTTATGAAATATGGGTGTAAAAATAAAATGGAAATGAGTTATGATAGTGAGATGGAATGAGATGTAAGATAAAATGAAAAATTGGGTGAAATTGAGTAAAACTATAAAAATAAAATGTAAATGAAATATGACGGTGAGATGAAGTGGAACTGTAAACCAGAATGAAAACAGAATGAGATGGAATGAGACTATGAAATTGCAGACTCTATACTGCAAATAAATGTAGCTTTTTGTCACTACTTATTACAGAAAGGAAATGGAAAATATAGGATGTCAGAAATCTTTGATTTTCACCCTGTATTTTTTGTATAAGTATGTCAATCAATGACTGGTTTTCAACCTTATACCATTTATTATTATTATTATTTTTTTTTGTATCAGTCATTTCTTGGAAAAATAAAGACTAAGTTAGTGGAGAAGAAGGATTCTTCTTCACTAGCTTCATTTTAGAGTTATCCTGGAAAATCTTAATGAACTCCTCTCTTGAAACTGGTTTTTGATATATCTTCAACCGATGACCATTCACAAGAAGAGGTATTTTGCTTCCATCTATTGTTCTTATTCTCACTGCTCCATTGTTAAAGACTTCTTCAATCTCATATGGCCCAAGCCAATGAGTTTGAAACTTCCCTTGAAAATATTTGAACTTTGAATTGAACAACAGTGCCCAATCTCCTGCTTGAAATTTCTTCTCCTTAATATATTTATCATGCCATTTAGCCCTTTGCTGTTGGACTATACTAATTCTTTGGACTACATCTTGCCTGATTTCATCAAGTTCATTGAGTTGCTCCAATCTATGTTTTTGTGCCTCTGATAAATCTAATGCCAATTGGACTGCCATCTTGAAGGTTTTGATTTGAAATTCTATAGGGAACAGGGCTTGTTTCCCATAAACAAGTTCATAGGGCATTTGTCCCGTTGTGTTCCTTCATGTAGTTCTATAGGCCCATAAGGCATCAGGAAGCATTTCATCCCAATCTCTTCTATGTAGATGCACAGTCTTAGTGAGAATTCCTTCAATCACCTTATTTGTAGATTCAACTTGACCATTTTCTTGTGGATGATAGGGAGTATATTTCCTGTGTTTGATCTTGTAATTTTCCACAAGACCCTTCACCATTTTAGATGTAAATTGAGATCCTTGACCTGTTACAATTTCTCTTGGAACACCAAAACGAGTGAAGATGTCCTCAAAAAGAAAATTAACTACAGATTTATCATTAGAAAAAGGTAATGCTTTGGCCTTTACCCATTTAGTGACATAATCAATGCATACCAATATATACTTCTTTTTCTTAGATGAAGGATTAATTGGCCCAACAAAATCTAAGGCCCATTTTTCAAAAGGTTCAATGAGTACCTAAATTTGTAGTGGCATTTCATTTGAAGGAGCAGGTTTCCCTACCCTCTGGTAGCTGTCACACCTCCTGACATATTCTTTGGCATCTTTGAAGATGGATGGCCAATAATATCCTAAAGAAAGGATTTTATAGGTTGTCCTCTTGTCAGCAAAGTGTCCACCACACGGCTCATCATGACATGCCTTAAGAATCTCAGGCATTTCATCTTCCCTAACACATCTTCTGATCATAAGATCTGGGCCTGTTTTATACAATTCATTAGTGATCCATGAGTATCTTGCACTTATCTGAATGATTTTTCTTTTTTCTCTAGGAAACAAATGTGAAGGCAATTTCCCTGTGACTAAGTAATTAGCAATATCTGCAAACCAAGGAGTTTGAGTAGTCACTGCAAAAAGATATTCATCAAGAAACTTATCTTCAACCGGAGTGTCATCTTTGATATTCTGAATTCTGGACAAGAAATCAGCAACTGTGTTTTGTTTTCCAGGTCTATATAGCACAGTAATATTGAATTCTTGCAAGAGTAAAAGCCATCTTGTAATTCTGCCATTAGTAATAGGTTTATTCATTAAATATCTAATTGCAGAGTGACCTGTATGAACAAATGTTTCATAGCCTGTTATATAATGTCTTAATTTGTTGATTGCATGAACAACGACTAAAAATTCCTTTTTAGTTACAGTATAGCTCAACTCAGTGGGAGTCAAATTCTTACTTGTATAGTAGATGGCATAGGGAATCAAGTATTTTTATCCTAATATAGCTCCCAAAGCTCTATCTGAAGCATCTGTTGAAATGTGAAAAGGTAGTTTCCAATTTCGACCTCTCAAGATGGGTGCTTCAGATTTTATTTTTTTTTAAGTCTCAAATGCTAATTGGCAATCAAGATTCCAATTGAATTCACAATCCTTGGTGAGTAATTTGAAGAGTGGGGATGTTATTTTAGTGAAATTTTCTATAAATCATCTATAGTATCCTGTGAATCCTAGAAAACTTCGAACATCCTTTTGGAAATTTGGAATTGATAATTTAGAGATGACTTCAACCTTAGATTTATCAACTTTAATCCCATCTCCTGAAATGTGATGCCCTAAAACAATACCTTCTGTAAACATCATAAAACATATTTCATGGCTTAGTGAAAGGTTTGCTTCCTTACATCTTTTAAGAACTCTTTCCAAATTTTCCAAAGCTTCTTCAAATGTATTCCCATAGACTGTAAAATCATCAATTTATACCTCTACACAATCATGTATTAGATCAAAAAAATGTCCTAGTACTGCTCTTTGAATGTTGCAGGTGCATTACATAACCCAAAAGTAAGTACTTGGTAGGCATAAGTTCCCCATGGACAAATAAATATGGTTTTATTTTGATCTTCAGGTGCCACCTGAATATGATTATAACCACTAAAACCATCCAAGAATGAGAAATACTTCTTACCTGCTAATGTATCTAACACTTGATCTATAAAGGGCAAAGGAAAATGATCTTTAAGGGTAGCTTTATTCAATTCTTGGTAATTGATGCACACCCTCCATTTACCATTCTTTTTAGGAACAATTATTAAAGGAGAAACCCATTGGCTGTCTGAAATTGGGTAAATGAAGTTTACATTCAGCAGTTTTTACAGCTTTTCTTTCACAATTTCCCTAAGATTTGGATTCATTCTTCTCTGAGGTTGTCTGATAGGTCTACAATTTTCCTCAATGTAGATGTGATGTATACAAGTTCCTTTCCTGTCGGTATATTCCCATGCATATGTAGCAGAATGTTGTTGTAATGTCTTGATTAGCTTTTCCTGTTGTAATTTCTCCAAGTTATTGTTTATTTTTAATGTTCTCCCTGGAAAGATTTCAATTGTAGAGCTACCAAATTCTTCCATAGATTAAAGAGACATCTGCCTAGATGACAAATATTCAATATTGGATTTTTCTTGAAATCGATCATGTTCTTATTCTGGATATGATTCAAAATTTTCCATTGTATTTAAGATTTGACTATCTTCACTAATATCTGAAATAGTAAAGAGAGGCTGAATGTCATTTTCATCATCAATCCATTCTTTGTCATCTATTTCTGTTATTGCTCTTACTAGGGGATATAGAGTGAATTTCTTTGTTGAATTCCCATCAGAAATATACATATCACCAGATCTACAGCTAATGAAAGTATCAGCTGTTGCCAACCAAGGTCTTCCTAATATGAGTGGATGTCCTCCTAGATTGTTCTTAGGGGTTAAGATCATAAAATCAACAAGATATTCCCAAGAATCTAAGGATACTGAAATATCTTCTAACACTCCATCTGGTTTGATTACAGATCTGTCCGCTAATTGTAGTAATGTAGGTGTGTAAAGAAGATTAGGAAGCTTGAGTTGTTCCATGGTTTGTTTGCTCATGATGTTTATTGTTGCCCCTAAATCAATCAATGTATTTGGAATTTCAACTCCATTCATATGTGTTTTCACAATTGGACTTCTTGGATCTACATATTTTTGTATGGCAATTTTTCCCATCATTATATCTGCTATTTTTCCTACTAGGTGAATTATTTTTGTTTCTTTTGCTTTTCTTCCTGGTTTCTTTATGCTCAACTCCTTTATTGTTTTAGCTAGGATTGGAATCTCCTTAATGGCTTGTAACAAAGGAATTTTGATATAGACATTTTTCAATTCATCTAGAAAATCATAATTGGGCAACATGATCTGCTTTTCTACTCCTCTATCAACTTGTAGTCTTTCAAGAAAAGGAGGTGCAGAAGTAGATACTGGCTTCTCAATGATAGGAGTTGAGTTCACTGGTTCTTTCTGTTTTTCATTTTCAGTATTTTGGTTTTGGAGAGATGTTCCCTCAAAACTTTTATTGGGCTGTAGAGAATCTTCCTTAGAATTGTCTTGTTCCTGAATAACTACAGAAGGTCTTTCCTTTTCTAATATCCTACCAGATCTTAGTTGAACATCATTGAGATCTATAGGAGTGATCATATAATTTGGAAATTGTTTTCCTTCCACCATGAAAGTATTCTGAGGATTTTTATTGTTGGGGTTTGGTAATGGTTGGGCAGGTAGCTAATTTGGCCTCTACTGAAATGGAAGTAAGAGTTGAGGACTTTGGTTTGTTGTGGAATTTGTTGTGGATTTTGTTGTGGAAATGGTAATGAAAGTTGAAGGTTCTGATTTTGAAGTTGTGGCCGCTGATTTTGTTGTGGAATGTGTGGGGGAGGATAATTCTGATATGATGGATGATATTGATAATATTGAGAAAATCTCCCATAAGAGTTTTGTACTCCTTGTGCCCACGGTTGAGATTGAGATTGAGGTTGAGGCCAAGGTTTCTGCCAAGAATTCCAATTTGGTGGGGGCTAAAGATACATCTGATTTTTAAATCCCTAATTTTGTGGCCCCTGCCAAAGTTTTCTAGAGATAAAGCAAAGAGGTTCTGCTGAATTTGGAACTGTTTCTTCTTGAAAAACAACCTTAAGACCTGGAATCGAAGGAAAACACTTGGTTTCATGATTCTCTGAGAAAATCATACAAGTTTCTATAATTTTTTCATCTAAAGGGCAGTCTCTTAGAGCATGTTTTTTTCTGCATTTCAGACATAAAATAGCTAAAGCATCAACCTTGATTTTATGCTTGTTTTGCAACTTAAGGGTGTCTATTTGCACACTAAGGCTCCCTAGGATATCTGTTTTGAATTCATCAAGTATATTACCATTTTCTGCCCTACTCACTGATACAGTTGCAGACTTATTTACTCTAACAAGAGAAGGATCTCTTGTACCTTTCCCAGTTTTGGATTTCCCTCTTGAGAGATGAACACATAATTCTCCTATATCATTTAATGGGAGTTGAAAGATATCCCCCTTCCCCATCATGTTAAGGATATCTGTCCACTCATCTCTAATGGATTTTAATAAAAGATCTTTTAAGGTATCTCCACCTAAATTGTCCATCTTTGCTCTTTTCAAATTATAGTTGAATCTCTCAATCAAATCCTCTAAATTTTCATCCTCTCTTTGCATCATTTTGAACATTTCATCTTTGTGATTGGTAGGCATGCAATAATCCAAATACCTATCCAAAAACACTTTTTTCATGTCATTCCATGTTCTGATGGACTGAGTGACTAACCCCATGAACCACTTCAAAGCAACTCCTTTCAGTGTTGAAGGGAACAACTTATGTTTTTGAGAGTCTTCTAGATAATCATAAGTTCTGCACAAGACTTCAAACTCAAATAAAAATGTTTCAAGATCCTCACTTTTTAACCTATGGAAGTTTGGGTGGACAGAAGGTGAGATATTCTTCATTGTGGCATTTGTTTCTTCATCCACTATAGGGAATCCAAAAGAATTATGTATTTCCCTATTTCCTCTGTGTCTTCCATTATTTCCTCTACCTCTTCCTCTACCCCTTCCTCCAAACAGTGTGAACTTTCCATCCTCTCCTTCTTCTGCCATTATAGTTTCTTCAAGGTCAGTATAGGGTTCAACCTGCAAGGTTACTTTCTCCTCCTCTGGTTCTTCTATTAATGGGATATGGGAGAGAGGTTCTACTTCTTCTTCCTCACTAGGTATTCCTAATTATTCAACTCAAATTTGCTCCCCTGTGGAGGTGAAAGAGGCTACTCCTGCTGTTGGAGTTTCAATATTTTTCTCCTCTAGGAGTGACTTGATAGATGAAGTAGAAGATTCTTTTGATTCGATTTCTGCCCCTGGAACTTCAGGAGTTATATGGCTAGGAGTATGAGTTTGGGATGGATGTGTATCTTTTCTTATTCTCGGTGGATTAGTTGGTATTGTAGGAATTGAACTCCTACCTCTAGCTATAAATCTACCCCTAGAGTCTCTTTCTCTATGCATATCATATTTTTTTTTTGAATGTAAGAGATAAAGTTACCTAGTTACACTTCCCCAGCAATGACACCAAAATGTTTAGTCAATTTAGTTTCCTAAATTGCTTTGCATAAATTATCAACTGAGGCTCATAAGCTGATGAAGTGTAGTGCACTGTATGTGCTAGTTAACCTTCTTACTTCATTGTGTTATATTTTTATATTGTTTTGTTTGGGGGGTTTCCTTGATTCCTAATGATGTACAGTCTGAATTATGAGAAACTGAGTCTAACTTTCCTAAAGGTGAACTAATCAAAATCTAAGTTAAAGGAAGGGAAAACAGAGCATCTATCCTTGTCATTTAATCCTAAGTCAAAAATTAAAAGGTGAAGTTGTAAGGCAAATTGAAATAATTACAAAGAATGAAACCGACTAAAGAACTTTCAGTTGTCCAAACCTTCAATTTTGAAAGATAACTTTCTTGAGATGGCAAACAAGCAACTTGCTGCACTTTATAGTTCATAGAACTAAATAAAATATGCAGAGAGTAACTAATTGATTTCAATCCTCGTGTGAAGTGAATGTTTAACCATTTAGTTTAGGATGGATATCAGCTTGAAATGGTGACCAAAAACATTTATTCACATAGTGCATTGGCAATCTGAACTAGGAAATAAATAACAAAGGAAACAAACAATAAGTAAACTAATCAACAATGCATCCTTGTTACTTTTCCACCTTGCCTTGTTAAAACAAAACAAGTTTCATTTATGAAATATATAGGAGAAACAAGACTGCACCATTGAATTCTAACATTAGGCTACTGAACAGAATTGAAAGAAAACAAACTAGAGGGAATCAACCTAAACTACAAATACTGCTAAAAGTAAATAATGAAACCAAACTGAATAGTAAACAAAATAAAAGAAAAGAAACCTCCTTCAGTGCAGGGGCCCTCTGCAACTGACTGAGTTGAGTTGCTAACTAGCTAAAGACACTCTTTCAAATGATCACTTGGTCAAACACGACTTCATATTATTAACGGGAAAATAAGTTCCAAAATTACATAGTTGTAAGTCTGAGCTTAATACATACAAAAATTTGAACCCTTTCTCAGTTCTGTACAACTGATATTTAAAGAAACATTCCTATCTGTCTCTTGAGAGAATTTAGCTACAGGTGGTCTCCAAGTATTACAACAGATCTGCGTAAATGGTTTATTAGCTACAGGTGACTTTAAATCAGCAAGATGGTTGAATGAAATTGTTATCGCCAGTGGCTGGTTCGAGTTAATGCTGAAACAAAACTATCGGATTTATTAATTAGCCACAAAGAGTGGACACAGAGTCCTATTGCTCCCGGGTTTCTGCGTTTGACTCCACCTTTGACTGTGGTCTTGAGCTAGCTTTTTTTGTCGATTTGGGCTGGGTGACTAGGATAGGATCCATGTTGAGACAATTCCAGAGATTCCCATGTGGCCGGTTTCCTCGTTTGAAACCTGTAATGTGTTCAACCATGGAAGTAGCTACGGAACACACAGTTAGCTGTAGAATGAGCTACGCTGTGTAGCTAATTTGAAAAAACTTATTTCAAATAGAAAAAACATAAAATTATAAAATGTCAATCATTTAATGTCTTCCTTGAGACAAAATCTATCATTTATCAGTGATGGGGATCTAAATTTTATGGAAAAAAAAGAGAAAGAAGTGAGAAAAATTGTCAAAGAGAGAGTAATCCTGAGGTCCAACAGTGTTGCAACTGGGGGCCGGCTGAGGAAGTTTGCAACATGATTGGTGTTTCCCTTTTTGTATTTAATGTTCACGTGGAATTGTTGCAAATATGTAGACCACTTCTGATGGCGATCATTTTGCAACACAAAAGAGGTCGGTGATTGGTGTGGATGACTGTCTCCTTCTCCAAAATATAATGCTTCCATTGTTGGCAAGCTTGCATGATGGAATACATTTCTTTATCATAGGTTGGGTACTTCTGAATTGTATCAGAAAGTGTCTTGCTATGATAGGCCATTAGATACTCATGTCGGGTGAGGACTGCACCAATAGCATAGTCGAGGTGTTTGTCTCAATTTTAAATGGCCGTTGCAGGTCTGGAGATGTGATTATCAATGCATAGAAATGGTGGTGCTTGAACTTAATGAGCACCTTATGCTGGGAATCAGACCAGGAAAATTTTTCTTTCTCTTTTCCCTTGCTAATCTAACTCAAAGGCCAAGTGATATCAGAGAATACCAACATGAACCTCTGATAAAAATTTGCAAGGCCAAAAAAGTTGCAAAGCTATGTTAGAGTGGTCAAGGCTGGCCAATTCCAAATGAATTGGATCTCAGTTGAATCCACATGCACGCCACACTCATCTATGATGTAACTCAGATATTGGATGTGGCTTGTGCCAAAGGTGCATTTCTCCAAGTTGGCACATAGTTTGTGCTACTGAAGAGTTTTAAGGACCATCCACATGTGTTGCAAGTGTTCTTCCCAACTCTTGCGGAAGATGAGGATGTCATCGAGATAAACAACCACGAATGAGTTGGTGAAATACCACAAGATGTCATCCATTAGCCTCATAAAACTAGCGGGCGAATTTTTCAACTTGGAGGGCATAACCAACCATTCAAAAAGGCCTTCCTTCTATTTGAAGGCAGTCTTCCATACATATGTGGGCTCTATTGGAACCTGTTCAAAGCCAAACTTCAAATCGATATCGCTGCAACACTTGGCTCCGTTAAGTTGGTCCATAAGGTCATAAATCCATGGGATTTGATATCTGTTCCTAAGAGTGATTTTGTTTAGTGCCCGATAATCAATGCAGAGCCTCCAAGTCCCATCCTTCTTCTCTACAAGTACAATTGGGCTTCCATAAGGTGAGGAACTTGGCCCTTTTTGCAGCAACTCCTTCATTATCTGCTTGATCTCTTCATTTTCCAAAATAAAGCAGTGATATATCGGCTGTTGGGGTAGAGGTGCTCTGACAATCAGATCGATCGAATGCTTGACCTGAGAGTGCAAGGGTACCACTGTGGGTGAGGAGAAGATGTCCATGTATTCTTCCATAACTATATCCACCTACTTTTGTTGCATGGAGGAACCCTTCCGAGAGGCCATGGATGTGGCTACGATCTTACCCTTACTTTGAGAGAGAATCAAAAAGAAAAAGAAAACACAATCTTAGAGATGATCTTATCACATTGCTTAGAAGATATCAAAGAGACGACAGTAGGTGGCGCGAAGCGAGGATATTTCAAGGAAATCCATCTTGCCTTTGATGTATTTCTGCAGACAACCACGGTACTTGAGTACCAAATGTAACTCAGAATCCTTAATACCCAAATTTGTGCGAAGGGTATGAAAAATATTTCTGAACTCCTGCATGTCTTGGTCCCTTCCTTGCCGTAGTGTTGTCCAATTTATGTACTTATCTTCATAGCTCCTAATAGGGTAATACTACTCCTTGGTGGCATCTCAGAAAGAGTTCCAAGTGGGTGAAACTGAAAACATGGAGGGTTCCCTCTCGTCCTTATTCTCACAGTAGGTTTCCCACCAGTCCTTGACATGTGGGGTGACTTTGAGGAGTCAAAAAGTAATATTTTCCCTACTGAAAAAATCATGAACCAAAAAATACCCTTCTAATAGATTTAACCATTTATCTATGATGTATGCATCTATCCAGCCTTCAAACATGGAAATATTAAAGTTTACTTGTACCTTGAAGGGAGTGGTGCCTCCGGAGTGGTTGTTGGGTGAATATGTGTCACCTGTGGACATCCACTAACGGATCTGGGAAAAGTTGTCCATCATCACTTTCCTCTGTCGCTCGAGGGCTTCTTTGAGAAATATTTTGAAGGGATCTCCTACTCCCTCGTCTTTCATTTCTTCTGCCATAGGAGGTCGCCGGAGTTTGCATGCTTGGTTTTGCAAAGGTTCAACGAGTTCAAGCCTTAAGTCCTTATACCGTGACCTCGTTTGGGACATGTAAAAAAAAAAGAGAAAGAGCAGACCGCTCTGATACCATTGATCCGTAATTATGTAGGAACACAATAGAATATATATATAAACATAAACACAGAGATGCAGCAGGAATAAAACTTCATTTCATTAATATCAAAGAACTAAAATATGCTTACATACAGATTGGAAATAAACTAGCTCGAGCGATGGTCTATTATCTCTAAGAAGAGATGTGGAGGCCATTGTTGGGTCTTGAAATTGTCATTCATTTCCATTACACTTTCACTATTATGTCCATTATATCACCCCCATTTCACTACTGTCACTACATTCATCTCACTTTCATTATCATTGGGTCACATTTATGTTTTTCCAAACTTTATTAATTCTTAACCCTTTTAAGTGAATTTGTGGTTAAAAATTAGAAAATAATGTGCATATGCTTATACCTAACAAGTGGGTTGAGATTGTTGACATGTGTAGGTCAAAAGGAGGCTTCTAGAAGACCTTTATGTGGCACCCTAAGGCCAAATTCGAATTTGAGTGGAGAGGATCATGAGGATATGTGTCACTTTTCCTATTTGTATTGAAACTCTAAGAAGACATGTGTCTTATCATTTCCTATTTTGATTAGAACTCTAGAGGTATAGGGAGAGATTCATGGACCCTCACTAATGAGATGACTTCTCATCTTTTTGTATAAATAGGAGATCTCTCTCCTTCATTTATTAGCTTAGAGCTTCGTAGTTTTGGAGTTTTTTTTGGAAGCTCTTGTAGCTTTTGGAGCTTTTGTAATTTTGGAGAGCTTTGTAAACTTTTGTAATTTTGAAGAATTTGAATAAAGATTTGATGTTCTCAACATGGAAAGAGATGTGAATTAGATGTCATAGAGCATATTAGAATGTAAGGTAGAGTAGATTTTACTTTGTAGTTTTGCTTTAATTTCATTCAAGTATGTCATTTGATTGTTTTCAAGTTTTCAAGTTTAGATTTTTCATTCATGCAATTTTAATTCATGCAAGTGTGTTCAATCGGTTGATTGTAGATTTATCTAACTGTGTAATCTATGCTTATCAAAATAGTCCAAGAAAGTATTTTCCAATTGGTGATTGGAGCATTAGAGCACACAGTGGATTAGTTCTCCTTTACATGTTTTTTGTATTTGCTTACTAGAGTAGTCACTCATTACATAAATAGATGTTTCCAAAGCCTTTCGTTGATGGTTTATCCTCAAACTAAATGGTGAAATGTTGTGTTTATGAATGAGATTTCTTGTTGTTCATTAGTTTAGAGTTAAATAGCTTAATGCCATTTTCTTATCAATTTAGTAACTCATGATTTAAATAAATATTTCCAAAAGCCCTTCGTCGATGGTTGAACCTAAGACTAAGTGGTGAAATGTTTTACTAATGACTGAGTTTTTCCTTGCATTTCATTTTCAGTTTTAGAACAATGAAGTATGGAGTCCCTCAAAAAAATGCTATCACAAGGAGGTAGTTCTCCCAAAATTGTGTAGCAGAGTGACAAAACACTTCATTTAGTTACATGCTTTGTATTTGCTTTCCATTTTAAATAGCATTATCATTTTTTCTTTCATTTCATAGACATTTTTCCAGCTTAGATTAATCTAACTATTCAAAGTTTTGATTTGTTCATTTCCTTTTCTCCCTTCTTTAGAAATTAGATTTTAACATTAAAAGTCATTAGATTTAGTTGTCCATTAACATTTAGAGATTTCATTTAGAAGCATAGCTTTTCTTTCTTAGATTAATTTCCTTAAGCATGAGAAACAAAACCCTCAAAAACAACATAAACTATAAAACAACGAAGTAACAGAAAGGTTAACTAAACACATATAGTGCACCACACTTCATCAGTTTACGATACCCAGATTGATAATTTATGTAGAGCAGTTTAGGACACTGAATTGACTAGACATTTTGGCGTCATTACCAGGGAAGTGTAATTAGGAGATCTTATTTCTTACATCTAAAAAAAATTAATAATTTCTCAAATATGCTCTCCTCCTGCACTTTGTGTGATCTGGAGGATCAGAAAAAGAATTTTTATGTTAAATAAATAAATAAATTTCATCATTTCATTTGATTCAAAAAAATAAATAAATGAAAATCCAACTGCTTTGATAGGTCCAGCTATCCAAGATTGACTGGTTATGGTTTGTAGTGACCCTCAAAACACTGTGTCATGTTTTAATAAAATTTTGCAGATTAGCTATGGAATGCAGCCCTGTTCCGTAGCTAACTGTGTATTCCATAGCTATTTCCAAGGTTTAGCAGGTTACATGCATCCAATGAAGAAAACGACCACATGAGCATCTTCGGAATCGTCCCGACATGGATGCTATCCTAGTCACCCAACCCAGATCAATAAAAAACCAGCTTAAGACCTCAGTCAAAGTCATGTTTTCAATACATTTACCTTGAAGCCTTTGTTGCTTGAAATTGGGAGCCAAAATGAAAGCCAAAATGGACTTAAGCTCATCCTTCGTTTCCTAGGCTTCGAATGCCTAAGGCATAACCGGATAACCTTCAACATCTCCTAAATAGGGCATCTAGTTGGTTCTTTCAAGAAATTGCTACAAATACAATGAATTCTCCCAACCTTCGTGTTTTCTTTGAAAGACTTGACTAAAATACCCTCCTGATTGACAACTTTCCAGATTGTGTTCAGATTCATTCGATATTTAGCAAACTTGTGAAAATATCTTGTATTGCTGTTAGCTTCAGCGATCCAGATAGCATGACTCTTTAAGCGCCACATCGCCTCTTCCTTAGCCAACAATTCTTGTCTTTGAACCATCAAAGACTTCAGAGTAATAGTGTCTTGCACAAAGAATGTGCCAAGGACATTCTACTTGTATTCATATTTGATTTTAAACTCTGTTTCCTTGAGAATATCTTGGGACGTCTGGTTGAATCACTATTATAAGAAAAATGGGTCCAGGCTGAAGAAACCAAGGATCTATAGTCTTCCTTTAACAGCCAAACATGGATGAATTTCATAGGAGCCGGGGACTTGAGTAGTAATTCACAAAAACGCAGAACAGTAAAAATGTCAAACTTTAACTGCGCGATTCGACCAAATGAAAACGAATTAGGAAAAAATAAAACATGGGTTTTTTCAGGGATGCAGTCAATTAGATAACCCAGAAACGATTTTAAGAAATTCGAAGCAGTTTGGGATAATTTCTCGGTTCTCTGAATCCCATTTTTGCATGCCACGTGAAGAAAAACAAATTTGAATTCATGAATAGGCTGTTGATTTAATTCGGCGTGCTTGGAGAGGGGAATTCCGATTTAGGAATCAATTGTGCGGTGGCATTCAAATCCTGGTTACACGCCTCCCGTCTTTAATACACTCATACATCATCTAACCCCTGTTTAACAACATGACGTATCCCAATTGAATACGGCTCTTCACAACTTGATTGATAGACATGGCAAAGATGAAGAGGTAGCAAATCTGGAGATGATGACGAGCATGAAAAAAATGACGAGAAGGTTGAAAGTGAAGGTTTTATGCATAGGAGAGAGACATGGAAAGTAAACTAGACATGCTTTTCAAAAAGAATTCATCTACTGTTGCCATAAATCTTGTCCAAAGTCAACACGCAGATGCAGCACTGAGCAAATATACAGATCACTTGTATAGCAAACAAGACTATGATGAAGCCATGGCACAATACATTCATACTATTGGTCAACTAGAACCTTCATATGTCATTCAAAAGTTTCTTGATGCCCAGCGCATTTATAATCTTACTAGTTACTTGGAAAAATTACATGAGAAAGGTTTGGCCTCCAAAGATCATACGACTCTTCTCTTGAATTGTTACACAAAACTCAAGGATGTGGCAAAGTTGGATGAGTTTATTAAAGGTGAAGGTGAGCACCGGTTCGATGTTGAAACAGCTGTAAAAGTTTGTCGTGGGGTAGGATATCATGAACATGCAATGTATGTTACAAAAAAAAAAAAAAATTGAATCAATGAAATAAGTAGATTATTTGAAAGGTATTGATTAATTTTGGATTGATGATGAAAAATGAATGGCTAACTTTTTGTTCAAGATTTTTAGCTACTGTGCACATTCTACAGCTAAAGTCGTTCCGCAGCTAAAAACATTCCATAGCTAAAGTCGTTCTGTAGCTAAAATCATTCCGCAGCTAAAAACATTTCGCAGCTAAAGTCATTCCGCAGCTAAAACCATTCTACAACTAAACATCAATTTTGCAACTGAAAAACCTCACTGTTCAAATCAGCCTAACTTTCTCATACAAAATCAGATTTCGATGATTCAAGTGTCATTGGAAAGATATCGACAAGCTCTACACAATGAGAAATCCGTCATCAAAGTTTTGAAAGAGTAAATAATGAAATAAATTGCTGAAAATATACAACAGTTAACTTGAGGCACTAATCCTGAAGCAGGTATAAATTCTTTTGGTTTTCCTTCGTGAACTTGTTTCATTAATACGAATTCTTAGTTTTGTGTGTAAATATCATAACTAGAGAGATTGATCACCTCTATATTTTGATAGTCTTACATTCCATTGCAGAAGAAGTATTAGTTTTTTTTGCAGGTTCCAAGAGGAAGGAAAAATGACTACAAGTGAATAGTGTCTCTCTAAGAGACCAATTTGTTTCATAAGAGGATGCTCAGCAACAAAAAAGAAACATGCTAATGCACAATCAGATCCAAACACTTGAAAAACTTTCAAATACTATTGTCTCCATTACATCCATACTTCATAATAAACCAATCGCCTCATTTCCCTTCATATTTTCCATTTACATTCACATACACTTTCCATTACTTTTTTTCCACTCCTAACCCACAAATAAAAGCAAGAGGCTCAGTTACATGCTTATTGTTGATTGCCATTACTACTTTCCATTGCCATCTTCCATTTTCATATTCCCTTTCCTATCATTTTCATTTCGCAAATAAACCCTGGTTCAATGCAAATTATTGAGTCCATAGTCCTTTGAGTCTAAATTCCTTGGAAAAACACCTTGAGGCTTGCATGCCTTAATAACAAGTCCTCATGCCGACAAACAATGGGAATACATCAATGTTCCTTGTTCATCGGATCTTCTAGGTGACTCGACATCGGCAAATTTATTCGTACCTAGCAAGATGTGTTTGGGCATCTTGACTCCCATTGTCATCAATAGTGAGAGTTCTTGTGTTGACTAGTGGCATCCATTAATGGCCACTAAGTCAAAAATTTCCTGCTACGTTCGACATCAGAACATCTCTTCACTTAGCAGGAATTGTGCCAATGAGTTTTGAAGACATGAAGACTATTATTTTTAGCATTTTGGAGTAGAGATAAAACAATTCAGCACTATTCAGCAGTAGATTCAGCAAGTTCTAGTAGAAGCAATAAAAAGTCATCTTGACTCTTTTATCCATGACTCTTTTTGTCCAGCCACTTGAAGAAGATTATGATCAGAATTTTGTAGCCACCACACATACAACTCATCCATTTCAAAGGGTAAGTTAAGGTACGTCATTTTCTAACTTTTGACCATAGAATTCCATAAAAATCTATAATGATAATTGTTGGAAAAACATTTCTCTTCCTCATTTCATAAAATTGCCAATATCATCAGTTGGGGGGGGAATACATTCATATTCATATCTTGCCATGTTCATATCATATTCAGAAGTCCACATACTTCCAAAATATATTAACTATTACATTATTATTATGAGCATACAATGAATTTTCAAAAGTGCTTAAAGGATAATTGGATACAAACACAATCATGGTTGTGACACAAGAACCAACCATTATGCAATCCAATAAAGATATACTTTGCAAAAATAATCAAAATATCATTATGCAAAGTTCAAAGATCAAAATAGAATGCAACAACAAAATATGGTTGTAACACAAGAACCAACCATGTTGCAATTCAAGTAAAACACTTTGCAGAAGTATGAAGTTATCAAATGATATCATGCAAAGTTAAGCCAAAAGTCCAAAGATCAAAAGAATTAATGTAATATATATTGCATGAGGACATGCAATAGCTTTAGTTTGGGGGTATGTTGGGTCTTGAAATTGTCATTCATTTCCATTACACTTTCACTATTATGTCCATTATATCACCTACATTTCACTACCATGTCACTACATTCATCTCACTTTTATTATCATTGGGTCACATTTATGCTTTTCCAAACTTTATTAATTCTTAGCCTTTTTAAGTGAATTTGGGGTTAAAAATTAGAAATAATATGCATATGCTTATACCTAACAAGTGGGTTGAGATTGTTGACATGTGTAGGTCAAAAGGAGGCTTCTAGAAGACCTTTATGTGGCACCCTAAGGCCAAATTCGAATTTGAGTGGAGAGGATCATGAGGATATGTGTCACAATTCCTATTTGTATTGAAACTCTAAGAAGACATGTGCCTTATCATTTCCTATTTTGATTAGAACTCTAGAGGTATAGGGAGAGATTCATGGACTCTCATTAATGAGATGACTTCTCATCTTTTTGTATAAATAGGAGATCTCTCTCCTTCATTTGTTAGCTTAGAGCTTGGTAGTTTTGGAGTTTTTTTTGGAAGCTCTTGTAGCTTTTGGAGCTTTTGTAGTTTTGGAGAGCTTTGTAAACTTTTGTAATTTTGAAGAATTTGAATAAAGATTTGATGTTCTCAACATGGAAGGAGATGTGAAGTAGATGTCATGGAGCATATTAGAATGTAAGGTAGAGTAGATTTTATTTTGTAGTTTTGCTTTAATTTCATTCAAGTATGTCATTTGATTGTTTTCAAGTTTAATAGTTTAGATTTTCCATTCATGCAATTTTAATTCATGCAAGTGTGTTCAACCGGTTGATTGTAGATTTATCTAACTATGTAATCTATGTTTATCAAAATAGTCCAAGAAAGTATTTTCCAGTTGGTGCTTCGAGCATTAGAGCACACAATAGATTAGTTCTCCTTTACATGTTTTTTGTATTTGCTTATTAGAGTAGTCACTCATTACATAAATAGATGTTCTCAAAGCCTTTCGTTGATGGTTTATCCTCAAACTAAATGGTGAAATGTTGTGTTTATGAATGAGATTTCTTGTTGTTCATTAGTTTAGAGTTAAATAGCTTAATGCCATTTTCTTATCAATTTAGTAACTCATGATTTAAATAGATATTTCCAAAAGCCCTTCGTCGATGATTGAACCTAAGACTAAGTGGTGAAACATTTTACTAATGACTAAGTTTTTCCTTGCATTTCATTTTCGGTTTTAGAACAATGAAGTATGGAGTCCCTCAAAAAAATGCTATCACAAGGAGGTAGTTCTCCCAAAATTGTGTAGCATAGTGAAAAAACACTTCATTTAGTTACATGCTTTGTATTTGCTTTCCATTTTAAATAGAATTATCATTTTTTCTTTCATTTCATAGACATTTTGCCGGCTTAGATTAATCTAACTATCCAAAGTTCTGATTTGTTCATTTCCTTTTCTCCCTTCTTTAGAAATTAGATTTTAACGTTAAAAGTCATTAGATTTAGTTGTCCATTAACATTTAGAGATTTCATTTAGAAGCATAGATTGTCTTTCTTAGATTAATTTCCTTAAGCATGAGAAACAAAACCCCCAAAAACAACATAAACTATAAAACAACGAAGTAAGAGAAAGGTTAACTAAGCACATATATTGCACCACACTTCATCAGTTTACGATACCCGGATTGATAATTTATGTAGAGCAATTTAGGACACTGAATTGACTAGATAGCCACATGCCTCTTAACTGTGTTACAATGAGGCTCGAAGGCCTATTTATTATTAAGAAACAATGGAAAACCCTAAACATCCAAAAACCTAACCCTAGGAGATGAAGCGCCAAAAATATGGGCCCGTTTAGGTAATTGGTACATCAACTTCCGGGGGTCGTGACTTTGGCATATGATATATGTTTTGACGCACACAATACCTTGTTAGAAATATTTGTCCGAGGAATATAAATTTGAAAGTCGAACATCAATAGAAACCTGAAGTTGGGAAAATGTTCCCAAAAAATGTCATTTAGGGCCCGAAAACAACTCCGAAAGTTCAGAACCCAAAAAACTGTCAAAAATAGTAAATTGTTCTGCAATTAAGGAAAAAAAAAACTGACATAGACAGTGGTGGGAGTCCAAGTGAAATAGGCGGGTGGACACCAATACCCACATGGACCATATTACCTACTAGATTTAGGTCAAAAGAAATCGAGAAAACAATGAGAGGTTCTTCTTTGTTAGTAGGTGTAGGAAGGGAACAGGTTGTCACATAATTAAGCTGTGGTGACGAGTATACCACTTGGATATTAGGAATGTTTAGGGAATTTCGATGATTGGTAGTCAAATCAGTACCAACAAATGAAAGATGGTAAACAATCACAATTTTTCCATCATGTGGGAAAGACATCACTCGAAGAGTGTGGATAAAACAACTTTCATGGCATAAACATAGTCTTCCCAAAGGAGCATATTGAAATGCAAGGGGCCTTGGACTACCATAACATAAATACAAATATTTTTTCCTTCTAAGGTAATACGAAATTGAGGAAGGATCGATAAAGGTTCATTGACTCTTTTGTTAAAAGGCAACAAATCTTGAGTAATGGACACAAGCTGCGGGGGACCTAAAGCTTATCAAGCATTCGAGACTAGAATGCTAACAGTGGTGCCTTCGTCTATAATAGTGTGATATATTTTCTTATCACAAGCCTTCACCACGATTTGGAAGGCATGTAAGAAGGGAGATGACGCTTTGTCAATTGATTCCAATCAAAGGAAATTAGCACATTACTTGGAGGGGGTTCCATGCGAACATGAGGAATGCCCCCTTTTTCAATTGGATCTAAAGAAACAAGAAGAAACTTAGCAGTATTAACTTCAATATCTAAAGGGAGATTACGACCGACTAGAGATGGAATCGAGTCAACCACTTTCTCAACCAATGGTTGGATGGAAAAGGACTCATGGGATTCACGCCGAGGGAGAGTGATATTAATTCAAGATGGAATCGAATCAACCACTTCATCAACTAATGGAGGATTGGGGGAAAACTAAAAGTAACCACTTGGAATTTGTTGCTGAGAAATAGTAATGTTTTTCAACAATTTTGAGGCTTCATCCATATGAGAGAAAAGGTGAGTTTGATGATTCCCTTCACATAACCTACAGGGAAACCTAAATTTACCCTTTTTATCGTCAACCTTATTATCACTAGTTGATGGTTTGTCACGAGCATGATCTTTACAGGTTGACGGCAAGGGTTCATGTGATCCTGTGTACCATACTTCTAATACTTGGGGAGTACCAGGGAAATTTCTAAGAAGGTGGTCACCCTTATGAATCTTGCAAGGGAATTTAATTTTATGAGGCATATTGTAATATTTTTCAACATTATCCACTTTCATGGAAATGGTTTTTTGGTTTCCCCCTTGCTTATTTTTCTTCTTCTTCTTAGATTCCTGGTTACTAGAATCATTACTTTCACCAAGTGAAGAAGAAGAAAGGGATGAAAGGGTCACCGGATTCTGATTGATCTCCACATAATGTAAAGACTGGGAATCTCTTTAATGTAAATGTTATACCAGGTTTCATGCATTATCATTTTTTTATTTCATTGAATTTGTGATTTACTATTTTCCAGGAGGAAAAGAGTTGGATGGTTGGTCCCACCAACCCATCCCGTTTCCCTTCCTTTTTGTTCATTTACCATTATAGGTTGTATATCTACTTGTTTAATGTTCGATATATTAATCGTGGTGTCCTAATGTACATTGTTGCTTCGAAATATAACAAGTTTTTTGTGCCAACAATGAATGTTGTTTTGTACTATGTTTCTCAGTACAACATTTTTATTCTATAATTGATTTTTGTGTATACAAAGATTAAAGTTGTAATGAATCACTTCTTTTAATCTCACAAATGAACTGTAGAAAGCCTAAAATGATACACATTTCTTTAATGATTTATTGAATCCTCTATGCATGTGAGTTCATTTTGCATGGTTATTATAAGAAGTTTACGATTATTAAGTTTTAGATCTAAAGCATGCATTTGATTTCTCATGTGTGGCTTGTTAACGTTATTGTCATCACAAGGTGCTCCTCTAACCTTATTTCAAGAATTGGTCTATTCTTTCATGTGGGAATATAATATATTATGCTGGCTTACTAATCAAAATCTATGATTTTTATATCAGTGCTATCTTAGCATATCCACATATTTGTGTTGCCTTATCCTTTTTGTGAAGATTAGGTTTGAAAGGACTAGTCCAAATGTGTTTCGAAAGGAGAATATAATCCTAAATTTCTATTTTCAAGGTAATTTGGGAAGAGAAATTGTTGATTGTAGGTTGCAATAAAAAAACAAAGAATAAATAAGTGTAGCAAATATTATTGTAGAAAAAGAGGAACTCTAACAACCTACATCTAAGGATGGAGAGCAATTGTTGAGACAATTCCACAAGCTGAAATTGTGGGTAAAATTGTGAGAAGAGTGAATAAAGTGTAGAAGCCTAAGAGGAGCACAGTAAGCTCAATAGGTTCTACAGGAAGGAACCAAGGATACCGAAATACCACGTTCAGAGGATAATTTCAATACCAACTTCAGAGGAGAGAATCTTGGTGAGGTATTGTGTAACAAGGTAAAAAATACGTGTTACTATAGAGGCTTGTGTGTAGCTTGTTAGGTAAACTTTACTCGAGGAAAGAGTCAAAGTTGATTGGGTCAATAGTAGTGGTTTTGGGGCCATGGTCTTTTGGTTTCCCATGGCAATTTTCTCGTGGAATTGATGTAATGGAGCCTTTAAAAGGCTTGAAATACTTCATTGTAAAGGGCCAAGGATGTGAGAAGTGAAGTCTACCTTCGTTAGCATAGCCAAGGTTATGGCCAAGAACTAATGGAATTCCATTGACTAGGATTTTCCCAGGAGTTGGGGTTTTCCGAGGTTAAACATTGGTGTTTATGTTTGCATGTGTTTTTTTGTTGTTTATGGTTTATCTCAGTAAATATGTTATGTATTCATGGTAATTTGTTAATAATTGGTATCATAGCTAGATATTTTCTTCAGAGGGATGTCATTGTTTCCAAGGGTTTATTTAGCCTTATGTGTCAATAATAATGGAAATAGGGGTGGAAATAGACTAGTATGCCTCCTCTTGATAGTGAAGACAATAAAGGACAAAGGGGTATAGAATGCCAAGATAATCTCAATGGATGTGATGACTCATGAGTGTATATCCGTTGAGGTGATACTAGATGGATATGGTGTTTGTTATTCTTGAAAAGGGGTGGGTTAGTAGGTAGCAACATCAAAGTGCATGGTGAGGACAATCACATGGACCATGGAACTAGAAGGAAGGGCTTGATTATATGTGAAAATTCATGTGTGTTTAAGTGAATGTACATGAAGTTCATAAGTGATAGATTTGCTACAAAGTAGAGGGTTTATGTAGCCTCTGCAAAGTGACAACAACTATGACAATGAAATGGTAGGGAGCATGGTGTTGTATGCAAGAGAATGGAACATCACTGGTGAAATTTACATTAATGGGATCGTATTTGGAGACTACTCAACTTGAACATATTACAACAGGTGCAATTTTTACCTATGGCTTGTTTGTAGAAAATAGGACTGTGGTTTGTTGGGGTGATATTGGAGTTATCAGTGGTATTCCAAGAGGCATATAGTTTCAAATTGATGGAGTCGAAGGGTATCATGTTTGTAGGATTGATGCATAGGAGCACAAGTGGCAGGTGGAGGTGTCATAGCAATGACAAGGAGAAGAACAATGTTGTGGATAAGTGGTCATGGTCACCACAATGATGCTGATGAGGTTCTACATGTTGGAAGCATCGAAGTAGTAGGGGATTTTCCAAGAGACTAGATGGATATCACAATCAAGCATCTTTATGTGTTGAATCTTGATCTTGACTAGATCATCCACATTGTGTTGGAGGAATTGATAATGGTAGAGAAATGTGAAGACATCATATAAAATAAAATTAATTAGCATTTCCCCCCAGTGAAAGGTGAAGATATTATGTGTGTCGCATGATGGATGTACTGGAGGAGAGATTCTAGAGTATGTGTGTTAGGTTTCATATATTGAGGGGACACACTGAGATAAAGATGACCCTCCATATGGTCATCAAACTTGGAGATTGCACAATCGTGGAGATGTTGATGTTTGTCAGGGCCGATTTGAGCCTCCAAAACTAGCAGGGATGAAATGCCTTGCAAGATGCAATGAGTGTAAGGTTTCACATTGACATACCTAACAAGCAAAGAACAAAGGACTACAATGATTGTGTAAATGAATATTGGTTATGAAAGTATGTATAGTCAAGGCAACGATACATACATTAGCAAGGAGAAATATTTATAGGTGATTTCATTTTTTTAGTGTAGGAGGCACTCCTTAGGTTATGGATCTTCCTATAAAAATATCATATTTTGAAGAATATGTATTGTTGTAGTTTTTGGTGCCAAAGGATACCATGGAGGACCAATGGAGGTTGCAAAGCATAAGTGCATAGAGAGAGAAACCATGGGAATTATTTGCATGCAAATTAAGTTTGACAGAATGTGTCAATCAAATGATTTATTATGGATTCGTAGAATGTGGTTGTACTTGGATGAGGAGACCAATAGGTGTTTTGAGGTGAGAGGATGGATCAAGATAACAACAATTAAAAAACAATTATTATAATGGAGTTAAAAATTGTATTGTATGTAAATGGGCATACTATTGTAAGTCCTGGTAAGGCATGCATACCCCTGGGAAATTGTTGGTAAAGTCTAATGTTAGACCTAGATGATAGGGGGCATGTTGGGTTAATAGACACCCTCGGTATAAACTTTCAGGGGGGAAAGGCTAGAGTGAGCATGGGGATTTTGTTAGGGAAACCACAAGTCAAGGTTTAAGGGGGGATCATTACGTAAAATTGATTTGAGGAAAGAAATAAAGCCGAATAGGTCAATACCAGTGGTTTTGGGCCCATAGTTTTTTGGTTTCCCATGGTAATCTTCCCATGGATTTTAGGTAATTGAGCCTTTAAGAGGCTTGGAAGACTTCATTGTAATGGGCCAGGGAGGTGAGCAGTGAAGGCTCACTTGGATGGCTTTGGAAGGGATTTGACCAAGGACTAATGGAAGTCCATTGGCTGGGTTTTTTCCCGGAGTTGGGGTTTTCCCACGGTAAACATTGTTGTTTATGTTTGCATGTTTTTTGTTGTTAATTATGGTTTAATATTCTTCTCAATAAATGTGTTATGCATTTGTACTAACTTTTTAACATAGATCATAGTATAGCATGGAAATATCATAGAGAAAGAGATGAAGATGACTAAGGATAGTCTGAAAATTAGTCTAGAGAAAAGCCATAAAAAGATGGAAGAGAATGCTAAAATGTTTGGCAAAAGAAAGAATTTGGGTGATAATGAATTTAACAAAGAGATTTCAAAGCTAAAAGAAGAGTTTAATGTGATGAAGGTTCTACTACGAGAGAGAATTCCATAATACTTGAGACTTGGATTAAAGTTGAAGAAGAAGGTCAAGTGACCTAATGTGCAATTGAAACTAAAGAAAGTATGTAGGTTGAGGAGCATCAAAACTTCGTAAGTATTAATAGTATAGCTTAAACCTAGATTCAGATTGAAAACATGCTCAAAACATGAGTATCTAAGGTGAACCCACAACAAGACTTCGAAATTTGTGCAATAAAAGTTATCCCTATCCAAGCCTCACCAAGCATGAGCATTGCAAATGAGCGAGATTCCAATATTTCTAAATAAAAGTTTATAAGGTGAACAAGAAGGTATTCTAGGAGGACCCCAACAAATGTTTTATAAAGGATAATTGAATGAGGATATAAATTTATATATGGACCATAAGTCATTCGGGTTGGCCCCATTGGGAGGTTAGAAAGGGATATTTGGGCCAAAATATATCCGAACCTTGCAAAGTGTGCAACATTGTAACGAACTGAATCAGCAAATATCTGGATTGCAAAACACATACGTGTTGACAAAACATCCAGATCAATGGAGAAACATATGGATCGTAGGAGTGGGAAATATCTGGAGGGAGACATCTCCGGGGCTAAAGAAATCCGAGTTGCTGGCGATGAAGTTACTACTAAATTATCCCAAATCTCGGATACAAGCAAAACTTTGGAAAAGTGCCAAGTCTTAGTCCTTGGTTTTGTGGATAGTGTATATTAAACCTGCAGCCGAAAGCTTAAAGAATTGGGGTTCCGTTTAAATGGAATTTGAGAACAACTCCTCATCAGCTAAAAGATGTTTATCCATAAAATAATAAATTTCAAAACAATAGGCCTAATAATCCGAGTCACTACTTTTTCCGAGAATAAACAAATTGAACAATGAAAGTAGCTATAACTTCCAAGAAGGACTGCTTATGTGGAAGAACTCCTTTATCAATGTATGTTGAACAGTAGCTTCCGGCAATCAATGTGCAAAAGATGCATTGAAGTATTTTTAAAGGATCTTGAAATCGTCAGTGACCTGCTCTGTCATCAAAATATGAGAAGTAGGTACTTTATTTCAAATGAAATACATACGAGTATGGGGTCACCTGGCCACAATATCACATAAATACACAATACTCAATGACGACTGCTCTTTAAACAACGCTGATATAACAAGACACTTACAGCAAGGACGATACTAGCATGAAATATCTTAGTAAGTAAAGGCCATACTGTTTTCTCCATTATCCAGCTTGGCGGGCGTTCAATGTGGCTGCAAACGCGGGTTTCTGTGTACACCCTTCCAGCTTTGCAGAAGTAGCGCATCTTCTGAGCACACGATCAGTCCTTCCAGAGCACATCCATCCTTCTTGATTATCCACTCATTGGAAAAGAGTCCCTTTGGATCGTATTTGGTTTTGGCTGCCAGAAACGCCTCGTATTTGCTGTATTTTTTCATGACCCCTTCAAATTCAATGTTTCGGTTCCTTCCCCAGTGAGGCAGACCTCCATATTTCACGAGCGCCATTTGCTCAATTTCCTCCAACACATCTTCATACAATCTAGGAGTGTTGGGGTCGTCGGCTCTATAATATGTCATTTCGATGTCAACTGAATCCTCTTGTTTTCGGAGGAGAATACGCACTTGCTGTGAATGCTATGATGGCTTTCTGCGTCGTCCTCTGCAAATTCAAACATTAACGAATTAAGAAACTAAGAACAGTGAATTTGATAAACTGAGTCTCCATATCGATATCCATATGTATATCAATCTGGATGACTATTCATGTTGGATTTTCCTACCTAGTATCCTGGTAAAGGCTAGTAGATGATGAGATGCAGGGCGAAACCCTAGGAAATTATTTACTCCATTCCCGGATGTATTAACCGGCACTCGGTCGTCCACTCTATAAAGGACCCTTCGCTGATCAGGGTACCACGTGACATCTGCGAATTCGTGTGCTAGGCCAAACTGCGTTAGTATTTATAACTATATAATATGAGTTAGTTTTTTTAATAATGAGAGGGTCATTTTCATAATATTAGTTTTAATAATGATGTTTTTTCAGTGATTTAGAAGGTTTAAAAATTTTGTGATTATTTCTGCTTTTAAATTGAATTCCCAGCAATTTTACTGTAAATACTTAAATATCATGTATATGCTTATTACTCGAAAATGTCGTCCAACACAAAGTTTTTATGAAATGATGTTTTTCCCATGTTTAAAAAGTTTGTGATTATTTTTGTTTTTAAATTGAATTCTCAGCAATTTTATTGTAAATACTTAAATATTATGTATATGCTTACTACTCAAAAATGTCGGTTTTAAGATTTATGAAAAATGAATAAGAATATATGACAAAACTTTTGTAAAAAAAATCACAAATTCTTTTTCATAGAAAATGGAGGATGATTTTTGAAACTATATTTTCTGAAAAATAGATAAATTAAATTCTTGGTCATGATGATGAACTTTGATGTGGGTTCCAAAAGTGTCAACCTTTTGTTTTCAATGTGATTTTTTCCTGAAGATATAAAGAATATATCATGAATCACAAAAGCATGAAGTCTGAGAGAAAAATACTTCATCTCATAAGCTATATTATGGTATTCAAATTTTTTTTGCTTAAATTTAAGTAGAGTAAAAATGTAAATATGTAAATTTGTCAAGGTTAGAGCTCTATAAAATCTAGAGGTTACACAAAAATTAGGTGGGAGGATTATTAATGTTTTCAATAGAACTTGGTTATACATCTTTTTCATAATTTCCATAAAATAAAGTATGTCTCCACAGATTTGAGCCTGCCCTCTACTGCTCGAGCAAAACTCCTTCAACAACATCTAACAAGATTCTTAACTATGAAGAATGGTTAATATAACATTTTTTTAATTAATCAATTTAATTAAAAAAAATGTATTACTATTTTTTAAGATAAATTTAAAATATTCTGAAATTACTGTCATTTACATAATAATGATTAATAATTAAATTAAAATTTTGAAATAAATATATTTATTAACCAAATTAAAAATAATAATAATAAATATTTATATGCTCAATCTAAAATTATAATAAATAATAATGAGAAAAGAAAGAAAGAAATACAATCAGGTGTAAGAGACCTTTCTCCCATAAAACTAACCTCAACTAACCTCACACTCATCTCATCAATAAAATTACATCATAGTTTTATTTGAGAATATTTATCCTGCGATTGGTTAAATTTTAAAATCTTCTATTAAAATTAAATAGAATTCAGTTATATCTTTCTAGGATATTCCATTAATACCTGAGAAATGACTCCGAGAACCCCCAAAGAAACTTTGAGTGCATTAAGATCCTCGTCTGCTTCAGTGAGGCTCACAACCTTGGCATATCCCTCGTTCTGCGATGCAGGGACTACTAATCTCATACCCACAACAAATTCATGAACAGCGCTGCCGTTACCGAAGAGGGAACTACCATGAGCACCAGTGCCTAGCATTCCCCCTAGAGTTACACCCAACCAGTATGGCGAATGAGGCAACGCGAGACCTTCTTTGGCAGCGGCATCAATGAGATCCTTAAGAGTCACACCGCTCTCGAATGTCATCCTCATTCCGCTCTTGTCCACAGAGACAATATGGTGTAGATGCCGTGTGCTGATGATAAGACCGGACTCTCCACCAGGACATACAAGCTTGGGAATGCTGTGCGAGTAACGAGTCACAACTCTCATCTTCTGATTCTTCTGAACGGCCTCGGCAACGGAGGTCAGAAGTTGCTTTTCGGTGGCAGGATAGACGACTTGCGCAGCCCTGCAGGTACTACGGTCGGGGAACACACCATAAGCATTAGAAACTGTGCAGTTGGTAAATCCATCAGATTCAGAACATTCAACGACGGGTCCGGGCGGGCTAGATTTCACAATAGGGGCGAACAGAAGGAAAGCATAGCACGAGATCAAAATAGCCGTGCCAAACTCCATTGGGCGATGGAACCAAATGACCGATAACAGCGAGCACGCACTAGAGAAAATAGTTTGGACAAGCGGAGCTTGAGAACCACACGATATCCAGGGCGTTTAAATAGCTGAATTCGCTGATGTCAGGTAGGAGGAATCGCTGATCTCACATTCACATTTCTAAAATTATGAAAAAGTGGAAAATTAGTCTGTGTTTATATTTCTAAAATTATGAAAAAGTAGAAAATTAGTCTGTGTTTATATAATAAGTATCGTACACATTGTTACAATGGTGAAGTTTAATTATATCACGTTGATATTTTTTTTTATATATAATTATAAAATATTATAAATAATTTATCTAAAATTTTTGGTGTAAAATATTAAAATTAAACTATTTCACTTACACTTAGGTCAAGTAAGAAAAGAACTCCGAGAAACTGAGTTAGGTAAATGCCCCATTAACTGCTGTCCTTCTACTCCTCATGTTCAAATGCCGCATTAATTGCTTTCCTCCTCCTCATGTTTATTCAAGTTTGTGCAGCTGCCAACAGTGTGGCCCGAATTACTCGTAAGGGCCATGGCGGGAGGTATGGCCCACCAGGGAGTTATATTAAACAAGGGAGGCTGCATCGCAGCTAGTCCCTGCTTTTCGCTGGGAGAGCCCTAAGTGTCGGACAACTCAGCCATATAATAAACGACAAAGGCAATCAGCGAAAGCCAGATTTAGATCATCGTTGACCCACCAACATGAGCAAAGGTATAGATTGGAAGGCTACTTCTCTGAACCGCCTGTAATCACTAACTTTCTACTCCTGTGAATGATTACAGAGAAGTCTTTTCTGGATTTGATCACGAGGATTTTTCCAGTTCTTTCTTTGTAAGGCGCACAAGAAAACTTGGTCTGTCCACTATGGAAGGTATAGATATTTCATGAAAGGTGACTGTGGTTGAAGGCATTTTCGACTTCACTTACTTTGAAATGTCGGGAAACCCTGAATCCAACAAGTTGTCTAGTTTTGCCACTGCAAAATCAGACTTAAAGTGCTTTGGCTTAAGTCAGTGAAATATAGAATTGAATGTATGATATTTCATTAAATTTAGCACATCTACATCACTGAGAACCCGCCAATTTGACACTTTGATCTTCAGGTCAATGATCCCCTTACCTTCTGGAAATGCCCTCGCTTACACGTTGAACCGGAGAAGACTTCGTCTTGAGGCTTCTTTGTAAGAAGAAAAGATTCACCAGTCAAGGGTGACTGTATGAAAAACACAAGAAACACAACTTCAGAAAAAAAAAAAAAACAAAAAAACAAAAAAACAAAAAAAAACAATATTTCCAGGAAAACATAAATGCATTCCGAAAGAGAGAAAAAAAAACCCAACTCTATCAAAACAGGGGCATGTATCCCTACATCGATATATTACACTTTGAAAAGAGGAACCGATGCTTTAATTGGCATGACATACAATGCTTGTTTAACCACGATAAGTGGTACGCGTGCTCATACCTAGTCATTTTTTAAAGGATCACCTAAACTAGCATCTGCAGGAACAATATCTCATAGTTTAATGCTAATAACATCCCCTGAAACCAGAATTGTTGCATCTTGTTCTTGCCATTGCCCATCTCTGAGAACCTAAATAAAAAAAAAAAAAAATCACTGATTACGGTTGTCATGATAATGTATAAGTTGCATTTTCTAGCTTGTAATCTTCCTTGTTTTGGCTGACTTTGTTTATAAAAGAGGAGAATCCGGACCTTCATTTTAGGAGCTAAACACACCATGAGAGCAGCTGCAGCATTACCTTCATTTTTCTTTTCTAGGAAGCTGATTGTTAATTTTATAAACAACAGAAAAATGATTGCAATTAATTGATTCCTCCAAATTAACAAAATTAACCAAGTAAACCGACCAAAATGTAAGAAAGGTTTGCACAAACTTGTCCAATCTTACCGCTCCATTAGCAAGAACAATAGCCTTAAGTGCTGACAGATAACTAGTAAACAACTCTGGCATATTATTATTCAAAATAGAATACCTCTACTGGGAGGAATGTTCTATTTTGACATTTGGATCAATTATCCTTGATAGTGAAAACAGAAATTTAAAATTATTAATCCAAGCATCGAGTGATGTTATCAAAAGGCCACATGTGAGAACAATACGCACAAATGCACTACCAGGCCTATTAAAAGATGTACAAAGGAAAATATCTCTTCGATTTTCCAAGTAATATAAGGACATTACGATGGTTGCAACTTTTTGGTAGAAGTATTACAAGCAGCGTTGAGTTGATTTTGCAAGGAGCATTGAGTTGGTATTACGAGCAAAATTGGTATTAAAATTGTAAGCACTGTTGGTGAGAGAGGAAAACAATGTTATTATGAATGCACTTCTGAATTAAGGTCACTGGCACTGATTCTTTTGAAAGAGCAGCCTGAACATAACATGAAATAAGTATGAGTCATCCAAAACTCTATACAGCTAATAATCACATCATAGGAAAGAATAGTTAAGTATAAAAAGTATTTCTTGACCAAAATCACTTAGGACTAAAACACAATGTGATATCTACACCTGCACACACAATATGCCACTTGAGTTATCCCAATCTTTGAATGACTTCTGAGTTAGCTTTTCACTTGATCCCACATCCCAAATTGCAATGTCGGGAGCATTGCTACCCCAGATTTGGCATGCCATGTAGGAACTGTTTAGTCCTATCCAGGAGGCATTGCCGATAGCACTAGTGTTTTCAGGTTCCTAGTTAAGTTGATCGGTTGTCCTCATCTGTCATGGGACCAATTTGTCTCTTCAGGGACCAGGCATTATAAAATCTAAGAAACAGTTGCATGCGCTAGTCTTCAGTTTGGTCTTTAGTTCAAGTGACCTTCCCTCAGTTTGGTCTTTAGTTCAAGTGACCTTCCCTTGCTAGCCAGCCATTGATTGCATTGCCATTGCCAGTCAGCCAACCAGAAAGAGTCCAAAAGGACAAGGACAACAGTTTCAGATGAATAATTTGCGGTTTATACTCCCAAGATCCAAGAATCACCTGATGACCAAAGAAGTGACGACCCATGCCATCCATTTTGTATCATCATTTTACCCGCCATGTATTAATATATAGATCTAAAAGAAGGAGTTGTCTCTCGTACTGGATATGCTAGTGATTTGGATGAGACCCTCGGATGCCTGAAAATCGAGCTAGATTGGTACTGAAACTTGGTCATTTCTCTGGATTCAGATCCTCTGAAAACAACAGGTTTTTTGAGCAATTCACATGCCATGTAAGAACTGTTTAGTCCTAGGCAAGAGGCATTGCCGATAGCACTAGTGTTTTCAGGCTTGTTGAGCAATTCGCATGCCATGTAAGAACTGTAACCTGCTCTAACGAGGAAGCAAAAGATTGATTTGGGACCAATTTGTCTCTTCAGGGACAGGGCATTATAAAATCTAAGAAACAAAACACCCGAAAACACCTCCTTCAGTGAGAGTAGGGTAGCAGTTTCATATGAATAATTTTCTCATACATTAATCCATCTATCCACTCTGGGTTTACACCCCCAAGATCCAAGAATCACAGGGCTTCAGTTTTGGTAGTTCAAATGCTCGGGAAAAGAAAAACGATTCTTCAAGCAACACAGAAAATGTCAAGCTGATGACCAAAGAAGTGACGACCCATGCTGGATATGCTAGTGAGATGCCTGAAAATCGAGCTAGAATCTCTGTCATTCTCGTTCCTGGGGTGATATGACCTGAGCGAATGAAGTTGCATTTTCATTAGTGCTGAAGATTGGTACTGAAACTTTGAGTATGGTGAAAGAAACATTTGAAAGGATACAACTCAATATAAAAGCAACATCTATTGATTTATCATATCCATGCATAATAACAAGAAGAACGACCTATAAAAAAAGATAGGATGTTCAACATACATGTGATATCCACAGTCTGATCCCTTGTTGATTCCACTAATTACCTGCATATACAACGATAATTTTTTATTCAGCTTCTGCAGTGAGGGAAGAAAGCCAAACTCACGTTTAGAAAGGCCTTACTGCACAACTTACGAATGTAGGTAGTTGATTGCCACTAAACATGCTCCACTCTAACCAATCGGGCGATTACATAAACACGACCAAAAGGAAATGGTTTCCACTTTATATAGAAAATGTGAAATTCGCACCTACGTATCTCATTCTCATCAAAGTAATTTAACAAAAATCCGTAGCTGATATTTACAGAGTAAACCTGAACTGCCATCCTATTTCACCTATAGCAGGGCTAGTAGTAGTACCAGCCCTGAACTCAGAAATGGAAGAGAAGAGCTAGCCCAGGCTTCCATGTACTTGTCCAAAAACATCTAGAGTTGCTAACGTTGTTGGGTAGGATGCTAACTTAGCATTCCAAACTAGTTCTAGACACCAGACCTTTTCCTTCCTCCATTAGAAGTTGCACTGTTGGAGGTCCTTGAGCCTTCGGAGTCATGTCGGAGGTAGAAAGTGATCCAGGATGATATTTCCAAGGGCACCGCAATTCCACCTATGGAAATCACTATGAGATAGCACCGCTTCCACTTGTTCGCAGGTCTCAGAAACTCAAATCCTTCGAACATGTTCAGTATGCTTGAAACAGAGACTGTATAACCAAGGCTGTGACGACATATATTCCAATACTTCCAAAACTTTTCTCTTTTCTTCAGCCTCAGAAACAGTGCAAAGACCTGCACGCCAAATTTCCAAAAGGAGATCAGTAACAAACTCTCAAACTAATAAGTAGTTAAAGATAAAGAAAATGGTTAAAGAACCAGCAGGTCACTCTTGCTGTCCAACTAGGTACATTATAGTTGTGGCCTTGGCCTTCTGTTGAACATCCCTTCAGTCATGATGGTTGTAATGTACACTTACACTAGCATAGTTCACTCATCTAAAACAGATTTTGATATGCAGCTTGAAGTTACTTATCTTGAATTTCAATATGTGGTACATTGGCCAATTTATGTTACCAGGAACAGAAAACAGAATGGCAAACAGGAATGGCAAGAGAAAGGGCTCGAGGGTTTTGAGTGATAAGAAAGGTCAATCCCCTCCTAGCATATAAAATTGATTGGTAATGTATTAGCAATAATTAGTGTCAAGATGGGAATAGGAACCGGAATGAGAAATGGGTTTATTGGGCAGGTTGCTGATATGCATCTTTCAATGTACCTCAAATGCACACCCAAAAATACCAATGATGAAACCCCTGTCCCTACTGCAGCAATTAGAAAAAGATCGGGAGAGAGTAAGTTCTGAATGCAAAAATTGCAATTCCGACACTTTAATGCTGGCTATACATAAGTGGCCCAACCAGCCACAGGTAGAGCATAGCCCACAGATAGACAAAATGCATGAAGATAGACCTTTCAATTTAAAGTTCAGCTTAATCAAATAGAATCTTTCTCGACAAATTTCCTAAAAGTAACCCTCAACACATAAAAATTTCATCAATGTAATAGGCACCAAATCCTAGTTCATCACATACTAGAATTCACGTTTAATTTCAGCCTCAAGGAGCATAGCATATATTCACTTCATAGTCTCACTAAGCTGCTAATCTTGAATACTCTGATTTATCAGAGCCTTCATGTTTTGAACTCATTTGTGCTGATCATTTAATTGATCCAAAATTTGTATAAATTGTATGAGCGCCCGTTTTATCTCCTTTCACATGCTTCAGTACAAGAATGATGGAGAGTGTGGATAAGGTTATTCATCTACAGCCTTGATTATATGGATGTAACAAAATTCCTCCAAATTCACACCATGGTCATTTTAGGCTTCTGCAATTAATTCTTGTAAATCTGGTTTCGATACCCTGAAATGCAACAACAAATCCATTATGCTCTTTTTTTCTCCTTGCAAGTTAGTGTTCCTCCAAATTAACTATATTCTCTGACAAGCATATTCCCCTCATAAAGCCAGTTTGTTATTTACTTACAGTAGCATCTTGCATATTATACTTGGCCAATAATTCATAGGGACGTTGAGTTGCATCATAGGCCTCTAGTTGAAACAACTCCCATGTCTTCTGCTTTAAGAATTAACTTGAAATCCCTTATATATAAACTTTCTTGATTTAATTTGTTATTTAAAATAATCTATGAACTTATGAGCTTCTACTAACATACTGTTCTCTTGTTTTACAGAAAACACTATGATGTGGGAGCTGCACAGATGATGTCAGATTGACAGATTGTGAGCATCATCAACTACAAAACAAGTAATCAGAAATTGAAAACCTAAAACTTTTGAGTTGCAATCAAAATAAGAAGTTACAAAAACTATCTTTGTACAATTAATTACTTGATGAAGCACTGAAAGGTACACTTAAAAAAGACAAATTGCATTCAACAGCCCATTAATAGTAAATAGTCTTCTCCAGTAAAAGGATATAGAAACAAAAAGCAGGCTTGAATCACATTTAACAGCCCATGAAGAGCAAATAATCTCCTCTCAGAAGAAATATATAGCAATAAAAACCTGGAAAAATTACCCAAGCAAGCTAAACGCTGAAAAAACAGACAACTCTTAAAGTTTCTTAATTTGCTTCAAGGGCAGCACTCTTCACTACCGAGTTTCGGAAAACCAATATCCCATTGCAATAAGTCTTCATTTTATCTTCTAATCGAGTAATATATCTATGAATCTAATCGAGGCGAATCAGAAATGCAATCCCTGTGGTCTCGACCACCACCCATCTTTGTAATTGGGTTTCTCTCCACCTAATGGACTACAAAGAATCATAATTTTGATATAAAAGAGGACTAAACATACCAAGTAATCCTGCATGGAACAATCTGACCAAATTCTCAGCCAGGGCAGTAATCATTTTTCTGAAATTGCATCATATCCCAACAAATTCCTTCAGAGATTCAACCCTCTATATTCAAAATTATGAATTGGGTTCTTCCAAATTCACTACAGAATGCTTTAATTGACATAAAACTAGTACTCACGAGTGGAGAAATGAGATGAAATTTCATGAAAATGGGCTAAAATTCAATGAAATGGGCAAACGCAAATCGATTAGTTTCGCAAAAATACCTGATCAGATGCAAAAAAACGTCAAGGTTTCGAATCCCACAAGCTGCACATAATTAAAATATTAAAGGGTACCTTGCTTTTACCTCAAACGAAGAAATAAACAAAAACAGAAGGGCTGCAAGACACACCAGAGAGGAAACTGTGGCGTATGATGAAATCCCTCGCAGCTTTTAAACTCGATCAACTGAGAAACGACAATGCACCCTGAAATTTCAAATTTAAAATAAAGATAAGAAAATCAATCGATTTCAATAAGAATAAAAATGAAAATCGTAACATTTATCCACCTTGTGGGCCCTACATGAGGGCCATGTGCCTAACACCTCTCTCTCCATAGCATAACATGCAAGCTTACACGTCTGTCTCCTTAACATAGGATGCAAGCTCTAAAGCAGGCCACCTAAGGTTGCAAAAGCTAACATCTGTGAGCAGGCAGATTGAAACCCGAGCAGGAAGATTGAAACCCGAGAAGGGTTAAAATGGCGATATAGCGTGGATATAGCGTGATTCAAGATATGCTTGCATATAGTTACAGAACCCCCACTATCATCAGAAAACGTGAAAATCCCAGAAGGATGCTCTCGGGGAAGGCGGACTATCGCTCTGTTTCAATGCTTAGAAATTTATCTGTCGTTGGGTGGATTTGATCCGCTTGCAGTCTGCCTCTGATAATGCGTAGGGATGTGCATCTGCAAGTCTATTCTCAATTCCCCTATGGCAGGTAGAAATTGCATGGACAAGGTTTGAACGTGCTGCTATACTGGCACACTATGGGGGGTAGGAAGAATCTGCAAGTCTATTTGCCATATCTACGATTTCACATATGATACTTGCATCCATACATTGAACTTTTCCGCAGCCCCAGTAAGTGCAATCTTAGTGCAACAATCTGAAGTTGATTTGGTTGGATGTTTTCCCCACTGCTCTGAAGTTCCTAGATGATCTCGCCATGGTCCTGGGCAAGCAATTTCCAAGCCCCTGCCATAAGGCCAGTTCCCAGTAGATGAACCTGGTCCTCGGTCGGATCTTCACCAGTGGTGCTGCAAAGCGTCGTTCTACGCCCAGGCGGAAAGGGCTCTGCCGCCTGCCCTGCCCTTGTTCTGGTAAGTATAAGTGTATGTGCCCTTCCCTTATTCCTGGTATGTGCCTGCCCTTTGTTCTCGGTATCAATATAAGTATAAGTATAATGGTAGCAGCTGTCCGGTCTGCAAGTATTGGTAGCTTTTGCTAGGTGTCTCTATGTCTCTCTCTGGTCCTACCCAAACCTACCGGGTCTTTCAAAGAGGACCAGAACCACCACCAGCCACAGAGCAAGCAGCAGCAAAGCCAGTCCTAGATACAAAGCCATCCAGCCAGCTACTACATACCACAGCCAGCCAAGGCTAGCCACTGAAGAAGCATCCCGCCCTGCTCAGTCGGCTGATGCCGCTTGTTGCCTCCTGACCCGCCTGATAAGTGGAGATTGGTAGCAGTGGATGGGAAAAGGACGCAGGCGCTGAATTGCTGAAGAAGACATCATGGTTCCGGGTATTCAACTAGCAATCTTTTGTCTCTGTTTTCATTCCTCATATTCAACCAGCAATCTCATGTCTCCTCCCTACCCTTCAGTTCTCCCCTTCTTTTGCATATCCAGCCTTCTGATTCTTCGGCTTTTTGCATATCCAGCAGGGCAGCAGAAAGAGGAAACCAGGAAGCGAGGGCAGCAAAAGAGGAAAGGAACACCTGCACCATGCATGCACACCTGCACCATGCATGGACACCTACACCACCTGCATGCACACCTACACCTGCCAGCCTGCAAATAAATGCTCAAACTAAAATGCCAACCTGCAAATATTCTCAAACTATGCTCAAACTAAAATGCTAGGCAAAATAGGCAAACTAATGTTAGCATTAATATCAACGGTTTGACGGCCATTAATAATGGAGTTGTCTTTAAAGAGACTTTTTGGAAGCTTTTCCGGTGGGTTTTTTCGGTCAAAATCCGGCAGCAATTTATTGAAATCGCAAGTTTGATAGCTAATTTCTGCACAATCAAAGCGTCCTAGGGGGTTTTCAAGCTGTTGAATCCAAATATGCAGTTAAAAAACCATTTTAAATAATAAAAATCAAGATTTAACCTCAAATTTTTCCGCCGGATTCCGTCACCGGAATCTCCAAAAAGTCGCACTAAAGACAACTCCATTAATAATGAACCAGGTAAAACAGAACAAACCTATGGTCCAGCCTCTTCCGCCTCGGGAAGAGGCCAAATAAGATGGCAAACAAGGTTGCATTTAAAAAGTTTGGTTACTCCCGCAATGGCAAACAACTTTGTGTTTAAAAACTTTGGTTACCCCCAGAATAATCATCTTAAATATTTAACATAGCACCTTAAACTAATGCTATAGCAGCGCATTTCGATTGCTATAGTCCCTGGCCATTGCCAGATGACAGGGACTAATAACAAATAGGCTGGGAAATATTGCTCGCCAACTTCAAATATGTTGCAGAGTTTGGTGTAATGCATCAAACATTTTCAGTATCATTCCACGAAAGAGTACCTAGCCTGATTAAAATTACAGGGGACTTCAAATATGTTGCAGATTTCCATGTACTACATAGAATATTATCAATATCATTTTGTGCATTGTATAATAAATTATCAATATCAATTATTCAACTAATATTTTCATCTCGTGCAGTGTATAATAAATTATCAATATCAATTATTCAATGAATTCTTTTCATTTCATGCAGTGTATAATAGATTATCAATATCAATTATTCAAGTTTCATTAAAGCATTTGGCGGTATATGTTACTCATTAAATTATAACCCCTCAACTAGTATTTGTAAAATATTTATAAAATTATAATTCCATTAAAACTAGAGCAATATAGGTTACTAATTGGGCTCCAAAAATATTTGTAAGTATGTTAGAAAACTTGCATAGATGAATCTAGCTAGTAAAGGTTGAATGCACAGCTTTGCAGAGCAAAAACACTATAAAGAAAATCGAAAGAACAAAAAGAATTATTGATTCAGAAAATAGGTTACAATGCTCATGATATAGCATTACTAGGTGAAGATCCCAAGGTAATGCGCCATAGTGGTGATCAATGAGAGGACTCGACACCTACAGCAAGTTCTGAAGAGAACTAGCCAGTTGCAGAGTGAAAGGAGGAGAAAATCAGGGAGTAAATCATGCAGAAAGGATCTTGCATGTAGTCCCATGCATGCATGGACAATCAAAGGCGCCAATCTAGTGAAGATTCCAATGTTGAAGCCTTGCATGTCAGTGAATGCTCTAACTAAGTGTCTGCATGTGCCAGTAATGAAGGTCCTAGGTGTGTAGTACCTCCAACACCCCCCCTGAACACCACTATGGGGAAAAATAGAAAATGGGCCCTGGCAACTAAGGCCAAAGGTCACCCAAAATACAGTTCAACTTGTACTAAAATTGAGGAAAGAGGGAAAACCTCGTGGGAAAAACCCCCCCTCAAAATACAATGTAATCAAAAGAAAAGAGGAAGAAAAGACAGTTGCTAAGCAACTGTGTCCTTCACTCCAAGACGATCGCACAGAGAGTGAAACTTTTGCTCAGTGAATGTCTTGGTGAAGATGTCTACAGTTTGTTCTACTGAAGGACAAAACTTCAAATCAATGACCCGATCATGTACTAAGTCTCTGATGTAGTGCATATGGATCTCTATGTGCTTCGTCCGCTGTCGCTGTACTGAATCCCTGCAAAATTTGAGAGTGCTCTGGTTGTCACACCAGATGACAATGGGTTAGTGGAACTGGACGCCCAACTCAGTGAGGAAGTGTTGTAGCCACAGAGCCTGAATGGTGATGTTGACTACTCATCTATACTCAGCCTTAGCTGAAGAGAGAGTAGTAGCAACTTCCTTCTTGCTCGACCAACAGATAGGGTCAGACCCTAGACTGAGTGAATATCCGGAGGTGGACTTGCTATCAATGTTGTCGCCCACCCAATCAGAATCTGTGAAGCCAAGGAGATTCAATGCAGTGCTTGCTGCATAGTGAATCCTAAAGGTGATGGTGCCCTGCACATATCGAAGGATGTGCTTGGCAGCTATCTAGTATAGCTCATGCGGCTCCTACATGTATTTGGAAACTGCCCCTACTACATACGAGAGATATGGTCTGGAGTGGGTGAGGTACAGTAAGCTCCCCACTAGCTGTCGGTAGAGAGTACTGTGAACTAATGGAGTGTCACCTCCATCCTCAAGGCGGACCCTAGACATAAAAGGAGTCAGTGCTAGCTTGCAGTCAGTCATGTGAAATCTCTCAAGGAGATCCCATGCATACTTTGCCTAAGATAGTTTGATGCCTGTGGCATCCTGGCTGATCTCAACACCAAGAAAGAAGTGTAATGGACCCATGTCCGTCATCAAGAACCTATCATGCAAGGTCCTCTTGACTGCAGCAATGGCTTAAGCCAAGCTACCGGTGATCAGGAGATCATCCACATATAAAACTAAGATAAGAAGAGAATCATGTGTCAAGAGCATGTAAACATTCAGATCAGACTTACATCTTTTGATGTTTTGTGATAAGAGAAGAGAATCCATCTTCGCATACCAAGCTCTCGGGGCTTGCTTAAGGCCGTAGAGAGACTTATTCAGTCTGCAGACCAAAGATGAATCCTAAATGAAACCATGTAGATCTCCTCAGATAGGTCTTCGTGAAGAAAGGCATTCTTCACATCCATCTGATGTACTTCCCACCCCTAGGCAGCCGCAATAGCAAGTGTAAGGCATATGGAATCCATATTTGCTACTGGAGAAAAGGTCTCATCATAATCAATGCCATGCACTTACTCGAAGCCTTTGGCTACTAGCCTGGATTTCTGTCTGGTGATTTACCCATCTGCAGCACTCTTGGTCCTGTAGACCCATTTGCATCAGACAAGTTTCCTTCCTAAAGGAAGGGGAACCAAATGCCAGGTCTGGTTCTCGAGGAGGGAGTTGTACGCCTCCTCCATAGCGGACTCCTAAGAGGGATGCCCAACAGCCTCAGCATAAGACTGCGGATCAGAAGACTGAACCAAATGACACTGCTGGGATGGCGTTGGTTCACTTGCAGTGAGGGCAAGAGGAGGCTCAATAAACTCTGAGCTAGTCCTCCGCGGATCAGAATTATCCCCCACAAGACCATTTCCAGTAGCTGGGTGGTCTTGTGCATATATCTCACTTAAGCTCCTTGTTCTCTGATTTATGACAGGGAAAGTTGATTCACTGCTGGAAGCCCGATCGAGGCTTGGATGTGGATCATCATATGCATGCAATGGATTTGTATTTGAAGACTCTATCTCTGCATCCGCATGCTCTACCTTGGCATCTGCATGCTCTGTATCTACATCTGAGTGTATTGAGTCATCATCTTGGTCATGAGGTAGATAAAAGGTGTATGCATGCGGTAATTGAGGTGTATGTGAGAGACTTTCCTCAAATTGGACACTTCACTCAATGATGAGCTTGTCTGTAGAGGAAATCAAGGGTCGGTATCCCTTCACACCATCATGGTATCCAACAAAGATGCACTCAATGCTTTGTGGATCAAGAGCTTTCCTCTTTTCAGAGGGGATCCTGGCCCATGCTCAGGAGCCGAAAACATGAAAGTGGGTGACCTGCAGTTTAGTGCCGCTCCAAGCCTCGAAGGGGGTCTGATCCATGACAGATCTATGAGGAGATCTGTTCTGGATGTATTTAGCACAATTAAGTGCTTCAACCCATAGCTTATGAGGTAGTGACTTAGCATGCAGCATGCAGGAAGCCATCTCTTTGAGAGATCGGTTCTTTCTCTCAGCAACTCCGTTCTACTATGGAGTGTATGGAACTGTGTGTTGCAACTGTATGCTGGACTCAAGGAAAAGGTTCTAAAGTGTTGTGTTAACATATTCGCCCCCATTGTCTGTACGAAGGGCTTTGATCTTTCTCTCTAAATGTATCTCAACTAGTGCTTTGAAATCTTCAAAGTGTGCAAAAAATTCAAATTTGGCCCTGAGAAGATACACCCAAGTATACCGTGAGAAATCATCAATAAATGGAAGCACCTACCTTGCTTTGTTGATGGAAGGATGAGGAAAGGGCCCCATGAGATCACTATGGATCAGATCTAGAGGAGAGGATGCTCTGTGAGACTTGCTGGTGTCAAACTGTTCTCTAGGATGTTTGCCAAGGACACACCCTTCACAAACTCCTTTGGAGAAACTGATCTTTGGCAAGCCTTCCACCATCTCATGCTTTCTTAGCTACTGCATATACCTGTAATTTAAGTGACCAAACCTCTCGTGCCAAAGCCTACTACTATCATCAGCATGTGTAAGCAATAAGGAGGATTCGTATTCAATAAATTCAGAAAAATGTATACAGTCTAGCTCCATTGTTTACCTCACCGGTTGCAATTTTGGAGCTGCTATGTAGGTCATATATGTTAACTGCATCTGGAGCGAATTCCACTCTCTTTCCGGTGCCGGAATGAGTGATCTGATAAACTGAAAGTAGGTTTACCAAAAGTTTTGGAACATGAAGCACATCTTCAAAGCTTCCGTGTAAAAGTTCCACTCTACCTTTTCCGGTGACCTCAATAGGTGAGTCATCTCCCATGAGGACTGGAGGTCATTTGCATGCATCCAAAGAGGAATAGACTTCCTTTGTAGCAGCCATATGATGTGATGCATCAGAATCTATAATCCATGCATCAGGGGAAGAGTTAATTGCAACTAAAGCATGAAAATTGTTACCTTTCCTGTGTGGCGGATCCTCTGTTTTCTTCTTGGCGCCCTGAGGGATGTGGTCCCCAAGGTTGTGCTTCTGAAGGATTTCTTCCATTTGGTCAATTTGTTTCTTCATGCAAGTGGATTCCGGATGGAATCCTCGGTGACAGTAGGTGCATTTTTCTCCTTTCTCCCCTTTCTCATTTCTGGAGTCGGAGGAGTCATTGAAGGGCTTGGTGTACCCTTCCTTCTTTGGACGGGAATGTGCTTTTCCCTTGTCTTTTTGCTGTTGATTTTTCTGATTTGAATCAGATTTGTGATTTTTATTGTGGTTTCCATCATGCACAGCAAGTGCATGCGCTTTTGGAGGTTTGATTTTCCCCATGTCAATGAGTTTATCTTGCTCAAAAGTGAGGGACTCCATGAACTCTTTGAGAGAAGGCATATTGCAGGATTTACCTATTGCGAGCCTTACTAAATGAAATGTAGACACAAAGACAGAGTATTCTGGTCCGAGCTTTGACATAATAGAGAGAACTTGGCGATTCTCCTCCTTGGATTTGTCAATTCCACAACCCTTGAGTTGCAACAATAGATCATTAAATTTGATGAAGAAGTCTTGAATTTTGTCATAGTTTTGTGGATGCAATGAAAGCAACTCCACTACGAGTAAATTTCCTTTCATATCATCCTGTTTCCTGTAGAGTTCTTCAACCTTTTTCCAAATCTCATTGGGAGTACTGCATGCATATAGATGAAACTACAACTCTGGGGAGATGCACATGCATATGGATCCATAGGCCTCATCCATGCGGTTGAGGTACTTGGATTTCTCTATGGCTGAAGTGGGTTCCACTTCTGCAGCCATGGTAATCCTGTACAACCCTTTCTGACGAAGGTATCGATCCATTTGGTCCTTCCATTTGTGATAGTTATACGGTGTTAGGATTAATTCTTTGGGAAACTCCATTTTTCTGTCGATCTTCAATTTCCAAGCTATAATACCTGCAAAATAAAGTACTGGTGCGCCTTTTATCTAGCAACCTGTGGGCTTTGATACCATTTAAATGTGTTAGAAAACCTACATAGATGAATCTAGCTAGTAAAGGTTGAACACACAGCTTTGCAGAGCATAAACACTAAAAAGAAAATCGAAAGAACAAAAAGAATTATTGATTTATAAAGTATGCTACAATTCTCATGATATAGCATTACTGGGTGAAGATCCCAAGGTAATGCGCCATACTAGTGATCAATGAGAGGACTCGACACCTATAACAAGTTCTGGAGAGAACTAGCCAGATGTGGAGTGAAAGGAGGAGCAAATCAGGGAGTAAATCATGTAGAAAGGATTTTTCATGTAGTCCCATGCATGCATGGACAGTCAAAGGTGCCAATCTGGTGAAGATTCAAATGTTGACCTTGCATGTCAGTGAATGCTCTAACTAAGTGTCTACATGTGCCAGTAATGAAGGTCCTAGGTGTGTAGTACCTCCAACAATATTGATAGCCAATTATTCTAGCCATAACATCCGCATAATTTTTTAACCCACTGATTTCTTTTATTAAATCTAGGCTTCTTTAGTCTAAACACTTTAGACTCTTAATATTACTAAGATCAACTCAGGCCTGCGTGGCTAAGTCTGTTCAATGCTGAAACACTTTGTCTGTAGACGTCGCGATGTCTCAGGCTTCAAAAGTTGCCCCACAATGGTCAACTTTTGCGAATCGGTAGGATATTTGGTATTTGGAATAGATTTCCAAGAGTCTTACTCGTGTTCAAGTTTCTAGAGGCCTCACCCATAACCTAATAGTGTAGGAAGATACAGGCAATAAGAAAGCAAGTCTCATCACCAACTCCGGCCTCTCGAGTTTTGGTGTTTGAAATCGATTTGCAAGAGTCCGAGTCCGGTGTTTCTCTAATTAGGTAGATAGGGAACACTGGTATCTGGAATCCCCTTAAAAATATCCATCATCAATATCCTACAAATTCATTTAGATTGTAAAATAAAAATTCAAAAAATCAGAATGTTGGAGTGTTTGAATTGTTTTTTAATGGTGGAAATGGATTCGGCATCATCAAAAACCTTTTAGGCACCTAAAATCCTTAAGTTTGACAGCTATAATTCAAATTTTCAAAAAAAAATGAATCTTACCAAATTATTTTCCAATTTAATTTGTGTTTTTTTTAAACTTGCTCAATAGGTTAATGGTTTTGGAATTGCGATTTTTCTTTAATTAATTGAAAGATAGCTAATTATGATGCATCACACTTATTCGTTCCAAACATGTCCGCCAAAATTTCTCTTATGTGATTTCTACCGAAAAACTTTTCTTAAAATAATAAATTTAACATAAATCCATTATCTTTTCTTAAAATAATAAATTTAACATAAATCCATTAGGTTTATTTCAACCAAGTTAACATTCTGAAAATTTTAACTAATTATCCTTGCTCATGAGCAAAAGTGGAAGTTAGAACCAATATATGTACTAATCGGAAATTAATGACTACACTTATATTTAATCAAATAATATTAAAATATAAATATGAATGATTTTTTAACCTACATATTATATTATTTTGATTACGAATTATTTTGAATACATAATTAATTTAGTTGATAAATCTGTCAACCACAAAGTAATATAACAAAGGTAGTTAGTTTGAAAATATCTTTAAATCTAATGAGATTTTTCACTCCCCAAATTAATATAAATGGTTAGTTGGAGAATATCTTTCAATTTAATAAGATTTAATTCTCCTAAAATCCATTTTTGTTTTTTCTAGAAAAAATAACATCATACCTAGTAGTCAGCCACAAACCAATATTAATTAACTGGAAAATATCTCAACGACGCCATTCTGCACCTCATACAAATAATAATTATCACTCTAACAATATACCACAATACCAATGAGAATTATAACTCTGACAATATAGTTATTAATACACTTTCAAATTTTCTATCAATTTTGACATTTACATTTTGCAACATCATAAAGGTCACGCGGTGAATACTGCCACGGCTCTACTCATCATAATGCGATGGTTACTCCCCCTTTCGTATTTCATAAATAGTTTTTCTGATTATCATGGTGCAACAAATGCAGAGAATTAACCTTCGGAGATAGTTTGAAACCCGTGTACGAATCTGTAAATGCAGAGAATTAACCTTCGGAGATAGTTTGAAACCCGTGTACGAATCTGTAAATGCAGACAATGACTCTCAATGTGGTAGTTTAGAAGCGAGTTGTTGTTACGGTGATTTTTTTAAGTGTTTTTTTGGTGGATTTGGTTTAATTTTTCTATAATCTGACATAAATTTGTTGAAATCACAAGTTTGATGGTTAACCCTCACAATAGAAGTGCTCTAACGGTTTTTTAGGCACTGAATCCATATATAGTAAAAAACTAGTTTAAGTAACACAAATCAAGATTTTACCACAAAATTTTCAGCCAGATTCCGGTACCAGAAACTCCAAAAAACATTTCCATTTAAAAGCGCATATGCACATATTGTAAATGCAACAAATTGATCTTCCAACAGACATATCAGCGGCCATGGTTTTGTGATACAAATACATTTCGAAGGCGATAACGGCTTCCCGTAAATTGGTTGGAGGGTCCAGTTTTCCAAACGTTTAGTTTGGAATACTGCAAGAATGTGATTTTTTTTAAGACTAGTATAAGAAATCTAGTAAGATTTTGACCAAAAAGAAATAGAAATTTTGAGGAATTTTAGTTATAACTGTCCAGCTTAAGGATTTAGATGTTCTAAACATTTTAGATAATACTAAATCTATTTTCATGAAAAAACCAAACAAACTTGAATACTCCTCTAATTAGATTTTGGCGAAAAATAACTTTCGCAAAATTATAACCTCAATAAACAACTTCCAATTTTTTTGGCATTATCAATGTCCTTGTTTCCAAGATTGTGTTGGTTCATGAGTATTCTCTTATTACACCATACTTTGTTTTGGATCTAAAGGTTAAAACCATGGCTACTGTAATTGGTTCTTAAGTATACTCTTAATTGGTGCTTAAATATTTGTATGGTGAGTATCCTCTTAATTGGTGCTTAAATACTTGTGTTTTTGGCATTATCAATGTCCTTATTTCCAATGTTGTGTTGGTTCATGAGTATTTTCTTATTATACCATACTTTATTTTGGATTTAAAGGTTAAAACCATGCCTACTGTAATTGGTTTTTAAGTATCCTCTTAATTGGTGGTTAAATACTTGTATGGTGAGTATCCTCTTAATGGGTTCTTAAATTATTGTGTGGTGAGTATGGTTGGTTTCTTTTGGGGATTAATGTGTCTTGGCATTACTTAGATATTTATTGTTTGGAATAATGTTATATTTATTATTCACGATAACTATAATAATGTTATTGTTTTTATTATATTTGTTTTCACTTTTGATTTTATAAAAAACAAAGTGATTTTATGAAAAAACAAAATAATTAGTAATAGATTTTAGATATAATTTCTAATACCATTAAGTGATTATTAGTAAATTAATTATAAATGAGTTGTTTAATGTTAATTTTCAAGATAAAATGATAATTTTCTTTTTTTTAATTAAGTTATTTTTCTTTTTCTTTCTATTAAAGTTTACATACTCTATCTTATTAACATTATCAAATATGTTAATTTATAATTAGTTTATTGCATTCATAATGTTATGCCTTTTCTTATTAAAATGCATCACATGGTTATAGCTTTCGCATCTAATATGATTACTATTTAAGAGCTTTAGTAGACGTCTCAACCATTTCGTATGTAATTTATGAAAACTCCACTAATACAACAATAAACAAGGACAAAACACATAACACATAACACCATAAGCATAAGAAGGGTCCATACAATCATTGAAATAAATAACACCAGATACCACAAAACTCATTTTCTTTATTAATATTACCCAACCTTTACTGCGGGATCTTCTCACATCAGATATTACCTCAGAATTTTACAATACATGAACTAAAACTCTTTGGCAGATGCAAAGTAGTGTTGACAAATACTAGCAACAATGGAAAACATATAGATCTGAGGCTCTATATATGGAAGACTTCAGATTTGTCCCTCTATGTCTTCTTTTATAGGATCACTCGCTTGATTTAGTCCTCGCGGAGGTTGCTTGACCTCGCCTTTGATTTGGTCCTCTTTGAGGAAGTCCTAGTGCCTTTTCCCTTTTTGCTATTGATTCATTCAAAATTAACCCTCCTTTCCTGTTTCCACCAGCACGATTCCCTGTTTTCCCACTGCTCAGGTCCCAATATTTAATTATCTATCGCATTCAGGTTTTTGTTCACCTACTGATGTATTTATCCATTTTCCCTTTGCAACTATTGTTTTCTATATTTCTCCAGAAAACGAAGGACCCAACATGCCCCTCATCTTCATTTCATCCACCAACGCTTCTTATGGACCCAAATAAACTGTTGGTTACTGATAGAAAAATATCCACTAAGAAGGAAGGAAGAGGATCATGTGATATGTTCAAATGAAATGAAGGTGACACAGAAAAATAACTATGCCCATAGGTTTGTTGCAATTTTATGCAAGCTTGAAACATAGAAGAAACTCACGGGGACTTCACTGGGGGAGCAATATCATACCACATGGGTTCATATTAGGCGATATATATTGAGGAAAAAATGACATAATATATTTGGGGATATATAGGGGGTAAAGGGTTTTTATATTATAAAATACAGAAAATGGAGCTTAAAGTTAACAAAAAAATATAAAGGGGTATACAAAATGTTAATGAAAAAATGGATACCTACAATATCTAGTGAAAGTAGGGGTTTTTGAATTGGGAAGTTGTATTGGGTTCATATTGGTAGGGGGTTAAATAATGTGATTTTTAGAGGCATTTTCCAATATGTAGTCAAATTAAGAGTGTTGTTTAATATGTCACGAATGCACGTGATATGTCAGAGGTTCGCTGAGTGAATCCCCCATGAAGAAACTATGCTCGTGGTAACCTATTTCATTTTTTAACGAGATTAACACGGTAAAAGAAATATGCTCATGGAACTATTTAACTTGATCATGGATCCCAAGAGGCTAAGGCTCTGGAAGGAATACATATTAATGGCTTGATCATGGATTCCAAGAGGTTTTTATTAGATGAAAGAAAAATTCTCTCGAATGAATACATATCAAGGGATAAAATAGGGGTAGGAAGATTAGGTTCCAATGCTCCCAGTAAATAATTTACCATATCATGATCCAGACTTATGCAAGAATGCAACAGAATATAGATATAAATATAAACACAGATATGCAGCAGGAGTAAAACTTCATTTCATTAATATCAAAGAACTGAAATATGCTTACATACAGAATGGAAGTAAACTAGCTCGGGCGATGGTAGCTTATCTCAGAGAAGAGATGTGGTGGCTACATGCCTCATAACCGTGTTTAAATGAGTCTTGAAGGATTATTTATTATTGAGAAACAATGGAAAATCATAAACATCCAAAACCCTAACCCTAGGAGATGAAGTGTCAAAACTCTGGGCCTTGTTTGAGTAAATCGGTAGATCAACTACCCAAGGTCGTATCTTTGGCATGCAATCTTTGTTTGACGCACACAATACCTCAAAAAAAATATGTATTGAGGAATACAACTTTCAAATGCAAACATTTGTTGACAACCCTAGTTTTCCCAAAAAAAACATTGTTTAGGGCCTCAAAACAGCTCTGGAAGTTCAGGACTTGAAAAACAACCAAAAATAGTAAATTGTGCTACAATTAAGGAAACTGAAAAACTGAAAGAGAAAATGGTGGGGGTCCTAGTAAAATAGGCGAGTGGCCACCAATACCCACTTGGATCATTCCTATTCCACTAGGACCCAATAAATGGTGGGGGTCCTTGGTGAGCCCCTTGCCTTGGTGCAGGAGTTGGTCAGCTTTGACAATCTAATATAGTTGGATTTTCTGCTGGTGAGTGTAAATGATCTGTGTGTCCATGATCCGATCAGTTGTGGCATGTTCCATTTAATATGGGTTTAACTCTATTGGTGTAACATGTTTTGCAATGTCTGATGTGTCCAGTAATGATGGGAAGTATGGTCGAAGGCAGTCCACATTGAATACAAGGTGCAGGCAAAGGAATGGGGGAATATTGAGCTCAAAAACATTGTCTCCCACAGCCTTGGTAATGGTTTAAGGCCCATATTAGAGTGGTCTAAGGTTCCGATGGGCTCTAGTAAGGCGTTCTTTTTTCAAATGCAACCAAAATTTTCCGCCCACCTGAAACTTGTGTGGCACCCAATTTTGATCATGTCACTGCTTGTATTTGGCATTTGACTTCTCCAAGATGTCGTGAACCTGCTGGCGGATGTGTTGGATGCATTCAATAAATTTGGTTGCTTTATCAACCTCAAACAATACATGTGTGGATTTTGTCTGTGTAGTCACATGAGGCATGGAAACATCAATCAAACACAATGGTTGAAATCATATACCCACTTGAAAGGGACTGCAACCAATCAAGCTATGTAGAGATCTATTATAGGAAAGACTCTCATCCAAGGTTTATGGATGCTTGGAGCTGTACATGTGGAGTATATGCACTATCATCCTATTGATGACCTTCGTTTCGACATCAGTCTGGGGATGGAATGCAATCGGCTTGCTGAGATTGTTGTCCAATAGTGTCTAGAGGCTTGGCCAGAATGTGTTCAGGAACCTGCTATCCCGATATGATATAATGGTCTGTAGGATCCCAAAATGTACCCACACTCATTCAAAGAATAGTTTGGCAGTGTGCTCTGTTGTGATACTCTTCTTGCAAGTCGCCAATATAGCCATCTTATAAAATTTGTCCACGAACACAAATCACACGTATTGCCATGCTTTGTAGAAGGGAGGCTAGACATATAGTCCATCGAGATGGATTCCCAAGGATGGATGGGAGTAGGCAAATGAGTGTACATGCCTTGTCTCTTGATGGTTGGCTTGGAAATGGCGTAGGCAATGAAGGATCTGATATATTTCCCAACATCAAGTCAGATTTTTGGCCAATAAAAGTACTTTTGTAGTACAACCATAGTTTTCTCCACACTGAAGTGTTTTGCAACCCGACTATAGTGTGCCTCCCAAATCAACTTGGAACCCTCGCTTGAAGGAACACAAAGGTGGCTCAAGTAGCATAATAATGCATCCTGGAGATGGAAATTACGAGTTTTCTTTCCATTGAATAACATCTGGTATGTGGAGGTGAACTCTAGATCATTTTTGTATAGTTGTGGTCATCTAGAGGTCTCATGGCCACAAGAGTTGAGAAAAGCAGTCAATGTTGCAACTAGGGGCCGACTGAGGAAGTTTGCAACATGATTGGTGTTGTCCTTTTTGTATTTAATGTTCAAGTGGAATTGATGAAAATATGTAGACCACTTCTGATGGTGATCATTTTGTAACTTCCCTTGTGTCTATATAAACAAAAGAGGTCGGTGATTGGTGTGGATGACTGTCTCCTTCCCCAGAATATAGTTCTTCCATTGTTGACAAGCTTGTATGATGGAATACATTTCTTTATCATAGGTGGGGTACTTCTGAATTGTACTGGAAAGTGTCTCGCTATAATAGGCCACTAAATACTCATGTCGGGTGAGGACTACACTAATAGCATAGTCGAGGTGTTTCTATCAATTTCAAATGATTGTTGCAGGTCTCGCAATGTGAGTATCAATGCATAACAACAGTGGTGCTTCAACTCAACAAGCACCTTTTGCTGGGAATCAGACCAGGAAAATTTTTCTTTCTCTTTTCCCTTGCTAATCTAACTCAAAGGCCAAGTGATATGGGAGAATACCAACATGAACCTCCAATAAAAATTTGCAAGGCCCAAAAAGTTGTGAAGCTATGTTAGAGTGGTCAGGGCTAGCCAATTCCGAATGGCTTGGATCTCAGTGGAATCCACTTGCACGCCATGCTCATCTATGATGTAACCCATATATTAGACGTGGCTTGTGCCAAAGGTGCATTTCTACAAGTTGGCACACAGTTTGTGCTACTGAAGGGTTTGAAGGACCATCCAAATGTGTTGCAAGTGTTCTTCCTAACTCTTGTGGAAGATGAGGATGTCATCCAGATAAAAAACCACGAATGAGTTGGTGAAAGACCACAAGATGTCATCCATTAGCCTCATAAAAGTAGCAGGGGAATTTTTCAACCTGGAGGGCATCACAACCATTCAAAAAGGCCTTCCTTCGGTTTGAAGGTGGTCTTCCATACATATGTGGGCTTTATTGGAACCTGTTGAAAGCCAAACTTCAAATCGATATTGCTGCAACACTTGGCTCCCTTGAGTTGGTCCACAAGGTCATCAATCCATGGGATTTGATATCTGTTCCTAACAGTGATTTTGTTTAGTGCCCAATAATCAATGCAGAGCCTCCAAGTCCCATCCTTCATCTCTACAAGTACAATCAGGCTTCCACAAGATGAGGAACTTAGCCCTTTTTGCAGCAACTCGATTTTCCGCTTGATCTCTTCATTTTCCAAAATGGAGCGGTGATATATCGGTCGGTTAGGTAGAGGTGCTCTGACAATCAGATTGATCATATGCTTGACCTGAAAGTGCAAGGGTACCCCTGTGGGTGAGGAGAAGATGTCCATGTATTCTTCCATGACCGTATCCACCTACATATGCTGCATGGAGGAACCCTTACGAGGGGCCATGGATGTGGCTACGATCTTCCCCTTAGTTTGAGAGAGAATCAGAAAGAAAAAAAAATACAGTCTTGGAGATGATCTTATCGCATTGCTTAGAAGATATCAAAGAGATGGCAGTAGGTGGCGCCAAGCAAGGAGATTTCTCAGAAATCCATCTCGTCTTTGATGTATTTCTGTAGACAACCATGGTACTTGAGTACTAGATGTCACTCAGAATCCTTAATACCCAACTTTGTGCGAAGGGTATTAAAAGTATTTCTGAACTCCTACATGTCTTGGTCCCTTCCCTACCGTAGTGTCGTCCAATTTATGTACTTATCTTCATAACTCCTGACAGGGTAATACTACTCCTTGGTGGCATCTCAGAAAGAGTTCCAAGTGGGTGAAACTAAAAACATGGAGGGGATCGACTACGATGAGACTTTTGCTCCCGTAGCAAGGTACTCATCGATTAGATCGATGTTGGCATTATCAGCTCAAATGGGTTGGAGGATCCATCAAATGGACATGAATACAACATTCCTCAATGGGAAGATTGAGGAGGAGGTGTACATTGAGCATCCAGAAGGTTTCGAAACCTTTGATCGTGACTCACATGTGTGCAGACTCAAGAGGGCTTTGTATGGGCTGAGGCAAGTACCTCGTGCTTGGTACACCAGGATCAATAGATATTTCACTCGGTTGGGCTTCACCAAGAGTGAAGCAAATGCGAACCTTTACCACATCATGGTAGAAGGTAAGCCATTGATCATTGTTCTTTATGTCGATGATCTGATTTTGACAGGTGATGATCAGTTGATCCAGTCTTGCAAGGAGGACCTTGCAAGAGAGTTCGAAATGAAAGACATGGGTCTTATGCACTACTTTCTAGGCATGGAGGTGTGGCAGAGAGATGGAGAAGTTTTTGTGTCTCAAGACAAGTATGCCAATGAGATCCTCAGGCGGTTCCATATGGAGAAGTGCAAACCCATGTAGACTCCTCTAGCTGGGAACTAGAGGAAGGAGGATGCTACTTCAGGTGAGGTAGTAGCTGCTATTGTTTATTGGCAGCTAGTGGGTTCACTTATGTATCTGGTGAACACATGACCCAACTTATGCTTTGTGGTGAACCAGCTGAGTCAAGCTATGGTTCAGCCTACCAAGCTGTTTTGGAAGGCAGCGAAGCATGTGCTGAGATACCTCCGAGGCACATCTAAGTTTGGATTGTGGTACAGACGGACAAAGGGAGTGAAGCTTCAGGGCTTCACAGATGCAGATTAGGGAGGGAGTCCATCAGACCGGAAGAGCACTTCTGGAGGAATCTTCAAACCTTGGTTCAGCTGCAGTTTCCTGGTACAGCAGGAAACAAAGATCAGTTGCATTTGGCTCAATAGAGGCTGAATACATGGCTGCTAGTTAGACTGCATGTGAGGCCATTTGGATGCGGAAGATTCTAGTGGGATTTTTTGGTTAGAGGATGGATCCTATAGTGATCTACTGCGATAATCAGAGTTGTATCAAACTCTCTGAGAATCCAATTTTTCATGATAGGTCCAAGCACATTGATATCCGGCATCACCATCTTCGAGACTGTGTGGTCAAGAGGATCATGTTATTGCTATATGTTTCGACCGAGGAACAGGATGCAGATATTTTGATGAAGGCATTGTCAAAATGCAAGTTCCACAGAGACAAGATTGGAGTTACTGATAATCCCTTTCTTGTTGAGAGGGAGTGTTGAAAATAGCAACAAGAAATGCTAAAAATAGAAGTGCTAAAAATAGCACTGCTATAAATAGCATTTCAAGATACCTTCCTATTTTAGTCAGTCCCTAAACTAAAATAGAGAAGTAAAATTCGAATTTGATCTTAGCAACTGTTTGTAAAATAATTAATTAATTCACCATGAGTTAATTAGTTGTAGAAAATCAAACATGAAGTCTATGTGAAGACATGCAATAGTTTCTCCATTGATTGAGGAATTTATCCCTTAGTTAAGGAGATGAGGATGAGTTGTACTTTGAGTTGTAATTAGTTAGCTCAGTTATCTAAGTTAAGTCCAGTTAGATTAGTTCAAATAGTTTGTTGAACTAATTGTGAGTTCAGTTAGTTAATGCATGCATGCATGTAACTGCTGCACTTCAGATAACTAAATATTCTCTCATAAATAACTCATGCATGTCAGTTCAGTCAGAGACCCAGTTGAGATCAGGTGATGGGACAGTGTACTATCAGTTGCAGGAATATTCCTTGGAGGATATCTCTTGCATGCAGAAGGAATTCATTCCTTGAGGATTGTGCAGTTACTTCTTCAATTTAGTGAGTGTGTGATGAGGCCAATTCACACAGGAAGGAAAACTGCTCAAGGAAATAGGAGGCTTGGAGGGCTGAGGATAGTCATATGTTGTGTCTATTCAGTCTGTGAGCTGTATGTTTCTATTGTAGAGAGAGCAGGATAGCTTGAGAGCTGATTATTTTTGTAATCTAAACATATTTCCACTTGTATGATATTACAGAGATTGGGGTTTTAGGCTGAGGCTTTCCCCAGGATATTCTTCTGTGTTCATGTGTGATTGCATTCTCATTCTCAGTTATATGTGTTCTTATTGATCTTGCTCATATTCGATTAAGCTTCCTTAAAGTTTGTTGTAGAAGTAGATCTTGTATTTTTCTTTAGTATATTGCATAATCTGTTGATCTACAGTGGGAAATTCTACACACTTTCCTCTGTCGCTCGAGGGCTTCTTTGAGCAATATTTTGAAGGGATCTCTTGCTCTCTCGTCTTTCATTTCTTCTGCCATGGGAGGTCGCCGAGTTTGCATGCCTAGTCTTGCAAAGGTTCAATGAGTTCAAGCCCTAAGTCCTTATACCCTGACCTCGTTGGGGACACGTAAAGAAAAACAGAGAAAGAGTAGACCGCTCTGATACTATTGATCCATAATTATGTAGGAACATAATAGAATATATATATAAACATAAACATAGAGATGCAGCAGGAATAAAATTTCATTTCATTAATATCAAAGAATCGGAATATTCTTACATACAGATTGGAAATAAATTAGCTCGAGGGATGGTATATTATCTCTGAGAAGCGATGTGGAGGCTACATGCCTCTTAATTGCGTTACAATGAGGCTCGCAGGGATATTTATTATTGAGAAACAATGGAAAACCCTAAACATCCAAAAATTCAACCCTAGGAGATGAAGCGCCAACACTATGGGCCCCGTTTGGTTAAATTGGTACATGAACTTCTAGGGGTCGTAACATTGGCATACGATATTTGTTTGATGCGCACAATACCTTGTTAGAAATATCTATCCGAGGAATATAAATTTCAAATACAAACATCAATAGAAACCTCAATTTTAGAAAATGTTCCCAAAAAACGTCATTTAGAGCCTGAAAACAGCTCTGAAAGTTCAAAACCCCAAAAAACTGCCAAAAATAGTAAATTGTTCTACAATTAAGGAAACATAAAAAATGACATACACAGTGGTGGGGGTCCAAGTGAAATAGGTGGGTGGCCACCAATACTGACCTGGATCATATTACCTACTAGATCTAGGTCAAAAGAAGTCGAGCAAACATGAGAGGTTCTTCTTTGTTAGTAGGTGTAGGAATGGAACAGGTTGTCACATAATTAACCTGTGGCGAGGGGGATACCACTTGCATATTAACAATGTTTAGGGAATTTCGATGGTTGGCAGTCAAATCAATACCAATGAATGAAATATGGTAAACAATCATAATTTTTCCATCATGCGGGAAAGACATCACTCGAAGAGTGTGGATAAAACAACTTTCATGGGATAAACATAGTCTTGCCAAAGGAGCATATTGAAAGCCAAGGGGCCTTGGACTACCATAACATCAATATAAATATGTTTTCCTTCTAAGGTAATAGGAAATTGAGGAAGGATCGTTAAAGGTTCATTGGTTCTTCTGTTAAAAGGCAACAAATTTTGAGTAATTGACACAAGCTGCGGGGAACCTAAAGCTTGTCAAGTAGTCGAGGCTAGAATGATAACAGTGGTGCCTTCGTCTATAATAGTGTGATATATTTTCTTATCACGAGCCTTCACCACGATTTGGAAGGCATGTAAGAAGGCAAATGAGGCTTTGTCAATTGATTCCAATAAAAGGAAATTACCACATTACTTGGAGGGGGTTCCATCCGAACAGGAGAAATGCCCCCTTTTTTGATTGGATCTAAAGAAACAAGAAGAAACTTAACAGTATTAACTTCAATATCTAAGTGGAGATTACGACCGATTGAAGATGGAATTGAGTCAACCACTGTCTCAACCAATGGTTGGATGGAAAAGGACTCATGGGATTCATGCCGAGGGAGAGTGATATTAATTGAAGATGGAATCAGATCAACCACTTCATCAACTAATGGAGGATTGGGGGAAAACTAAAAGTAACCACTTGGAATTTGTTGCTGAGAAATAGTAAGGTTTTCCAATAATTTTGAGGCTTCATCCATATGAGAGAAAAGGTGAGTTTGATTATTCCCTTCACATAACCTACAAGGAAACCTAACTTTACCCTTTTTATCGTCAACCTTATTATCACTGGTTGATGGTTTGTCACCAACATGATCTTTAGAGGTTGACAACAAGGGTTAATGTGATCCTATGTACCATACTTCTAATACTTGGGGAGTACGAGGGAAATTTCTAAGAAGGTGGTCAACCTTACAAATCTTGAAAGGGAATTTAATTTTACGAGGCATATTGTAATATTTTTCAACATTATCCACTTTCATGTAAATGGATTGTTGGTTTCCCCCTGCTTATTTTTCTTCTTCTTCTTAGATTCCTGGTTACTAGAATCATTACTTTCACAAGGTGAAGAAGAAGAAAGGGATGAAAGGGTCACCGGATTCTGATTGATCTCCACATAATGTAAAGACTAGGAATCTCTTTAATGTAAATGTTATCCAGGTTTCACACATTATGATTTTTTTATTTCATTGAATTTGTGATTTAATATTTTCCAGGAGGAAAAGAGTTGGATGGTTGGTCCCACAAACCCAGCCCGTTTCCCTTCCTTTTTGTTCATTTGCTATTATAGGTTGTATATCTACTTGTTTAATGTTCGATATATTAAGCATGGTGTCTTAATGTACATTGTTGCTTCCAAATATAACAAGTTTTGTGTGCCAACAATGAATGTTGTTTTGTACTATGTTTTTGGGTACAACATTTTTATTCTATACCTGATTGTGTGTATACAAAGATTAAAGATGTAATGAATCACTTCTTTCAATCTTACAAATGAACTGTAGAAATCCTAAACTGATACATATTTGTTTAATGATTTATTGAATGCTCTATTGATGTGAGTTCATTTTGCATGGTTATTATAAGAAGTTTACGATTATTGAGTTTTAGATATGAAGCATGAATTTGAGTTCTCATGTGTGTCCTTTTAACACTATTGTGATGACAAGGTGCTCCTCCAACCTTATTTCAAGAATTGGTCTATTCTTTCATGTGAGAACATATTATATTATAGATATCTATGATGTTTATATCAATGATATCTTAACATATCCACATATTTTGGTTGCCCTATCCTTTTTGTGAAGATTTAGTTTGAAAGGACTAGTGCACGAGAGTCTTTCAAAAGGAGAATATAACCCTAAATTTTGATTTTCAAGGTAATTTTGGAACAGAAATCGTTGATTGTGTCCTGCAATAAAAAAAGAAGAAATAAGTGTAGCAAAGACTATTGTAGAAAAAGAGGAACTGTAACAACCTACATCTAAGGATGGAGAGTAGTTGTTGAGACAATTCCATAAGCTGAAATTGTGGGTAAAATCGTGAGAAGAGTGAATAAAGTGTAGAAGCCTAAGAGGAGCAGAGTAAGCTCAATAGGTTCTAGAGGAAGGAACCAAGGATACCGAAATACCAAGTTTAGAGGAAAATTTCAATACCAACTTCAGAGGAGAGAATCTTGGTGAGGTATTGTGTAACAAGGTAAAAAATACTTGTTACTATAGAGGCTTGTGTGTAGCTTGTTAGGTAAACTTTACTCGAGGAAAGAGTTGAAGTTGATTGGGTCAATAGTAGTGGTTTTAGGCCCATGTTCTTTTGGTTTCCCATGGAAATTTTCTCGTGGAATTGATGTAATGGAGCCTTTAAAAGGCTTGAAATACTTCATTTTAAAGGGCCAAGGACGTGAGAAGTGAAGGCTCACTTCGTTATCATAGCCAAGGTTATGACAAAGAACTAATGGAATTCCATTGACTAGGATTTTCCCAGGATTTGAGGTTTTCCGAGGGTAAACATTGGTGTTTATGTTTGCATGTGTTTTTTTGTTGTTTATGGTTTACCTCAGTAAAAATGTTATGTATTCATGGTAATTTTTTAATAATTGGTATCATAGCTAGATATTTGCTTCATAGGGATGTCGTTGTTTCCAAGGGTTTATTTAGCCTTATGTGTCAATAATAATGGAAATGGGGGTGGAAATAGACTAGTATGCCTCCTCTTGATAGTGAAGACAATAAAGGACAAATGGGTCTAGAATACCAAGATAATCGCAATGGATGTGATGACTCATGAGTGTATATCCGTTGAGGTGATACTAGATGGATATGGTGTTTGCAACTCTTGAAAAGGGGTGGGTTAGTAGGTAGCAACATCAAAGTGCATGGTGAGGACAATCGCATGGAGCATGGAACTAGAAGGAAGGGCTTCATTATATGTGAAAATTCATTTGTGGTTAGGTGAAGGTACATGAAGTTCATAAGTGATAGATTTGCTACAAAGTAGAGAGTCTATGTAGCCTCTGCAAAGTGACAATGACTATGACAACAGAATGGTAGGAAGCATGGTGTTGTGTGTAAGAGAGTGGCACATCACTGGTGAAATTTACATTGATGGGATCGTATTTGGAGACTACTCAACTTGAACATATTACAACAGGTGCAATTTTTACCTATGGCTTGTTTGTAGAAAATAGGATCGTGGTTTGTTGGGGTGATATTGGAGTTATTAGTGGTGTTCCAAGAGGCATCTAGTTTCAAGTTGTTGCAATCGAAGGGTATCGTGTTTGTGGGATTGATGCATAGGAGCACGGGTGGCAGGCAGAGGTGTCATAACAATGACAAGGAGAAGAATAATGTTGTGGATAAGTGGTCATGGGCACCACGATGATGCAGATGAGGTTGTACATGTTGGAAGCATCGAAGCAATAGGGGTTTGTCCAAGAGACCAGATGGATATGGAAATCAAGCATCTCTATGTGTTGAATATTGATCCCGGCTAGAACATCCACATTTTGTAGGAGGAATTGATAATGGTAGAGAAATGGGAAGACATCATACCAAATAAAACTAATTAGCATTTTCCCCAAGTGGAAGGTGAAGATATTATGTGTGCTGCATGATGGATGGAGTGGAGGAGAGATTCTAGAGTATGTTTGTTAGATTTCATATATTGAAGGGACACACTGAGGTAGAAGATGACCCTCCATATGGTCATCCAGCTTTGAGATTGCACAACCGTGGAGATCTTGATGTTTTTTAGGGCCGATTTGAGCCTCCAAAACTAGTAGGGATGGAATGCCTTGCAAGAGGCAATGAGTGTTAGGTTTCACATGGACATACCTAACAAGTGGAGAACAAAGGACTGCAATGATTGTATAAATGAAGATTGTTTATGAAAGTATGTATATTCAAGGCAACAATACAATCATTAGCATGGAAAAATATTTATAGGCGATTTCATTGTTTTAGTGTAGGAGGCACTCCTTAGGTTATGGATCTTCTTATAAAAATATCATATTTTGAAGAATATGTATTGTTGTAGTTTTTGGTGCCAAAGGATACCATGGAGGCCCAATGGAGGACGCGATGCGTAAGTGCATAGAGAGAGAAACCATGGTTATTATTTGCATGGAAATTAATTTTGACAGAATGTGTCAATCAAATGATTTATTATGGATTCGTAGAATGTGGTTCTACTTGGATGAGAAGACTAACAGGTGTTTTGAGGTGAGAGGATGGATTAAGATGACAAGAATTAAAAAATAATTATTATAATGGTGTTAAAAATTATATTGTATGTAAATGGGAATACTATTGTAAATTCTGGTAAGGCATGCATACCCCTCAGAAATTGCTGGTAAAGTCTAATGTTAGACCTAGATGATAGGGGGCATTATGAGTTAATAGATACCTTGGGTATAAACTTTCAGGGGGGAAAGGCTAGAGTGAGCATGGGGATTTTGTTAGGGAAACCCCAAGTCAAGGTTTAAGGGGGGATTGTTAGGTAAAATTGACTTGAGGAAAGAATTAAAGTTGAATGGGTCAATAGTAGTGGCTTTGGCCCCATAGTTTTTTGGTTTCCCATGGTAATCTTCCCATGGATTGCATGTAATGGAGCCTTTAAGAGGCTTGGAAGACTTCATTGTAATGGGCCAAGGAGGTGAGCAGTGAAGGCTCACTTGGATGGCTTTGGAAGGGATTTGACCAAGGACTAATGGAAGTCCATTGGCTGGGTTTTTTCCTGGAGTTGGGGTTTTCCCACGGTAAACATTGTTGTTTATGTTTGCATGTTTTTTGTTGTTGATTATGGTTTAATATTCTTCTCAATAAATATGTTATGCATTTGTAGTAATTTTTTAACATAGATCATAGTAGAGCATGGAAATATCATAGAGAAAGAGATGAAGATGACTAAGGATAGTCTAAAAAATAGTCTAGAGAAAAGCCATAGAAAGATGGAAGAGAATGCTAGAACGTTTGGCAGAAGAAAGAATTTGGGTGATAAGGAATTTAACAAAGAGATTTCAAAGCTAAAAGAATAGTTTAATGTGATGAAGGTTCTACTACAAGAGAGAATTCCATAATACTTGAGACGTGGATTAAGGTTGAAGAAAAAGGTCAAGTGGCCTAATGTGCAGTTGAAATTAAGGAAAGTATCTAGGTTGAGGAGCATCAAAACTTCATAAGTATTAATAGTGTAGCTTAAACCTAGATTCAGATTGAAAACACGCCCAAAACATGAGTATCTAAGGTGAACCCACAACAAGACTTCAAAATTTGTGCAATAAAAGTTATCCATATCAAACCATATCCAAGCCTCACCGAGCATGCACATTGCAAATGAGCCAGATTCCAGTGTTTCTAAATAGAAGTTTATAAGGTGGACAAGAAGGTATTCTAAGTGGACCCCACCAAATGTTTTATAAAGGAGAAATGAATCAGGATAGAAATTTATATATGGACCATAAGTCATTCGGGGTGGCCCCATTGCAAGGTTAGAAAGGGGGCTAAAATATATCCGAGCCTTGCAAAGTGTGCAAGATAGTAACGAACGGAATCAGCAAATATCTGGATTACAAAACATATACGTGTTGACAAAACATCCGGATCAAAGGAGGAACATATGGATCGAAGGAGTGGGAAATATATGGAGCGAGACATCTCCAGGTCTAAAGAAATCCGAGTCGCTAGCGAGGAAGTTACTACTAAATTATTCCAAATCCCGGATACAAGCAAAACTTTGGAAAAGTGCTAAGTCGTAGTCCCTGGTTCTGTGGATAGTGTATATTAAACCTGGAGCCGAAAGCTTAAAAATTTGGGGTTTCGTTTTAATGGAATTTGAGAACACATCTTCATCAACTAAAAGAAGTTTATCCATAGAATAATAAATTTCAAAATAATAGGCCAAATAATCAGAGTCACTACTTTTTCCGAGAATAAACAAATTGAACAATGAAAGTAGCGATAACTTCCAAGCTTATGTGGAGCAACTCCTTTATCAATGTAGGTTGAACAGTAGCTTCGGCAATCAATGTGCAAAAGATGCATTGAAGTATTTTTAACGGATCTTGAAACTGTCGGTGACCTGCTCTCTCATCAAAATATGAGAAGTAGGTACTTTATTTCAAATGCAATACATACGAGTATGGGGTCACCTGGCCACAATATCACATAAATACACAATACTCAATGAGGACGGCTCTTTAAACAACGCTGATATAACCAGACACTTACAGCAAGGACGATACTAGTATGAACTATCTTAGTAAGTAAAGGCCATACTATTGTCTCCATTATCCAGCCTGGCGGGCTTTCAGTGTGGCTGCAAACGCGGGCTTCTGTGTACACCCTCCCAGGTTTGCAGAAGTAGCCTTTATCAGGAGCACAATGCGCATCATCTGAGCACACGCATAGTCCTTCCAGAGCACATCCATCCCTCTTTATGATCACTCCTGCCTCTCCTATTCCCAGAATACCATCTGTCCACTCATTGGAAAAGAGTCCCTTTGGATCGTATTTGGTTTTGGCTGCCAGAAACGCCTCGTATTTGCTGTATTTTTTCATGACCCCATCAAATGCAATGTTTCGGTTCTTTCCCCAGTGAGGCAGACCTCCATATTTCACGAGAGCCATTTGCTCAATTTCCTCCAACACATCTTCATGCAGTCTGGGAGTGTTGGGGTCGTCGGCTCTATAATACGTCATTTCGATGTCAACTGAATCCTCTTGTTTTCCCAAGTAAGCACTTGAAGCTTTTACATATCGCATCAGAAAACCTTGGTATAACTCAACCCCACACAAACTGTTTGGAAACATTTTCCTAAGTTTCCTTACGTCTGAAAGAAATTGTCCGATTTTGGACACACTGATACTAAATCCATTCTGAAAGAAGAGTAATCTTCCCTTGATTCGAGGATCCCATCCGCAAGCTGTGTCCAATCCGTCCTCGGGGCTACTGAGACACGATCCAGCAGCTTGCATTTTGTTCTGATACCCAATCACTGGATAATCAACAAACTCGCAATCGTTGTTCTGCAGCCCTGTAGCCAGTTTAATCATGGACCTAACGTGAATGGAGGAGAATACGCACTTGGTGTGAATGCTATGATGGCTTTCTGCCTCCTCCTCTGCAAATTCAAACATTAACGAATTAAGAAACTAAGAACAGTGAATTTGATAAACTCAGTCTCGATATCGATATCCATATGTATATCAATCTGGATGACTATTCATGTTGGATTTTCCTACCTAGTATCCTGGTAAAGGCTAGTAGATGATCAGATGCAGGGCGAAACCCTAGGAAATTATTTACTCCATTCCCGTGCTGGGAATTTCTGATAATTCCAGAACAGTCAAACAGAGAAAAATGCTCTGTTTCTTAACACAGAGAAAAAAATTGTTTCTGGGAGACAGAGCTTCACATACACAAAAAAAAAGTTGTATTCATTAAAAGGAAACCAACTGTTACAAAAAAAAACTTCCTCTAACAAAGGGATCACAGCCAGACAACTGTTACAAAAAAAAACTTCCTCTAACAAAGGGATCACAGCCAGACTGCTTCAGACGCAGTGCAAGAACCTCACTCTGTCTCTCACAAATTTTTTTTTACACTACTGTGTGTAATTTTTCACTTCTTACATTTTTTTTTGTCTCACGCTGCTGCGTATTACATTGCATTACATATTCTCAACTTTTTTTTTACACTACTGTGTGTAATTTTTCACTTCTTACAATTTTTTTTTGTCTCACGCTGCTGCGTATTACATTGCATTACATATTCTCAACAAAAAAAAATACATTCGCGCTTTGCTGCGCTACATTACATGGTTACTCCAGTGAAAAAAAAACATAAAATTAAAACCCTTACCAAAATTTACGAACCGTAATAAATTCATTAATTACATTCATGGCGATAAATTAAATTTTTTGTACTTCACCTCTAGTTCGAGCTGCTACCATATCGCACGGCAAAATCTTTTGGGACAGACAGCAGTGAAGTACCCTCACTCTCATGAGCTACCAACCGTTGATCTTGCCCTCAACTAACGGACGGCGGTAAACGATATCGCACAGCTCATCTTGCCGAACTTTAAGCGCCCGGGAATGGTGGTTTTGGCAAGGACTGCTCAGACACGTGTCCATCGTTGATTGTGATCGCTGCCCTTTGAAAATTACCAGCGTTCGTTGAAAAGCGGTGCGGGGAAGGAACTGGCGGTTTTGATGCAATAAATGCCGCAGTTGGAATTATCATTTCAACATCCCGGATGTATTAACAGGGACTCGGTCGTCCACTCTATAAAGGACCCTTCGCTGATCAGGGTACCACGTGACATCTGCGAATTCGTGTTCTAGGCCAAACTGCGTTATCCTCCTTTCGAGATCGGAGTCGTTTTGCTGATCGTTCGTGATGGAACGCTTGAACATAGGTTGCAATTGGAGGGTGACCTGCGCAGCACGACAAATACATAAAGATCAGCAGCATTGATACAAAAATCTTCGGCTCCGGTACAATCTTTTATGCCAATCAAATGAATCTGTACAAACAAGATCGCTGCCGAAAATGGTAAATCGGGAGCTATACATGTTAGAAGAGGGTTAATATTATTGAGTAGATTCGGATCAAGTTCACCATATTTTTCACGAAAACACACGAAAATCTTCTGTGTCCGAAAGATGAGCCACCGGATACGCAATTGCATATATTAGAACTATATTTAGGGTGCGTTTTGCAATTTATTGCAATTCATTAAACTTGAAATCATGCTTTTTATTCTCAATTCTCAATATGGAATTGCTACATAATATTTAAAAATAATATCTAAACAAACTAAATATTTTAACGGGAATGATTAAATTTAAATCTATAAAATGCCAATATTAATATTAATAAATAATGTGACCTGTATGGGTTCATTGACATGATTGAGCGATTAAATGCTTGGAATGGTGGGCGGTCTTTCCCACACCCTTACCCCCCTCTCTCTCTTACTCTCTCTCGTGTTGATATTGTGAAGGGTCGTTGATCTCTCTAGATCCACGACGTAAAGTAAGGCAAACATCAACGTTTATAGGTGGTGGGAGTGGAACTCATCTAAGAACATCTGTCTAGCCTTTGAATTGGTGTCTACGACATTTGAGGGAGCCTAAGGTTATTGTGTGCAGGTTCGTAGTGCGTCAAACGCGGGGAAAATACTCAGATGCTGCCTGTTTCTGCTCAAGTTTGGCGTATACAGTCTCGTATGTTATCATGCTTTTCCTATATTTTGAGTTGGGGGATGCAATTTGTGATACGCCTCATGTTTGGAGGGGAAACAAAACAATGGTTAATTTAGTAGTTTCTGTGACTGGAAATCTTGACCTTCTCGACTATGTTATGTCGATATCCATTTTATTTGGCAATGTTCTATCGCGTATGGGCATGTTTACTAGTTTCCAGATATTTTTTATAATGTTTCTTGCGCATGTTGATGATGGGTTTTCCCATTCTAAGCCTGAATGGCACTGGAAAACCCTGTGGCGACTAAGGGTTCTGATTTTCGATCAGGGCTGAGTCTACGGACTTTGGGCTTAGGGGTGGATGGGGGCCATCGTAACTATTTAGGTGGTGCCTCACACTCGAGGAGGGTTCATGTTTGTCTTTGCGTATTGGCTGGGGTGGTGGAATTCTTGAGTGGTGCAGTGTCGTTCGGCACTACCTCTGTTCTTATGCCCTTCCATTAAGTTAATGTTTGATTTTAGGCTGGTTCTCTGTATTGATTCTACTCCAGGTCCCCCTACATCACTTCCCCCTCCAGACTTTGTACAGAGGGTTAGCTCTCGAGCATGGGAAGGTGCGAGAATGCTGATGAAAGGTGGTTTGGATCTCCTCATTATGGTGAAGACTCCTCCTCGAGGTGAGGCCTTGGGCGGCAAGAACTAGGGTGGTAAAAGAAAAGAAATTTGCTCGTCCTCTGGTACGACTCTACGTCACCGTGGTAGGAGAACGAATGTCGAGGTCTTACAAACTACAGTCCGAGCCTATAGTGAAGGGACCTCAGCCCAGGTGAAGCAATTGATTGCGACATGGGAGGCAAAATTAAATCTGAAAGATGAGCTCGAGCCGTGGGCAGAGGATTGGAGTGATTTGGTTCCTGACCCTGGTTATACCATCGACCACCTCACTCTGTATAAATATTTTTTTCATCTATTTTGGCTTATGAAATCTATTATGGCTAAAGCAATGGTTTCTTCCCTCAACATCACAACAAATGTGGAGTCAGATCTAGGTTTGAGAGACATTCAGAAAGAGCTCCAGCTAATTCAACTTTAGCTGTAGCACCAGAGCGCCTGCCTGGGCGGCATTGAGCGTCATATTCCATGTTTGCCACAATCTAAATTGCCAGGTTCAAGTGAAAACTCCGGTGGAATCGCAAGATGAATAGGTGTCAGAAGTCTTGTGTGATAATTTTGGCTTAAATTTTGTTGTATATGTTGGGTAGCATTTATGTTTACAGTTTTATGCTTACTACATGGTTTCTAGATTATTAGTTTTATAAGGGTTGGTTAAATAGACTCGGACTATTTATGTTTTGGATAGCTTATAATGCAGTATGGTGACCAACAGACCTAGTCTCCCACTAGGAACGTTAATATCATTTATATAATTATAACCTCCCTTATTATTGAAATGAATAAATAGAAAAACACCCAAACTTACAAAAAAATATATTAATAAATAATGTTTTAAAATTTTATTCTATTATTTAAAAATATAATTTTTATTAATATATTTTTTTTAAAAATTTAAAATAACATAATTATAGCTTTAAAAAACTTTCAAGAATTATTTTCAAACATATTATGAAAACCGAAAGTGTTTTCAATTATATTACAACAGCGTCATGCATAGCTTGTAGAAAGAACACCTCATTCAATCAAGGCAATGATGGGAAAGGGAGGTAATGAACCCCTTGGACATAACACTACTACACCAAGGACACTTTTAAGACAAAAGAAATCTTTTGTCTTAAAAAATCATTTTTTATTTTAGTTATTTTACATTAAAATTTAATATCAATTGATTTGTCTTAAATATAAACTTTAAGACAAAAATAGGTTGAGACAAAAATATTTTAAGACAAAACTTTATATTTAAGACAAAGATAGTTTAAGACAAAAATATTTTAAGACAAAAGTGGTTTGAGACAAAAATATTTTAAGACAAAACTTTATATTTAAGACAAAAATAATTTAGGACGAAAATATTTTGAGACAAAACTTTATATTTAAGACACAAGCATTTTGAGACAAAAATATTTTGAGACAAAAATATTTTGAGACAAAACTTTATATTTAATACAATGACCACTTTAGATCAAACCTATGTTTAATACAATTAACAATTAAGACACAAACATATCAATTTAAGATGATATTATCTAATTACAACTGAAAAATTGACTGTGACAGTGCGCCCTAAGTCGGCCAGCTTGTAGACAACTATTGTCTTGCGCCTATACCGAGGTTGTTATTTTACTTACCATTCACGTTATCTTATATAAAGACAACGATTTGTTGGGCTCTTTGTTTTGTGGGGGTAGTCGACTAAGAAGAACACGACAAGTTTTACTGACAAGATTTCTCGGACATCAATTCCTCTTTTGTCCCTTTCATATATGCTGATACGATTAGAGACAACTTGTCTATTGTTGCATTCGGCACTACTACACGGAGGGGGACTTTAAGACAATTTTTTAAGAGAAAAGAAATATTTTGTCTTCAAAATTTCAATATGAGGCGATAGTAAAAAAAGGTAAAGGTAAAGGATTAGGGGTTTGTCTACTAGCATTCACTGAGTGGTTGGTTTACCATGGTTGTGAAGTGATATTCAACAAAGGAAAAGCATTCCTGAGACACATAGCCACGGGGCAGGTGAAGCAGATTGGGGTTCGTGTGAAGAACCTGTATAAGCTAGATGTGGAAGAATGTGCTACATTAAGCACTAAGGCGGAGAAAGTGAAGGTCGCGATGTCGATGAACTTTGGCACAAAATACTTGGTCATTTGTATCATGGTACCTCGAATATTATAGAACAAATAACCACTCGCCTCTCTAAAGGAGCACTTAAGCAATAGGATATATGCAAAGGATGTACATTACAAAAGTACATAGAATCCACATTCCATGATCAGGACAACAAAGCACATGCAGTCCTAGAAATGATCCACTATGATGTTTATGGACCTTTCTCGACAACCTACACTGTCAGACACAATATTTTGTCACTTTTATTGATGACTTCTGACGGAAGTGTTGGATCTTCTTCACGTGGAATAAAGATGAGACATTCTCTGAGTTTCTAGAATTCAAGACACTAGTTGAAAACGAAGCTAGCAAGAAGGTGAAGGCTCTGTTGTAGACGCTGCAACACCCTCCAAAATTTTGGCCTACACTTAAATTTCAGAGCCTACTATGGATATTGTGATCAATCGTTCCTTAGTCACTTATTGGTAAGTTGATGATCTCAAGCTCCCCTTTTCGATTTGAAGAGTTGTTCATGCTTTTATCTTTACATAGAATGTGTCATCTTTGGGCATGGGGGTAATCGCTTGTCATGCAAAGGGAGGTTTGTTTTGCTTCAAGGGGAAATATTTATGAGAATGAGACATGTTTAACACTCATTTCACACACTCTTACACAAGTGTCGCCTTTATCCTCCCAAAGTCTATAATCGAAGCCGCACTTGCCGTAAGCTGCCACAAAGGTTGTTGCATTAAGTGAAGTATGTGTTAAATGTTCTGGGTGGTCTATGTTGTATCGATAAGTTTTCAAGTGTGTGATCGTAGTGAAGTTTTATCACTATTCACATAAGTTCCACTGATCCCACACTTAGCTAAATTTCGGAGTTTCCTTAGCAACCTAGCCTCATCCAACTTTCCTGAACTACACACTTCACATATGTAACCCTCAAGCTTTTCCGTTGCTTGTTCGAACCGTGCAATGCGCAGAAATCCCAACCTCCCTTACCATTCAAAAATGCGTAGTGGTTTCCTCCAGTGTCCTTCCCTCAGCCGGAACCCACTGTCTCCAAAAATTGTGCAGTTTTGTCCCTTGAATACCCAGTCTACCTTGCATCCTGAAATTGCATAGATGTGTCCTCCCAGGGCCTCGTCCCATAGTAGTGCCTTACATCCTAAAACCATGTAAATGTATCCTCCGAAGGCCTCATCCCGCAACAGTCACTGCCCATTGAAACTACACAATTATGTCTCTCACGGGCCACGAAGAAAGATGACATGATAGATGACTCTCAAGGAGCTGAGGAGAAAAATAAGCAGACCAAGAAACCCAAGGTATGATAGAATATTAGGACCACATGAAGACTCCATCTGATGGATAACCCTTTGGTGGCTAGGTATGGAAAAAAAAGCACGTATTTTGAAATACACCTCTTAATGTAGCTTAAAAGTTTGCTTATCATTGTCGTATCATTCCGTCTTCAATGACATTCATGGTTGCAAGAACTGAAAGTCATTCCATGTGTTTGATCTACGTGTCTTGCTCCCTTTCACTTGTTTATTACATAGCTTAGAAGATGAAGAGTATTACCACTTGTTTATTTAAGCTACTGAGGTTGTGACCAACATGATCTTATGACTAACCAGGCACGATGCAAGGCATCCTAAGTGGGATGAAAGATGTTTGATGATATGTATGTAGTCAGTACACTCCTTTGCATTAATCCTTGCTTTGTATCTTGCATGTACCCTCACCGCTTGTCAGATTTGGCTACCTGCTGCCAATAGTCTCTTAGCTCTTTCCTGACAAAGTAGGTGAAGGAATTTCCTTCAACCTGATTTCTTCAAGGCTCTTCATAGAAATTATAGAGCTAAGAGAAGGAGAAGTGGAATCTCACTATCAAACTCTTGAAAATACTTTGCATGTTCGAATATATCCAAACAATTAAGCTACCACTCAACAACATTGTCAATCTTGGAAGACTCAAGAAAGATCACATCTCTAGATATTATAAACTTCTTATTCACTTCATCATAGAGATGGTATGCTTTGGAGGTATGAGTACCCAAAGAAGATACATTTGTGACTCCTTGCACTGAGTTTTTTTATCTGTTCCTTAGGTATGAAGGCATAATATGAGGAACCAAAAACCCTAAGATGCCTGACCGAAGGAATGTGGCCATACCACATTTCATAGGGAGTCTTGTTTCTAATAGCAAGAGTTGGGTACCTATTATTTATATACACAACACATAGAACCACATCAGCCCAAAACCTTATGAACTTAACATGTGAACCATGCCAAGTTCGTAGTGAAATTAATACATTCCAATGAACTATGTGTTGAAAAATGTAGCAAGAAATTCTCAATTTGATTTTTCCTTGATTAAATTGAAAAAATTCAAATTTCCACATCAACAAACAACTTGGATGATGTTAACTTGTGTGACATGGCTTGTGTCACCTAGTTTACTCAATAAATTCGAGTTGGAGGAGTTAGAGTTTAGTTCTGCATATGCGATTGCTAACTTGTGGCAATAAAGGTCAATTATCTCAGGTTGTTGTCAGTTAAACTAGTTCTAACTTTTGGAGGAACTAGTGGAAGGTCATTTAAGCAGTGGGACTTCAGTCAAACTCGGTGATCATCTAGTTAACTGATCAATCAACCCAAAATAGTTGGGGCATGAAGAGAAGTCAAGTTCCCTAAAATTGGTGGAGATTCGAAGGTAGTTTTAATTTCTTGTAGCTCACATAGTTGTAAGAACTTGCTATAACCATAGTGGAGGAGGTAGCTTGATTAGGAGCTTCTTGTGAAATTAGAGAGCGACTGATTGTTGGTAGCATTAATAGCCTACCAGCAATTTGTTTTGCACCACACTTCAATGTTTTGGGCATGGTTTTTGAGGGTGGATATATTTTTTTTATGCTTTTTGGTCATGCACGTCCTCACTAAGTATCTTGGGAGGTTTGTAATAGTTCCCTGCATGCACATCCTCACTAAATATCTTTTGGGATGTCTGTACTAGGTCCTTGTAAATTTCTGTTTGCCAAGGCTTAACTACTTATGATCTTAGGTGGTCACAACAATTCGACAGTTTATGGCACTTTCCAAATCACCATTTCTGAAAGGATCCAACAAAACGACTTCAGAGGAAGATGAGAAGGGAAAACTCTTATTGGAACTAGCCTAGAACTAGTGGAATTGGTTGGTCCCAATGGTTTTAGAGTTGTACTAGTCTAGTTTGGTGGTTCAGATTGGCTAAGGTTGGTCTTGTATTGAACTAACCTTAAAACACCAAATTCACTAGTTCTCTAATAAACTGACCAATTCTAAAGAATGTAGTGCAACATAGCTAATGACCACCAAATAATAATTTTTTAATAAAAAATACTGAAAAGGAAAAAAAAATTATTAACTCGAGGGCCCTACAAAACCTAACCCTAGTAATTAATGGTAATATTTAATTTTTAAAGTTAAAGTAAAAGTTGACATTCTCCTTATCTTTCCTTTTTGAAAAGGAAAGATAAGGATAATGTCAGCTTTTACTTAAATTTTTTATACTAACATTAATTGTTTTGAGTTGTTTCAGAGTGGTTCCAACTTCATTCATTTTTGAGAAAGTCAAATTTTAGATCCCATTCAAAACTTAGTGGTTATTGTTTGAACCACTTCTTTATAATGAGTCCTAGACTTTGACTTCCAATTTTTCAGGTGTAGTTATTGCATAATCATATTCCTTGTGAGACTCTGCAGCAGAAGTTGATCTTTAATCCATTGCAAGCACTTGACCTAGCTTAGGGAACCATCAGCTACCCCTCCCAAGTTGCACCTCAACATTGAAATTTTCTTTTTCAGTAAACATTCATTTTATCCATTGGATCATTTCTTCCACAGTGACAGTCCAACAACACCCATGCCAGCATATGCTTGACAATCCATCTCATCTTTACTGCTACCTTATAAACACTCTTAAATCTTGTGTCTCCAATATAAAAGAGGAAGAACCAGAAAGGGCCTTCTTGGCCCTCTTCACAACCCACAATATGTTTAGCTTCTCTCTTGTGCTTACACTCTAGTCTTCTCGCAGCTTCAGAATGGTGAATCTTAAACACAGTCTCATGATGTCCATTCAGGGAAGCATAATTCACCCTTTGTTTGAATCAAATTACCCCCCTCACGTTCCCTTTACCTTTACATGCAGGCATATATTTTCCTTCTGGATGACTGTTAAGCTTCCCATCTCTATTTCGCCTCCCTCTCCTACCCTCATGAACCCGATAAGCTGAATTTAACCAATCTCAATGTATCTGAGATAAACAATCCATCCAACTGGGTAGATTGAGTTGAGACTCTTTTAGAAACTAAATCCATCCCTCCACAATGATATATCCCTCCCCAACAACATCATCATGCTTTGTTCGAGATCTATCATTCCCATGATCACTATAAATTTTCGAGTCCTTCACTTACATATTTGGCAACATCATCATTCAGATCACTTATACTTTGTTGCGTTGTTTCTTGTGTTATGATTTCCTTTAATGGAAATCTCCCTAGTAGGCACGAGTAACTAAATTCAAGTTCTTATTGAACTCTTGCGTTAACATACTTAATTTTCATTTTGACCTATTCAGTTTCAAATTCTTGTGTGGTTGGTTTACTGGTTGACTACTAGCATTCACCAAGTGGTTATTGATGATCATAGTTAGTTTAGAGTGAACGTTGGAATTTGCCTTGAAAACCAAGCCCGAAGAATAAGCAATTATCATGGAACATTTCAGAGCCCATACTAGTGGAAAGCCAATTGTGCAATGGGACTTTAGTCAAACTCAATGATCATCCAATTAATTGATCAATCAACCCAAAATATCTAGTGCATGGAGAATTTGAGTTACCCAAATATGTTGGAGATTCCAAGGCAATGTAACATCAATTGTAGACTAGCCTTGAGTGTACAGGTGTTGCATGTAGTCACATGATCAACCTTGGGAATTTCACAATCCATTTTGTAAAAATTACTAAATAATAGTGGCCTAATTTCTCAAGGAATTGCGTAAGGAAATATGGGCTCAAACAGAGGTAGAAATTTACTAAGTTTGGGTTATAGCTTCTCAATGAGACGAGAGACAGGGTATTCACTTGTAGGTTGTGCTCAGTTGAGCAAATAAATTGCAATACATTTCTATTCATCATATTAATGCAAGCAGAGATTGGGTTTTTTAGCATATTTCTTTCCTTGGGAAAAATTATGTGTGCATGTGTGTTATTTTTTATTGCATGTATGAAATTTTTGTTCTAAATTGTGAATTAACTTCGAGAGAGCAATAGAGTAGGTTTGTGTCTTGTGATTTTGATTAAAACTTCACAAGTAGTTGCAACTCTACACCATAATTTCTACAAGGATGGTGGAGGCAAATTACAGAATATTTGTTAGTAGATAATATCCCTACTTAAAAGTATCTATGACAACTTTTGCGAGAAGAAGACATTGAGGATAAAATATTGGATTGTGGAAGAATTAGTCACAAAATTCACAAGGGAAGTAATTTTGGTTGCAGGTGTGGAGGTAGATGGATTAAATGTAATTGTGTAGTAGACAAGTCACAACTACTCCTTTGATATTTGTCGATGATGTGTTACTATTTGGTAGATTGACCTCTTTTGATCGGTATCTGCACTCCTTATGAATAATAATAAATCTCATATGATTTCTTCTTACCGATATGATGCATTGGTACTGGAGATTTATCATATTTTTGGTGTTATCTCCACTGCATTGGATGCAGATTTTGAAAATCTTAGATTTATGCTCCAACCTAATTGTTATGGAATTAAGGATTGGAGTTGACTTATACAGAAAATCCACTGTAAACTTTTATCATGGGCACAGAGGTGGCTCTCCATAGGAGGCAAGTTGACTCTAGTTTGAGCAGTCCTTCAGAGAATCTCTGTATATTGGCTTCATATTTTTGCTCTACTTAAGAATATCAGTTAATGTATATTTTTGGCTTCATCTTGGCATGAGACAATGTGTCGTAAAGGACAGAGTGGGCTTGGTTGTTGTTTACTATGTATGGAGGCAATGGATAGCCAGACTCATCTATTTCTTTGATTCTCCTCAGAAAAATAATTTTGGAATGGTGTATTTAATATGTTGCATTTACAGGTAGATTATAACTACTCTTTTGTGGTTGATTGTATTCGAGACTGGATTATTGAATATAAAACATTTGGACCACTTCCAATATACATTGGGGTTTCGACCCAAAGAATGCATTATTGTCCTGAGCTCCTTTGTTGTGATACATCCACCTCCATCCTTGTCAAAAAAGCTAAAAGCCTCCCTGAACTTAGACATAACCTCCATCCCATATTCCTTTAGTAGATAAAACCCTTCTCTCATTTTCTGACCATGCCAATCTACCCTCCATCCCATATTCTCTCATGAGCCCTATGTAAACCACCATTTCATTCAAGGATGGGGAATTTGATGCATACTCTAACCATATTTGTTAGATACTTTCCCCCTTTTCTTGCTTATTCATTCATTGCCAAACACTATACCACTAGTTCTAAGAATCTTGTGGATACTATCACCACAATAAATGTATATTTTATTTTATAGGAGACAAGAATTGTATATTTACCTTTGGGACAGTCCAAAAATATTTTGATGCACCTTTGTGACCTTTATGACTTTATGACCTTAATTCCCATTCCATGTTCATCCATATGGATGCACTTTATGATGTTCTACGACAACCTAATGTCCTTGTCAACTTCCTCTCATCTTCCTTGTCATGTTTTCAGGACTTGTGTATCCAACAAGAAATTTGGGAGATGAATGCCATCAAGGTAGAAAATCAAGGGGGTTTCAAGTCATTTATTTAGGGTTCCCACTAGCATAGTCCCACCATATGATCCACCAAATCCCTAAATTGGGGTCTACTGCTATTTCAATTAATTATTAGATGATCATGGTGGGCCATAATTCCAAGTTAAATATTATGAATCTTCATATGATATTATTGGAGATACTTGAGGAGACATCTTTTTGGCTAAAGGGTTAAGGGAGGATTTTGACTTCAATATCAAACCATCAACCATATCCTCAACATTTGTCCTATCAACCATATCCTCAACATATCTAACCAACAATCAAGAAGACAACTTAGGTGAAGCATGGGCATCCTCTCTCGCCCACGTTGTTCAGGATATATATCAAACTATGAATGCCTCTACACTCCACCAACTGTGCATCAATAAAATTCTGGGTTTCCCCACTGTCCTCCAAGATGGATACATGTTGTCCCTGCATTGTGCCTTTGATTGCAGAGTGGCTAATAATCATAGTTTATCGTGGATGATTGTCATCGTACGTGACATCCATGGTCCAATTCATTTGTTTGGTGCCCAATGTTGGTGAATCATTGTATTGCATCATGGTAGCATATATTTCCTTTTTTAAAGAAAAAATATATTGAAAATAAATTATGTCTCATGCAAATGTTCAATATTATTGTGTTGTGAGTGCTTTGCATATTATATGTATCATATATCTATAATCACTTATTTCAAGCCTACTTTAAGAAATAAAGGAAGAGGTGCAAGCCCTTGCCATAAGGACTCCCACCAACTCCTCTTCTCGTAGAAAATTTTCAAACGTTAGCCCATAAATCAAACACATGCCCTTGTTTCTCTAGTTTGGAAACCCTTGGATGTTTTTGACAATGAACTCCTCCCAACCACTACTTTAACCATCTATTGAATGCCTTTGATTGGTATGTGTAAATTATTTTGATTGATTCTTGGAGAGGTGTGAAATCTAATTTTGCATGACTTGATACAAACACCAAATTTAACCCGTGGTAGCCAAAATCTTAGCCTTACAACTCTCTCATCCAATATTAGATATTTCACTAATTATTCAATGGGTAATCTACTTAACAATATATTAAATATTAGAAGCATTCATATTAATATAAAAAATAAGAATAGTATTTAATATTAAGTTATAATGCAGGTAACTGCCAAGTTGACATATTCTTTGCCTTGGAAAGTGAATAGTCAGCTTGACTTAATGTCTAATGTTAGTTTTAAAACAATTAAGATAAAATTGTTTAAGAGAACTCACATAGATCTATAAGTGCTGAGATGATAAATATGATGCAAAAATTTACTCAAAAGTTCACATTGTAAAAGAGGTTTTCACTTATAGTAATATGACCCCATTCCTCCCTTGATAGATCCAAGGTTAGTATATTTGTCCCAATATAATAAATGTGTTTCTCTTTTATATTATTAAATTAGGTTGCTTCAATAATCATGTCCTTATTGTTAAGGGGAGATTGTCTTAAAGTAAGTGTTGTCATAAGTAGTGTGATAGAAGTAACAATGGGAAACTATATCTATATATTTTTTATACATGTGAAAAAGTAATCCCTAATTTATCTATGTCCATGGTAGTGAAAATCTATTTGTTATAGTGGTAGCTCAATTATTTGTCATGTTAGTATGAGTAGTGGTACCTTGTGGTCATTGTATTATGTTTAGTAGATATAGTAATAAATGGTGTAATTTAAATTTTTTAATTTAGACTACATTTACATCACAATGTGATACTCTATAATTGTACCAAAACTTAGCAGTGAAGACATGACAAGTAACTAGATGTATTCAACAAAATTTTAATGCTTATCATTGTGTCTTTGAATAATATTTATAGTGCTAGCTAAATTGGGTAGTATTGACTTACTTTTACGATTCACATAGATATCATCATAACTCGTTGGTTTTGATACTTGATTATTTGAAAATAAATGCTAGTTAAATTAGGTAGTATTTACTTAGTTTTCCAATGCTAGTTAAATTATTAACTCGGTTAATGCTATCTTAGAGAACATGTGTAGTATTTCATCTTTTACGTGCTCCATGTACCCATTTCAATTTCATGTTTTTCAGAGTTATTTTGCAGCCAATGCACCCAGGTTCGTTTTGCCAAGGTCGATGTGCAAAGGTTTGATTTCATTTTTACATGCTCGATGTACTCATTTTTTATTTAATATTTTTGAGGTTCAATTTTGCAGGTTAGGGTTTCCCTAAGTATGATTTCCTCATTTTAAATGAATTAAATCGAACAGGGAACCAATGTCCGATTTAAATACCATTTTATTTCCAATTGCGTACATAATTGGTTCTAAAATATTCTAATATGGCGATTCCACACTTAGATTCTCAAAGCCGCTTGTAGAAACACGTTGATCTACATTAACTCGCAATCATATTTTTGCACTAACGAATTCATCTGTCAACAATGGTGATGGCTTTGCAAGATCACTCATGACTCATTGGTTTGATAGCTTAATTACTTTGGTGTTACCAATTTGTATTCATAAGTATATACAGGAACATAGAGGGTTTCAAGGAACAAAGAGGGTTTCTGCAAGGAACAGAGGAACGAAAAATATTGAGAAATGTTTTTAGATTCACCAAGATGGTGACAGTGCCACACCAATGTCACTTTGTTTCTGTTGTGCTAAGAGATGGCTAGAGAATCGCCTCGATTTGTTCCAGAGGGATTCTCCAGACGGCACGAGAAATTGGGCTTTTGGGAGGAATTGATGGAACAGAATCTAGCGGTGGGCCTGGCGGAACTACTCCATTCCCTGCCTGATTCCTGCCACGACTTTCCATTACGAATCCATTGGAAAATGGTGCTGCATCTTCATCAACCAAACCTTCCTCCACACTGCAATGAACCAACACCTTTGCTTCTACAACCAAACCTTCCTTCTCGTCATCAACCAAACCTTCCTCCTCGTTTGCCCCATTACAATGGAGGGTTTGTCGATAAAATGGAGAGACAAACACCAATGTTTGAGAGCCACGAGACTAGGGTTTCTGTGATGGGCATTAAGGGCGTGAGGCCCAACGGCAACAGAGAACATACTCGTTTATTCGTGGGTGGCGGGAGATAGATATTAAGACCCTCATTCTTAGGAAAAGTGGGAGACATGGGCGCCGACTAAGTGGGAAACAACAGGAAACAACAGGCTAGGCCATCTTAAAATGGAAATAGGCTGGCTTAAAATGGAAACAAGACAGCTGAAACCACTGAAAAGTTTTTGGTGTAGAGGCTGAAAATCTTTTTGGCGCCAAATTGTTTTAGTTTTTATATGCTGGGGCTTTCACTATTATTTTGCAAAGGAACTCGAAGCCGAGCTAGAAGTTTCAAGGAAGACAACAAAGGGTTTATTTTCCACAGGTATTTTCCTTTCAATTTGATGTATTTCCCTTGCAAAGATGTTGGCATTGGTATTATTTTCCTTGCGTAGCTGTAGTCATTGGTATAGCTGTAGGAATTGGGATTATTTTCATGTTATAGATGTAGGCATTGGGATTATTTTCAGGGTATATTTGGGTTTGTGAGTATAATTTAACGTGTTTTCCAACTATGGAAAGTACTTTTGAATTATACTAGTGCATGAACATGGAACCCCAACCTAATTTGAATTAATTGGTCTCTAGCAGAGTCTATATATTGCATTCATGTTCATCAATAACATATTATTAGATTTTATTAGAAATTTGAATTGTCTCTCTCGTTCATTAGTTAATTTCTTAGTGGTGTTATTCTCTCTTGTTTCTTGTTTTGCAAGTAACTATCTAGTATTTTTTCACACTTATATCTTTCTATTATAGTTTTATCTTGGCTAAGAAACTCATCTTGATACCATTTCCTAAAGTCTTGCATTATTTTGATTTGAATCTATTCTCCTTCAAGGAAGTTTTGTTCAAGAATGCTTATTTTTATTTTTCTTATGTAATTCACTCTTGGAACCATTTCCAAGAAGCTCATATGAATTGACTATCCCAACCTTAGACGAATCAAATAATGATTTGTTACTAGATGTATCTATCCTTTTAGCATGGTGTATTTTTATGGAGGTGATTTTCCTCATTTTATTTGTAGATAATATGTGTTTTTTAACCTCTCAACGAATCTTTATCTTTGAAATTAATCATTGGTATCATTAGGTCTTTGTTGCAATTGCTTCTGAATTTCAGATAGATTTTATAGCAACAATGCATTCAATTCTAACGGTCTTTCTCTCTCTTGGATTATCCTTTCATTATCTATCGCGTAGATTTAGAGTATTTCTTTTAGGATCCTCACTATTTCTGCAAGATTTAGGAGTGTTTCTACTTTAGGATCCTCACCATTTCTGCAAGATTTAGGGGTTTTTCTACATTCATCCTCTCTTGATATTCCTCACATTTGACATGGTTGGTTTCTTCAAGAGCACATCATACCATATTGGGTTTTTCTTGTGATGTTGGTTCCACTTTTTTCACTCAATTATATTTTCTTTTTAGTGTTGTAATGCAAAAAATTCAATAATTAGTTGTAAATTAGCATCACAATTTAAATTAATAATGGAGTATAACCTTTTATATGCAATTGTGTCTTATAACATGATAGTGTTGCACCCTAACCCAACATACAACATTGTAACAATCCTAGTTCCTTTGGGTGTGTTTTGAGAAATGAGGTCATCCTTTTATGAAAATGCACTCCCCATTGGCTCATTGCTATATAATTCAACTTCTGTGCAATAAATGGCCACATTGTGTCACTTGATATCTACCATTCTAGGAGATGCACTGGGATGATCTTTTGCTTGGATATGTGATCATGTGTTTGGCACTAGACTCTAATTCTTTAGCATGAAATAGGTCCATACCACACACAACTTGCTTTTACCAGCAAGATAAAATCACATATAATATGGAAATTTTCTTTATCAACAATATAGGGAATGGTCCTTGTAAGTCCAATTGCAAATTTTGTAATCTATTTCTCAAAGTAGGTATTCTGTCTACAAGTTTGGTTCTTCTTGAATACCCTTTACTAGGAACATTCATATCATCCAAAATAGTATAACCCTCAACTACTTCTCCATATTCTACAGGATTTTATGTGAGGAGAATACTTTCAGAATGATCTATCCCATCCAAAACCATAGCATCCTTCTCCATGACACACACATGGTCTCCAAGTGGGACATGTAGTGACAAATATTCAGTCTCTGATGTCACATCAATTTCTATAAGCTCAAGATTTTTCACTAGGGTATCATATTCTGGTCCCTCGGCATGTTCAAGCCTCTTCAATGGATTATCCAAGGAAAGTTGCTGATTGCACACATCCTTGTCTTCTAGAAGAGATTCATTCATACTTAAACAAGGGGATATATTGTAACTTTTTCTAAGTTCCTGAACTTTTGGATGGAATACTGGAGTCCAGGCCAAATCAGGTGCTTAAACAAGGAGATATATTATATCCCTCTGTAACCTCAGGGATCCTCAATGGAGTATCAAATTGGGAAGGTTCCTGCTTTCTCACCACAATCTGTATATTTTCTCCAACTTTGAAATTTTGGGTCTCTCCAGCTTCCTGGCCATTGTTTCCCTCAATTTTGGCAGGGTCAATGAATCACTCATGTTTTTCGTTGTTGTCCATATCAAACAATTGTTCTCTAATTGGACTTGCATCAGTTATGCCATCAACAATAAAAATGCTTTCCTGGCATGCTCCATATTCAACTTCATTCTTTTCCACAGCTATATTATATCCCTCTGTAACCTCAGGGGTCTTCAAAGGATTATCCAATTGGTAAAGTTCCTACTTGCATGCAGCTTCTGTAACAATCTCTGAGATATTTTCTGTAAGAGAATCAGCTATACCTTAACAAAATAATGCATCATTACTCTCCATAATCTTGGGCATATCTAATGGATCACTAATGTCCAATCCAAACAAAGAATTCAAGCAAGGAGATATATCAAGGCCTTTTGTAAGCATAGGCATCTTCAATGGAGTATCCATGTTAGAAGGTTCCTGGTTGCTGGCCACTGTGTCTACTTTCACAAGTTGTATATTTTGTCCAACTTTGAATTCTTGTGTCTCTTCAGCTTCGTTCTGTATAGATTTTTCTTCCTGCTCATCCTCTTTTCCCTCAATTTTGTTAGGGGCAATGAATCCCTCATGTTTTCCATGGTTGTCCATATCAAACAATTTCTCTTTAATTTGACTTGAATCAGTTATGCCATCAACAATACTAATGCTTTCCTTATATGCTTCATCTTCAACTTCATTTTTTTCCATAGATACATTGTAAGATCCATGTTCCACTTGATCACCATCTGTTAAGGGAATGTGAACATACATGGTGATCTACTCAACTACATGTTCCTCCTTTTGAGGAGTTGAACCATACAACTCATTGAGGTTATAAAACTCATTTCCATTGTCTGAAAAGTTGCCTTGATGCACTTCATCCTCTGAAGCTTGAATGTTTTTATATGTTACTTGAAGTTCATTGGACATATCTACCTGTTCAAGATTTTTCACTTTCATCCAAATTGCATCAGGAGAGCCATCATTTTGCTTGTGAAAGATGGTTTCTTCAACATCCTGAGTTTCAGCCATTGAAGCAAGTTCATAATGCTCCTCTCTTTGATATATAGAGTCATGATATCCTTCTTTAGTTTTGGGATCACTCAATTTATCTTCTTGAGCTTCACCATTAACCAGTGAGATGTGACTTTTTTGAACATCATTTAGAACTAAAAGCTCCTCTTCACTGCATTCCCCAGGCTCTTGACCTTCACTATATGATTCCAGCTGTGACAGATTTTCTAGAGACAAAGCCTTTGGCAGGAGTTCGAATTGGTGAGCACCATTCAAATTGTCTGCATCAAATTGAAGCTTATTTTTTAATTCTGGAGTGTTGCCACAATCCATTGGTTCACCTTCATAAGCTTCATTCTCATAAATCTGTTGGTTTTCATCTTCCTCCTTTTGAGGACCATTGAACTCATCAAGTCCAAAACACACTTTGCTTTTGTTTGAAAAATAAGACTTGATTTCATGAGCTTCATCCTTCACAACCTCTCGAGCTTCCTCATTGTAGTTCTTAGGAGATACAATTTCTTGAGCATTCTGAGTTTCACTCTTGGAAAACTGTTCAATTTACTCTTCGTTTTCAACTACAGAGACTTGATACACTTCAGTGGTTTTTGAATCATTCAATTCATCCTCTAAACCTTCATCATTAACAAGGGATATGGGATTTTCCTGAAGATACTCTTTACTGCATTCTTCATCGGCTTGAGCTTCAAAAAATCATACATACCTTGATGAGGGAACACATTGTTATAGTCTACAAAATCGATTGAAATGTTTCTTCTTTTTCAAATATAGAATCAATTATACCTGAACAAGGGAGCATATCATTATTATTTGGAAGCTTGGCTTGTTTAATTTGTTCTAGAATTATTGCAACAGATCATTAGTGGCTAGGTTGTGTTTTATGGAGTAAAAACACTTATAAATGTGTAGAAAACACATCATTACTATAAATACAGAGGAAACCCATATTTTTTCTTGAAGAATAATACCTAAACATGGAAACAAATCAGTACTGTCTTAAGAATTGATTTTATTTTGAACATTCTCCTCAGCCATGACTGCTTTTTCAAGAACAGATTCATCCATAACTGAACAAGGAACACATCATTACTGTCGGAAAGGTTGGGATTGTTTAATGGAGTATTGAAATCATTATAGCAAAGGGAACACATCATTAATATTAATACTAGGGGAACTAGAACAGATTCAAGGCATTCCCGAACTAGTGAACACATCAATACTGCCTTCAAAACTGTTTGAAGAATCAACAATCTCCTGAGCCATGTCTGGTCCTGTCTCTTTATAATTACATGAACAACTAAATTTATGCTTTGAAGTATCGCTCTCTATTTGTGTGTAGACATGAATCCAATCAACCTTGTAATGAGATGACTCATCGGCATGTTGGGAAACACTAGGCATTGACTCATACATACTAGAGACACTGTCCACTTTCGAACCAACCAATTCATCAAGGCCATAAAACTGTTTGTCATTGTATGGACTCTGAATAATGAAATTTGTCTTCATGAACTTCATCCTCAATAGCTGAGTTATGAGGTTGCAGACCAACATCTCAAACTCGAATATTCTCATAAGCTTCTTGAGGTTCATTGTATGATGAATTAATCAGTTGATGATCTCCAAATTTCAAAGAAGCTGCATTAGACAACATGGGACAACCATCATTTTGGCTACATTTATAATTCTTATGTGATTTTCGTTCTTCATCATCGTGAGTTTCACTTTTGTAAACCTGTTCAATTTGCTCTTCTTTTTCAACTACATGATCTTGATATCTTTCAATTGCATCTGAATTCTTAAACCCATACTCGTGAGTTTCATTATTAACATGTGAGATGGGATTTTCCTGAACAGAAGTAGCGGAAATGTATTGTATGGTGCATTCTTCACCATCTCAAACTTCATTGGATGATGCCTCCTTTCTAAATAACAATTCCTTCTTGTCAATGAAAAACTGTCTCCTTTCTAATTAAGACAAGAAAAGGAATTTTCTTTATGTATCCCATGGAGTATAACCTTTTATATGCAACTGTGTCTTATAACATGATAGTGTTGCACCCTAACCCAACATACAACATTGTAACAATCCTAGTTCCTTTGGGTGTGTTTTGAGAAATGAGGTCATCCTTTTATGAAAATGCACGCCCCATTGGCTCATTGTTATATATTTCAACTTCTGTGTAATAAATGGCCACATTGAGTCACTTGATATCTACGATTTTAGGAGATGCACTGGGATGATCTTTTGCTTGGATATGTGATCTTGTGTTTGGCACTAGACTCTAATTCGTTAGCATGAAATAGGTTCTAGAGGGGTGTTATGGAAATATGATTGATTCTCCTCTGAACATCTCAAATCTCCACAAATCTGCGCATAGGTATAATACCAAGCCATGATATTTGTAGCTTGGGTCTTTGAGAAGTATGAGGCATGAAATTGGCATTATTTGGTTTAATCCCACACCAACATTTACTCATGAATTGATGAAACCAAAGCTCATGGGCATTCACTGCATTGTCATTCATTTGAATTCACTTATTCCATGTGTGGTTAAGTATATTGGAGGGTTAAACATAATTCTGGATTTTTATACCCTCTCTGCCACCAGTACTCTACATTATTTTATGTCTTTTCATTTTCCAAGCATATTTCAGGGTTTTTTATTGCAAATTGGTGCTCTTCTAAAGCAGAAAACCTTTATGTATATGGAGACATAAAGGTAGTGGTTCGCGATGTGGTCTTAAGTGGAGATTACCCATACTCTAACAATTAATCAATGCTCAAGCCCAGATTTAGTGGCTGGGTTGTGTTTCATGGAGTAAAAACACTTATAAATGTGGAGAAAACACATAATTACTATAAATACAGAGGAAACCCATATTTTTTCTTGAATAATAATACCTCAACAAGGGAACAAATCAGTATTGTCTTAAGAATTGATTTTATTTTGAACAGTATCCTCAACAGTGACTGCTTTTTCAAGAACAGATTCATCCATACCTGAACATGGAACACATCATTACTGTCAGTAAGGTTGGGCTTGTTTAATGGAGTATTGAAATCATTATAGAAAAGGGAACACATCATTAATATTAATACTAGGGGAACTAGAACAGAGTCAAGGCATTCCCGAACTAGCGAACACATCAATATTGCCTTCAAGTTCAAAACTGTTTGAAGAATCAACAATTTCTTGAGTCGTGTCTGGTTCTGTTTCTTTATAATTACATGAACAACTAAATTTCTGCTTTGAAGAATCACTCTCTATTTGTGTGTAGACATGAATCCAGTCAACCTTGTAATGAGATGACTCACCTACATGCTGGGAAACACTACGCATTTGCTCATACATACTAGAGACACTGTCCACTTTCGAACCATACAATTCATCAAGGCCATAACACTGTTTGTCATTATCTGGACTTTGAATAATGAAATCTGTCTTCATGAACTTCATCCTCAATGGCTGAGTTATGAGGTTGCAGACCAACATCTCAAACTCGAATATTCTGATAAGCTTCTTGAGGTTCATCGTATGATGAATTAATCAGTTGATGATCTCCAAATTTCAAAGAAGCTGCGTTAGACAACATGGGACAACCATCATTTTGGCTAATGTTATAATTCTTATGTGATTTTCATTCTTCATCATCGTGAGTTTCACTTTTGTAAACCTATTCAATTTGCTCTTTTTTTTCAACTACATGATCTTGATATCTTTCAATTGCATCTGAATTCTTAAACCAATACTCGTGAGTTTCATTATTAACAAGTGAGATGGGATTTTCCTGAACAGAAGTAGCTGAAATGTACTGTATGGTGCATTCTTCACCATCTAGAACTTCGTTGGATGATGCCTCCTTTCTAAATAACAATTCTTTCTTGTCAATGAAAAATTGTCTCCTTTCTAATTAAGACAAGAAAAGGAATTTTCTTTATGTATCCCTTGGAGTATAACCTTTTATATGAAATTGTGTCTTATAACATGATAGTGTTGCACCCTAACCCAACATACAACATTGTAACAATCCTAGTTCCTTTGGGTGTGTTTTGAGAAATGAGGTCATCCTTTTATGAAAATGCACGCCCCATTGGCTCATTGTTATATATTTCAACTTCTGTGCAATAAATGGCCACATTGAGTCACTTGATATCTACCATTCTAGGAGATGCACTAGGATGATCTTTTGCTTGGATATGTGATCATGTGTTTGGCACTAGACTCTAATTTGTTAGCATGAAATAGGTTCTAGAGGGGTGTTATGGAAATATGATTGATTCTCCTCTGAACATCTCAAATCTCCACAAATGTGCGCATAGGTATAATACCAAGTCATGATATTTGTAGCTTGGGTCTTTGAGAAGTATGAGGCATGAAATTGGAATTATTTGGTTTAATCCCACACCAACATTTACTCATGAATTGATGAAACCAGAGCTCATGGGCATTCACTGCATTTTCATTCATTTGAATTCACTTATTCCATGTGTGGTTAAGTATATTGGAGGGTTAAACATAATTCTGGGTTTTTATACCCTCTCTACCACCAGTACTCTACATTATTTTATGTCTTTTCATTTTCCAAGCATATTTTAGGGTTCTTTATTGCATATTTGTGCTCTTCTAAAGAAGCACACCTTTATGTATATGGAGACATAAAGGTAGTGGTTTGCCATGTGGTATTAAGTGGAGATTACCCATACTCTAACAATTAATCAATGCTCAAGCACAGATTTATTGGCTAGGTTGTGTTTCATGGAGTAAAAACACTTATAAATGTGGAGAAAACACATCATTACTATAAATACAGAGGAAACCCATATTTTTTTTGAAGAATAATACCTCAACAAGGGAACAAATCACTATTGTCTTAAGAATTGATTTTATTTTGAACAGTCTCCACAGCAGTGACTGGTTTTTCAAGAACAGATTCATCCATACCTGAACAAGGAACACATCATTACTGTCGGTAAGGTTGGGATTGTTTAATGGAGTATTGAAATCATTATAGCAAAGGGAACACATCATTAATATTAATAGTAGGGGAACTAGAACAGAGTCAAGGCATTCCCGAACTAGTGAACACATCAATACTGCCTTCAAGTTCAAAATTGTTTGAAGAATCAACAATTTCCTGAGCCGTGTCTAGTTGTGTTTCTTTATAATTACATGAAAAACTAAATTTCTTCTTTGAAGTATCGCTCTCTATTTATGTGTAGACATGAATCCAATCAACCTTGTAATGAGATGACTCACTTGCATGCTGGGAAACACTAGGAATTGGCTCATACATACTAGAGACACTGTCCACTTTTGAACCATACAATTCATCAAGGCCATAAAACTGTTTGTCATTTTCTGGACTCTGAATAATGAAATTTGTCTTCATGAACTTCATCCTCAATAGCTGAGTTATGAGGTTGCAGACCAACATCTCAAACTCGAATATTCTCATAAGCTTCTTGAGGTTCATCGTATGATGAATTAATCAGTTGATGATCTCCAAATTTCAAAGAAGCTGCATTAGACAACATGGGATAACTATCATTTTGGCTACTGTTATAATTCTTATGTGATTTTCGTTCTTCATCATCGTGAGTTTCACTTTTGTAAACATGTTCAATTTGCTCTTCTTTTTCAACTACATGATCTTGATATCTTTCAATTGCATCTGAATTCTTAAACCCATACTCGTGAGTTTCATTATTAACAAGTGAGATGGGATTTCCCTGAACAGAAGTAGCTGAAATGTACTGTATGGTACATTCTTCACCATCTGGAACTTCATTGGATGATGCCTCCTTTCTAAATAACAATTTTTTCTTGTCAATGAAAAACTGTCTCCTTTCTAATTAAGACAAGAAAAGGATTTTTCTTTATGTATCCCATGGAGTATAACCTTTTAGATGCAATTGTGTCTTATAACATGATAGTGTTGCACCCTAAACCAACATACAACATTGTAACGATCCTAGTTCCTTTGAGTGTGTTTAGAGAAATGAGGTCATCCTTTTATGAAAATGCATGCCCCATTGGCTTATTGTTATATATTTCAACTTCTGTGCAATAAATGGCCACATTGAGTCACTTGATATCTACCATTCTAGGAGATGCACTGGGATGATCTTTTTCTTGGATATGTGATCATGTGTTTGGCACTAGACTCTAATTCGTTAGCATGAAATAGGTTCTAGAAGTGTGTTATGCAAATATGATTGATTCTCCTCTGAACATCTCAAATCTCCACAAATTTGCGCATAGGTATAATACCAAGCCATGATATTTGTAGCTTGGGTCTTTGAGAAGTATGAGGCATGAAATTGGCATTATTTGGTTTAATCCCACACCAACATTTACTCATGAATTGATGAAACCAGAGCTCATGGGCATTCACTGCATTGTCATTCATTTGAATTCACTTATTCCATGTGTGGTTAAGTATATTGGAGGGTTAAACATAATTCTGGGTTTTTATACCCTCTCTGCCACCAGTACTCTACATTATTTTAGGTCTTTTCATTTTCCAAGCATATTTCAGGGTTATTTATTGCATATTGGTGCTCTTCTAAAGTAGCACACCTTTATGTGTATGGAGACATAAAGGTAGTGGTTCGCCATGTGGTCTTAAGCGGAGATTACCCATACTCTAACAATTAATCAATGCTCAAGCACAGATTTAGTTGCTCGGTTGTGTTTCATGGAGTAAAAACACTTATAAATGTGGAGAAAACACATCATTACTATAAATACAAAGGAAGCCCATATTTTTTCTTGAAGAATAATACCTCAACAAGGGAACAAATCAATATTGTCTGAAGAATTGATTTTATTTTGAACAGTCTCCTCAGTAGTGACTGCTTTTTCAAGAACAGATTCATCCATACCTGAACAAGGAACACATCATTATTGTCGGTAAGGTTGGGCTTGTTTAATGGAGTATTGAAATCATTATAGCAAAGGGAAAACATCATTAATATTAATACTAGGGGGAACTAGAACAGAGTCAAGGCATTCCCGAACTAGCGAACACATCAATACTGCCTTCAAGTTCAAAACTGTTTGAAGAATCAACAATTTCCTAAGCCGTGTCTCGTTCTGTTTCTTTATAATTACATGAACAACTGAATTTCTGCTTTGAAGTATCGCTCTCTATTTGTGTGTAGACATGAATCCAATCGACCTTGTAATGAGATGACTCACCTGCATGCTGCGAAAGACTAGGCATTGGCTCATACATACTAGAGACATTGTCCACTTTCGAACCATACAATTCATCAAGGCCATAAAACTGTTTATCATTGTGTGGACTCTGAATAATGAAATTTGTCTTCATGAACTTCATCCTGAATAGCTGAGTTATGAGGTTGCAGATCAACATCTCAAACTCGAATATTCTGATAAGCTTGTTGAGGTTCATCGTATGATGAATTAATCAGTTAATGATCTCCAAATTTCGAAGAAGCTGCATTAGACAACATGGGACAACCATCATTTTGGATACTATTATAATTCTTATGTGATTTTCGTTCTTCATCATCGTGAGTTTCACTTTTGTGAACCTGTTCAATTTGCTCTTCTTTTTCAACTACATGATCTTGATATCTTTCAATTGCATCTGAATTCTTAAACCCATACTCGTGAGTTTCATTATTAACAAGTGAGATGGGATTTTCCTGAATAGAAGTAGCTAAAATGTACTGTATGGTGCATCCTTCACCATCTCGAACTTCATTGGATGATGCCTCATTTCTAAATAACAATTCTTTCTTGTCAATGAAAAATTGTCTCCTTTCTAATTAAGACAAGAAAAGGAATTTTCTTTATGTATCCCATGGAGTATAACCTTTTATATGCAATTGTGTCTTATAACATGATAGTGTTGCACCCTAACCCAACATACAACATTGTAACAATCCTAGTTCCTTTAGGTGTGTTTTGAGAAATGAGGTCATCCTTTTATGAAAATGCACACCCCATTGGCTCTTTGTTATATATTTCAACTTCTGTGCAATAAATGTCCAGATTGAGTCACTTGATATCTACCATTCTAGGAGATGCACTGGGATGATCTTTTGCTTGGATATGTGTTTGGCACTAGACTCTAATTCATTAGCATGAAATAGGTTCTAGAGGGGTGTTATGGAAATATGATTGATTCTCCTCTGAACATCTCAAATCTCCACAAATCTGCGCATAGGTATAATACCAAGCCATGATATTTGTAGCTTGGGTCTTTGAGAAGTATGAGGCATGAAATTGGCATTATTTGGTTTAATCCCACACAGACATTTACTCATGAATTGATGAAACCAGAGCTCGTGGGCATTCACTGCATTGTCATTCATTTGAATTTACTTATTCCATGTGTGGTTAACTATATTGGAGGGTTAATCATAATTCTGGGTTTTTATAGCCTCTCTGCCACCAGTACTCTACATTATTTTATGTCTTTTCATTTTCCAAGCATATTTCAGGGTTCTTTATTGCATATTGGTGCTCTTCTAAAGCAGGACACCTTTACGTATATGGAGACATAAAGGTAGTGGTTCGCCATGTGGTCTTAAGTGGAGATTACCCATAGTCTAACAATTAATCAATGCTGAAGCACAAATTTAGTGGCTGGGTTGTGTTTCATGGAGTAAAAACACTTATAAATGTGGAGAAAACACATCATTACTATAAATACAGAGGAAACCCATATTTTTTCTTGAAGAATAATACCTCAACAAGGGAACAAATCAGTATTGTCTTAAGAATTGATTTTATTTTTAATAGTCTCCTCAACAGTGACTGCTTTTTCAAGAACAGATTCATCCATACCTGAACAAGGAACACATCATTACTGTCGGTAATGTTGGGCTTGTTTAATGGAGTATTGAAATCATTATAGCAAAGGGAACACATCATCAATATTAATACTAGGCGAACTAGAACAGAGTCAAGGCATTCCCGAACTAGCGAACACATCAATATTGCCTTCAAGTTCAAAACTGTTTGAAGAATCAACAATTTCCTGAGCCGTGTCTGGTTATGTTTCTTTATAATTACATGAACAACTAAATTTCTGCTTTGAAGTATCGCTCTCTATTTGTGTGTAGACATGAATCCAATCAACCTTGCAATGAGATGACTCACCTGCATGCTGGGAAACACTAGCCAATGGCTCATACATACTAGAGACACTGTCCACTTTCGAACCATACAATTCATCAAGGCCATAAAACTGTTTGTCATTGTTTGGAATCTGAATGATGAAATTTGTCTTCATGAACTTCATCCTCAATAGTTGAGTTATGAGGTTGTAGACCAACATCTCAAACTCGAATATTCTCATAAGCTTCTTGAGGTTCATCGTATGATGAATTAATCAGTTGATGATCTCCAAATTTCAAAGAAGCTGCATTAGACAACATGGGACAACCATCATTTTGGCTACTGTTATAATTCTTATGTGATTTTCGTTCTTCATCATCGTGAGTTTCACTTTTGTAAACCTATTCAATTTTCTCTTCTTTTTCAACTACATGATCTTGATATCTTTCAATTGCATCTGAATTCTTAAACCCATACTCGTGAGTTTCATTATTAACAAGTGAGATGGGATTTTCCTGAACAGAAGTAGCTAAAATGTATTGTATGGTGCATTCTTCACCATCTCGAACTTCATTGGATGATGCCTCCTTTCTAAATAACAATTCTTTCTTATCAATGAAAAACTATTTCCTTTCTAATTAAGACAAGAAAAGGAATTTTCTTTATGTATCCCATGGAGTATAACCTTTTATATGTAATTGTGTCTTATAACATGATAGTCTTGCACCCTAACCCAACGTACAACATTGTAACAATCCTAGTTCCTTTGGGTGTTTTTTGAGAAATGAGGTCACCCTTTTATGAAAATGCACACCCCATTGGCTCATTGTTATATATTTAAACTTCTGTGCAATAAATGGCCACATTGAGTCACTTGATATCTACCATTCTAGGAGATGCACTGGGATGATCTTTTGCTTGGATATGTGATCATGTGTTTGGACCTAGACTCTAATTTGTTAGCATGAAATAGGTTCTAGAGGGGTGTTATGGAAATATGATTGATTCTCCTCTAAACATCTCAAATCTCCACAAATCTGTGCATAGGTATAATACCAAGCCATGATATTTGTAGCTTGGGTCTTTGAGAAGTATGAGGCATGAAATTGGCATTATTTGGTTTAATCCCACACCAACATTTACTCATGAATTGATGAAACCAGAGCTCATGGGCATTCACTGCATTGTCATTCATTTGAATTCACTTATTCCATGTGTGGTTAACTATATTGGAGGGTTAAACATAATTCTGGGTTTTTATACCCTCTCTGCCACTAGTACTCTACATTATTTTATGTCTTTTCATTTTCCAAGCATATTTCAGGGTTCTTTATTGCATATTGGTGCTCTTCTAAAGTAGCACACCTTTATGTATATGGAGACATAAAGGTAGTGGTTCGCCATGTGGTCTTAAGTGGAGATTACCCATACTCTAACAATTAATCAATGCTCAAGCACAGATTTAGTGGCTGGGTTGTGTTTCATGGAGTAAAAACACTTATAAATGTGGAGAAAACACATCATTACTATAAATACAGAGGAAACCCATATTTTTTCTTGAAGAATAATACCTGAACAAGGGAACAAATCAGTATTGTCTTAAGAATTGATTTTATTTTGAACAGTCTCCTCAGTTGTGACTGCTTTTTCAAGAACAGATTCATCCATACCTGAACAAGGAACACATCATTACTGTCGGTAAGGTTGGGCTTGTTTAATGGAGTATTGAAATCATTATAGCAAAGGGAACACATCATTAATATTAATACTAGGGGAACTAGAATAGAGTCAATGCATTCCCAAACTAGCGAACACATCAATACTGCCTTCAAGATCAAAACTGCTTGAAGAATAAACAATATCCTGAGCCGTGTCTGGTTCTGTTTCTTTATAATTACATGAACAACTAAATTTCTGCTTTGAAGTATTGCTCTCTATTTGTGTGTAGACATGAATCAAATCAACCTTGTAATGAGATGACTCACCTGCATGCTGGGAAACACTAGGCATTGGCTCATACATACTAGAGACACTGTCCGCTTTCGAACCATACAATTCATCAAGGCCATAAAACTGTTTGTCATTGTGTGGACTCTGAATAATGAATTTTTTCTTCATGAACTTCATCCTCAATAGCTGAGTTATGAGGTTGCTGACCAACATCTCAAACTCGAATATTCTGATAAGCTTCTTGAGGTTCATCGTATGATGAATTAATCAGTTGATGATCTCCAAATTTCAAAGAAGCTGCATTAGACAACATGGGATAACCATCATTTTGGCTATTGTTATAATTCTTATGTGATTTTCGTTCTTCATCATCGTGAGTTTCACTTTTGTAAACCTGTTCAATTTGCTCTTCTTTTTCAACTACATGATCTTCATATCTTTCAAGTGCATCTGAATTCTTAAACCCATACTCATGAGTTTCATTATTAACAAGTGAGATGGGATTTTCCTGAACAGAAGTAGCTGAAATGTACTGTATGGTGCATTCTTCGCCATCTCGAACTTCATTGGATGATGCCTCCTTTCTAAATAACAATTCTTTCTTGTCAATGAAAAATTGTCTCCTTTCTAATTAAGACAAGAAAAGGAATTTTCTTTATGTATCCCATGGAGTATAACCTTTTATATGCAATTGTGTCTTATAACATGATAGCGTTGCACCCTAACCCAACATACAACATTGTAACAATCCTAGTTCCTTTGGGTGTGTTTTGAGAAATGAGGACATCCTTTTATGAAAATGCACGCCCCATTGGAAATTTGCTATATATTTCAACTTCTGTGCAATAAATGGCCACATTGAGTCACTTGATATCTACCATTCTAGGAGATGCACTGGGATGATCTTTTGCTTGGACATGTGATCATGTGTTTGGCACTAGACTCTAATTCGTTAGCATGAAATAGGTTCTAGAGGGGTGTTATGGAAATATGATTGATTCTCCTCTGAACATCTCAAATCTCCACAAATCTGCGCATAGGTATAATACCAAGCCATGATATTTGTAGCTTGGGTCTTTGAGAAGTATTAGGCATGAAATTGGCATTATTTGATTTAATCCCACACCAACATTTACTCATGAATTGAGGAAACCAGAGCTCATGGGCATTCACTGCATTGTCATTCATTTGATTTCACCTATTCCATGTGTGGTTAACTATATTGGAGGGTTAAACATAATTCTGGGTTTTTATACCCTCTATGCCACCAGTACTCTACATTATTTTATGTCTTTTCATTTTCCAAGCATATTTCAGGGTTCTTTATTGCATATTGGTGCTCTTCTAAAGAAGCACACCTTTATGTATATGGAGACATAAAGGTAGTGGTTCGGCATGTGGTCTTAAGTGGAGATTACCCATACTCTAACAATTAATCAATGCTCAAGCATAGATTTAGTGGCTGGGTTGTGTTTCATGGAGTAAAAACACTTATAAATATGGAGAAAACAAATCATTACTATAAATACAAAGGAAACCCATATTTTTTATTGAAGAATAATACCTGAAAAAGGGAACAAATCAATATTGTCTTAAGAATTGATTTTATTTTGAACAGTCTCCTCAGTCGTGACTGCTTTTTCAAGAACAGATTCATCCATACCTAAACAAGGAACACATCATTACTGTCGGTAAGGTTGGGCTTGTTTAATGGAGTATTGAAATCATTATAGCAAAGGGAACACATCATTAATATTAATACTAGGGGAACTAGAACAGAGTCAAGGCATTCCCGAACTAGCGAACACATCAACACTGCCTTCAAGTTCAAAACTGTTTGAAGAATCAACAATTTCCTGAGCCGTGTCTGGTTCTGTTTCTTTATAATTACATGAACAACTAAATTTCTGCTTTGAAGTATCGCTCTCTATTTGTGTGTAGACATGAATCCAATCAACCATGTAATGAGATGACTCACTTGCATGCTAGGAAACACTAGACATTGGCTCATACATACTAGAGACACTGTCCATTTTCGAACCATACAATTCATCAAGGCCATAAAATTGTTTGTCATTGTCTCGACTCTGAATAATGAAATTTGTCTTCATGCACTTCATCCTCAATAGCTGAGTGATGAGGTTGCAGACCAACATCTCAAACTCGAATATTCTCGTAAGCTTCTTGAGGTTCATCATATGATGAATTAATCAGTTGATGATCTCCAAATTTCAAAGAAGCTGCATTAGACAACATGGGACAACCATCATTTTGGCTACTGTTATAATTCTTATGTGATTTTCGTTCTTCATCATCGTGAGTTTGAATTTTGTAAACCTGTTCAATTTGCTCTTATTTTTCAACTACATGATCTTGATATCTTTCAATTGCATCTGAGTTCTTAAACTCATACTCGTGAGTTTCATTATTAACAAGTGAGATGGGATTTTCCTGAACAGAAGTAGCTAAAATGTACTGTATGGTGCATTCTTCGCCATCTGGAACTTCATTGGATGATGCCTCCTTTCTCAAATAACAATTCTTTCTTGTGAATGAAAAACTGTCTCCTTTCTAATTAAGACAAGAAAAGGAATTTTCTTTATGTATCCCTTGGAGTATAACCTTTTATATGCAATTGTGTCTTATAACATGATAGTGTTGCACCCTAACCCAACATACAACATTGTAACGATCCTAGTTCCTTTGGGTGTGTTTTGAGAAATGAGGTCATCCTTTTATGAAAATGCACGCCCCATTGGCTCATTGTTATATATTTCAACTTTTGTGCAATAAATGGCCACATTGAGTCACTTCATATCTACCATTCTAGGAGATGCACTGGGATGATATTTTGCTTGGATATGTGATCATGTGTTTGGCACTAGACTCTAATTCGTTAGCATGAAATAGGTTCTAGAGGGGTGTTATGGAAATATGATTGATTCTCCTCTGAACATCTCAAATCTCCACAAATCTGCGCATAGGTATAATACCAAGCCATGATATTTGTAGCTTAGGTCTTTGAGAAGTATGAGGCATGAAATTGGCATTATTTGGTTTAATCCCACACCAACATTTACTCATGAATTGATGAAACCAGAGCTCATGGGCATTCACTGCATTGTCATTCATTTGAATTCACTTATTCCATGTGTGGTTAACTATATTGGAGGGTTAAACATAATTATGGGTTTTTATACCCTCTCTGCCACCAGTACTCTACATTATTTTATGTCTTTTCATTTTCCAAGCATATTTCAAGGTTCTTTATTGCATATTGGTGCTCTTCTAAGGCAACACACCATATTGCTTCATGTACCATAATAATTCTTTGGACTCCGATTAGTAGTTTCCATGCATGCTTAATATGCTTAATATGCGTTGCTTTTCAAATGTTGATTTCAGAGTTTAATATAAACTGGTGATAATTTATTTAAATATTTTATATGCAAAATGATGCTTGTTTGTTAGGAACACTGTTTATTTTTTGAGCACCATATATGGAACCTCGTTGGTTTCAATCCATAATTGCAGAGAGTCAACCAACCAGACTTTCATTTAATTTTCTAAAATCTGTCACTTGAATCCAACTTCTGAATGTTCTTATATAAATGATCGAACAGACACTAACTGTGGCAGCAAACTATCTTGAGGCATTATCTGGGCAGCGAATCATCCCTGAGACATTATCTGAGGCATTGTCCTATCTCTAAGGCATTATCTATAGCAACACATTAAATCTGAGGCTTAACTGTGGCAGCAATATGTCTATGAAGAAATTCTGAGATAGAAAGATACCTCTGAGGCACTGTTGATGACAACAGATCATCCCTGAGGTATCAATTGTGGTAGTGAACCACCTATAAGGGATTGTTTGTTGCAACGAATCACCCCTAACGTTTTTATGTGGCAGCGAATCATCTTGAGGTATGGTCTGGGGTTTTGAGGCAAGCAAGGTCTGGTTTGGAGTTGATTGTGGCTGCAATGAGATAGTGAAGTAATGTTTATAGGCAGCAAGGAGATATTCTACAGAGATTACTTTGCATTATGCAACAACAATTTAAGACAGTGCATTACCCTTTGTAATATAATCCAGAGAACTCCTCAATGAAATTAGTATTACATGTGTAAAAGTTTAAACCAACATATTTTAGAATAATTTTATGGTTTTACATGTTGTCATATATTTCAACATTTATTTATGTAATGATCGTAACTAGTGTCCACAAACTTTTCGTCACAGATTTCTATTACATTATTCTATACAAAATGGCAGACCAGGTATTTATGTTGCTTTTGGTATTTGTATTATTTATGTTGTTGATTTAGTTAGAGGGTTTAACTAAATCAAATGTGGGTCTAGTCAGCATTCTCCCACCAGGACCAGAACAAGTTTCTCTGAGGAGTCTTATAGACTCACAAACAAGAATGTTAAGGCTCCTACTAGATATTCCTGCAAATGTTCAAATCAGACAAGAAATAATTGAACAAATTCAGTTATGGGAAATGTCATTGTTGGAGAGTGTAGCTCCTGCAAGAGATCAACAGGTAAAATTATTTTATTTTTTTATAATTTCATTTGTTATGTTTAGGATCATTATTTTAGAAATGAAAAATAGTTTCATATTTTGGTTGGGTTCTTAATAGTTCCACAATTTCATTGTAAATGCAGGAAGTAAGTGACACAGTGCCTAATGTATCTATAAGGGAACCTTCCTCAATCCCCAAGACTACAACAATATCATCAGTGACCACAAAAGGAATGCAAGAAGTTACAATCTTGCTCACTTCAGAAGGAAATGTCTTGAAGGATGAAACAGGGTTGAAATTTTATCACTTTATTTTTCGTCATGCAGAACAATTATTTGGAAATACCATCCAAATGGATTGGAGGAAACAAGCCAATGCCAAAAAAGAGGAACTATTTAAAGATGCAGTAATAGCATTTGGTAATCCTAGATTTGATAAGGAACTTATTTTACAGATTGCAAGTAAATACATGCACTCAAAGAGGTCCAATTTAAGGACAAAGTTGACAAAAAACTTGATGTATCCACATCCAGCTTGGATCACAGACCAAGGGACGTGGGATGAACTTATGAAAGATGCCAAGTTTAAGAGGAAATTCCTCAGAAATCCAAACTATATGCCATCTGCACAAGGAGGAGCTAAGAGACGCCTACGAGATACAAGAAAAGCAACCCAAGCTAGGGTGTCAAAAATGGGATCTCACAAATTAGGCTCTGGTGGATATAATAGTATTTGTGATGGTATGGTAAGTGATATTTCCATCTGTTATATTTTCTATTTTAGGCAAAGTAACCATGGTCACGTTGAGTTAATTGTATCTTATTAGTTATTTTACCTTATAGATATGATTATCTTTGTTAATGTAGGTTCACCAGTTTCAAAAGGAAGCTTCAGAGGAATACCTAAAATATGCTTTATTACATGGTTCCCAAGGTCTTCGCCAACACATGATAAATCGAGGGGAAAAATTAATTACTGGTTATGGATTCGAGGTTAGTTGTTTATAATATTATATGAATAATGCAATAAATCAATTTGAGGTTTTAATGTTATTATAACAAGTTAAAGTGTGTTGTGTATAGGAATTAGGTGAAACATCTGGGAGTGAGCATGGGGAGGAGATACAAGCACATGATGATTTGCTTGTTGCACAAAATCATCCAATAGTCATTCCTGAACCTCGGCAGGAAACCATTGTTGAATTTCAGCGAATGGGAGACAGAAATAATGAGGAGGGTGTTCAATGTGATGAGCATTCCACACCCACAATTAATGTAGCGCCTCCCAAAAAGAGGACAAAAAGGATTGATATGTGTTAAATTTTAATAACTTGAATGTGCATCGCTCTAGCTTCTAAGGAGCGCACTAGGTTGTGAGGGTCCAAACATAAACTAATTATGTGTGCAACAAAACAAATTTTGAAGATACTTTGTTTTTTTGATGAGTACTTACATATTATGGGCATCACTAAGACTGTTGCAGGTCCTAACTTGTATTATTTGTTTGATTATGATCAATTTGATATGCTTATATTTGTGTTGTATGTAGATGACCTGGTCCTAAAAGTTAGTTAAAAAAACTCTATCCCATGGTACAAGAAGAAACTGGCAAGTGAAGTTGACTTGAAGGACATACACCTCATGTGTTATTTCTTGGTCTTGGAGGTATGGCTGAGTTGAGGTGAGGTGGTCCTCCAATAGGGGTAAGTAAGCAATTGATATTTTGAAGAAGTTTCGGAAAATGGACAATAAACCATAGGCTACTTTTATGATACATATTTTGAAGTTATCAGTAGATTAAGATTCAGATTTGGTTGATTCGTCAGCGTACAAAAAGTATATAGGTTCCCTAACATGTCTGGTAGAATTTAGCAGTCAAATTGTTGTGTGCATGAGATCCCTTGTCTCACAAACAAGGGGGGCTCAGACACCAATTTAGTGTCCAGCTTGGCTGCTAATATATGGTTGAGCTGAGGTTGCTGCAAATATGCTCCATGGTCTGAGGTATGCGAGGTACTTAAAGGGAACACTGGCACAGTGCTTTGAGCTGCTGCATGCTTTAGTGGATTTTGACAGGGCCAGAGATGTAGGTGGCATGAAGAGTGACTCATGGTTTTGTTTTAGCTTGGGTTAAAATATAATATCTTTGTTAGGATGGGATACCCATGTGTGCAAGTTGAAGAAGTCCCTTTCTGGGCTAAAGTAGCCTCCTGTGCTTGGTACTCATGGATTTATGAGTACTTACAGATTATGGGCATCACTAAGACTGTTGCAGGTCCTAAATTTTATTATTTGTTTGATTATGATAAATTTGATATGCTTATATTTGTGTTGTATGTAGATTACCTGGTCCTAATAGTTAGTTTAAAAAACTCTATCCCATGGTGCAATAAGAAACTGGCAAGTGAAGTTGACATGAAGGACATCAACCTCATGTGTTATTTCTTGGTCTTGGAGGTTTGGCTGAGTTGAGGTGAGTTGGTCCTCGAACATGGGTAAGTAAGCAATTGAGATTCTGAAGAAGTTTCGGATAATGGACAATAAACCCTAGGCTACTTTTATGATACATATTTTGAAGTTTTCAGTAGATTCAGATTCAGATTTGGTTGATTCGTCAATGTACAAAAAGTAGATAGGTTCCCTAACATGTATGGTAGACTTTAGCAGTCAAATTGTTATGTGGATGAGATCCCTTGTCTCACAAACAAGGGGGATCATACACCAATTTAGTGTCCAACTTGGCTGTTAATATATGGTTGAGCTGAGGTTGCTGCAAATCTGCTGAAAAATGCATGTGCCATCCTTAGATGTGTTTTTTCTGTCCAATTCAATTCAAAAATTATTTTCTGTCATAGCAGTTTTGCAAATGGTTTTTATTATTCTGGATTGAAATGAAAAAGTAAACCTCTGGCTCATGTACCTGCTTTTTATTTGGCTCTGCTTTTACAGATCAATGTCTTACAATGTTTCCAGTTAGCCTGCTCTGTTTTCATTTATCAATTTCTTATGCTTTGTCCGGTTATTATTTGGTTGCTTGCCTATATGTCCTTGAAATATTCTTGGATTTTTATCTCATATACAAACATAATTTTTTGGTTTTGATCGTTTATGTAATTCACCCAATTGTAGGTCCAGTCAACTGTAATCTGCCAAGGATCAACTGGTAGGCCTGTTACACATTTAGTTGAAGCGAAGACACTTGTTTCACTATATTCAAACATGACTCCACCTAGTGCTGATGGTCCAACAAAGATACCTGTTCCACCTAGTGTTGAAGGTCCAAGAAACGGAGGAGAATCACGCTTTCCTCATCCACCTCTAAATGAAAGGATTCTTTCATCTCTATCGCGATTCGGCATATACTCAATGTGTATACTTCCGTCCATTTTATCTTGCGTTGAGTGGATGTATGCCCAAGGTGTCTTTATATCCTATTTTAATGTTTCGCTGCAATTCCTGTATACATGTTGTACATCCACCATTGTTTACATCCAACACGGAACAGGGCTGCTGGTCATCCCTTTTGTTTAGGAGTTGGAGCATACAAAACACATGCATCTATTTTCAGTTAGTCTTTAGCGAATGTCAGAGTCTCTTCATACAAATGCCCTCTCCATTGCTTTATTGAGGCTCGCAAGTGATGATGGTCAATGTTTTTTTCTATTAATCCTAGACTACCAGCATTTCCAAACATTTTTGAGGTGCTACAAGTCTAATTCATGAAATTGTATATATTCGTATCGTTGATTTTGCTAGAAATCTAAGGTTGCCAGCATTTCCATGCATTTTTTATTCTGCTACAATTCTAATTCATGTATACGCTCTATATATACACCATTTTTCACATCCAACTGGGTAATAGGTATATACAATTGTTACACATTCATTCTGTTTATGAGATGGAGCGTGCACAACACATGCACTCATCTATTTCCTGTCAGTCTTTTTCTAATGCTCGAGTCTCTTCATACAAATTCCTGTGCTATTGTTTTATCAAGATTCATAAGGGAGGATGATCGATGTCTTGCTATAAATGTAAGGCTACCAGCATTTCCAAACCTTGTGACTAGAGGATGTGTTCTAAGCCTCCATAGGTTTTTAGTTTTTAGTTTTACCATTTATAGGGGGTTGATATAGGTGCACCCAGTGGACAGTTAGAAAAATGTCCATATTCATTTGAATATTTTCAAGATTACAATGACCGTAGGGCTCACTAGAGGGGTCTTCCATGGTAGATAGTCCATGCCATGCTAGAATATGGACTCCTAAAAGGTGTGAACCCTGAGTTTAACCAATAGAAATTCAAAATCATATAAGCCAATTCTTATTGGGCACAACATTCTTAACATTCTTTGCAATCACAGCACCTATGAAACCTGGCATCCAAAAACAGCATAATAAAACAAAGGAGAGAAAATATGGCTATCTAGATTGATATCAGGTAGCTTTTTATTTCGCATCTAGAGGGTACCTTAAACTTTTATTTAAAAAAAAAATCTCACTTACATTGGATGTTTTCTTGATTTTCCCATTTTGTTATCCAATGCTTCTCGTCTCAAATCCATCACTTTTTAGTCTGGTTGGTTCTTTCAGATTAATGCTTCTGCTTCTCTGTTTCAACTTAATGTTTCACCTGTTGCTTCTTTGTCTAGGGTATACCCGTTTGTATTCTTTATTTTTGTTCCTGGTCATTTCTACATCTAGGAGATGGCTTCAGCACTCCCTCATTGCCACTATGACATGATGTACTTTCTATCCCATTAACTATTTCGGTCATCTTTTTTTCACATGCTTTGTAATACTAAGTACTTTTCCTGTATTTCAGTGGAAATCATGAAGTTCGATGCATGCAAAGGAGTGTGCTTCTGGATACCCTTGCAAAAGAATTGGCTCTAGGACCGATCAGATTCAATGCTAAAGTTGTTTCCATTCAACAGTCTACAGATTCTTCTTTAACTATAGTAAAACTGGGAGATGGAATGCTTATCAAAGCTAAGGTAGCATCTTAAATCCAAACTTCTAACTCCCATTTGAAGTAGTAAAACTTGGGCATAAATTCAGTAATGAATTGAATCCCCTCTTGCTAAACAAAGGTAATATTAATAACCCATATGCGCTGGTTTCTATCAGATAGGAATTTATGTGGTGGTTTCTCTCATACACGAGTACTAGATGTCCTTTTGTATTTAAGAAAAAGCAACATGGGTCTGTTGAATGCAAGTTTGATCATTAAATATATCTTCTATGTTATCATGTTTCTCTCAACCATTTGGAATTTGTTTCTACTCACAGGTACTGATAGGTTGTGATGGAGGGAATTCCGTAGTCGCTGAATGGCTGGGTCTTCCAGCCCCTAGTCTTTCTGGGAGATCTACTATTAGGGGATTGGCAACATACCCTGAAGGACATAAGTTTGGGCCAAAGGCACAACTATTTTGGGGAGAACATTTGAGGGCAGGTTTTGTTCCATGCAATGAGAAGGATGTTTATTGGTTCACAACCCAGAGTTCACTTCCTTGTGGTATGATATTATAGCACCCTTTCTTATAATTGTTCTATGGATAATGTGTAGGTGCAGGAAATCATCAATCTTAAAAATAGATTCTTCAAAAATTATTGAAACCTTCTATTATATTCCTTTCAAATAATTTTGAACAACTGCGTTGCGTTTGAATTTTTTATCTTGATATTATAATCCTCATATAGTAGTCACAAGCTCTGTGAACTATTTGACAGAAAATAACAAGAATATAAGGCATGCCTAACTAGATGTGTTGCAGATTCAGATATTGGACGTGATCCAAAGAGTATATTGGAAAATGCATTGGAAAGACTTCGAGACTATCCAGAGGAGATTCTGGATATAGTAAAGAAAACTCAAATAGACACTTTAACATTAATGCACTCAGCTTGAGGTGGCCATGGGCAGTGTTATTCAGAAAACTATGTAAGGGAAATGTCTGTGTTGCAGGGGATGCAATGCATCCTATGACTCCAGACTTAGGACAAGGTGGATGTTCTACACTTGAGGATGCAGTGGTGCTAGGAAGGTGCTTGGGAGAAGCAATGACAATCACGAATGGTCTAGAAGAAGACAAAAGAATTGAAGCAGCACTGAAGAAATATGTGGAGGAGAGGAGATGGAGAGCATTTGGGCTGATAAGTGGAGCATATATAACAGGAATAGTGCAACAAGGATCTGGGGGCTTTACACATTATTATAGAAGCTATAAGGAGACTCACAATTTAAAGTAAGCTACTTTAGCTGTTCATTAGGAATTACTCAATTATACTCTTTATTTATCTGTATGCTCCAAACCCTGCATTCTAGCACTTGCCTCATGAATTCATAAGTTACATTCTTTGTTTAGTGACTAGTCGATATATTCAAACTATCATTTGTGTATGCAGACTACTATGGAGGGCTCTTGATGTTCTCGGTGTTGCAGAGTCCCTTCGCCTGAAGCATCCGCAGTTACAGGGGTATTGTCATTACATCATTCAATTTGATCCTCTGTACTTTACCTCCAGCTGCTCTTCCCACTATAATTTAGCTTCTTGTATGCCAATTTACAGGGCACAGGTGACTTACTTCCCTTCAGCATTTACCAAACAGCTCTCGTACACCGGCTTTGGAAAATGGTAAGTACGCCAGCATAACTCTTCGTTGATAAATGTCTCGGAAAGCATGCAAGATCATAGCAAACATAGATGTAGAAATTGTAAAAGCTCACTGTATTATTGTTTCTGCCCTCATGCATTCAGGATTTGATGGCGAAAACAATAAGACCACAATGGCCAACACACAACTTATCTCAAGGCATGCAGCGTTGCATTTAGAGTAGAAGCTATAAGGAGATTAATAATTTAAAGTAAGCTACTTTAGCTGTTCATTAGGAATTACTCAATTATACTCTTTATTTATCTGTATGCTCCAAACCCTGCATTCTAGCACTTGCCTTGTCAATTCATAAGTTACATTCTTTGTTTAGTGACTAGTCGATATATTCAAACTATCATTTGTGTATGTAGACTACTATGGAGGGCTCTCGATGTTCTCGGTGTTGCAGAGTCCCTTTGTCTGAAGCATCCGCAGTTACAGGGGTATTGTCATTACATCATTCAATTTGATCCTCTGTACTTTACCTCCAGCTACTCTTCCCACTATAATTTAGTTTCTTGTATGCCAATTTATAGGGAACAGGTGACTTCCTTCCCTTCAGCATTTACCAAACAGCTCTCGTACACCGGCTTTGGAATATGGTAAGTACGCCATCATAACTCTTGGCTGATAAATGTCTCAGAAAGCATGCAAGACCATAGCAAACATAGATGTAGAAATTGTAAAAGCTCATCGTATTATTGTTTCTGCCCTCATGCATTCAGGATTTGATCGCCAAAACAATAAGACCACAATGGCCAACACACAACTTATCTCAAGGCATGCAGCGTTGCGTTTAGAGTAGAAGCTATAAGGAGACTCACAATTTAAAGTAAGCTACTTTAGTTGTTCATTAGGAATTACTCAATTATACTCTTTATTTATCTGTATGCTCCAAACCCTGCATTCTAGCACTTGCCTCATGAATTCATAAGTTACATTCTTTGTTTAGTGACTAGTCGATATATTCAAACTATCATTTGTGTATGCAGACTACTATGGAGGGCTCTCGATGTTCTCGGTGTTGCAGAGTCCCTTCGCCTGAAGCATCCGCAGTTACAGGGGTATTGTCATTACATCATTCAATTTGATCCTCTGTACTTTACCTCCAGCTGCTCTTCCCACTATAATTTAGCTTCTTGTATGCCAATTTATAGGGCATAGGTGACTTCCTTCCCTTCAGCATTTACCAAACAACTCTCGTACACCGGCTTTGGACAATGGTAAGTACGCCAGCATAACTCTTGGCTGATAAATGTCTCAGAAAGCATGCAAGACCATAGCAAACATAGATGTAGAAATTGTAAAAGCTCAACGTATTATTGTTTCTGCATCTAGGAGATGGCTTCAGCACTCCCTCATTGCCACTATGACATGATGTACTTTCTATCCCATTAACTATTACCAAACAACTCTCGTACACCGGCTTTGGAAAATGGTAAGTATGCCAGCATAACTCTTGGCTGATAAATGTCTCGGAAAGCATGCAAGACCATAGCAAACATAGATGTAGAAATTGTAAAAGCTCACCGTATTATTGTTTCTGCCCTCATGCATTCAGGATTTGATCGCCAAAACAATAAGACCACAATGGCCAACACACAACTTATCTCAAGGCATGCAGCATTGCGTTTAGAGTAGAAGCTATAAGGAGACTCAAAATTTAAAGTAAGCTACTTTAGCTGTTCATTAGGAATTACTCAATTATACTCTTTATTTGTCTGTATGCTCCAAACCCTGCATTCTAGCACTTGCCTCATGAATTCATAAGTTACATTCTTTGTTTAGTGACTAGTCGATATATTCAAACTATCATTTGTGTATGTAGACTACTATGGAGGGCTCTCGATGTTCTCGGTGTTGCAGAGTCCCTTTGCCTGAAGCATCCGCAGTTACAGGGTATTGTCATTACATCATTCAATTTGATCCTCTGTACTTTAACTCCAGCTACTCTTCCCACTATAATTTAGCTTCTTGTATGCCAATTTATAGGGCACAGGTGACTTCCTTCCCTTCAACATTTACCAAACAGCTCTCGTACACCGGCTTTGGAAAATGGTAAGTACGCCATCATAACTCTTGGCTGATAAATGTCTCAGAAAGCATGCAAGACCATAGCAAACATAGATGTAGAAATTGTAAAAGCTCACCGTATTATTGTTTCTGCCCTCATGCATTCAGGATTTGATCGCCAAAACAATAAGACCACAATGGCCAACACACAACTTATCTCAAGGCATGCAGCGTTGCATTTAGAGTAATAGGTTTTTAGTTTTACCGTTTACAGGGGGTTGATATAGGTGCACCTAGTGGACAGTTAGAAAAATGTCCATATTCATTTGAATATTTTCAAGATTACAATGACCGTAGGGCTCACTAGAGGGGTCTTCCATGGCAGATAGTCCATGCCATGCTAGAATATGGACTCCTAAAAGGTGTGAACCCTGAGTTTAACCAATAGAAATTCAAAATCATATAAGCCAATTCTTATTGGGCACAACATTCTTAACATTCTTTGCAATCATAGCACCTATGAAACTTGGTATCCAAAAATAGCATAATAAAACAGAGGAGAAAAAATATGGCTATCCAGATTGATATCAGGTAGCTTTTTATTTCACATCTAGAGGGTACCTTAAACTTCTATTTAAAAAAAAATCTCACTTACATTGGATGTTTTCTCTATTTTCCCATTTTGTTATCCAATGCTTCTCATCTCAAATCCCTCACTTTTTAGTCTAGTTGGTTCTTTCAGATTAATGCTTCTGCTTCTCTATTTTAGCTTTAATGCTTCACCTGCTACTTCTTTGTCTAGGGTATACATGTTTGTATTCTTTATTTCTATTCCTAGTCATTTCTGCATCTAGGAGATGGCTTCAGCACTCCCTCATTGCCACTATGACATGATGTACTTTCTATCCCATTAACTATTTTGGTCATCTTTTTTTCGCATGCTTTGTAATACTAAGTACTTTTCATGTCTATCCGCGGAAATCATGAAGTTCGATGCGTGAAAAGGTGTATGCTTCTGGATACCCTTGCAAAAGAATTGGCTCTAGGAACGATCAGATTCAATGCTAAAGTTGTTTCCATTCAACAGTCTAAAGATTCTTCTTTAACTATAGTAAAACTGGGAGATGGAATGCTTATCAAAGCTAAGGTAGCATCTTAAATCCAAACTTCTGACTCCCATTTTAAGTAGTAAAACTTGGGCGTAAATTTAGTAATGAATTGAATCCCCTCTTGCTAAACAAAGGTAATATTAATAACCCATATGCGCTGGTTTACATTTGAATTTATATTTTTTTTCAACAAGTTGACACTTAAAATGCAGAAATGCATGTTTTATGTGGAAAGAAATTTTTACACTATACAACATGTTCTATACCTCTTATTATATTGTGCTGAGAGACGAACTCCATCCCTAGCTAAGCATGGAAGGGAAGTGATACTCTCACTCTCTTTTATAAGTGACACATAGGGTTCATAAAAATATATATATTGCTTAGATATATGGATCTGCACTCTATCTAACTGATAAAAAATGAATTCAGAAAGACACGAAAAATAAAACAGAACTGCCTGATCTAACTTTAGCACTGTATCTTTAACCTGAAATATAACGATAAACTTATCCTATTCTAAGGAAGTTGTGCATGCCTTTGGTTTGAGTAGATTGTTTGATTGTATTAAATTTAACATTTAGATTTATTTTTTCATTCAAATTTGGCTATAGTTAGATCACCTAACATATCACATTTTTTTCATTTATGTTCTTCTTCCATATGCGCTACCGACTTATGGTGTTTCCTTTGCAGCATCTGGTGCAAATGCTAGTTAAATTTAAATTAATAAATATATAATTATAAAAGCCTCATTTAGGGAAAATCCCATATGATTGTTGAGTATTAATGTTGATTGAGATTCTGCAAGTTTTAGTCAGAGATTCTGTTCACTCTTCTAATAAGAGTTTTCAAATACTTCCCATCCCACTGCAGAGAAAAATAGGTGATGTACTTTCATTTTAAAAGGGTTTGAAACTTACCTAGTATTTTCACTAGTATTCACGACATTTTTGGGCTTTGATTGGGAACAAACAGTGCTACCAACCAAAAATAGAGATGGTATCATCATTAAAATTTATGCTTATATTAAAGAGTATATTGGTTTTGTTTTTGATCCATTTTTATATTGAGAGTTTAATAAGTTTGCAGAATCTTATTTTTATTTCAATTATTAATTATTATAAAGATGGTAGGGGTTTTTATTATAAAAATAAATAAAATGACTCTACTATTGCATTTGCAGGTGCTCCTGGGAAACATGCAAGGCAAGGAAAGTGATAATGAAGAAATACTAAGAGTGCACTAAATTTATTTTATTTTATTTCAGTAAGTAGCTCTCTTGGAAATGGTTGAGCAATGGTATAAAACTTGCCTTACAGGAATTTATTATTTTATTCTTAACAGGAAGAAGGATGGGTGGTTTGGTGTGCCTCCAAGAAATGATTAAGTGCCGAGAAAACATCTAGTGATAGAGACTTTTCTGCAACTTTAGCTTGTTATGAAGTTGATCATAATAGTTCATTACCCGAATTAGATTCATTGGATATGAAGCTTCCTCAGGAACTATATCACCACCAATTTGGATACCAATTGCTGCAATTCTTGGGCTGCAATAGGAGATGGAGCCAACTCGAATTGTGAAAGCCAATAGTGGAGAAGATAATTATGTAGGTCACCAATAGATTGAGAATTGGCCTATATCATGTTGCCAGGACCTGTGTCAATTTTTCATCTTTTGTAAAACCTTCATGAAGACAGAATTTCCAATCAATTGTAAATTCAAATTCATATACATTATTACAATTCTTTTTTATCAAGGAAGCCAATTCCAATTATACAAGGGTATTGAAATTGTGGTTTAACCACTAGATATGAATTTAATTTCCACCATTTAATGTGATTGAAGCTTTGAATTTCTATGTTAGAGAGTAAACCCTCTTGTAGGATGGAGAAATCTAGAACATTTCTTTTTTGACTCATACTATGTCTTAAAATGAAGTTCCAACTGAGGATCTTGCATGTTCAAATGACGTGAATGCATTTTCAGAAAATATAAGTGTGTTGCCTTATTATTTTCAATGTTGCTTTCCAGAATTGTTTTTTCATTTAGATTTAAAATTACTTTGTTGTTAGTGTTGAAAATAATGGATTTATCTATTTTTTATTCTGTTGGTATCCATAAACAACAAAGATTTAAGGTAATTAAAATCATTATTTGTGAACTTTGAATGTGAAACTACTTTGAAAGAACATTCAAAATGATTTTATTTATTTTTTTTAAAATATTTTTTTATATTGTCTCTAGAGAGACAATAGTTTGAATTATGGACATATAGTCTCTATAGAGACAATATGTTTTTAATCTCAGCTATTGTCTCTAAAAAGACAAAAATGTAATTGTCTCTAAAGAGACACAAATGAAGTTGTCTCTAGAGAGACAAATGAAATTGTCTCTAGAGAGACAAATCAAATTGTCTCTTAATAGACAATAATTCTTGTCTTTATAGAGACAATAATAATATGTGTTCTATATTGTCTTTATAGAGACAAATTTTTGAGACATTATATTTTGAGACACCCGCTTAAAGACAATATTTAAGACAATACACAAGTTTTTTTTTGTCTTAAGTTAAGACAATTGACTCAAATATTGTATTAAATATTGTCTTAAAACCCCCTACATGTAGTAGTGTAACTAGAAGAAAATGGCAAGCCCCAAATTCTTAGTGTTTTTAGTCGGCTTTTAATTGGTCAATTAATGAGTGTAGTATTCATAACTATATATTATGAACTAGTTTTTTAATAATGACAGGGTCATTTTCATAATATTAGTTTTAATTTTGATGTTTTTTTTTTTTAAGCGATTTAGAAGGTTTAAAAATAACGTTACTTTTTTTTGTTTTTAAATTGAATTCCAAGAAATTTTACTATAAATACTTTAATCTAATGTATAGGTTTATTACTCAAAAATGCTGTCTAACACAAGGTGTTAAGATTTATTCGGATTTAAAAAAAATGAACAAGAATACAACCAAATCCCTTATAAAAAAATTCACAAACTCTTTTGCATGGAAAATGGAGTTTGATTTTCGAAACTATATTTTCTAAAAGTTAGATAAAGTAAATCACAATGAAAATTTAAATTAAAAAAATACTTCATCTCTTAAGTTTAAATAACAAAAATAGTTCAGGTTTATAGAAATATTTTTCGGAAAAATCACATCAGAAATTTTTTGTAGACGCGTTAGTGTGGTTCAAACTTGTCCTAACGATATGTCGAAAAAAAGTTTCTGATGTGATTTTTGCCAAAAATATTTTTATAAACTCAGATTATGGATCACAGAAGCTTAAATTCAAAAATACTTCATCTCATAAGTTGACACTATACTATCATATTTATTTTTTTTATAATATTTATTTTCTTAAATTTAAGTATAGTAAAAATGTAAATACACACAGTTATCAAGATTAGTGCTCTACAAAATCTAGAGGTTACACAAAATTTAGGTAGAAGGATTATTAATGCTTTTAATAGAACCTGGTTGTACATTTTTTTTTTTTCAGAATTTCGATAAAGTAAAACATGTTTTCAGAAGTTTGAACCCGCCACTACGAGAAGCACAATATGTGCCTCCACTGCTTTAGCAAAACTCATTTAACAACATCTAACAAAATTCTTAACTATAAAAATTGATTCTATTTTTAAAATAGAAGTTCTAAATATATAAATAGACTTTGTTATAATATCAAAAGTTAATATCATGGTTTACCAATATTACATACCAAAAAATCATGATTGGTTTATATAAAATTTATTAATATAATTTTTTTTTAATTAAACTATAATTCATTTATATAAAAATTGTTAATATAACATTTTTTAATTAATCAATTTAATTAAAGAAAAGAAAATGTATAATTATTTTTTGAGATAAATTTAAAATATTCTATATAAATAAAATCACCGCAATTTATCTAATAATTATTAATAATTAAATTAAAATTCTAAAATTCTATTGTAAAATAAATACATTTATTAACATTATTAAAAAATAATAATAAATATTAACATATTGTTTAAAAAGACTTTCGGAGAGATCACATCGAGTAATTATTCAGAGCCAACATTTCGAACCCTCTATTGTGCTTCATCATCAGGGCAAATGTGGAGAATCTGATCTAACCTCAACAATATATATAGGTGTAGATGCTCTAGAGAAAACCATAAGAAACCAAAATGAAAGGTGTTTACTTGGTCCCTTGCTCATGTGGAACACCCTATATTGGAGAAACGGGTTGTTCCATCAAGCAAAGGATCCAAGAGCATGCACCAGATATTAGGCATAATAGATCTCGTTCGTCTGCGTTAGCCGGGCATGCGTCTAATACTAAACACCACATATGTTTTGAAGACTCTCGTGTTTTAGCCAAAATTGAGCACTTCCGTCATAGGAAGTTTAGGGAGGCTTTAGAAATTGAGAAGCATGGTAAAAATATGAATAGGAACGAAGGTTCGAAAATTAGCAGAATTGGATCCCTGCTCTCCATTCCCAATTTTTATTTTTATTTTTATTTTTAAGACATTGTATATTCTTATATTTCCAATTTTACTTTATTTATTCATTCAATTTTTATTTTTATTTTATGTTTCCAATTTTATTTTGTTTATTCATTCAATTTTTATAATTATAATTATTATAATTTTTATTTTTTAAATGAGTCTGCTTTTTTATTCTCTTAAATTATTTATATATTACTTTTATTATTATTACTGAATTTATTAATTAATTAATTAATTTTTTTCTTCGACTTTTTGACTTTTCAAGGCTGAAACAAAAATGAAAGGGGTTTACTTGGTCTCTTGCTCATGTGGAACACCCTATTTTGGAAACGGGTCATTCCATCAAGCAAAGGATCCAAGAGCATGCGGCAGATATTACACATAATAGATCTCGTTCGTCTGCCTTACCCGAACATGCGTCTAATACTAAACACCACATATGTATTGAAGACTCCCATGTTTTAGCCAAAATCGAGCACTTCCATCATAGGAAGTTTAGGGAGGCTTTAGAAATTGAGAAGCATGGTAAAAATCTGAATAGGGATGAAGGTTGGAAAATTCGCTGCAACTGGATCCGTGCTCTCCATTCCTAAAATTATTATTATTATTATTATTATTTTTAAGACATTGCATATTCTTATATTTCCAATTTTAATTTATTTATTCATTCAATTTATTTATTTATTTTATTTTATGTTTCCAATTTTATTTTGTTTATTCATTCAAGTTTTATAGTTATTATTATTATAATTTTTATTTATTTATTTATTTATTTTTTAAATGAATCTTGCTTTTTGATTCCCTTAAATTTCTCTATAAATTTAGTAGTTCCGAACATCAACATTTATTACTTTTATTATTATTACTAATTTATTTATTAATTTACTTATTTATTTATTTAATTAAAAAAAAAATTATTTTATTTCTTTGACTTTTTGATTTTCCAACATTTCATTTTGGTTTCTTCTCGTTTTCTCTAGAGCATGTACACCTATATATATTGTTGAGGTTAGATCAGATTCTCCACATTTACCCTGATGAACCACAGTAGAGGGTTCGATACATTGGTTCCGAATAATTACTCGATGTAATCTGTCCAAAAAATTATTTTTAAAAAATATTAATATATTAAATCTAACATTATAATAAATAATAATAATAATAAATAAAAATCCATGTGATTCTCTCGGAAAACTAATCTCATCTAAATCTCACACTCATCTCATCAATAAAAGTACATCATAGTTTTATTGGAGAATATTTATTATGCGATCGCTTAAATTCTAAATGTGTTCTATTAAAATTAAATAGAATTCAGTTATATATTTCTAGGATATTAAATTAATATCTGAATTCAGCTATATATTTCTAGGTTATTCCGTTAATACCTGAGAAATGACTCCGAGAACCCCCAAAGAAACTTTCAGTGCATTAAGATCCTCGTCGGCTTCAGTGAGGCTCACACCCTTGGCATATCCCTCGTTCTGCGATGCAGGGACTACTAATCTCATACTCACAACAAATTCATGAACAGCGCTGCCCTTACAGAAGAGGCAACTACCGTGAGCACCAGTCCTTAGCATTGCACCTAGAGTTACACCCAACCAGTATGGCTAATGAGGCAACACAAGACCTTCTTTGGCAACGGCATCAATGAGATCCTTAAGAGTCACACCGCTCTCGAACGTCATCCTCATTCTGCTCTTGTCCAGAGACAATACGGTGTAGATGTAGTGTGATGATGATCAGACAGGACGCTCCACCAGGACATACAAGCTTAGGAATGCTGTGCGAGTAACGAGTCACAACTCTCATCTTCTGATTCTTCTGAACGGCCTCGGCAACGGAGGCCAGAAGTTTCTTTTCGGTGGCAGGATAGACAACTTGCACAGCCCTGCAGGTACTAAGGTCGGGGAACACACCATAAGCGTTAGAAACTGTACGGTTGGTAAATCCATCCGAACATTCAATGACGGGTCGGGTCCGGCTGGACTAGATTTCACAACAGGGGCGAACAGAAGGAAAGCATAGCACGAGATCACACACAAATGACCAATAACAGAGCGCACACACTACAGAAAATAGTTTGGGCAAGCGGAGCATGAGAACCACACGATCACTAGGGCGTTCAGGTAGGAGGAATCGCTGATCTCATCTATTGACGTCACCTCTCTCGCAAGTTGCGGACATGAGTTTCTGGTTATTTAATACAAGTTTTTGACTGGGCCATGTATCCGTTTTTACGATTGAGTAATTCGGACCACGATGAGTTACTCATCAGAAAAACGGGTTTATAAAAGCCATGGCTGGTAATTCGGACCAGAATTACTCATCAGAAAAACGGGTTTATAAAAGCTATGGCTGGATGTATGGCTCATCGGGTACTATGTGAAAGTTGTATTAAATAATGAATAGGTTAGGAAATATTGCTCAGTTTCCGTTTAGATCCGTGGTTTGATAGGAGTTGTTTTGGATTTTCTAGCACGGGAATGAAAGGAAAATTTTGAAGTAACATTTTGATTTGTGTTTATTAATGTATTTTTAAGTATATGTTAATAATATATATTAAAATATAATATATTTTTTTTATATAATATTAAAATATTTTATTTTAATAATTAATTATATATATAGATATATATGAAGTTGATATCTATATAAATTAGTTAATATAGATTTTCAAATAGTTTATTTAAATTTCTTATTGAAATATTTTTGGAAAATATAAGATTTAAATAATTTAATGAGAATTTTTTACTTTTAATTACTTTATAATATATTCAATTTCTTTTATACAAAATATTATTTTTCTATTATTCAGTGATAAAGCAAGCTTCTAGGCTCAAAGATATAAATTTTAGTTCTATATAATTTTTACTGGTTAGGGGGATTCTAGGCACTTGTGCTCAGGATATTGGAAATATTAATCCTAACCACTGCGTTAAACACCCTGATAGCAGCCATACTTGTGAGAAGTATATTTGTAGGTTGCATCTTTGTTTGAAGATGGAAGGACTGAAGCTAGAACAGAAGTATCGCCCGAACCATTAACAACACATCTAAAAGGATTGAAGCCAGAACAAACGCGAACCATTACACAACACATCACAGAGGTTAAGGAATTTAATGAACTTTAGCAAATACGGGCAAGCATTTACTGCCCCAACTATTGCCCATACTCCATAAACACCTGCGCTATATTACTGTCCACACTCAACAACAACAACATATTAATTATTTTGCTATGTCATGTATTAATGTCAAATTGTATGTTGAGATAAATATGAATGTAAAAGTCATTTTGTATTAGGAAGAGTCTCTGAGGTAGGTAGGAGAAAATCGTGGAGCAAATTTTGGTGGGCGTCTGAAAACAACAGTTACTCTGTTTTATTGTGTGTTATTCGGCAACCCCCGGTCAAGTGTAAATCACTATAAACCTTTGTTTTTACTTGTGAATGAGCCCAGTCTCATATGAATGTATTTTCATGGATTTGAATTTAATACTAAGTTTTATTGTGTTGCTCCAAGCTTACTCTGTTTTTTCCGTGAGTGAATTTTGTGTTTTATTAACCCTCTGAATGTATTTTCATGGATTTGAACTTAATACTAAGTTTTATTGTGTTGCTTCAAGCTTACTCTGTTTTTGCAGTGAGTGAAGTCTGTGTTTTATTAAGGCTCTGTATAGCTGCGCTAAATCTAACTGGGCGAAATCTAGCTGCACAATTCGTGAAACAACTTCCCTCTACCTCTCCCCTCTGCCTCTCCGCATAAATTCTATTTTTCTAACATGGTATCATAGCGGGTTAAACTCTGTTAATGTAAAAACAAGTGTTTTTACTAGTAGTTAAAATTATTTTTAGGGTAGATTATTTTTAGCATATTTACCAGCAGGTAAAGAGTTTTTTTTCTTATACTCAGAAATGCAAACATCAAGAGTAATCCTCAAATACCTAGTTTAATGGAAAAAATTATGATTATTGGGCTATTACAATGAAGGCCCTGATTTCTTATCAAGACATTTGGGATTTGCTAGAGAATGGTTTTCAAGAACCAAAATATGTATCAGCATACAATGTCATGTCTCAAGTAGAAAGAGATTTGTTAAGAGACAACAGGAAGAAGGATGCAAAAGACCTTTTCTACATTTTTCAAGCAGTTCATGAAAGTGTTTTCCCAAGGGTTGCAGCAGCAACGAAGTCTAGGCAAGCATGGGACACCCTCTAGACAGCTTACCAAGGCATGGCAAAAGTCAAGACAACAAAGCTGCAAATGTTGAGAAGAGACTTTGAAACACTTTGTATGAAAGAGCCTGAGAATGTAAATCAGGTCTCATGGTGATACACTTGAAGAAATAAGAATAGTTGAGAAAGTTTTCAGTAGTTTGCGAGCAAGGTTTGATGCCATTGTTGTGGTCGTAGAAGCTCGACAATTGATCCTCACAGTTCTCAGTGGATGAGTGTTGGCCGGATAAATCGATCTTGCAGACAAGGCCAATCTCTCTAGTATCAGAAGATAGTCTAGCAACAAACGGACAAACAAACCTATCTTTCTCTAGACATATGTGATTTATAAGTAAATACTACAAAGGTGTTAAGATCCTACCTTAGATCCAACGCTTGTTCGTAGTAGTCATCCTTCAATTGTTCGAAAGAGTTATCTTTAAAGACTTACAATCACAAATAAGCAAACATTAAATAGCACCTGCATAGTAAGTATTATAAATCATGCCTATTATGGTGATCAAGGAATCCATAAAATAAACCATGAGTCAACAGCTTATTGAGAAAAACAAACTTATTTGTATTAACTTTGAAGTAGAAGAACCTCACAACCTTTTCAACCTTGATATTGAACAAGCTCTTCCTGGGGTCCGAAACAGGAATTTCCTTTACTTTGACAAGCCTTGCACTCTTCCAAATGATATCTTAGAGGTATGTAATCACTCCTCATAAAAGCTCAACTAAAGAAGACTAAGTTCCAACAGCATTTCACCTCAAAAATATTCAGCTTCTAACCTCCCAAGTAACCAGCCCAATGCTTCATTTTATAGTGCAGAGGAGGAGGTTACAGGTCCACCTATGAAGGGATAGAATCCTCCTTCAAAGGGATAAGCTCCTCACATCAAGTGGTTAGCTCCTTAAGGTATGGGATGCATGAACCTTAAGAGAGCGAACTTGTCACCACAAGATTCCTTCCAGAAGCTTCTAGAAATGACTGAAAGTAAGTTTTTCAGAATGTACTCGCGCCTTTTTAACTTTTACAGGGGTCCGCACCCATCACACAGAGATAGAGCGGTCAGGTGTGTAGGGGACATGACCATTAGGTGCGGGACCGCAGGTAATGCAAAGAGAAAGTGTGGAACCAGAGTTTTAAAGACTTTTGAGGGATTTCTCTTGTTTTCAAGGCTTGATATGAGGAACTGAGGCTTAAGACTTGCAAAGGAGGAAAGTATGAGTGGTAATGGACTCACACAAATTGCAGAATGTCAAGGTGACAATTTTTAGTGCAACAGATTGCCCCCTAAAGTGCGAAGTCTGTAATAGATGAAGATAGAGTCTGTCATTTATGAAGAGTGAAGTACTTTATCATTTCAAGGATCATCTTGTGGACACCCCAGTCGGAACCTGTAAAAACATTCAATGCAAAATATATATATGTAGACATATCATCGTTGAGGTAGGCATTCCCATACTCAGATCAAAACTGACTAAATTGTTATGATACATGTTTAGTCAATTTAGTGTTCCTAAATTGATATCATTAATTGTCAACCCGGGGCTCGTAAGCTGATGAAGTGAAGGTGTACTATATGTACTTAAGCAACCTCTTAGAGTCTTTTTGTCGTTTGGGGTGTTGTTTGTGGTTAATTTATCTTCCTAAGATGAAATGGAGTTTTTATAAACAGATGAGTGAGTGTGTGTGTAAGGTGATTTCTAGATGAGTGAGTGTGTGTTACAGGTGATTTCTAACTACCTTCTAAACTGCAAAGAAAAAGCTTGAAAGAAATAAATAACTTGAAATGAACTGAAAGCAAAGAACCACTTTCTAATGGCACTAGACACCATTCATGCTGCTGCAAATAAAAGGTAAGAAAATCACTTTAAAAACCAATGATAATGTTTATCTCTTCCTAACTCTCTGCTTCCAACATATGGTACTATGTAAAACACGATTAGGAAGTAGTTAGAGATGAGTTTAAAAAGTGATCAAAAATGAGAAAAATCTACTTTAAAGACTAGTTATAATGTTCAGCTCTTCCTAACTCTATGCTTCCAACATATGGTACTATGTAAAGCACGATTAGAAAATAGTTAAAGATTAGTCTAAAAAGCACTCAAAGCCAGCTGTGATTTATTAGTATTCTGATCTCTAAAAGATGAACAATTTACGATAAAGAGACCATCAATATGTTAGCAGACAACTTTGAGAAACTAAACTAGAAATCAGCTATGAAAATAAAGTAAAGGCAGCAACTTTGAATCTGTCAACTGAAAATACCATCAGATATAAAGCAAATACACAAAGACAAAAACAATCCCAGGTTAAAAACCTGCAAAAGAACAATACTGATCAGTTTAAAATAAAGGCTGGAAATGAAATGACATGAAATCAAATGGTATGCTATTATACATGATGAAAGAAATAAAGATTGCTGAAAGCATGAAAATGAAACCAAACACTATGTACACGGGCTGTCACAGATGGGGGCCCTCCATCCACGCAGCCAACTTGAAAGATCAGCTACTAAAAGGTGAACAGAACAGTCTTCTTTTATAAAAACAACATGTCAAAAATACAGTGAAAAGTGCTGTAGGAACAGCCTTCTTAAAACAGAGTTTTTATACAAAATCAGCGCAGCAATTACAATAATCCAAAAGCTAATCTACAAGCGTTAGCACACGCTTATTTATAAGCACAGAGGCAACTACTCTCTGCGTGAACTAAGCAACTACAGCTTAACCTATTAACTACGCAGCAATACGCAGTCATAGCTAACTAGCTTGTGCAGCAAACACGTAGGTAAATCCGTGCACTTTTAAGGGAAACGGTCATCATGGGAGACAAATCTATGCTTGGATCCTGTCTTTAGCTGTCCTCGTGGCATGGAAGAGGTGCCAGCTACAGTTCCGTGTCCCAACTGCTCACGGCTCCCGTGCCACCGTTCAGAACTTGACCGTTTGACCGAGGGAATACCTGCGTTGACCAAGGGCATACGTGACTGGTTTGGCTCAACCAATAGCATACAATCCATGTGTACATCCAACCCAACATGCCCATGTGGCTCGTTCCTTGAGAAGACACGTGGAGCATATCAAACAACAAAAAGGCTGCGGAATCTCTGAACAGCTGCGGAATCGCTGAATGGCTGCGGAATTGCCAGACAGCTGCGGAATCTCTGTAAATATGTCAAAATCTAAACAAAACAGTCACACATTAGCAAAGTTCACTTGATCATGCTTAAAGACATCTAATGCAATGATTTGGGTAGGTTTACAAGGAAAATAAGGCAAAAGAGAGAGATAAGTGAGGAAAAGTTGTAGGTAATGATGGATAATCAAGTGCAAGTTAGAAGCTCTACATACCCCCACTACGAGGGTGTTGCATGTCCTCATGCAACGAAAACATTGTTTAATCCACCTGCTGAGATGCCTCTGCTAAGACATCTAGTCTTCTCTTCTTCCTTTGTGTGGCCACATTGACTCTTGGTCTTTTCATCAAACATCTGAATTTTAAATTGATCAAAGCTCTGTTTAACTTCCTGCATCTCTTCTTGAGCTTTTTTTTTTCCTTTTGCCAAAGGCCCATATGAAGCATGGTATTATCTTGGACCATCTTGTCCACATTGCTCTGTTCCTTCAGTCTTTCATTTTCTTGTTTGATGTGGCGATTTAGTACCTCTAGCTCAAATACTTCTTGCTTCAGTGATTGAACTTGCTGTTCAAGAGGTAGAACAGTGCTTGGACCAGCGACAGCTTGTTCTAATGTTTCCAAATAGTTATATACTCTTTGCTGGTCCGGGTCAATCTCTGGTGACTTCTTTGGACTAGGCTCATGCTCAAATTCGGATCCATGTTCAGATTCAGGTTCATGCTCAAAAGGACTTTCCTCACGTGGAGGACTAGTCTCAACATACTCAGCGTGTGGAGGGCTTTTCTCAAAGTCAAGTCTTGTAGCAACCTTTTCAGGTGTGCTCAAGTCAATGATGAGTGACTTTTTACCCTTTGTGGCCCCCACTTTATCTTGTATCCTTCTGCTCCTTCTCACGGTGGTGATGCTCTGTTTTTCTTTTTGTGCCTTTTGCTTTTGTTTTTCCACCTTCTTGGAAAGGGCAGTCTCATGGAGTTTGGCCATTCTTTGTGCTAAGGGCTGAGTGTCTTCTTCGCTGGAATTTTCAGGAGTAAGGTAGGATTCTTGGGCTATGGCTTTTCCTTTATCTTTCTTTTGTTTCTTCTTACTCTCCTTTCTCTTTTGAGCAGCTTCTTGGACAAGTTCTGAAAGGGTTTCTGTAATGATTCCTTGGACTGTTTGATCAATGTCTACAGCAGGTTCAGGGTCAACTTCATGTTCAGAATGATGGCCAACATTTTCTTCTTCAACAAGGTCCTCGATAGTTTCTTCTTGGACAACAGTTTCTGGGGTAACCTCTTCTCTTTTTCTTCTACTCTTTCTAGGCACAGAGGTTTCTCTTGCATCTTCGAAGTGGTTTCTCACAAGAAATCTTTCCCAGGTATCCCTTTTTGCTTTCAACTGTTCTTCAACTAGCATTTTAACAAGCCCATGATGATACAGATGTGGCTCAATGTTTCTTGGGTTCCTTTGGACAATTGAACACATTTTTCTAAGACTTGAGAGTAGAAAATATGGAAGGTTAATATCATCTCCTAAGAAATGCATCATGATTTTGGCATGGTAAAATATAAAACTCCAAACCTTCCCTCACAAGTAAAGAATTTTTGCACTAATAAAAGTAAAGTTGTCCATTCTTCCTTGACATAAGTAACAGGAATCCCTTTTGTAAAAATGCTGGTATCCATACCTGTATTCTTTAAAATTTGCTTCCACTGTTGATCTTGTACTGACCGGTTTTTAAACCATCTTTCTCCAGTTTGTGGGAGTGAAGTGGCTTGTGCTATGCTGCTCTTAGTGACTGTAAACTTTAAATCCCCTATCTCCACTTGATTGTCTTTGTCTCCAAAAGATCGTGCAAAGGCCTTCGTAACCTCTTTGTGGTAACCTCTGAATTTCTGGATGCATTGAAGCCAGTTTGCTTTCTGTAATGCTTCTTTAACTTGAGGATATCCCTCCAGAAATTTTGAACCCTCTGGTTCTGCCCTTAAGAGTTTACCCATTGGCTCTATGGCTCTGTTCTAAAACTTTTGGAAAAAAGGTTACACGGCTTCAACAGTGGCCTTAACACAGTAGATTTACGGCTCTAATGTAACAGCCGTAACATACTTTCACTGGTAATCAAAATTAGTAGAGAGGAAGTAGTAAAACAGAGTATGGCTAAGGTAGCAGCGTAGTGAGCACAGCGGAATAAGGGAACTGTGGAAATGAAACAGCGTGAATGGAATGATACGAGCGTAGGAGGGTTATGAAATGATGGGTAGAAACGGTTAGGTCCTTAGGTATCGGTCATGAATTTACACTTGGCTGCGGGATTATGACGTAGAGAGACGTAGTACAGTAGTCTACGTCACTTAGGTACAAAAACCTTAATGGAGGAGCAGCCGTAATGGAGTTTCAAAATCGTGATGAACAGGATCGATAAGTTTGGGGAATACGTGGATTTTTGGTCGCATGATGGGAAAGACTGGTAATCATTACATTAAATGGAAAAAAACATAATCCCGGAAACTTTGCAAAATGATATAACCGTAGGTTTAAGATTTAGATCATACCTCATATCCGCGCTTGGATTGCTATTGATCATTTGCCACTAACCCTTCATTTTTTTATTGCTGTTGCATGACTCTTTTCCACTTATTGTTGATGACTTCTGAACTGTAAATTTTTCAAACAGACTGTGTTTTTTTTTTTATGCAGGTGCAGAGAGCTGCGGAATTGCTGAATGGCTGCAGAATTGCCAGACAGTTGCGGAAACTGCAGTGGTACTCTCCGGCTGCACAAAACAACTTTAGCAATCTAAAAAAATGACTTTATTGGTGGAATGAAATGTAATGAATGGATGGATGGAAAGAAATGAGGTGGAGTGAGAGTGATTAAATGAATGAGATGGTGGATGAAGTGGCTGTTAATGATGAAATGGGATGGAATAAGGAAGAAAAAGAGATTTTTTTTTATAGAAAATATGGGGTGTCAGGTGGCCTTGATTTTCACCTCAGATTTTCTGTATAGGACTGCCAATCAGAGACTGGTTTTCAGGCCTATACATTTATTTTTTTTCTTTTTTTTTTTCAAAAACCAAAGCTTAGGCTGATGGAGGAGAAGAATCCTTCTCCACCAACCTGATTGCAGAATCTTCTTTAAACAACTTGACAAACTCTTCTTTTGAGAATGGCTTTTGGTAGATTTTCAAGCGATGGCCATTCACAATAAGAGGAGTATGAAATTCATCAATAGTTTTCACTCGAACTGCTCCATTGCTAAAGACTTCATCAATCTCATATGGCCCAAGCCAATGAGTTTGAAACTTTCCTTTGAAGTCTTTGAACTTTGAATCAAACAATAGAGCCCAATCTCCTTTCTGAAACTTTCTTTCTTTGATATGACGATCATGCCATTTAGATCTTTGGTGCTGAACTAGATCGGTCCTTAGAATTGCATCTTGTCTTATTTCATCTAGCTCATTTAGCTGGTCCATTCTGTGTTTTTGGGCTTCTGAGAGGCTCATTCCCAATTGGACTGCCATCTTGAAGGTCTTGATTTGAAACTCAATGGGGAGCAGGACTTCCTTCCCATAAACAAGTTCATAGGGAGAATGTCCTGTTGTGTTCTTCCATGTAGTTCTATAGGCCCATAAGGCTTCAGGAAGCCTTTCCGCCCAATCTCTTCTATGAAGATGAACAGTCTTGGTGATAATGCCTTCAAGAACTTTATTGGTAGATTCCACTTGGCCATTTGATTGTGGATGGTATGGAGTAGATGTTATGTGCTTGATCTTATATTCCTCCATCAGCTTCTCCATCAATTTAGATGTAAACTGGCTGCCCTGATCTGTCACAATTTCCCCTGGGACACCAAAACGAGTGAAAATATCCTCAAAAAGAAATTGAACAACTGAATTTTCAGTGGCAGAAGGCAATGCTTTCGCTTCTACCCACTTAGTAACATAATCAGTACAAACCAGTATATACTTCTTTTGCTTTGATGGTGGATTAATTGGTCCAACGAAATCTAGAGCTCATTTCTCAAAGGGTTCGATGCATACCTGAGGCTGTAGTGGCATTTCATTTGAAGGAGTTGGTCTCCCAACTCTTTGGCAGATGTCACACCTTCTAACATACTGCTTTGCATCTTTAAAGAGAGAAGGCCAATAATATCCTAGAGAAAGGATTTTATAGGCTGTCCTCTTGTCAGCAAAGTGCCCGCCGCATGGTTCATCATGACATGCCTTAAGAATGTCAGGCATTTCATCTTCCCGAACACACCTTCTGATTATACAATCTGGCCCTGTTTTGAACAATTCATTAGAAATCCAAGAAAAATGTGAACTCTCCTGAATGATTTTCCTTTTTTCATTAGGAAATAAGTGTAGAGGTAGCTTCCCTGTAACCAGATAATTAGCCATATCTGCATACCAAGGAGTTTTGGTAGTCACTGCAAACAAGTATTCATCTGGAAACTTATCTTCTACTGGAGAATCTTCATTAGTGTTTTGGATTCTAGACAAGAAATCAGCTACTGTGTTTTGTTTTCCAGGTCTATCTAACACAGTAATGTTGAATTCTTGTAAGAGTAAAAGCCATCTTGTAACTCTACCATTAGCAACAGGTTTGTTCATTAAATATCTTATGGCAGAGTGATCAGTATGGACAAAGGTTTCATAGCCGGTTATGTAGTGTCTAAACTTATTAATCGCATGTACCACAGCTAAGAACTCTTTTTCTGTAACAGTATAATTTAACTCAGTGGGAGTCAAATTTTTACTGGTGTAATAAATGGCATAAGGGATCAAATCCTTTTGTCCCAAAACAGCTCCTAGAGCTGTATCTGAAGCATCAGTAGAAATGTGGAAAGGGAGTTTCCAATTTGGCCCCCTTAAGATAGGTGCTTCAGATATTCTAGTCTTTAAAGCTTCAAAAGCAGATTGACACTCAGGATCCCACTTGAACTCACAGTCTTTGGTAAGCAATTTGAAAAGAGGAGATGCTATCTTAGTGAAGTTTTCAATAAATCTTCTGTAATATCCAGTAAACCCAAGAAAACTTCTAACATCTTTCTGGCAATTTGGAACAGGTAACTTAGAGATGACTTCAACTTTGGATCTATCAACCTTAATCCCATCTCCTGAAATATGATGTCCTAAAACAATCCCTTCAGTAAACATCATAAAACACTTTTCATGACTTAAAGAAAGATTTGTTTCCTTACATCTTATCAGTACTTTTTCCAAATTTTCCAAAGCTTCTTCAAATGTATTACCATAAACTGTGAAATCGTCCATGTATACCTCTACACAATCATGAATCAGATCTGAAAAGATTCCTAGTACAGCCCTTTGAAATGTAGCGGGTGCATTGCACAATCCAAAAGGAAGTACTCGGTAGGCAAAAGTTCCCCAAGGACAAGTAAATGTGGTTTTGTCTTGATCTTCAGGTGCTACCTGAATTTGATTATACCCACTAAAACCATCGAAGAATGAGAAATACTTTTTACCTGCTAAAGTGTCTAGTACCTGATCAATAAAAGGTAGAGGGAAATGATCCTTTAAGGTTGCCTTGTTCAATTCTCGATAATCAATGCAAACTCTCCATTTACCATTCTTTTTGGGCACTATAACCAAGGGAGAAACCCATTGGCTATCTGAAATGGGGTAAATGAAGTTTACCTTGAGCAATTTCTGAAGTTCTTCTTTCACGATTTCCCTAAGGTTTGGATTCATCCTTCTTTGTGGTTGCCTAATAGGTCTGCTGTTTTCTTCAATATAGATGTGATGAATACAAGTCTTAGGATCGATTCCTTTCATGTCAGTGTATTCCCATGCAAAGGCAGTGGAATGTTTTTGCAACAGTTTAGTTAATTCTTCTTGTTGTGGTCTTTCCAAGTTTTTGTTAATGTTCAATGTTTTTTCTGGAAGGATTTCAACTGTAGAACTACCAAACTCTTCCATTGAGAAGAGAGACATCTGTCTAGAGGAGAGATATTCAATGTCTGCATCTAACTGAAACTGTGTAGAGTCATATTCTAAAGGTATTTCAAAATTTTCTAATGTATTTAGAATTTGACTATCCTCACTGATTTCAGAGATGGTTAGAACAGGTTGAATAGTATCCTCATCATCAACCCACTCATCTTCTCCTATTTCTGTTATTGCCTTTGCTGGAGGATACAAGTTGAATTTCTTGGTAGAATTACCATCTGATATATACATGTCCCCAGACCTACAACTTATGAAAGCATCAGCTGTGGCCAGCCAAGGTCTTCCTAAGATAAGAGGATGTCCTCCTAGATTTTTCTTGGGAGTTAGAATCATAAAATCAACTGGATATTCCCAAGAATCTAGGGAGACTGGAATATCTTCCAATACACCATCAGGTTTAATGATTGATCTATCTGCAAGTTGCAGCAAAGTAGGTGTAAAGAGAAGGTTAGGAAGCTTTAACTGATCCATGGTCTGTCTACTCATGATGTTGATAGCGGCTCCTAAGTCAATCAAAGTATTTGGGATTTCAACCCCATTAATATGAGTTTTGACAATAGGGCTACCGGGATCTACATACTTTTGCATGGTAATCTTACCCATCATAATGTCTGCAATTTTTCCAACTAGATGTATCCTTTTGGTATCTCTGGTTCTTTTTACTGTTTTCTTCAAACTCAACTCCTTTATTGTCTTTGCTAGAATGGGAATTTCCTTAATGGCTTGTAACAAGGGAATCTTGATACAGACATTCTTCAATTCATCTAGAAAACTATAGTCAGGCAACCAAATTTGCTTTTCCACTCCTTTGTCAATTTGTAATCTTTCAGGAAAAGGAGGTGTAGCTAAAGATGTAGGTTGCTCAACTATGGGAGTTGTAGAGGTTGATTCTTTTTCTTTTTCTTTTTGGATATTTTGGTCTTGAAGTAATACTTCAGAACCCTTATTGACTTTGAGAGATTCTTCCTCAGAAATGCTTGGTTGTTGAACACTTGTAGAAGGTTGATCTAGGATTCTACCTGATCTGAGTTGTACTTCATTGAGAGGAACAACCATATAGGTAGGGAATGGTTGACCTTCCATCATGTAAGCATTTTGAGGGTTCCTATTATTTGGATTTGGTAATGGCTGAGAGGGAAGTTGATTTGACTTCTGCTGGGATTGAAGCGAGAGTTGAGAATTTTGATTTTGTGGAGGAGGTTGTTGTTGTTGAGGGTATGGCAATGATAGTTGTTGACCTTGATTTGGAAGTTGTGGAGCTTGCTGATTCTGAAATGATGGAGGATATTGATAGAATTGAGCAAGTCTCCCATAAGGATTTTGCATGCTTTGCATCCATGCTTGAAAAGCATTTTGAGGTTGAGGCCAAGGTTGTTGCCAAGGATTCCAATTTGGTTGGGGTTGAAAATTCATAGAGTTGTTAAACCCTTGATTCTGTTGCCCTTGCCAAGGTCTCCTTGCAACAAAACAAAGAGATTCGAGAGTATTTGGATCCTCTTGAAAGATTGCTTTGAGGCCAGGAATTGAAGGACAATCCTTGGTCTCATGAGTTTCTGAGCAAATTACACATGTTTCTACAACGTGTGCATCCAAGGGACATTCCCTTAAAGCATGTTTCTTTCTACATTTAGGGCAAAAGATGGCCAAAGCCTCAGCTTCTGCTTTTTGTTTATTGTGAATCTTAAGGGTATCTAGTTGTTCACTAAGACTCCCTAAGATGTCAGTTTTGAATTCATCAAGCATATTGCCGATTTCAGCCCTACTTACTGATCCTGTTGCAGATTTATTTGCTCTAAGGAGAGATGGATCTCTAGGCCCTTTTTGAGTTTTTGATTTGCCCCTTGAGAGATGGATACAGAGTTCTGCTATATCATTGAGTGAAAGTTGAGAAATATCCCCTTTCCCCATCATGTTTAAGATATCTATCCATTCATCCCTAATGGCTTTTAATAAGAGGGCTTTTAAGGTCTCTTCATCCAAGCTACTCATTTTTGCTCTTTTCAAGTTATATTGAAATCTTTCAAGTAAATCTTCTAAGCTCTCATCTTCTCTTTGCATCATTTTAAATACCTCGTCCTTGTGATTAGTAGGCATACAATAGTCCAAATACCTATCCAAAAAGGTTTGTTTCATTTCATCCCAAGACCTAATGGATTGAGTGAGTAACCCCATGAACCATTTCAAAGCTTGATCTTTTAGTGTTGAGGGGAACAATTTGAGTTTCTGAGTATCATCCAGATAGTCATAAGTTCGACACACAACTTCAAATTCAAATAAAAATGTTTCAGGGTCCTCAGTTCTTAACCCATGGAAATTTGGGAGGACAGATGGTGATATGTTTTTCATAGTGGCTCGGGAATCCTCATTAACAATGGGAAACCCAAATGAATTATCCCCATCTCTATTTCCTCCTCCAAGGGGACCTCTACCTCCATTATTGTTGTTGTTGTTTCCTCCTCCTCCTCTACCTCTACCTCTACCACCTCCTTCTTCCTCTGCCATGATGGTTCTCCTAGGGATTTCAAAATCTTCTGGTTCCTCTACAAAAGGTGAATGAGAAGAGATTTCTCCTTCTTCTTCAGGTGATTCTACTTCCTCAATTACAATTGGTCTTTCTGTAGGAGAAAGAGAAGAGTCTCTTCCTGGTTCAAATTCAATAGAAGGTGTGGGAGACTCAACTCTTGGCTCTTGAATTCCAGGAATTCTAGGACTAGGAGTGTCGGTTGGAGATAAGGGAGGTGTCTCTTGTCTATCCCTTGAAGCAGATGGACTTGTAAAAATTGAACTTCGAGCTCTAGCTAAAAACCTTCCCCTAGAATCTCTAGCTCTATGCATGTCATTTTTTTATTATTTTTCTTCAAGTCAAGTTAATAGTTCTTTTTCTGATCTTCCAGGTCACTCTAGGTGCAATAAGAGAGCATACTCAAGAAACTACTAAATCAATAACTTTCTCTTTTCTGATCCTCCAGATCACTTTGAAGTGCAAGAGGAGAGCATACTTTGATAGGTTATCAACTTCTTTCCTTGAAATTTTATGTTTTTTTTTTTCTCTAAGAATATGGCTACTTAATTTCACTTCCCCGGCAACGGCGCCAAAATGTTTAGTCAATTTAGTGTTCCTAAATTGATATCATTAATTGTCAACCCGGGGCTCGTAAGCTGATGAAGTGAAGGTGTACTATATGTACTTAAGCAACCTCTTAGAGTCTTTTTGTCGTTTGGGGGTGTTGTTTGTGGTCAATTTATCTTCCTAAGATGGAATGGAGTTTTTATAAACAGATGAGTGAGTGTGTGTGTAAGGTGATTTCTAGATGAGTGAGTGTGTGTTACAGGTGATTTCTAACTACCTTCTAAACTGCAAAGAAAAAGCTTGAAAGAAATAAATAACTTGAAATGAACTGAAAGCAAAGAACCACTTTCTAATGGCACTAGACACCATTCATGCTGCTGCAAATAAAAGGTAAGAAAATCACTTTAAAAACCAATGATAATGTTTATCTCTTCCTAACTCTCTGCTTCCAACATATGGTACTATGTAAAACACGATTAGGAAGTAGTTAGAGATGAGTTTAAAAAGTGATCAAAAATGAGAAAAATCTACTTTAAAGACTAGTTATAATGTTCAGCTCTTCCTAACTCTCTGCTTCCAACATATGGTACTATGTAAAGCACGATTAGAAAGTAGTTAAAGATTAGTCTAAAAAGAACTCAAAGCCAGCTGTGATTTATTAGTATTCTGATCTCTAAAAGATGAACAATTTATGATAAAGAGACCATCAATATGTTAGCAGACAACTTTGAGAAACTAAACTAGAAATCAGCTATGAAAATAAAGTAAAGGCAACAACTTTGAATCTGTCAACTGAAAATACCATCAGATATAAAGCAAATACACAAAGACAAAAACAATCCCGGGTTAAAAACCTGCAAAAGAACAATACTGATCAGTTTAAAAGAAAGGCTGGAAATGAAATGACATGAAATCAAATGGTATGCTATTATACATGATGAAAGAAATAAAGATTGCTGAAAGCATGAAAATGAAACCAAACACTATGTACACGGGCTGTCACAGATGGGGGCCCTCCATCCACGCAGCCAACTTGAAAGATCAGCTACTAAAAGGTGAACAGAACAGTCTTCTTTTATAAAAACAGCATGTCAAAAATACAGTGAAAAGTGTTGTAGGAACAACCTTCTTAAAACAGAGTTTTTATACAAAATCAGCGCAGCAATTACAATAATCCAAAAGCTAATCTACAAGCGTTGGCACACGCTTATTTATAAGCACAGAGGCAACTACTCTCTGCGTGAACTAAGCAACTACAGCTTAACCTATTAACTACGCAGCAATACGCAGTCATAGCTAACTAGCTTGTGCAGCAAACACGTAGGTAAATCCGTGCACTTTTGAGGGAAACGGTCATCATGGGAGACAAATCTATGCTTGGATCCTGTCTTTAGTTGTCCTCGTGGCATGGAAGAGGTGCCAGCTACAGTTCCGTGTCCCAACTACTCACGGCTCCCGTGCCACTGTTCAGAACTTGACCGTTTGACCGAGGGAATACCTGCGTTGACCAAGGGCATACGTGACTGGTTTGGCTCAACCAATAGCATACAATCCATGTGTACATCCAACCCAACATGCCCATGTGGCTCGTTCCTTGAGAAGACACGTGGAGCATATCAAACAAGAAAAAGGCTGCGGAATCTCTGAACAGCTGCGGAATCGCTGAATGGCTGCGGAATTGCCAGACAGCTGCGGAATCTCTGTAAATATGTCAAAATCTAAACAAAACAGTCACACATTAGCAAAGTTCACTTGATCATGCTTAAAGACATCTAATGTAATGATCTGGGTAGGTTTACAAGGAAAATAAGGCAAAAGAGAGAGATAAGTGAGGAAAAGCTGTAGGTAATGATGGATAATCAAGTGCAAGTTAGAGGCTCTACATACCCCCACTACGAGGGTGTTGCATGTCCTCATGCAACGAAAACATTGTTTAATCCACCTGCTGAGATGCCTCTGCTAAGACATCTAGTCTTCTCTTCTTCCTCTGTGTGGCCACATTGACTCTTGGTCTTTTCATCAAACATATGAATTTTAAATTGATCAAAGCTCTGTTTAACTTCCTGCATCTCTTCTTGAGCTTTTTGTTTTCCTTTTGCCAAAGGCCCATATGAAGCATGGTATTATCTTGGACCATCTTGTCCACATTGCTCTGTTCCTTCAGTCTTTCATTTTCTTGTTTGATGTGGCGATTTAGTACCTCTAGCTCAAATACTTCTTGCTTCAGTGATTGAACTTGTTGTTCAAGAGGTAGAACAGTGCTTGGACCAGCGACAGCTTGTTCTAATGTTTCCAAATAGTTATATACTCTTTGCTGGTCTGGGTCAATCTCTGGTGACTTATTTGGACTAGGCTCATGCTCAAATTCGGATCCATGTTCAGATTCAGGTTCATGCTCAAAAGGACTTTCCTCACGTGGAGGACTAGTCTCAACATACTCAGCGTGTGGAGGGCTTTTCTCAAAGTCAAGTCTTGTAGCAACCTTTTCAGGTGTGCTCAAGTCAATGATGAGTGACTTTTTACCCTTTGTGGCCCCCACTTTATCTTGTATCCTTCTGCTCCTTCTCACGGTGGTGATGCTCTGTTTTTCTTTTTGTGCCTTTTGCTTTTGTTTTTCCACCTTCTTGGAAAGGGCAGTCTCATGGAGTTTGGCCATTCTTTGTGCTAAGGGCTGAGTGTCTTCTTCGCTGGAATTTTTAGGAGTAAGGTAGGATTCTTGGGCTATGGCTTTTCCTTTATCTTTCTTTTGTTTCTTCCTACTCTCCTTTCTCTTTTGAGCAGCTTCTTGGACAAGTTCTGAAAGGGTTTCTGTAATGATTCCTTGGATTGTTTGATCAATGTCTACAACAGGTTCAGGGTCAACTTCATGTTCAGAATGATGGCCAACATTTTCTTCTTCAACAAGGTCCTGGACAGTTTCTTCTTGGACAGCAGTTTCTGGGGTAACCTCTTCTCTTTTTCTTCTACTCTTTCTAGGCACAGAGGTTTCTCCTGCCTCTTCGAAGTGGTTTCTCACAAGAAATCTTTCCCAGGTATCCCTTTTTGCTTTCAACTGTTCTTCAACTAGCATTTTAACAAGACCATGATGATACAGATGTGGCTCAATGTTTCTTGGGTTCCTTTGGACAATTGAACACATTTTTCTAAGACTTGAGAGTAGAAAATATGGAAGGTTAATATCATCTCCTAAGAAATGCATCATGATTTTGGCATGGTAAACATATAAAACTCCAAACCTTCCCTCACAAGTAAAGAATTTTTGCACTAATAAAAGTAAAGTTGTCCATTCTTCCTTGACATAAGTAACAGGAATCCCTTTTGTAAAAATGCTGGTATCCATACCTGGATTCTTTAAAATTTGCTTCCACTGTTGATCTTGTACTGACCGGTTTTTAAACCATCTTTCTCCAGTTTGTGGGAGTGAAGTGGCTTGTGCTATGCTGCTCTTAGTGACTGTAAACTTTAAATCCCCTATCTCCACTTGATTGTCTTTGTCTCCAAAAGATCGTGCAAAGGCCTTCGTAACCTCTTTGTGGTAACCTCTGAATTTCTGGATGCATTGAAGCCAGTTTGCTTTCTGTAATGCTTCTTTAACTTGAGGATATCCCTCCAGAAATTTTGAACCCTCTGGTTCTGCCCTTAAGAGTTTACCCATTGGCTCTATGGCTCTGTTCTAAAACTTTTGGAAAAAAGGTTACACGGCTTCAACAGTGGCCTTAACACAGTAGATTTACGGCTCTAATGTAACAGCCGTAACATACTTTCACTGGTAATCAAAATTAGTAGAGAGGAAGTAGTAAAACAGAGTATGGCTAAGGTAGCAGCGTAGTGAGCACAGCGGAATAAGGGAACTGTGGAAATGAAACAGCGTGAATGGAATGATACGAGCATAGGAGGGTTATGAAATGATGGGTAGAAACGGTTAGGTCCTTAGGTATCGGTCATGAATTTACACTTGGCTGCGGGATTATGACGTAGAGAGACGTAGTACAGTAGTCTACGTCACTTAGGTACAAAAACCTTAATGGAGGAGCAGCCGTAATGGAGTTTCAAAATCGTGATGAACAGGATCGATAAGTTTGGGGAATACGTGGATTTTTGGTCGCATGATGGGAAAGACTGGTAATCATTACATTAAATGGAAAAAAACATAATCCCGGAAACTTTGCAAAATGATATAACCGTAGGTTTAAGATTTAGATCATACCTCATATCCGTGCTTGGATTGCTGTTGATCATTTGCCACTAACCCTTCATTGTTTTATTGCTGTTGCATGACTCTTTTCCACTTATTGTTGATGACTTCTGAACTGTAATTTTTTCAAACAGACTGTGTTTTTTTTTTATGCAGGTGCAGAGAGCTGCGGAATTGCTGAATGGCTGCAGAATTGCCAGACAGCTGCGGAAACTGCAGTGGTACTCTCCGGCTGCACAAAACAACTTTAGCTACCTAAAAAAATGACTTTATTGGTGGAATGAAATGTAATGAATGGATGGATGGAAAGAAATGAGGTGGAGTGAGAGTGATTAAATGAATGAGATGGTGAATGAAGTGGCTGTTAATGATGAAATGGGATGGAATAAGGAAGAAAAAGAGATTTTTTTTTTAGAAAATATGGGGTGTCAGGTGGCCCTGATTTTCACCTCAGATTTTCTGTATAGGACTGCCAATCAGAGACTGGTTTTCAGGCCTATACATTTTTTTTTTTTCTTTTTTTTTTCAAAAACCAAAGCTTAGGCTGATGGAGGAGAAGAATCCTTCTCCACCAACCTGATTGCAGAATCTTCTTTAAACAACTTGACAAACTCTTCTTTTGAGAATGGCTTTTGGTAGATTTTCAAGCGATGGCCATTCACAATAAGAGGAGTATGAAATTCATCAATAGTTTTCACTCGAACTGCTCCATTGCTAAAGACTTCATCAATCTCATATGGCCCAAGCCAATGAGTTTGAAACTTTCCTTTGAAGTCTTTGAACTTTGAATCAAACAATAGAGCCCAATCTCCTTTCTGAAACTTTCTTTCTTTGATATGACGATCATGCCATTTAGATCTTTGGTGCTGAACTAGATCGGTCCTTAGAATTGCATCTTGTCTTATTTCATCTAGCTCATTTAGCTGGTCCATTCTGTGTTTTTGGGCTTCTGAGAGGCTCATTCCCAATTGGACTGCCATCTTGAAGGTCTTGATTTGGAACTCAATGGGGAGCAGGACTTCCTTCCCATAAACAAGTTCATAGGGAGAATGTCCTGTTGTGTTCTTCCATGTAGTTCTATAGGCCCATAAGGCTTCAGGAAGCCTTTCCGCCCAATCTCTTCTATGAAGATGAACAGTCTTGGTGATAATGCCTTCAAGAACTTTATTGGTAGATTCCACTTGGCCATTTGATTGTGGATGGTATGGAGTAGATGTTCTGTGCTTGATCTTATATTCCTCCATCAGCTTCTCCATCAATTTAGATGTAAACTGGCTGCCCTGATCTGTCACAATTTCCCTTGGGACACCAAAACGAGTGAAAATATCCTCAAAAAGAAATTAAACAACTGAATTTTCAGTGGCAGAAGGCAATGCTTTCGCTTCTACCCACTTAGTAACATAATCAGTACAAACCAGTATATACTTCTTTTGCTTTGATGGTGGATTAATTGGTCCAACGAAATCTAGAGCCCATTTCTCAAAGGGTTCGATGCATACCTGAGGCTGTAGTGGCATTTCATTTGAAGGAGTTGGTCTCCCAACTCTTTAGCAGCTGTCACACCTTCTAACATACTGCTTTGCATCTTTAAAGAGAGAAGGCCAATAATATCCTAGAGAAAGGATTTTATAGGCTGTCCTCTTGTCAGCAAAGTGCCCGCCGCATGGTTCATCATGACATGCCTTAAGAATGTCAGGCATTTCATCTTCCCGAACACACCTTCTGATTATACAATCTGGCCCTGTTTTGAACAATTCATTAGAAATCCAAGAAAAATGTGAACTCTCCTGAATGATTTTCCTTTTTTCGTTAGGAAATAAGTGTAGAGGTAGCTTCCCTGTAACTAGATAATTAGCCATATCTGCATACCAAGGAGTTTTGGTAGTCACTGCAAAGAAGTATTCATCTGGAAACTTATCTTCTACTGGAGAATCTTCATTAGTGTTTTGGATTCTAGACAAGAAATCAGCTACTGTGTTTTGTTTTCCAGGTCTATCTAACACAGTAATGTTGAATTCTTGTAAGAGTAAAAGCCATCTTGTAACTCTACCATTAGTAACAGGTTTGTTCATTAAATATCTTATGGCAGAGTGATCAGTATGGATAAAGGTTTCATAGCCAGTTATGTAGTGTCTAAACTTATTAATCGCATGTACCACAACTAAGAACTCTTTTTCTGTAACAGTATAATTTAACTCAGTGGGAGTCAAATTTTTACTGGTGTAATAAATGGCATAAGGGATCAAATCCTTTTGTCCCAAAACAGCTCCTAGAGCTGTATCTGAAGCATCAGTAGAAATGTGGAAAGGGAGTTTCCAATTTGGCCCCCTTAAGATGGGTGCTTCAGATATTCTAGTCTTTAAAGCTTCAAAAGCAGATTGACACTCAGGATCCCACTTGAACTCACAGTCTTTGGTAAGCAATTTGAAAAGAGGAGATGCTATCTTAGTGAAGTTTTCAATAAATCTTCTGTAATATCCAGTAAACCCAAGAAAACTTCTAACATCTTTCTGGCAATTTGGAACAGGTAACTTAGAGATGACTTCAACTTTGGATCTATCAACCTTAATCCCATCTCCTGAAATATGATGTCCTAAAACAATCCCTTCAGTAAACATCATAAAACACTTTTCATGACTTAAAGAAAGATTTGTTTCCTTACATCTTATCAGTACTTTTTCCAAATTTTCCAAAGCTTCTTCAAATGTATTACCATAAACTGTGAAATCGTCCATGTATACCTCTACACAATCATGAATCAGATCTGAAAAGATTCCTAGTACAGCCCTTTGAAATGTAGCGGGTGCATTGCACAATCCAAAAGGAAGTACTCGGTAGGCAAAAGTTCCCCAAGGACAAGTAAATGTGGTTTTGTCTTGATCTTCAGGTGCTACCTGAATTTGATTATACCCACTTAAACCATCGAAGAATGAGAAATACTTTTTACCTGCTAAAGTGTCTAGTACCTGATCAATAAAAGGTAGAGGGAAATGATCCTTTAAGGTTGCCTTGTTCAATTCTCGATAATCAATGCAAACTCTCCATTTACCATTCTTTTTGGGCACTATAACCAAGGGAGAGACCCATTGGCTATCTGAAATGGGGTAAATGAAGTTTACCTTGAGCAATTTCTGAAGTTCTTCTTTCACGATTTCCCTAAGGTTTGGATTCATCCTTCTTTGTGGTTGCCTAATAGGTCTGCTGTTTTCTTCAATATAGATGTGATGAATACAAGTCTTAGGATCGATTCCTTTCATGTCAGTGTATTCCCATGCAAAGGCAGTGGAATGTTTTTGCAACAGTTTAGTTAATTCTTCTTGTTGTGGTCTTTCCAAGTTTTTGTTAATGTTCAATGTTTTTTCTGGAAGGATTTCAACTGTAGAACTACCAAACTCTTCCATTGAAAATAGAAACATCTGTCTAGAGGAGAGATATTCAATGTCTGCATCTAACTGAAACTGTGTAGAGTCATATTCTAAAGGTATTTCAAAATTTTCTAATGTATTTAGAATTTGACTATCCTCACTGATTTCAGAGATGGTTAGAACAGGTTGAATAGTATCCTCATCATCAACCCACTCATCTTCTCCTATTTCTGTTATTGCCTTTGCTGGAGGATACAAGTTGAATTTCTTGGTAGAATTACCATCTGATATATACATGTCCCCAGACCTACAACTTATGAAAGCATCAGCTGTGGCCAGCCAAGGTCTTCCTAAGATAAGAGGATGTCCTCCTAGATTGTTCTTGGGAGTTAGAATCATAAAATCAACTGGATATTCCCAAGAATCTAGGGAGACTGGAATATCTTCCAATACACCATCAGGTTTAATGATTGATCTATCTGCAAGTTGCAACAAAGTAGGTGTAAAGAGAAGGTTAGAAAGCTTTAACTGATCCATGGTCTGTCTACTCATGATGTTGATAGCGGCTCCTAAGTCAATCAAAGTATTTGGGAATTCAACCCCATTAATATGAGTTTTGACAATAGGGCTACCGGGATCTACATACTTTTGCATGGTAATCTTACCCATCATAATGTCTGCAATTTTTCCAACTAGATGTATCCTTTTGGTATCTCTGGTTCTTTTTACTGTTTTCTTCAAACTCAACTCCTTTATTGTCTTTGCTAGAATGGGAATTTCCTTAATGGCTTGTAACAAGGGAATCTTTATACAGACATTCTTCAATTCATCTAGAAAACTATAGTCAGGCAACCAAATTTGCTTTTCCACTCCTTTGTCAATTTGTAATCTTTCAGGAAAAGGAGGTGTAGCTAAAGATGTAGGTTGCTCAACTATGGGAGTTGTAGAGGTTGATTCTTTTTCTTTTTCTTTTTGGATATTTTGGTCTTGAAGTAATACTTCAGAACCCTTATTGACTTTGAGAGATTCTTCCTCAGAAATGCTTGGTTGTTGAACACTTGTAGAAGGTTGGTCTAGGATTCTACCTGATCTGAGTTGTACTTCATTGAGAGGAACAACCATATAGGTAGGGAATGGTTGACCTTCTATCATGTAAGCATTTTGAGGGTTCCTATTATTTGGATTTGGTAATGGCTGAGAGGGAAGTTGGTTTGACTTCTGCTGGGATTGAAGCGAGAGTTGAGAATTTTGATTTTGTGGAGGAGGTTGTTGTTGTTGAGGGTATGGCAATGATAGTTGTTGACCTTGATTTGGAAGTTGTGGAGCTTGCTGATTCTGAAATGATGGAGGATATTGATAGAATTGAGCAAGTCTCCCATAAGGATTTTGCATGCTTTGCATCCATGCTTGAAAAGCATTTTGAGGTTGAGGCCAAGGTTGTTGCCAAGGATTCCAATTTGGTTGGGGTTGAAAATTCATAGAGTTGTTAAACCCTTGATTCTGTTGCCCTTGCCAAGGTCTCCTTGCAACAAAACAAAGAGATTTGAGTGTATTTGGATCCTCTTGAAAGACTGCTTTGAGGCCAGGAATTGAAGGACAATCCTTGGTCTCATGAGTTTCTGAGCAAATTACGCATGTTTCTACAACGTGTGCATCCAAGGGACATTCCCTTAAAGCATGTTTCTTTCTACATTTTCGGGCAAAAGATGGCCAAAGCCTCAGCTTCTGCTTTTTGTTTATTGTGAATCTTAAGGGTATCTAGTTGTTCACTAAGACTCCCTAAGATGTCAGTTTTGAATTCATCAAGTATATTGCTGATTTCAGCCCTACTTACTGATCCTGTTGCAGATTTATTTGCTCTAAGGAGAGAGGGATCTCTAGGCCCTTTTTGAGTTTTTGATTTGCCCCTTGAGAGATGGATACAGAGTTCTGCTATATCATTGAGTGAAAGTGGAGAAATATCCCCTTTCCCCATCATGTTTAAGATATCTATCCATTCATCCCTAATGGCTTTTAATAAGAGGGCTTTTAAGGTCTCTTCATCCAAGCTACTCATTTTTGCTCTTTTCAAGTTATATTGAAATCTTTCAAGTAAATCTTCCAAGCTCTCATCTTCTCTTTGCATCATTTTAAATACCTCGTCCTTGTGATTAGTAGGCATACAATAGTCCAAATACCTATCCAAAAAGGTTTGTTTTATTTCATCCCAAGACCTAATGGATTGAGTGAGTAACCCCATGAACCATTTCAAAGCTTGATCTTTTAGTGTTGAGGGGAACAATTTGAGTTTCTGAGTATCATCCAGATAGTCATAAGTTCGACACACAACTTCAAATTCAAATAAAAATGTTTTAGGGTCCTCAGTTCTTAACCCATGGAAATTTGGGAGGACAGATGGTGATATGTTTTTCATAGTGGCTCGGGAATCCTCATTAACAATGGGAAACCCAAATGAATTATCCCCATCTCTATTTCCTCCTCCAAGGGGACTTCTACCTCCATTATTGTTGTTGTTGTTTCCTCCTCCTCCTCTACCTCTACCTCTACCACCTCCTTCTTCCTCTGCCATGATGGTTCTCCTAGGGATTTCAAAATCTTCTGGTTCCTCTACAAAAGGTGAATGAGAAGAGATTTCTCCTTCTTCTTCAGGTGATTCTACTTCCTCAATTACAATTGGTCTTTCTGTAGGAGAAAGAGAAGAGTCTCTTCCTGGCTCAAATTCAATAGAAGGTGTGGGAGACTCAACTCTTGGCTCTTGAATTCCAGGAATTCTAGGACTAGGAGTGTCGGTTGGAGATAAGGGAGGTGTCTCTTGTCTATCCCTTGAAGCAGATGGACTTGTAAAAATTGAACTTCGAGCTCTAGCTAAAAACCTTCCCCTAGAATCTCTAGCTCTATGCATGTCATTTTTTTATTATTTTTCTTCAAGTCAAGTCAATAGTTCTTTTTCTGATCTTCCAGGTCACTCTAGGTGCAAGAAGAGAGCATACTCAAGAAACTACTAAATCAATAACTTTCTCTTTTCTGATCCTCCAGATCACTTTGAAGTGCAAGAGGAGAGCATACTTCGATAGGTTATCAACTTCTTTCCTTGAAATTTTATGTTTTTTTTTCTTCTCTAAGAATATGGCTACTTAATTTCACTTCCCCGGCAACGACGCCAAAATGTTTAGTCAATTTAGTGTTCCTAAATTGATATCATTAATTGTCAACCCGGGGCTCGTAAGCTGATGAAGTGAAGGTGTACTATATGTACTTAAGCAACCTCTTAGAGTCTTTTTGTCGTTTGGGGGTGTTGTTTGTGGTCAATTTATCTTCCTAAGATGGAATGGAGTTTTTATAAACAGATGAGTGAGTGTGTGTGTAAGGTGATTTCTAGATGAGTGAGTGTGTGTTACAGGTGATTTCTAACTACCTTCTAAACTGCAAAGAAAAAGCTTGAAAGAAATAAATAACTTGAAATGAACTGAAAGCAAAGAACCACTTTCTAATGGCACTAGACACCATTCATGCTGCTGCAAATAAAAGGTAAGAAAATCACTTTAAAAACCAATGATAATGTTTATCTCTTCCTAACTCTCTGCTTCCAACATATGGTACTATGTAAAACACGATTAGGAAGTAGTTAGAGATGAGTTTAAAAAGTGATCAAAAATGAGAAAAATCTACTTTAAAGACTAGTTATAATGTTCAGCTCTTCCTAACTCTCTGCTTCCAACATATGGTACTATGTAAAGCACGATTAGAAAGTAGTTAAAGATTAGTCTAAAAAGCACTCAAAGCCAGCTGTGATTTATTAGTATTCTGATCTCTAAAAGATGAACAATTTACGATAAAGAGACCATCAATATGTTAGCAGACAACTTTGAGAAACTAAACTAGAAATCAGCTATGAAAATAAAGTAAAGGCAACAACTTTGAATCTGTCAACCGAAAATACCATCAGATATAAAGCAAATACACAAAGACAAAAACAATCCCGGGTTAAAAACCTGCAAAAGAACAATACTGATCAGTTTAAAATAAAGGCTGGAAATGAAATGACATGAAATCAAATGGTATGCTATTATACATGATGAAAGAAATAAAGATTGCTGAAAGCATGAAAATGAAACCAAACACTATGTACACGGGCTGTCACAGATGGGGGCCCTCCATCCACGCAGCCAACTTGAAAGATCAGCTACTAAAAGGTGAACAGAACAGTCTTCTTTTATAAAAACAGCATGTCAAAAATACAGTGAAAAGTGTTGTAGGAACAACCTTCTTAAAACAGAGTTTTTATATAAAATCAGCGCAGCAATTACAATAATCCAAAAGCTAATCTACAAGCGTTGGCACACGCTTATTTATAATCACAGAGGCAACTACTCTCTGCGTGAACTAAGCAACTACATCTTAACCTATTAACTACACAGCAATACGCAGTCATAGGTAACTAGCTTGTGCAGCAAACACGTAGGTAAATCCATGCACTTTTGAGGGAAACGGTCATCATGGGAGACAAATCTATGCTTGGATCCTGTCTTTAGTTGTCCTCGTGGCATGGAAGAGGTGCCAGCTACAGTTCCGTGCCCCAATTGCTCACGGCTCCCGTGCCACCGTTCAGAACTTGACCGTTTGACCGAGGGAATACCTGCGTTGACCAAGGGCATACGTGACTGGTTTGGCTCAACCAATAGCATACAATCCATGTGTACATCCAACCCAACATGCCCATGTGGCTCGTTCCTTGAGAAGACACGTGGAGCATATCAAACAACAAAAAGGCTGCGGAATCTCTGAACAGCTGCGGAATCTCTGTAAATATGTCAAAATCTAAACAAAACAGTCACACATTAGCAAAGTTCACTTGATCATGCTTAAAGACATCTAATGTAATGATCTGGGTAGGTTTACAAGGAAAATAAGGCAAAAGAGAGAGATAAGTGAGGAAAAGCTGTAGGTAATGATGGATAATCAAGTGCAACTTAGAGGCTCTACAATACAGGAATGATTTTGTAATACATTAAGAGTATAGACATGTGTAGACACAGTATGGACGCAACCATCTGTTTATGAATAGTCCACTGTATAATGAATAACAAAATTCCTCGCAACCTGGATGGTAGAAACTAGATCCAGGGTCTTGATTTCCGCTTCTCGAACTAGTACGATTCTATCCATGTGAATGAATGTGTCGAAGGCGAACATGGTAGAAACCACTTGATTACCAGCCAATGATGTGAACTATTAACAAGTGTGAGAGAAACCATCAATAATGTCAATGGCTCTCAAAGTACCCAGTACAATCCATGAAATGTGATAAATGAGCTGAAGTCGAACATGTCATAGAATCATTCGATCAAAGGTCAATGATGCAACCTATCATCGAAGGCGAGAAAACTGCCATTAGGGCATGCAGTTTTCAAGGTATTGACGATTTCTAGATCAACTTCCTAGATAATGAGCTGAAGTCGATAGAAAGTGATCCGTCATAGGCAAGCCCACAACACGAAATCATAGATCAAGTTTTGAAGAAATATATCGGCAAGGACTGACTCAGGGATGGTCAAAATGGATGACATATATTTTGCAGATGAATGGTTTGTTTGAACTGTTCTCTTGAACATGTAACAACGCTGCAGATGGCTTTGTGACAATTGTCCCAAAGCTAATACCTAGAAACCGGCTGAAGACTTTCAATGTGGTTTGATTAACTGTAAGGCAAAGGATTTTCCCAACCCAGGTGAACAAAAAGTGTCGTTTTCAAGAGCGGTTGATGGGTTTTTTACAAAACAAAGTGTAACAAACAGGTTCATTTTTCTCTCTTTTCCCCCACCATTTCTGGCAAGTACCTCTTTATTTTTTACAAGCTTGAGGAGGATAACATTTTCTTGTTTATAAGCTCATCCTTTGGATGAGTCCATCTTAGTTTAAAATTCGAACCCTAAGAAGGAGTGGTCCGTTCCTGTTTAAAATTGAACAAGTCCTTTTACTGTTAAATTTTAACGAGTTTAGTATAGGAAAAACTCGATGTTTTTCAATTTTAGGGAGTCAGAAGAAAAACTTAAGAAAACTCCATGGGGGTCCTTTTTCGTAAATTTGTGTCCCTCGAGCTTGAAAAAGTATAAAATAATACTCGAGAGAACCGCTTGACCATTACGATCAAGGAGTACTTTTCATAATTAGTGTCTCCGATCCGAAAAAGTAAAAAAGTGATCGAAGACATGTCGTTTCATAATTAGTATCGAACATGAAACGACAAAAGTCCGGCCATTTTTTCATGTTTATATGGTCAGAAAAGAGCTGTAAGTGGATCGCCCTTTTAATTCCGTTTAACGAGTTAAAAAGGGAAAAACTCGGCAATCTTTTCATATTTTACGAGTCAGAAAAGAGCTTAAAGAGGACTCCAATGTTTCGCTTTTTCATAAATTTTTGAAAGAGTCTGAAAAAGTGATAAAAGTATGCTCTTTGTTGAAAAATGATCAATTTCCCCGAAAACTCCAATATTCTGCACAAAAACTCAAAACATTACACATACCTATTTAAGATAAATAAAAATGATTTAAAAATTTACCATTTTAAAGTGAAAAATAAATAAATTAAAAATTCATTTATTCGAAAAAACTTATAAAAAGGGCTTTTCTAACTTCATTATTACCATTTGAGTTCAGAGTGAAAAGTGAGAGCTTTTGTGTAAGAAAGTTCTTGTGAAGATTCTGGAAAATCCGTCTGTTGGAATCGAAAACCGTTAGCTCCAGGTAATCCACATCCTCCTTAACTTGCATTTCATCCGTCTACATTTTGATTTTAGGCTTTAAATTTGATTTTTAAGGGAAAAATAGGTTTAGAAAATTGCTCGCGGGGGCAGGTGCAACACGCTGCCCGTGCGGACCCTCATATTTTCCTATAAGGGAAAAAGTCGTGGGTCCGCACCTATTGCTCACAACCCGTGCGGACCTATGCACTGTTTGTAAGCAGCGGGTGTGGACCCCACGAAATGGATTTTAAAAACTTAAATTTCCTCAAATTTGCCCAAATTTTTTTGAACTAGCTTGTTCTAATATGTCTTTTTATGCATTGTAGGACACTCAAAATGCTTATTTGGTGAGAACGTGAGCATGAGGATGTAGATCTTGCCGCAATAAATCATATGCCCACATTGCAGGCATTGAGAGCATGCAGATTGTTTAAGTTCTGGGCCATACCAGGCATGAGGGCCCAAGTAGACCTCTTGCAATGGCTGGTAGACAGATGGAACACACAGGACCAGTGCTTCGTGATTGGTGGCCACCGGCTCGAAATCAAGCTGGAGGACATATAATTTTTGACTGGTTTGTCCAAGAGGGGCGAACAATTATCTCTTTTCGGGACTAGGCCAGGTGGCCAGTCTATCGCTAGTCTTCGATTGGAGTTTTGCAATGATCAAACAAAGGACAAACGAATTGATATTAAAACTATCAGCCGTCCTGAGCTTAAGGTTATTGCATTCACTATTACCAGGCTATGGGGGAGTGTAGCATTGCATGTGGCTACTGGGTCCCAGATGTAGATGGTTGTAGATTGTTTTCGAGGCACCATATTCAACTGGTGCGAGGCTGTGTTGGAAAATGTGAAAGGCCAACTAACCAGAGCAAAGAACGGACAACTGAAAATTTTTGGATATGGATTTATTGTAGTCAGATTTGCTCTAGAGAGGATCCCCATGTTAGCCCCATAGCATATTCCTGTTGATGTTGGTCTTCCTTGAGAGCTTAGGATAATTCGTTGGGTTGCATTGATGGCCCGTCACCCTGAGGAGGGTTCAGAGGTTGTTCGATTTCCGCCTGAGTATTTTCGTTGGTTGAACAACCAACTTTTTGTGATTCAGGATTTTCCATATGCCAAGATGGATTATCACGGTGACCCAGACATGATTCTTCCACCAGGAGAGCAGTGGGATGATTCAGGTAAAATCATTTTCAACACTTTCTAAATTTTATTTTTATTTTTATTTTTTAAATCAACCAAAACTGATACTCAAAAGTTTAAATGCACATGTGGGTTCACGACGACCAGCCGCTCTCCAGCCTTACGAGAGGAAAGACCCAGCTGCAGCAACACTAGCCCCACAGGACCAATCAGCAGAGATCCTGACCGACTTGGAGCATCATCTAGAGCGCTTGACAGTAGATATTCCAGAGACTGGCATAGATGATATTCCACTTAGGTTACAGAGATATGTGATTGGGGTCCCAGGACCTTTTAGGAGGTTCCTATGTAGGGTGGCCCAAGCAGTGGTTTCTTATCGTGATCATCACTAGGGATAGGATGATCGTTTTGTAGACTCACGACATTTTTGTCTTTTTGTATTATCATTTTTGCCGATCATAAGGTGTTTTTCAACCTATGATCGAAGACGATGTATATTTTTACACACACTTCTATGCTATGATATATCATTATTACCGGCTATCTTGTGTAACATGTTATCGAATGTTATTAAATTTACTGTTTTGATTATTGCAAATGTCTATTTATCATACTAGAAGCAACTGCATCTACTAATGTATTTAAATGTCTTGGAATATGTTGATATTCAATGTAATCAAATTCACGTTCCAAGAGACGAACTCTAAAAAATAACCTTAATAACACTAGATTTCTAATGGCATAAACCCTGTTAAGCTGTAATACAACGAGTTCAGAATCCAACCTAACAATCAAACTCTGAATCCCAAATGAGATGGATTTAGATAATAACTCAATCACTGCACTATACTCTGCAATGTTATTCGTTGTTTGACCGAGGCTTACCCCATGCATAGATACTAACTCATCAGAGGGTGAATAGATAACCCAAGTTGCGGAAGAAATGTTCCGTGTACTACGACAAGCACCATCAACAAAACCAATGTATGTTTGAAGAGACGTCGACATCTGCAATATCAAGAGTAAAATCAAGATAAGCAGGAATAATGATAAAAGCACTCTCTAAACTAGGCACACTTTTCTAATCTAAAACACACCAGCTGTAAAGAAACTAATCTAACAAAAAATCTCCACCCAAAATTTAAGCATAATATCTCTTTAGATAAAGTCCATTTCTGGGTTTACCCAAAGAGACACCGTCAAAATCTATCAATTCATAAGCCCCTTTTGCCAGCTTTCGCTTAACAATGTAAGGACCATGCCACATAGGTACAAATTTTCCAGCCCCTAGCTTATCATTTGCTTGATCATATAGTAAAACTAGGTCTCCTTCTGCAAAATTACGAGGTGTAAAATTTCTATCGTACTGAGCTTTTATTCGTTTCGCATGAGTCTCATTTTCTATTGCAGTAGTGCGTTGATTCTCATCTAGCTGAGCTAAGTACAAAAAACGTTTCTCTTCTTCAAAAGTAGCTGGGAGTAATTCTATGGCTAATTGTAATGACGGAATTTCTTATTCAATAGGTAACACCGCTTCTAAACCGTAGACCAGTTGAAAAGGAGTGAAACCAGTCGATGTTTTTACTGAGGTCTGATATGCCCAAAGTGATGAAAATAGCATGGTATGCCGATTCGACTTACGAATACCAATGATTCGTTTGATCATAGTGACTAAAAATTTATTGATAGCTTCAACCAGATCATTAGCCTGCGGGTAATACGGAATAGAACTATCGTGGCGCAGGCCAAGTTGATCTGTTAGTTCAGTAATCATGATGTTTCGAAAGTGACTTCCATGATCAGTAATAATAGCTTGAGGAACACCGAATCTAGCAATTATATGATTGAATACGAAAGTTGCAGCAGTCTTGCCGTCTGCCAAAAATGTAGGCATCGCCTCGGCCCACTTAGTAAAATAATCTACCGCTAGGATAATATACGCATGCCCCCCAGCCGAGTGAGGGTTACATGTAATAAAGTCAATACCCCACTTTGCGAAAGGACCGACAACAATTATAGGGTGAAGAGGAGCGGGTGGAGCACGCATCTTACGATCAAAGATTTGACAATTGTGGCATTTCCGAACTGCATAGATACAATCTTTGAATAAGGATGGCCAGAAATAACCAGCGCGCAATATCTTTTGGGCTGTGGCATACCCAGACATATGACCGCCACATGCTCCAGAGTGACAGTCATTTAGAACCTTTTCAGCTTCTTCATGAGTTAAACAACGTCGGAAAACAGAATCCGCTCCATAGCGATAATGTTTATCACCAATAATATTGTATTGTTGGGATTGGAAACGTATTTTCCATCGCTGAGATCGTGAAATTTCAGGCCGAAAAGATTGGGTTTGGAGATAAACAATAATATCTCCATACCAAGGATCAAGAGTACTGATAAGAAACAAGGATTCATCTGCAATGGGCTCTTCCGCCACAGTTTCAGTATCAGTACGCGGGAAATCACACATCAGTTTGGCAAAAACCAAAGATTTCTTTGCCTTGGATTTTTCAAATTCCAAGTCAAATTCCTGCAGGATAACTATCCATTTGGAATACTTGCCCCCTAGCAATTGTTTGGTCAAGATATACATCATAGGGTTACAGTCAGAAATTATCGTGGTTTTGCGTAATAAGATGTAGTGATGAAATCTTTGGACAGCTTGAACAGCTGCCAAGGCCAATTTCTCCACATGCAAATATTTAAGCTCAGTCGGATGCAGAGTTCGACTAAGATAGTAAATCACATGTTCATTGTTGAATTCATCTTCCTGAACTAAAACCATCCCAATGGTGGAATGAGAAGCGGCGAGGTACAAAAAGTAATCCTGGTTGTAATTGGGAGGATGTAGTAACGGTGCATGGGTCAATGCGTGTTTGAGTGCATCAAAAGATCGATCAGTGATCTCATCCCAAAAGAATGGAATATTTTGTTTTAACAACCTGGTAAAACCTTTTGTTATCTCGGCGTAGTTAGGAATGAAACGACGTAAAAAGTTTGCTTTCCCTTGCAAACTTTGGAGTTGGTGAAGAGTCGAAGGAGGAGGTAGATTGACGATAGCTTCCACCTTCGAGGGGTCGACACAAATGCCTGCCTTTGATACGATAAATCCCAGTAAGCGACCCATTTCTACACAGAATACACATTTGTGTGGATTCAGCCGAATTCAATAATGCTTACATCTCATAAAGATAGCTCGTAAATGAGTGAGATGATCAGCTCTACGCAATGAGTGGGCAGGTAAATCATCGAGATAAGGTTGCACAATGTGCTTGATGTCATGAAATGTGTAAGACATAGCCCTTTGAAAAGTTGCTCTAGCGTTCTTTAATCCAAAGGGTAATTTGCAATAAGAAAATGTCCCCCATAGGTAAATGAAAGCTGTTTTAGCTTGATTAGCAGGGAGTATGTTGATTTGATTGTAACCCGAAAAGCCATCCATAAAGGAGAACATTTCACTGTCGGCACAATCATCAATAATTTGATCGATATAGGGGGTTGGATAATTGTCTTTAGGACAAGCTCGATTAATATCCCTATAGTCGATACATACTCTTATCGTTCCTTGTTTTTTGTTGACAGGAACAATATTTGATACCCAATCGGTTAAAGGAATTGGATAAATGAAACCTGCGCGAAGTAATTTCTCAACTTCGGCTTTGATAGCAGCAGCTTTTCATGGATGTATCTGACGTAAGCGTTGCCGGATAGGTTTAGCATCCGGGTATGTTTTAATTTCATGGACAACAATTGATGGATCGATTCCTGGCATTTCTTCATATGACCAGGCAAACACTTCACGGAATTCTTGAAATAGGGCTTTATAAGTTTGGATTTCATCGTCCGTACAGGAAGCACCTATATGAATGTTTTCAATAATTCCAGGCTTAACTGAAATGTCAATAGGAACCGTTCGAGAGATATTTTCCAAATTTAACTCAGAATCAGAATGTTGCAATGGATTTTGCGGGTCTTTGACATAATCAATAGTAAAAATAGAGGAAAAATCATTTTCAAAATGATCAAGCTCAGGTAAAAACGAAGATCGGTGATGAAGATCTTCCCATGGTAAATCATCAACAGACAAAAGTTCACGAATCTGCTCATCAGTATGAACAGGATCAGAAAGTGTTGATGTAGCTGAGGTTGATATTGAAAGTGATTCCCCATGGACCACATTCATTGGATCAGTTTCGGTTGAATAGGGATCAGAAAACGACTATACAGCCTGATATGCAATTTCAAATGGACTCAAAGGCATCACGTCACCAAATAAATCCACCTCAGAATTGGAAGGTACGATCCAAGGATCATCAAAAATAACAGTATTCGATGAAATCATATGAATAGTTGCAATAGAAGGCAATACGTTAGGAGGAGGGAAGGAAAAAATTCCTAATAAACCAGAATCTTTAATCAAACCTACACCAACATCCTTGTAAGGGATAGTCATTTTACCGATGTGCTGAATACTATCTGTAGAGGTTGGGTCGGATGAAAAATAAGTCAGCTGGTCTATCGTAACGATCTTTCCATTATGAGGAAACTTGAGAAGCCGAAAGACCGATGAAACAATAGGAGAAGGTTGTAATCTAGAGGGGCATCAACCACTTCCACATCTAGATTTACGACTTTGCCTTCGACCCCTATAGGTAAATCCTGCAAAATTCCAAAAGGATGGAATCCTCAGCCATCAAAAGCCTTTAGAATTGTCGGAGACTGATTGAGTGTGGGAGAACCAAGCGATTTCCAACACTGGATCGACATAATACACGTAGAAGCCCCTTCATCAATCACAGTCTAAAAGCAAGGTCTGTTTTTGACTAAAACTGGAATCTGGAAAGCCATTTGATGAGGGAGGCGGGGTGTACTATTATCTAAATCAAATATTATTAGGTTTGAATCTTGAATATCAACAGCTCCTATAGCAGACAATAGTAATTTACGCTGTGCTGGGCACGATTGCAGCACTTCCAAAGCCGACATTGCTGAAGGGGAAATAGCTAAGTCTTCAACAATGTTATAATTCTGAGCAGCTCTCGCATGTGGATTGAAAGCTGATTTCCGAAGTATACCTTTAGCAGGCGGTTTGATTACTAAGTCAGGGTTGGGTTTCTCGATCTGTAGTGGACCGGAACCAGGAGGAGGTGAAGTTGATGTGTTTGAATTAGAAGATTCTGCTTCTTTACCACCAACAGGATTTTTACTACCATAATCTTGCGATCGCGTCGCAATCCTGACATGAGACATCATCATAATGGGTTCTTCTGAGGCATTCGAGGAAGAACCAATCATCTTACTATCTTGAGTAGGAAAAGGATCCTTCAAGACAGCAGGCGTTTGAGAACCTTTAACGATTTTCGAAACCTCTGCTCGATGTGGGCAGTCTTTGGTAAAATGATCCTCGTCGCAAATGAAACAAGGATAGTGAGGTTTCCGTTTTTCATCAGTAGATTCATTTTTATCTATTTTATCTTTTGAATTTTGTTTGTTTTTCTTCTTCCCCTTCTTTTTACTACCAGATTTTGATTTGGTCGTAGATGATTCTATGACATGGATGTCGGCAGAAATTTCAGCGGAAGAATCTCCTGTCGGGGAATCAGGTAAAGTTATTATAGGAGAAGAATTCTTTGAAGATTTCTTCTTACTTTTAGTACTAATTGAACCAATCATACCATCAACGGCATGAGACCCTGAAGGAGCTGCAGTTATTTGACCGTGTTTTGGAAGATCAGGGATTTTTTCATGTAAAGTACCTGACTGCGTATAGACGAGGTCAAGGTACTGAGCCTGAGCAATGACTTGATCTTCAATGACAACTCCTGCCTTAGCTACATCTTCAATGATTTTAGGTAACAATGATTTAACGAACCATTCTGCTAAAATTTGATTCGGAATGAAAACTTTCACTAAACGCCTTCTACGTCGTCATTCATGAATATGATCAGAAATATATGTGGACGTGGATTGTTTTAGTTAATTTAACAGTTCCGTGCCATTGTCATATCTGACAGGCAACTGAAAATGAGTTAAGAAAGTAGTGGCTAACTGACTGAAATTATAAAAAGAGCCTCGTGGTAACTCAATGTACCATTTCACGGCAAGACCAATAAGAGTTCATGGAAAAAGATGTAATCGAATTGAATCATCAATGATTGAATTAGATGCACACCAGAGGTGATAAGTCATAACATTATTTGACGGACCCTCTCCTGACTTACCCTCGAATTTTGGGATATAACTAGGCAACTTACTAGGCATTGGTGGCCAATACGGAAGATAGTAAATCGGATCGTTCGTAAGGCGCAACAAATCAGGTAAATCCAAAGTTGCAATAAATGGTAACTGACGGTTAGGGTCGTGAAAACCTTGAGTAATGAGACCAGTCCCAGGAGGAGGATATCCAGGATAACCCGGAATCAGATTTGCATTAGGAATGTTATAACCTCCTGGAAAACCAAGATTAACCGGACCAAACTGGGGTTGTTGAGGCTGTTAATAAGTATAGCCAGGATACGGTTGATACTGATAAACTGGGTTTTGTATAGCAGGACCGAATTGATACTGTCCCTGGTACGTTTGATATGTAAATTTCGGTTTACTTGTGGCAATCATACTTGTACTAGCTTGTCCTGTAGGCATCAAGGTTGAAAACTTGAGGAAGCCCTTCAGGCTGTAACTGATTACCTTAGGGTTGCCCCCCAGGCGGTAACTGACTACCTTGGGGTTGCCCCCCAGGCGGTAACTGAATACCTTGAGGTTGAGGATTTGGAATACTACCAGACATCATAAGGATTTTTTCTGCGTTCAACGTTTGAGTTCCATTACTTCCAGATGATAAAACTTGCTCAATCAGTTGAGGAGTTGCTCCTGAAAAGGTACTAGAGAGTGACTAGTACCCCAAAGGAACATAAGGACCACCGGATAAAAATGTTTCCGGTGTTTGGGAAAACATAGATGACTTTCTTGACATGATCGATGAAGGATAATAACCTCTTGGTGTAGGATGAAAAGGAATTCGAGGTGGTGAAAAACTAAGACCCGGGTTTTCTAAAAAAATTGTCAATGATACATACCAAGCGTCACTCCTAAAAGGACTGTAGAATATTGATTCACACTCCCTCAGATTTAAAATCTGTTGTTTTTTGGGAAGAGTTACTTCTTTGTCTGAACTAACAAGTTCTTCAATAGAAATGAGGCCAGAAGGAAGATTTTGAGTAATAATGTTTCTTACCCAAGGTGAACCAAGACCACTAGAAGTTGGAGAAGCAAATCCCGAAGTTGGAGTAATAGCAGGTTCAATGTCAGGCTCAGAAATTTCAGGTTCTTTAGCTAATTCACTGGAAGGAGAAATACTACTAGTAACTTCAGAAAATGAAATTGGCTCTTGAATATACTCTGTTGTTTGTATTTGATAATCAGGATGAACAATTAAAGATGACTCTCCGACTTCTGGTGATCCAACTCTACTGTCACTAGGTGATACAAGAGCTCGTAGCCCTTCAAGCTGGCTTGGTGTATACTCAGGAGGTTTCCCCTGAAGTCTACGAGATTGTCTCGGTAATTTAGCCACGATTAAATATTAATTAATCACACACAAACAAAGAAAATTTCAATAAAAACACCTAAAGTCTGTAAAGAAACAAACAACTAAATGACACGCCTAAAAATCTAAGAGTTCAAACCGCACACAAACAATAACTTCCCATACTAAAAACACTAGTTGGTGATGAAATCCAACTTAGTAGATGTTTAATACAGAAAGAGCGGTTGGAACAGTTACCCCGACAACCTGCTTAATGAAACATACTGGCACAAGTTTCTTCACAAAACCATCTCGAGTGAAGAGAACCCTCCAAAGAGTCCAAGTGAGGCTAGTCGACATCTGCTCCAGGTACAGTGAGACCCTTACTTCACCGTCACCTTAGGAAATAATCTTAAGTTTATGGACACTGAGGTTACCAACAACAACAAATACAACTGGGGGAACAGTCTACGATCCGATCTGTTAACACTCAGGTTGTTCCCTTTGACTCCTAAGGGAATACGACTGAGGTAAACACAAACCAATCTTTGGACTGCAGGTCCTAGCCTACCCGCAGTCAGAGAGGGCTCTCTCTTTATGATTTAGCTTTGTTTAAGGGATGATTTTAGGCTAGATATGATGCACATGGGTTTTGTTTGAGTTTGGTGGGATGGTTGATCTATTCAAGCAGAGTTAGCATGCAAAGTATAAGAAGTTCAAACCATTGGGCATGGAGTCAATGAATGTGAACTGAAGGGTGTGTTTTCCTTGGCAGAAGAGAGGAATATGGAGCAGGATAGCTACACATGGCACAATGATTAATGCTGGAACAAGGATGAAATGGAGGTCAGGGGATGAGAGGCAATTAAGGATCTCTCATCCAGCCAAAGAGGGAAAGTGGATGAAGGCTAAATAGGAGCAGTTAAGTATTCCTAGACAACATTCAGAAATGAGAAATAGCTTAAACATGATCAACTAAGTATGCATATTCATCACTAATTCAGAGGAAAACATAGAAAAGTTACAAGAATTGAGCACAGAGGGTATGAAAACCAGTTCTGAACTATTCCTTCTTCCTGCAACTTAGATTATGATATATAGATGATACAGATACATATAAACTGATAAACAGAGGGAGGAAAGACTTATTGGGCCATGAGCAAGCACGAGAATTCCATATCAAGCTCTTCAGCCATTGAAAGCACAAGCAGCCAGTTCAGATGCAAATATTCCAGCAATCTTTGATTACAGACGTTCTTTAAGATTACAGCGCAAGTCTAGAATGAGAAATACAACCAACCAACCATTTTCACAATACAGAGGGTGGTATAAATAGAGAAAATATCTAAAAAATATCTACAACAGCAGATCTGATGGCAGATCTGGAGAAATGAATGATTCTAACCTAACATCTATTGAAATAAATGCTAAAAATATCTCTATCAGCTGCTCTGGAGGCAACAGCTTCATGAATAAATTAATATGGGTCCTTTGTTATGATGCGCTGGCCATTTAGCCATAACTGCGCCTTGGGACTTGCAGCACTGCTTCTATGTGGCTTTAACACTGCATTGATATGTTCGGGTGAGCCTTAAATGGCTTTTACTGCTCCACTGATACTCTTTGACTTGTTGGGCTCTTCTTTAATGATCATCTGCTTTGGCATTAAGTGTCCTACTGATATTCTTTATCTGATACTCTTTGCCGCTACTCTGATACACTTTTCGCTGAATCGGGGCCTTTTCTCTACTGCTGATACACTTTAACTGTCAAATCGCCCTTTTTTCATCTCTTTATGGCAAAAATAGGTGCTGTGGTGCTTCTGCGGGCCTTTAGAGGAGTATAGGCGCTGGCCGATCAAAATATCAACAAAAATGAAGAAATACTGCAAAAATGGCGGAGGATTTGTGAAAACATGACTGTACTGAGGCCGTGCTCATTGTCCGGAGAAAATCTGGGCTGGAGCGATCAAAAATGGCCGAAGAATGTCAAGCTTTTCTTGAAGAAGGAGCGCGCACAGGCGCCGAATGGAAATGATAAAGAAAGGCTTCTTTCCCTTATAAAAGGCAATAAACCATATTACACGGGAAAATTTATGAATACACAGGCGGGAGCGACAATGTAGCGGAGAATAAATTAGGGCCGTTGGATCTAGCGTGGGCAGATCCAATGGCTGCGATTAAATCGCAATATCGCTATCGGCGGGGTCATGGGGGCGGAGATTTATATATAAGCGATGGAGCGATTAGATGTGGGCCGTCGGATGGGCGGGGGCAATCAGACGGTTAAGATTAAGTCGGTGATATCGCATCAGATGCGATAGTGATATCGCATCGGAGGAAGGGAGTGGAGGCATGAATGGGGGCATACATATATTGCGATTGCCGATTGCGATAATCGCATCGGCGGGATTGATATCGGGGAGAAACACATAAGGGGGCCAACACTGCTGTTGCTACCTCCGACTGCGATATCGCGTCGGAGGGGGATCAATGCGATTGGAGGATGGCTATGTAATTAGACAAGGGATATTGCGATCGGGGGAAAGCCTCTCCGATCGGAGGAGGGTTTTTGCCTTGAAAAAGGTAACAACATGGTTAATGAAGGGATTTTTACATCGGAGGAAGGGTTTATATGTATATAAGGGGGTTATAAAGCATCGGAAGGGTCCGAATGCATAGGGAAGATGGTTTGAAAGGCAGGATGAGGGTTCTTACTAAGTTTCAAGTAAACTTAGTAATTCCCAAGGGATACTTATGGTTATTTTTCAACCAAGGGGGGGGAATATGTATATAAAAGGGATTTATAACATAATTTAATATGGGAAGGGGAAAACATAGGGATTTACCTAATAGAGTTAGAAGTTAGTGTGAAACTGTGAAGAAAGCGCTAAGTATAGTAAACTTAGGCTTTAAAGGGGAAATAGAACTTGTAGAAGAAATATAAGCATCCTTAAGCAAAGCAGATCTTTACTTAGGCAAATGATATGAAATATGATGAAAGTAAGAGATATCAAGCAGATCTTGATCTCTTTAGGGGAAGTTAGTGAGTGATTTGGGGAAGAGGAAGAAGGGGGAGTTAGACATGCCTCGCTTGAGCTACTCCAAGGGAAAATTGCCCCATACTTGTGATCTGAATAGATTTGACACTTGAAAATATAAAATGGATCACAAATGATCATTCAGCCACCACAAAACTACCTACCCGGCCTACTCACCTAGCATTTTGTCTTCTTTTTGGTTTGGGTGCATTTGAACTTGCAAACCCAGCTTTTCAACTTTTATTTTTGCTGTCCTCCTATCTAAATCTACACTTATTGCATCCAGGGGCTCAGATTAAGCTGTTGAGCACCCTTTTTTCTCTACCTATCTACAAATCTGCCAAGATTAAGCTATTTGGACAGATATTCATTCTCTATATTCTACAACAGGAAATTGAAACCTAGGGAGACCAAGATTAAGCTGTTTGGCCCTCCCTTAACTGAAAACTCATCAAAATGGATCAACTCGTCAAAAATGGAACACAACAGTGGCACTTAAACTACCTCACTCTCATGGACACTTCTTTGGCCTCTGTAGCAAATATGGAACATTGCAGCATGCAAAGTATGACATATTTGGCATGTAAAAATGTCGATCATGAAAGATGAATACCTGCTGCAGCAGGAGGCTAACAGTGGCTCCACTTGGGGATGGCTTTTCCTTATGAAAAGCCAAGAACAGCAGGTCAGACTGCCTTGATCTTTTATTGTTGCTGTATTCTGCAAAATTGCCTTTGCTGGCTGCCTTATTAATCCTACCTACCTACTCTAACCAGCACTTACTTTGCTGTTAGGTGAAGTGAAATAACCAATGCAGCCACTTAAGTATTATGAACATGAGTGAGCTTTGCTGCTTGTGTTTGTTGATACTTGAAATGGAGATATTGCAATCTGATATGGCTTTGTTAATCTTTGAGAAGATCAGGAAATTGTTGACCTTCTTTGCTGAATTTAAAGGCTGTACAAAAGGGTCCTGCAACATATATACACAATTGCTGAGCTGAATTAGATAACTGTACAAAGGCTTTGGATAGTTATCATGCCTTGGAATTGGAAAATCACTGTCAACTTGATATTGAGCCTCACAGCCTTCTAGTGGAGAAGAGCGTTGATTTATTCCATCACATAACCTGTCATCTGATCGATTATTCAAATATTGGAGCGAAACTTGCAACTTATTACAAACAGCTTCAGATGGCACATGACTGATTTGCGCTTGCCGCTCCTCTTGTTCTTCGAATACCTGAGATGACTGAAAACAAAGAGGCAGGGAAAGAAATCGAATTATTTGATCACATGCTGCTACCGAGTCTTCCTCAATCTGATATTTGATGGCTCTTTGGGGCTGCAAATCTAGAGGTAATGCATTAGGAGCAAGGATTTGACTCTTCTCTAGATGATCAATATCAACACTTGCTGACACTTGATTACAAATTGCATGATAATTCTCCCTAATAAACTGAAAAGATTCAAAACAAAAAGGTAAAGTTCCTTCGCTGAAATCAAAACATTCTGCATTTTCCTCCTTTTCTTCATAGCTGAAATGGGCACGCTGATCACTGGGTTCAGGCTACTGAACCTGAACTGTGCTTTCTGCCAAAATAGGCTTTGATTCCTCTGCATGACTGATTTGGATTTGAGGTGCAAATTCATCATCATACTCATCGTATTTTGGCAAGCAGTTGAAAGAAGAGAAGCCGCCATATTCACATAGTATATCAGGAGATTGCTCCTTCACATATGGCTGTATGAATATGTCATCTGTTTTGTGGCAGGTTTGTTCGTGAATGTCACTACTTTCCTTCTGCAAAACAAATGTGTTCCGGTGCTCTAGACATTCAACTTTCATTGCAATCTGCTGCATCCTTTCCTCTGCTTCTTCTAACAAATAAAGAAGTCTTTCTTCTTGCTCTGCCTTGCGCTGTTCCTCTCTCCTCTTCAGATTTGTCTCCACGTCTACAGCTATGTCCTGCATCTGTTTCATGGTGGACAGGCTACTTTCTCTTAAACAGAATTCTATTTTTGGATCAAAAGCTCTTGGATAATGCAATAGAGCTAAATCAGGAGGAGGTCTTATATTCAGCGGCATAGAATCGTAGACTTGATTGAATCTGTCAGAAAATTGCTGAACTGTTTCATTTGGAAGCCTTTTCAACTGGTTGTATTCTTCTATGAGCATGAGGATATTAACTTTGATCATCCATCTATCAAGGAAGAGTTTGAATAACTGCTCAAGATTAGAGATGCTAGCCTCAGGCAATGCTTTAAACCAAGTCCTAACTTTGCCTTGCAAAGAAAGGGCAAATAGCCTAATACTAACATCCTCATGATCCACTTCAAATATGTTAAGATAGTCTTCAAAAGCTTGGATATGCTTTTGCGCAGTAACTCCATTCTCTCCATCAAATCTTGGGAGATACTTAGGATGATTTTTAGGCAAAGGATTGAGCATGGGAGGTAAAATGAGCAGCTTATATCTATCAGGAACTTTACGAGGCACGGGATTATAAACAAGGATTGAATGACTGGGCTCTATTTTTGTTTCCTCCTTGACTGTATGATGATCTTCAACAGCATTAGAAGGCTGCTGCTCTAATGTGCAAGGAGGCTTTTCAACAACATTTTCCAAAGGAAAATCATAAAAATCTGATCTACAATCGTCCGCAAAATACGATATACATTGCAAAATTTTATGGAAGAGAAAGAACATGATCTCTTGGATAATAATCCAAGTCAAAAGCCTGATCTGCTTATACATTTCTTTCGGGTTCATTTCTCCAGTGGAGTCTTTATTATGAGGATTATGTGGAGTCGCCAGGTGGATGAATTAACTTTGAAGTGTCTGATCCCTGTCCACCGTCACAGATCAGAGCTAAACATGAAAATAGTCCTGAAGAAAAGGAACACTTTCTCCAGAAAACGAGGAAAACTGATCAAAATTGGGGATTTACAGTAATAAACAAATGATTCAGGTCCCCAGTGGAGTCCCCATTATGTTAACACTCAGGTTGTTCCCTTTGAATCCTAAGGGAATACGGCCGAGGTAACCACAAACCAATCTTTGGACTGCAGGTCCTAGCCTACCCGCAGTCAGAGAGGGCTCTCTCTTTATGATTTAGCTTTGTTTAAGGGATGATTTTAGGCTAGATATGATGCACATGGGTTTTGTTTGAGTTTGGTGGGATGGTTGATCTATTCAAGCAGAGTTGGCATGCAAAGTATAAGAATTTCAAACCATTGGGCATGGAGTCAATGAATGTGAACTGAAGGGTGTGTTTTCCTTGGCAGAAGAGAGGAATATGGAGCAGGATAGCTACACATGGCACAATGATTAATGCTGGAACAAGGATGAAATGGAGGTCAGGGGATGAGAGGCAGTTAAGGATCTCTCATCCAGCCAAAGAGGGAAAGTGGATGAAGGCTAAATAGGAGCAGTTAAGTATTCCTAGACAGCATTCAGAAATGAGAAATAGCTTAAACATGATCAACTAAGTATGCATATTCATCACTAATTCAGAGGAAAACATAGAAAAGTTACAAGAATTGAGCACAGAGGGTATGAAAACCAGTTCTGAACTATTCCTTCTTCCTGCAACTTAGATTATGATATATAGATGATACAGATACATATAAACTGATAAACAGAGGGAGGAAAGACTTATTGGACCATGAGCAAGCACGAGAATTCCATATCAAGCTCTTCAGCCATTGAAAGCACAAGCAGCCAGTTCAGATGCAAATACTCCAGCAATCTTTGATTACAGAAGTTCTTTAAGCTTACAGCGCAACTCTAGAATGAGAAATACAACCAACCAACCCTTTTCACAATACAGAGGGTGGTATAAATAGAGAAAATATCTAAAAAATATCTACAACAGCAGATCTGATGGTAGATATAGAGAAATGAATGATTCTAACCTAACATCTATTGAAATAAATGCTAACAATATCTCTATCAACTGCGCTGGAGGCAACAACTTCATGAATAAATTAATATGGGTCCTTTGTTGTGATGCGCTGGCCATTTAGCCATAACTGCGCCTTGGGACTTGCATCACTGCTTCTATGTGGCTTTAACACTGCATTGATATGTTCTGGTGAGCCTTAAATGGCTTTTACTGCTCCACTGATACTCTTTGACTTGTTGGGCTCTTCTTTAATGATCATCTACTTTGGCATTAAGTGTCCTACTGATATTCTTTATCTGATACTCTTTGCCGCTACTTTGATACACTTTTCGTTGAATCGGGGCCTTTTCTCTACTGCTGATACACTTTAACTGTCAAATCGCCCTTTTTTCATGTCTTTATGGAAAAAATAGGTGCTGTGGTGCTTCTGCGGGCCTTTAGAGGAGTATAGGCGCTGGCCGATCAAAATATCAACAAAAATGAAGAAATACTGCAAAAATGGCGGAGGATTTGTGAAAACATGACTGTACTGAGGCCGTGCTCGTTGTCCGGAGCAAATCTGGGCTGGAGCGATAAAAAATGGCCGAGGAATGACCAGCTTTCCTTGAAGAAGGAGCGTGCACAGGTGCCGAATGGAAATGATAAAGAAATGCCTCTTTCCCTTATAAAAGGCAATAAACCATATTACACGGGAAAATTTATGAATACACAGGCGGGAGCGACACTGTAGCGGAGAATAAATTAGGGCCGTTGGATCTAGCGCGGGCAGATCCAACGGCTGCGATTAAATCGCAATATCGCTATCGGCGGGGTCATGGGGGCGGATATTTATATATAAGCGATGGAGTGATTAGATGTGGGTCGTCGGATGGGTGGGGGCAATCAGACGGTTAAGATTAAGTCGGCGATATCGCATCGGATGCGATAGCGATATCGCATCGGATGCGATAGCGATATCGCATCGGATGCGATAGCGATATCGCATCGGAGGAAGGGAGTGGAGGCATGAATGGGGGCATACATATATTGCGATTGCCGATTGCGATAATCGCATCGGCGGGACTGATATCGGGGAGAAACACATAAGGGTGCCAACACTGCTGTTGCTACCTCCGACTGCGATATCGCATTGGAGGGGGATCAATGCGATCGGAGGATGGCTATGTAATCGGACAAGGGATATTGCAATCGGGGGAAAGCCTCTCCGATCAGAGGAGGGTTTTTGCCTTGAAAAATGTAACAACATGGTTAATGAAGGGATTTTTACATCGGAGGAAGGGTTTATATGTATAGAAGGGGGTTATAAAGCATCGGAAGGGGTTTGAATGCATAGGGAAGATGGTTTGAAAGGCGGGATGAGGGTTCTTACTAAGTTTCAAGTAAACTTAGTAATTCCCAAGGGATACTTATGGTTATTTTTCAACAAAGGGGGGGGGGGGGGGAATATGTATATAAAAGGGATTTATAACATAATTTAATATGGGAAGGGGGAAAACATAGGGATTTACCTAATAGAGTTAGAAGTTAGTGTGAAACTGTGAAGAAAGCGCTAAGTATAGTAAACTTAGGCTTTAAAGGGGAAATAGGACTTGTAGAAGAAATATAAGCATCCTTAAGCAAAGCAGAGCTTTACTTAGGCAAATGATATGAAATATGATGAAAGTAAGAGATATCAAGCAGATCTTGATCTCTTTAGGGGAGGTTAGTGAGTGATTTGGGGAAGAGGAAGAAGGGGGAGTTAGACATGCCTCGCTTGAGCTGCTCTAAGGGAAAATTGCCCCATACTTGTGATCTGAATAGATTTGACACTTGAAAATATAAAATGGATCACAAATGATCATTCAGCCACCGCAAAACTACCTACCCAGCCTACTCACCTAGCATTTTGTCTTCTTTTTGGTTTGGGTGCACTTGAACTTGCAAACCCAGCTTTTCAACTTTTCTTTTTGCTGTCCTGCTATCTAAATCTACACTTATTGCATCCAGGGGCTCAGATTAAGCTGTTGAGCACCCTTGTTTCTCTACCTATCTACAAATCTGCCAAGATTAAGCTTTTTGTTCAGATATTCATTCTCTATATTCTACAACAGGAAATTGAAACCTAGGGAGACCAAGATTAAGCTGTTTGGCCCTCCCTTAACTGAAAACTCATCAAAATGGATCAACTCGTCAAAAATGGAACACAGTAGTGGCACTTAGACTACCTCACTCTCATGGACACTTCTTTGGTCTCTATAGCAAATATGGAACATTGCAGCATGCAAAGTATGACATATTTGGCATGTAAAAATGTCAATCATGAAAGATGAATACCTGCTGCAGCAGGAGGCTAACACGATCTACGCACAAGGGCAGAGTAACAAAGCTCAATCCCCTTGAAGGCTCCTCGACATGGTCAATCCGAGGTTTACCAACAAGTGATCCCAGGCTACTCGACAATGGTTAATCCGAGATTTACCATTTTTAATACATGCAAATCTTCTATCTTTCCCAATGAAACAGAATTGATTGTCTCAAAGGTTCGGACATGATCTCGTGATTAACTCCTTTAAGAGAAGCTTCCCAGAATGTATCAATTACAGTTGGATTTATTTCCTACCGCAAGATGTGTCTACTTGTTTGTTTTAACTATCTTGGAGAGTTAATTACTCCCTACTCCAAGATACTAGTCTAAGCTATATTGGTAAAAAACAGACCTTGCTTTCGGACTGTGATTGATGAAGGGGCTTCTATGTGTATTATGTCGATTCAGTGTTGGAAATCGCTTGGTTCTCCCACACTCAATCAGTCTCCGAAAATTCTAAAGGCTTTTGATGGTTGAGGGTTCCATCCTTTTGGCATTTTGCAGGATTTACCTATAGGGGTTGAGGCAAAACCGTAAATCTAGATGTGGAAGTGGTTGATGCCCCTCTAGATTACAACCTTCTCCTGGGTCGCAGTTGGTCTTATGCTATGGCTGCTATTGTTTCATCGGTCTTTCAGCTTATCTAGTTTCCTCATAACGGAAATATCATTACGATAGACCAGATGACTTATTTTTCATCCGACCCAGCCTCTACAGATAGTATTTAGCACATCGGTAAAACGACTATCCCTTACAAGGATGTTGGCGTAGGTTTGATTAAAGATTCTGGTTTACTAGGAAATTTTTCCTTCCCTCCTCCTAACGTATCGCCTTCTATTGCAACTATTCATATGATTTCATCGAATACTGTTATTTTTGATGATCCTTGGATCGTACCTTCCGATTCTGAGGTGGATTCATTTGGTGGCGTGATGCCTCTGAGTCCCTTTGAAATTGCATATGAGGTTGTACAGTCGTTTTCTGATCCCTATTCAATCGAAACTGATCCAATGAATGTGGTCCATGGGGAATCACTTTCAATATCAACCTCAGCTACATCAAAACTTTCTGATCCTGTTCATACTGACGAGCAGATTCGTGAACTTTTGTTTGTTGATGATTTACCATGGGAAGATCTTCATCACCGATCTTCATTTTTACCTGAGCTTGATCATTTTGAAAATGATTTTTCCTCAATTTTTGCTACTGACTATGTCAAAGACCCGTAGAATCCATTGCAACATTACGATTCTGAGTTAAATTTGGAAAATATCTCTCGAATGGTTCCTATTGACATTTCAGTTAAGCCTGGAATTATTGAAAACATTCATATAGGTGCTTCCTGTACGGACGATGAAATCCAAGCTTATAAAGCTGTTGGAACTTAGTCTTCTTTGGTTGAGTTTTTATGAGGATAGATTACATACCTCTAAGATCTCATTTGGGAGAGTGCAAGGCTTGTCAAAGTAAAGGAAATTCCTGTTTCGGACCCCAAGAAGAGCTTGTTCAACATCAACGCTGAAAAGGTTGTAAGGTTCTTCTACTTCAAAGTTAATACAAATAAGTTTGTTTTTTTCAATAATCTGTTGATTCATGGTTTATTTTATGGATTCATTGATCACCATAATAGGCATGATTTATAATATTTACTATGCAAGTTCTATTTAATGTTTGCTTGTTTGTGATTGCAGGTCTCTAAAGATAACTCTTTCGAACGATTGATGGATGACTACTACGAACAAGCAAATATTAAATAGCACCTGCATAGTAAATATTATAAATCATGCCTATTATGGTGATAAAGGAATCCATAAAATAAACCATGAATCAACAGCTTATTGAGAAAAACAAACTTATTTGTATTAACTTTGAAGTAGAAGAACCTTACAACCTTTTTAGCCTTGACATTGAACAAGCTCTTCCTGGGGTCTGAAACAGGAATTTCCTTTACTTTGACAAGCCTTTCACTCTTCCAAATGAGATCTTAGAGGTATGTAATCTCTTCTCATAAAAGCTCAACTAAAGAAGACTAAGTTCCAGCAGCATTTCACCTCAAAAATATTCAGCTTCTAACCTCCCATGTAACCAGCCCAATTCTTCATTTTATAGTGTAGAGGAGGAGGTTACAGATCCACCTATGAAGGGATAGAATCCTCCTTCAAAGGGATAAGCTCCTCACATCAAGGGGTTAGCTCCTTAAGGTATGGGATGCATGAACCTTAAGAGAGCGAACTTTCCACCTCAAGATTCCTTGCAAAAGCTTCTAGAAATGACTGAAAGTGAGTTTTTCAAAATGTACTCGCGCCTTTTTAACTTTTATAGGGGTCCGCACCCATCACACAGAAACAGAGAGGTTAGGTGCATAGGGGACATGACCATTAGGTGCGGGACCGCAGGTAATGCAAAGAGAAAGTGCAAAACCAGAGTTTTAAAGACTTTTGAGGGCTTTCTCTTGTTTTCAAGGCTTGATATGAGGAACTGAGGCTTAAGACTTGCAAAGGAGGAAAGTATGAGTGGTAATGGACTCACACATATTGCAGAATGTCAAGGTGACAATTTTTAGTGCAACAATGAGCTTAATGCATCATTGATTTCTCATGAACATAGAATGAATAGAGCAACAAAATCCTCATCGGAACATGCCTTTAAGACACAACTATCATTTGGTCAAGGTTGAGGCAGAGGAAGATCATATGCTAGAGGAAGAGGAAGAAGCCCACACAGAGGTGGAATAAGCAACCCTTCAAGCTCAAATGGAAGAGGCAGCAATCAAAATCCAAGTCAAGGCCCAAGCCAAAATCAAGCACAAGGTCAAAGGTATGATAAATCTCAAGTTCAATGTCATTATTGTAAAAAGTATGGTCATTATGAAAATGAATGTAGAAAGAAGCAATATGACATTAGTAACAAACCAAGTGTAAATTTCACAAAAGAAAGTCAGAACCATGATAATATGTTTTTAACTTGTAATGTAGCAGAAGAAAAACAAAGTGATATATGGTATCTAGATTCAAGGTGTAGCAACCATATGTCAGGAAAAATAGAAATGTTTTCCAATCTAGATGAAAGTGTGAAACATGAAGTGACATTAGAGACTGATAGAAAAGTCTCTGTTATAGGAAAATGAAGAGTTAATATCCTAACAAAGAAGGGGGAAAAGAAGTACATATCAAATGTTTACTTTGTCCCCAGTCTGAAGCATAACCTCATGAGCATTGGACAACTCATACAAAAGGGCTACAATGTCTTTTTCAAAAATGATGTGTGCACAATTTTGGATAGACCTCCAAGTAGACAGTTGATTGCAAAGGTTCAGATGACAAACAATAGAATGTTTCCCCTAAAAATAAGATCATATTTGCAGAGAGAAGGTGCACAAGCACAACTCTCAATGAACTCACAAGAGGATGCAAGAAAAGATGCAGTTGTCATACAAGTAAACTTTCAAGCAGAGGTCAAAGATGAAAATTGGTTATGGCATTTGAGATTTGGACATCTCAACTTTGGAGGTTTGAATTTGTTGCATAGGAAAGGCATGGTGAAGGGACTACCACTCATAGAAAAACTGGACAACCTATGTGAAGGATGTATCTTGGACAAGAAACATAGAGATACATTTCCAACAGGAAAGTCAGTCAGGGCAAAGGCTCCTTTGGAGATTGTCCACTCATATTTGTGGACAAATGCATGCACCATCAATTGGTGGCAGCCACTATTTATTGACCTTCATAGATGACTACTCAAGCAAGATGTGTTTATTTCCTCAAACAGAAAAGTGAAGTGCTTGAGTACTTTCACCAATAAAAAGCTCTTATTGAGAAGCGAAGCAGACATTACATCAATGTCCTTAGGACGGACAGAGGTGGCGAATACATCTCAAATGACTTCCTTCGATTTTGCAGGGAGCATGGAACTCACAAGCAATTTACAACAAGGTATAGACCTCAACAAAATGGTGTGGCAGTAAGGAAGAATAGGACCATTATGGAAATGGAAAGGAGTACGATGAAGAAAAAGCATTTGCCAAATGATTATTGGGCTGAAGCTGTTGCTTGTGCAGCATATATCATGAATAGATGTCCAACCAAAAGCGTCCAGAACATAGTTCCTGAAGAGGCATGGAGTGGAGGAAAGCATAGTGTCACTCACATGAGATTTTTTTGATGTGTGGCATATGCACATGTCTCGGATGAGTTGAGGAAGAAGTTGGACAACAAGGGGGAGAAATGTATATTTGTTGGATACAGTGATGAATCCAAGGCATACAAACTCTACAGTCCATTAACCAAGAAGGTCATAATCAACAGAGATGTGCAGTTTATAGAAGAGGAAGTGTGGGATGGAAGTTTAGAAAAGACAGTCAATGTCAAAGCATGTATACCACATGAGGACAAAGGGGAATTAACAGTAGCCGGTAATTCCTTAACAGTGGCTCCCTCTACACCTATTCAAGTGCAACAAAGTAGGTAGCAAGAAACACCATAAAAAAACAATAGGACAGTTTCACGTAGCCAAGCAAGTGCTTCTCCAAGCATGCCACAAAGTGCAACACCAAGTGACATGTCAAGCCCATCTTCAACAAGCACAATAAGGCCAAAATTTCAAAATTTAAATGAAAATTATGAGCAAGATGAAGAAGATAGTAGTGCTGGTCTAAATTCTTTATTTGCCTTGTTTTGTCATGTAGATGACCCAATCCATTTTGAGGATGCACTCAAAGAAGAAAAATGGGTTGTGGCAATAGAAGAAGAAATAGAAGCAATAGAAAGGAATGACACATGGGAGTTAGTGAACCTTCCGAAAGGAAAACATGTCATTGGAGTGAAGTGGGTCTATAAGACCAAAAGAAATATTGAGGGAAAGATTGAAAGTCACAAAGCAGGGCTAGTCGTCAAAGGATACAAGCAATAGCATGGAAGAGATTAGGTGGAGACATTCATGCCAGACGCGAGGATGGAGACAGTGCACGCAGTTGTGATTATTGTCATGCAGCATAAATGGAAAGTGTGTCAAATGGACGTAAAATCAACGTTCTTGAATGGAGTGTTGAAAGAGGAAGTGTATGTTGCACAACTGCCTAGTTATGAGGTAGAAGGCCAAGAAAACAAAGTGTATCGGTTGAGGAAAACTCTTTATGGGCTTAAGCAAGCACCACACACATGGTATAGCAGGATAGATGCCTATTTGTTGGACAATGGTTTCGACAAATGTGATGGTGAACCTACTCTCTACATCAAAGAGAGCGATGGTAGGATTCTTATTGTTGTATTATATGTAGATGATTTGATTTTTACAGGTAGTGATGATTTCCTCATCGCTGATTTCGAACCATTCATGAAGAGTGAATTTGAAATGACTGACTTGGAACTATTAAGATATTTTTTGAGCATAGAAGTGAAGCAAACAAAAAATGTCATTTTTATCTCTCAAGCAAAGTATGTGGCATACATTTTGAAGAGGTTTAAAATGTAGAATAGCAAGCCCAAACCAACTCCAACTGTCATGGGGTTGAAGTTGAGCAAAGAAGATTGCAGTAGCAATGTCAATCCGACATTATACAAAATCATGATAGGCAGCTTGATGTATTTGACCACCACTAGGCCGAATATAATGTATGCAGTAAGCTTGGTTTCGAGGTTCATGGAGACACCCAAGGAAACACATTGGCAAGCAACGAAAAGGTTTCTAAGGTATGTCAATGGGACAAAACAATATGGTGTTTTGTACACTGCAACTGATGATGTCAGGGTGGTTGGTTACACTGACAGTGATTGCGAAGGAAGTATCGATGACAAAAAAAGCATGTCAGGATATGTTTTTGATTTGGGTTCCAGAGCCATTTCATGGGCCTTCAAGAAGCAACCAATAGTGTCACTGTCAACAGCAAAAGCTGAATATGTCGCAGCAACAGCAGCAACGTGTCACGTAATTTGGATGAAAAGGATGTTGAGGGATCTTCGTCATGACCAAGAAGGAACGACAACTATTTTCTACGACAACACCTCAGCAATTGCATTGTCAAAGAATTTTGTCTTTCATAAGAGGACCAAGCATATTGATGCTAAATATCATTTTATCAAAGATTTGATTAACAATGATGAAATTGTATTGAAGCACTGCAGGGCACACGGACAATTTGCTAATATTTTCACAAAGCCATTGGCATGTGAAAATTTTGTCTATCTCAGAAAGTGTTTGGGAATTGTCAATGGCAGCAATTGTGATTAAGGGGGAGTGTTAGAAATATTAATCCCAACCACCGCGTTAAACACCCCGACAATAGCCATACTTGTCAGAAGTATTTTTGCAGGTTGCGTCTTTGTTTGAAGATGGAAGGACTAAATCCAGAAGGAATTTAATGAAGTTTAGCAAAAACAGGCAAGCATTTACTGCCTCAACTATTGCCCATACTCCACAAACACCTGCATGATTATTGTGCACACTCAACAACAACACCATATTATTTATTTTGCTCTGTCATGTATTAATGTCAAATTGTATGTTGAGATAAATATGAATGTAAAAGTTAAAAGTCATTTTGTATGAGGGAGAGTATCTGAGGTAGGGAAGAGAAAATTGTGAGAGAAAATTTTGGTGGGCCAGTGAAAACAACATGTTTTACTGCTCAACCTGTTGTGAAGTGTAAATCACTGTAAACCTTTGTTTTTACTTGGTGAGTGTGTAAATCACTAAAACCTTTGTTTTTACTTGGTGAATGAGTTGCAGTCTCATATAAATGTAATTTCATGAATTAAAATTTAATCCTAAGTTTTATTCTGTTGCTCCAAGCTTACTCTGTTTTGCTCTGTTTGTGCAGTGTTTTTGCAATGTGTGAATTCTATGTTTTATTAAGCCTGCGCGAAGCCAAGCTTCGTAAAACTACTTCCCTCTCCACGTATATTCTATCTTTCTAACACAAGATGGTTCGTTTTTCAACATGGGTGGTGTTGTTCATGATGAATTTGTTGTGGGCATAAGATTAGTTTTCTGGTGAATTGTTTAGGTGTAACTCTAGGGTGTAGGGGGAATTCTAGGCACTTGTGCTCACGATGGTTCGTTGTTCCTGCGGGGTGGTGCTGTTCATTAATTTCTTGTGGGTATAAGATTAGTTGTCCCATGAATTTGCTGTGGACATAAGATTAGCTGTCCCCCTCCCCCCTGAATTTGTTATGGGCATCAGATTAGTTCTTCATGAATTTGTCGTGGGAATAAGATTAGTTGCCCATTGAATTTGTTGTGGGCATATGACTAGATGTCCCTGTATAGCAAGGCGATGGATATTCTAAGGTTGTTAGCGTCGCTGAAGCAGACGAGGATCTAAATGCAGACAAAATTTCTTTCGGGTTCTTGTCGTCATGTCTCAGGTATGAACGCATCGGCGTATATGTAGAAATGGATTTACTATATAAGACTTGTATATAACAAAGAATATTGTCGAAAAATTGTAATAACAACTTTTCTTTAGTAGGATATCAGATTGATATGTAAAATTGTTTATTTTTTTTACACATCTCTTATTAAACGGATAGTTTTAATATGTGGTTGGTTATCAGAAACAAGCGTGATAAAGTTGATTAGAAGATTTTAGCATTATCTCCTTTAGGGGGTCTTTTCAAGTAATTTTCAATACCATTAATAACTAAAGGATGCTACTCGGGAAGTGATAGATTTGGAGGACGAAGTCATAATATAATAAATTTATATGTAATTTAATCCCATTAAGGATTTTATTTATATTCCCTTCGGAATCACTTCAAGAAATATCCAATACCAACCTAAAGGATATTAAATGGCAAATTCGGAAAAATAAAATAATTATTTTAAATGAGGTAAATTTGGGAGAAACAAATCTCTATTGGTACTTTAAATACAATAAAAACTGACGTGAAATTCCAAGCACAATCAAAACTCCAAATACAATCAAAACTGAGTTCCAATTCCAAAAACACATGGAGTAGTGAAAATTTATGCTGTTCTCCAAAATTATAAATTTTTGATAATCATCATGATCTAATAATAATGAAACGTTTAGAGTAGAAGCATAGTTTACACTTTTTGGTCCAATTAAAACATATTTGTTGATACATATATGTTGTACATTTACAATATAAACATAGTAACACACTATTTGGTTTAACTAAAGTATATTTGGGGATTCATATATGTTTAAGCTGATAAGCTTTTTATGGTGAGGTCTTTCTTCACGATACTGTAGCAGATTTGTCGGCCTAAAACGAATAAGCTTTCTAGACACGTGTCAAATATTGAGTGTGATCTGACGATTCAAGGTGAACTCGATGTTACACATTGATGTTACGAAGCCGAGAAGAGGATTTTTGATATAAGCGATTCATGCAAAGCTGAAAAGGGGATTCTACAACGACGATGCCGAGGCTATGGCTAAAGAGAAGACGAAGGAAATGCAGCGGCTTAAAGCCGAGCTTGAATCCCAGGAAGCCACAATTTCTGTTTTTTCTGACAATAGGACCCATTCTGAGGTTTTCAAGATGAAGCTTGGAGAGTGCGAGTGGAGTCTTGCGCAGGAGAGCACACAGCGGGCTTCTGTAGAGAGTGCTTTGGAAGAGCTCAGGAGTAAATCTGGGCATCTGTTGAAGGTTGAACAGGAACACAATACTGCTCAAGAGCAGCTTAAATGGAGGAAGGAGAAATTTGGGCTCCTAGAAGAGGCTCACAAGAAGTTGCAGCAATAGTTCCAGGACCAGAAAGACGAGTGGGAAGGTGAGAAGGTGGGTCTGATCACAGAAATATCAAATCTGCAGACCAATCTCGAATCCCAATGCAGGCAGTCCAAGGATCTTGAATTGCAGTTGCAGAGGTGCAATCAAGCCTTGACACACAAAGAGAGTTGGAGGAAGGTATTAGAGATCCAAGCAGAGGAATCTCGGTATGGGTTTGAGAAGGTGGCTGCTGAATTTGAGGAAGCGAGGTCAATTTGCAATTTTGCACCACTGGCTTGCCACTTTGTTGCCCTCAATCTGCATCGACATAGAGAGGCGAATCCAACTTCCTAGAAAACATAATAGCATTAGCATAGAGATATATCAAACAAAAAACTCGAGCCTCCATCTTTCTTTAGCGTTGAAGTAGTTCAACTATCCGATAAAAATCGGAAGTACAAGATCTTACAGAATTGACCCCTTGGATTACCCCTGCAATCAAAATATAATAGCGTAGTGAGAGTTTTATTATAAAGCACAGGAATCCTAACAAATCACAAAGAAAACCATGATAGCAATGACCATACAGACTTTGCAGTAGTGCTCAAACGAAAGTGTGACAAGTGGCAGACATAAATAGGTATCATAGGTTTTGATATGATACACTTTGTAAACTTGCGATATAATAAAGCTCTGATGAAACGGACGCAAAATCACATTAAAACATTATAATAAAATTAATCACATCCGCATATCATATTGGCGATCAGAGAAAATCAGAAGTGACACTATTTCAAAGTTCTCATATGGGCAAATGCGATATTTTATTAAATTCGTTTTTGCATAAGTTCCATTGAAAATAATTTCGATATGGGTGGATGCGATATTTTATTAGATCAATTCTATAACCACATCGGGTCTGAAGGTGATGCTCTCTTTGAGTGATCGTAACTTGCATACTTCAACTAAATTAATTTACTGCCTCTTGTAGTATGTTGCTATTTGTTTCAACTCTGCTCTGCTACTGCCACAATAACATCAAGAAATCTATATAGCCATGGATATTTTCGCTAGAGTTGTGAGCAACACCATAGGTAAAGTCATCGTTGATCTGGTGACTCAACTTATGAAAGATGTTATTCACAAAGAGGAAAACCATCAGATGCTACAGGCTGATTCCAATCATATGGCCAGACTTGTAGTGGAAGCCAAGATAGGAGCCAAACCAAGACGCAGATACGTGAGAAGACAGCATATGCCCAAGAGAAAGAGTTAAAGGGAAGAACAATGATAACATAGGAACATCGGATAAATCATATCAACTCCTTTTATGTTTTACCACACAGAAACCCCGATCCCCGATCTTCAATTTTAATGGGACCTCCGATTTGAAGTGAGACCACACATAACATTTGTGATATGGGAAACTATGATATGGATCGGATGCGAAATCATGATTAAACCTATTTTAATATGAATATAGCATCCAGATTATCAACAATTTTAAATGGTGACACATAACGAAAGTTCCAATAAATGGATGTGATCTTAGATTAAATCCAATATTATAATTGTATTGGGTCCGTAAGTGAATCAAAGATTTGATATTGGAGGTTTCATCCAAAAGTTTCGATGTCAAGATGGATGCGAAATTCTTATTAATCAACGTTAATACACCTATTGGGTCTAGATATTCGAGATTGGAGCAAATCAGAGGTCGAAAGTAATCGCATATCGGAGAAAATGCCTTCAAGGATATCGGAGAATCTGCGAAATTAAAATATCATAATATCAGAGTACAGGCCTTTATCGCATATCAGAGATAGGAGGTTTTGCATGGTGTCACATAACAAAAACATCGATAGGGAATCTCCGATATGCTAAAGTGGAGTATGATATGGCATGTGGGGTCCTCCGATAATGCTTATTATAATACACCGAAAACTTTTAAAAGGGCTATCACTTATGTGTTTCGAAGTTTAGATATTTGTTTATTATTATAAAGGACCAATATTATATGTATCACAGTTTTGGTATCAGAAAATTATAAAAGAATTCCTCCGACATCATAACTCCAAAAACTCTGATATAACTCTATTATAAAAATATTTCTCCAATCAGGAAACTACAACCACTTTATCAAAATACACATCTTCTTTATAAGTTACAAGCCACTATTTGGAAAATATAGCCACTAATGAAGATCTTGGTTGCGACGGCTATGATTTAATTCATTAATTTAAAAGTTTTGGAAAAACTTAATTACAAGGTTTGTAATCAAACTTATTTAAACTATAAAAATAATAAAAATGTAAATAGAAAGCAAATTATACTAGAAATGTAGTAAACATACTCAAAGCATGGATGAAATGCAAAAGGGGTCCCCATGCCTATTATGATAAATTAAAATGGGGTTGTTTTGTTTTTACGACCACAACCCGGTAGGACTATCAAAATTTTTTAATTGAAATATTGCATCCATCAGAGGTCACAGTATGATGCAGACCGAATTGGAGTATCAAAATAAGCTTGTTGAAATATCACATCACCTACATCAAAGGTTAGAGCATGTGCACAATTTAAAAATATATGATATTCTTGAAGTTGCGATATGCGGGATAAAATGATGATGTGGCATGTGGGACCTCCTGACATCTATTGTAATCCATCATATTATGGCTTCACATTGTTTAAAATGTATCCAAAGAGAAGATCGCATATGCCCAAAAGTAAGGGTCGAAGGGAAGAAACAGGGATATCAGAGGAGCAAAGAGAAACATATCAACGAACCCCACCCTCTGCTCTCCGATCTCCAACTCCAACTCCGATCTCCGAACTGTGATATGGACCTCCAACTACCAATATGTGGACTGCATTGTTTTATCATATCAATCTTAAATGTGAAATCACATCTGCCCTTTATCAGAGCTTTTGGAATACGACCTCTGATAAGATTTGTTGATCTCTGATTGCGATATGCCTTACAGACCTGATTGAATTTATCATAACGCTTTTATGTAATATCATACGTGTCGGGGTTTTGGTATCAGAGAATTCTAAAAGGGTTCCTCCAGTGTCATAACTCCGAAAACCCCGATATGACTCTATTATAAAAAAATTCCACGAGCAATAAACTACAACCATTTTATCAAAAGACACATATGCTTTATATGCTAAAAGCCACTATTTGGAAAATATAGCCACTAATAAATAATAATGAAAATTCAATATTTGGAAAATATTTCCACTAACAAATAATAATGAAGATCTTGGTCTTAGGGGCTATGTTTTATTCATTGGTTTAAGATGTTTAGAAAAGCTTAACTACAACGTTTATAATCAAACTTAGGAAAACTATAAAAAGAAAACAAATGTAAATAAAAAAGAAATTAGACTACAAATGAAGTAATAACACTCAATGTTTGGATGATCCATATGGATTGAATATATATATAGGCAGAATAGAAGCAATGGACCCAAGGAGTAGACCTAAGGAACAAGAGGAGCAAAGCAATCAAAAGCCATCATAAAACCATCAGAACCCATCAAAAATCCATCGGGATCCAAACGAAAGCCATCGGAAGTCAAGAACAAGAGCATGTCCAAGAGAATCAGTCCATCAGAAGCCATTATAAGTCATCAAAGGCATCAAAGAGAAGGCATCGGAAGTCACAACAACAAGAAGCTACATGAGCAACAAGCCAAGGAGAAGCAGGTTCAAAGAGTAGATCTCATATGCCCAAAATTAAGAGACAAAGAGAAGAAACAATAATATCAGAGGAGAAAATAGGAACATATTAGTGAACCCCGACCTCCTATCTCCGATTTGCAACTCCAACTTCAGTCTTTGATTTGCGATATGGACCTTCGATCTCTAAACTGTGGTATGGACCTCCAATTGTCGATATGCAGACCCAATTGTTTTATCATATCAACCTTAAATGTAAAATTGCATCTGCCCTTTATCAGATCTTTTGGAATGGGACCACCGATCACTTCCGCTGATCTTCAATTGTGATATGCCTTATGGACTCAATTGACTTTATTATAACAACTTTACTCTAATGTTGCATCCGTCACATAGGAACTTTCATATCACAATTTTAAAGCCATGTCATGTTGAAACCTTCTATTGCAATATGCGTTGTGAACCCTATTACTCTATCATAACACGCGCAAATGTAATATCACATCCCTTGCGGTGAGAATTTCCTATCGCAAATTTTGCAAGCATGACATATTAAAACCTCTAATTGCGATATACTTGTGGACTTGATAGGCATATCAAAACAATTTAATTGAAATATGACATCCATCGGAGGCCAGAGTACAATGCGGACCTGATTGGAGCATCAAACCGAGTTTGTCAAAATATCACATCCGCTACTTCGGATGTTAGAGCTTGTGCACAACTTAAAAAATTCAATATTCTAAAGTTTACGATATGTGGGATTAAAGGGATGATGTGGTACGTGGGACCTCCTGACATCTATTATAATCCATCGTAATGTGTTTTCGCTATTCGTGAAGTTGTGATATGCAGGATTAAAATGATGATGTGGCATGTGGGACCTCCCCACATCTCTTATAATTGATCGGAATATGGTTTCACAATTTTTAAAACCTATCCAAAGAGAAGACCACATATGCCCAAGAGTAAGAGCTTGTTGTCGTGAAAACACAACACCCTCATTTTACTTTATCATAATAGCCATGGGGACCTTTTTTCTGCATTTCATGTAGCCTTTGAATATGTTTACTTCATTTCTAATCTAATTTTCTTTTTATTTACATTTATTTTTATTTTTATAGTTTGCCTATGTTTGATTAAGTTGTTTGTTAATAGGCTTTGTAAAAAAAAAATCTTGAACATCTTACTTATTTAGATTAATAAAACATAGCCCTCGAGACCAAGAAGTGCGTATAAACTTTAGGGCTTAAACATTAAATAAGTGGATATTATGTTATATCATAGATTGCAAAGCTTTGACATCATAGGAACCCTTTTAGAATTCCCCGATGTCAAAACCCTGATTCAGAATAATGTGTCAAACCATTTTTATAAGACTTCAGAGTGTTAATTCAAACGTATTATATAAACAAAGTTTTACCATTATAAAGTGGTTGTATTTTATTGGACAGGAGAGTCACGTACCACATAACCCTTCGCCTCTCCCTTTTATTGGAGAAATCACATATCAGAGTTCTTTTATCCGTTACCACTTAAAATACCCGATCTCCGAACTCCGATATCTTATAATATCCAAACTCTAATATATCCATTCCTCTGATATCCCTTCTCGCTACTCATCCGATATCTGATATCATATAATCTCTTATCTCTGACTTGCAATACGTCTCCCACTCTGACCTTCGACTTGCAATACGTCTCCTGCTCTGACCTTCGATTCCCTTCAATCGTTGATATTGAGATATGATAATTTTGAATGAAACCTCCAATATCAAATTGCCGATCACCGATTTACTTACAGACCATATACAATTATAAGATTGGATTTAATCTACGATTGCATCCGTTTATCAGAACTTTCGTTATGTGCCACCATTTAAAATCGCTAATAATATGGATGTGATGTTGATATTAAAATGAGCTTAATAGTGATTTCGCATCAACTCCATATTAAAGTTTACGATATCACAAATTTTATGTGTGGTATCATTTGAAATCGGAGGTCCCATTAAAGCCAGAGATCAGGGATCGGGGTTTCTGAGTGGTAACACATAAAAGGCATCGATATGATTTCTCTGATGTTCCTCTGTTGCTGTTGTTCTTCCCTTTGTCTCTTTCCCTTGGGAATATGTGGTTTTCTCACGTATTTTCTTCTTGGTTTGGCTCTTGTCTTGACTTCCAGTACAAGTCTGGCCATATGATTGAAATTCGCCTGTAGAATCCGATGATTTTCCTCTTTGTGAATAACATCTATCATAATTTGAATCATTGGATCGATGACAAGGGGTCGATTCTTTGTAATATTTCATTATACGGTTTCCCATGTGTAATACATGGGACCAAAAAATATATGAGCTTGGGCTCTTTTGAATACCATAACTTCGGTAATCGACAATTTCGCAAATGTTGAATTTGGTTGCACCCCCAGAAACTTGCGATCTTCTATATATGACATGGCCCGACTGCGCGTCAAGAGGGAATGAGGGAGGGCCCGCACGAGGTTTTAGCACATAAAACCTTTGTTAGACATTTTCGGCCCAACATTTTATTTAAACACCTAAAATATATGTATTCATGTCGCCAGCCCTTACACCAATAACCCTCAGTTCCTTTGAGTCTTTATAATTGTGGGTTAGCCCCCACATCGGAGCTTCTCTCCTGATGATTTCCAATTGGTGATTTAACTTTGGTGTACAACATCCCAACTTTGTCGATCGTTGACATCGATCACCTTTTCTTCTTGGTGCCTTGTCCTTTGCCTCCTCACATGACCGTAGTGTAGCTCCCTTGTTGGATCCCCTTAATCAAAGGTTCTCAATGAGAGGTTGCACTAATATGCACAATACGCCTCAACCTTTGATCACCAATCTCCGATACGTGACGTCATCACTGCCATGTCACTGCCACATGTCACCTTGTGAGTGGTGATACATGTCACCATTGTTTGGCCTGTTTTAACCCCTGAGAATGTTGAATTCGGCAACCACATGTCCATCGTAATACCACGTTATGATAATGTCAACCTCCATGCATCACTTATCAAAAACACTTGCTTACTGCCACACATCCCATACCAGATCCCATTTATCATTGCCATGTGTCTTTTATTAGATCCAGTCTTTATCCACCACGTGTCCCTTTGGGGGGAGAGAGAAAAGGCATGACTATGCTCTATTTTGCGATGAATATCCTTTTTAAATTTATTTTGGTGTTTTAACACTAACAAAGTTTCCCTACAGTTTCATCGCATACTGCAATTCACACATTGACATTTCTGAAATGTGGTCACTCTGCCTACTTTGAAAATCGTCGATATGCGATGGGCCCTAGACCTTGCCGATTTCCGATTATTGACATACAAGACCCGCTGATACACCAATATGGACATGCACCTCTGAATGCGGGATTCGGGATTTTAGAGCCTCCGATTGTTGATATGCGATATCGGTGATCGCTAATCACTAATTCACTCTGATATGCATTGTTTTCTCTCCCCAAAACCTCTAATATGCAGGATCCGAGACTTCTACTTAGCATTTTCCTTTGTTTTCAATCCTTTGAGGAAGGATCCATATCAGATCTACTAAATATTGCAAGTATTGCATCTCGTCTCATTTTAAAAGTTTTGATATCCATACCTCTAGGACCAATCCTCGCCTGCCACTTGTCACTTCCATCTAGGTTTGTTGTTATAATAATTAAACTATACATTTTCATTAGTTTTGCAGGAAGTTTGTTATGTTTAGATTTCAATATAATTTTTGGATAACTTTAATAAATGAACTAATACGCTCTGTTTGACTAAAACAGGGATGAACTCAAGGTTTGTGTTGGGCGTGGAATCCACCCAAGGCATGTTTTGGGGCTTAAAGCCCAAGTTTTGACCAAGTCCATTGTAAAGACTTCACAAATTGTGGGCAGGAAGAGCGAAGTCATAATAGAGTCATAAGGTTGTCCGCCCTTGTTTTTGTAATGTAATGTCAGTTTGAAAGATCTACCCATGGTCCGCAGACAATGGGATTGTATAAATAGAGCGAGACTCTAAGTGTAGAAAAGAGTGAATGGAAGAAGCATGAAGAGTCTAAGGAATTGATTGAGTCGACGTGTAAGTCGTGTCTTTGGGTCGTAGAGTAGGAGAAGGCTCTGCAGCTAAGTGCACAGAGGCCTAGTAGTCTGCAGTTGAGTGCGCAGACCCCTGCAGCTGAGTGTGCAGGGCAGGTTGAGTCTGTAACCGTTGGAAGAATTAATAAAGAGAAGTTTTACCATATTTTTGTGTATATTTTCCTGTTTTATGTATTATTGGGTATGAATTGCAATTTTACTATTTATTTGCTACGCGAACTCATATGAAATTGCTGAACAAGTAAATATAACACAAGGCATCTATTTATTCAAAGATAACTAACTAGTATAAGAAGATAAATAATATCTCGGGTGTGACTTAGGGAAATAGTGCAGATCACTGCTCTAAAGCCCCACAACCCCTAGTTAGGGCTACACGAAGACGAATATATCAGGCCGCGAAGGCCAGGGAAGTGCACGAAGTAACCTGCACAAAGGGACTAGCAGTTGGACCGAATCAGCCCCTCAGACATCTCAAGGGTGCGAAACCTGGTTCCAGCACCCCCCCATACTACTTCGGGTGAGACCTCAGTCCATGCTCCGCGGACTATTTCCGAAAGGTCTAGTAGTACAGGGATTTGTTTAGCTAATTAACTCTGAACCTAGGTCAGGCTCCAACAAGCCAAAAAATGGTTCTGTTGCCAAGACCAGGATCTGCAGAGAGAAGTCAGATGTCATATCACTGGAATCCAACTAAAGAAGGAATTGAATATTGGTTGGATAGGAAGATTCATGAGTTCACGACACAAGAGAACAGGAATCCATGACTATCAAAGGAAGAGTGGTTAGACTGCTACTTGTACACAGAGATCCATGAACTTTTCCTCGCATATTTCCCTACCGAGCTTTATGAGTGGATCACGAAGCTAGAAGATAGCCAAGGAAGGTGCAAACTTGACAGTCCTATTGTGTGGAATACAAAATTGGTGAACAGATTGGAAGCATCGGAGGGTAAGATTGTGCATGCTGTTGATCATTGGCTCGATTGAATTATAGGAGGATTCATCACTAAATTCGCGGTAGATACTTCAGTCAACTATAGCGAGGCAGAGCGACGCTTCCTCAAAGGACTGCGAGGTTATCAGAATACATTGATGTTTGGGGCTACGCGAAGTGGGAGAATTTATAGAAATGAAGGTAGCACAGAATTAGAAACTAGCCCCTTTATTTCACCTCCGTGAGGAAAAAAAGAAGAGCTCATGAAGCTCTCACCAAGAAGTGCGATCAATCAGATAAGACAGAGGATTCCGCGCATACCACCCCCACCCACACCACCGCTAGTTTCACCATCTTCAGCCCCATCTTCGCCCATACCACATCGGCCACTAGAGTGATAAAATTACCAGTATTCAAGGGAGTAGAAAAAGAAGATTTGGACCAGTTTTGGTTCGTGATAAAAGTTGTGGGGGAAGTGCAGGGAGTTACAGATGACAATATAAAGAAAGCAACGTTGGTCAGTGCTCTACAGGATCGTGTGCTCACCTAGTACATTAAGCATTCCAATGACAATCCAAATGCGGGGATCGCAGATATCCAAGCTGCGTTGAACAAAGAATTTAGCAGGCCGAAATTAGAGACGTAGTCGATCATTGGGTTCAAGGAGATCACGATGCTACCAGGCGAGACCCCTTGGGAGTTGGATCAGAGACTGAAGTGTACAATTCGTGAAGCTAATATGACCTTGACGGATGGACAACACTGTGCATGGTTTGTAGCATTATTAACGCCGCACCTAAGGAACACGCTGTCAGAACAGAGGCAAACAACTTAGGCCGAGGCCTTGGAGATCGCAATTAGGCTGCCTGAGACACCAATACAGGATCCTAAACTGGGAGTTCAGCAGATCCACGGGCAGTTCAAAAACTTGTGCCTTGAGATGCAGAGTCTGAAATAGGACAGGCCAGCTCGCCCAGAGGTGCGCGACGTGGTATGGTGTGTTAAATGCAAGGGTCAGGGACATGACAAGGACCACTGCCTGGTGTTTTTGAACTACCTCGCCAGAGGAGGACCAATGTCGTTGAAACCAGAGGCACAAGCAGGACCTAGCGCAATGCCTGCATTGTGGTGCACGATTTGTCAAATAAGAGGAAAGCATGCTATAGACAACTATCATTTATTGCAGAAATAGACGCAGAATTCGCAGCAATTGTTCTGTAATTTCTGTAGGTCAGTGAGACATGATGAACACACCTGTAGAAGTTGTGAACTGATGATGGATAGGACTCCTACGTACAGATTTTAGGCTAAAATGTGCCCCCTTGCCCAGAATGCAGGGATGGCGCGAACCAGATTTTAGTGGCACGGACGAGGCCAGGGTGGAGGAGGACCTGGAAGAGGTCGTAGACAACTGATATGTTACAATTGCAGAGGGCCAGGACATTATGCCAATGATTGTACAAATCCAACGTGTCCATCATGTCTATATTGTACATTTTTTTATCACGAGACGGAGGACTGTCCCACACTGATAGCAAGGCTACACAACAAGGGAGCTCTCCAACCTTCCTCGACCCAGGACCTGCAAATGATGAGGTCTGAGCCGTGCGAGGAAGACCCTAATGTGAACATTGTGCTCCGAAGTGGAATTACGACGGGAGATGACAAAGGCAAGCAGCCTGAAGATAATACTTGGGTTTGCAAGGCTCCGCCAAAAGAACCAGAGTTTGACTTAGAGTGGGCTAAGGAAACCTTTATGGAAGCAAAGAAGAGCTTCACTGGTGCTGCCACCTCTGGAAGCAAAGATAGACTGAAGCCGGAAACGGGCCCCTTGATGCTCACGACATTCCTGGATACATGCATGAAGCTGTTGCACGATATCAAGGCTATAAATGGACTACAGGAACTCATAAATAGATGCACTGGGACCGCGCCAAGTGAACCGCGCATAGTTAGGAATGTTGGAAAGCATGCAACAAGGACGAGAAGAGAAATGAGGTTGACTGCACAGATTGGGGAATATGAGGTGGACCAAGTAATTCTGGACCTAGGATCGGATGCGAACGTTCTGCCAAAGCAGACATGGGAGCGCATGGGAAGGCTTACGCTGTAATGGTCTCCTATCCAACTGCGAATGGCGAAACAACAAAACATCTTGCCGATGGGAAGAATGCAAGGAATCACTATGGACATTGAAGGAGCAAGCGCGCTGGCAGATTTTGAGGTGATAGAGATTTTTGATGACAGCAATCCATACCCTGCGTTGATAGGAATAGATTGGGCCACTAACATGAAGATGGTGATAAATCTGAAGAAGCGCAAGATGACTTTTGAGAAAAAGTCTCTGCGCGTAGTTGTACCTTTGGACCCCGCGGAAGGATTGCGCTACATGGTGCCCGTGTGCAACTATGAAAGCGACAACGATTTGGACTGCATGTACAAGATCATTGCGCGAGAGCAATACTAGGTAAATACCACTGCGGATGCACAAATCTCATGGGAGCGCGAAAGCTCTTGTACATCGTATTCTGATGAGGAGATAGAGTGATGGCAGAACCAATTACACGAAGTAACCACACTGAACTGTAACATGATGATGAGATCATTGCGCTGCATATCAACAAAGGTAAGGGATCTACCTATGCATGATGGGTTAAGCGAGGTAGATGACTTCCTGAACAGATTTGAAAGAGAGGTACCCAAGCAACAATGCTTCGAAGCTTTGAAATGGGTACTGTGTGCTATGCCCACGAGGTGGTGGGCTACGCACCAAGGAAGCTTTGAGGACTGGCGCGAATGCAGGAGAACGCTGTGCATACGGTTTAGAAAGCCTCAGATGCAATTCACAGACAAGAAGGCCGAAAGGAGCAATCCACACGTACACTTGTCCAGATGGATACAAGCATATGTTACAAAACTTGCATGGATGCACATAGACTTCAGGGTCAGTAAGTGTATGCGGGCAAGGAAATGGCATGAATGACCCCTCCGGTTGGAACAACGAAGTATGGAGAGACCAAGTGCACAGAAGGTTATCCACGTAGAATCCTTTAACAAAGTATGCGAAGCATTGAACAAGGTACATAATGCGTAGCGGGCTGATTGGGACCTGCTCATACTAGTGGTTCTGTGGGCTTATCGAACAACATGCAAAAACCCGACGGAGCAGATGCCTCCGAGGATGGGGTATGGGGTGAACACTGGAATCCCCATACAGTATAACATGCATAGTCCCCGTATAGCAGCACCGATAGATACGACGACTCGCAGAGCCTTAGAAGAAGGGATTGCGCAGCTGAACAAAGAAAAACACTTGGGACTTGAGGAAGAAATCTAACAAGGTGATCTTCAGCTCCAAGAACTTATGAAAGAAAAGGTGCGATTAAGGGAGAGAAGAGCTCTGGTGGAAGTAGAAGTCAAGAAGCTTGGGGACGGGATAAAGGAATACTTTCTCGATGAGAAGACCAGGGTAATAAAATAGGGTGCGCACGATTACGTTGATGAATTTAGGGACTACTGCCAAGAGTTGATCAGCCTGATGCCTTGGATTGGACCGCATATTACGAAACATATCAACCATGGTGGCACACTATAGATGGTAAAGCACGCGAAGTAGCCAGTAACAATAAAAGGTGGATTTTTTCCAGGAGAAGTGGTGGAGGACCGATCGAAACCCTATATCGGTGGCGCGACCACCTGACTAACCGTGGGAAGTACAGTCTTAGCACTCTGGGCAATTGAAAGGAGGCGCGGGACTATAAACTACTATGCCCGGGAGCTGCGCGATGTTGGAACTGCACGCAAGAGAAAAGTGTCACAAGGTCCGCGACCGCGCAAGGGGGGCTGTACTGCCACGCGGGTTGGCTGGGAAGTGACCATTGGAGTTACTGTTAACGATGTGATGCTCGACTTGAGACCAAATGGAGCGGGCGGTAGGCATTTAAGATGCGCTTTAAGGGCAAGATTTGGGAAAATCTGCTGCCAAGGGAGCATTAATGAACCAGATTTTGGGGGGAATGATCGAATTCAAATTCAAAAGGCGCTATAAATTAGAAAGGGATGCCCAACAAACAACACTTGGTCATTTGCGAATTGAGTTTTTGTATGCCCCGCGTATTCTAGATCTATTTTCCCTGTGTCGAGCATTGATTGAGCCCCTGATTATGCAATTGAAAGATTTATGGACTAGCAAGATGGCAGCATCACAAGAAGTTAGGGAAATTGCAGAGATGACCGCTGAAGAGGCTGCGCAGGCCCTGACTATGGGGGATGCCCCTGAAGGCGCCAAGATTGTGGCGGAAATCCCTAAATCACCACACACGTCGAGGCCAAAGAAAGACAAATAGCCGATGATTCCTATACGTGTGTCCCCTCGAAACCCGCTGCGCACCAGGTTAATGATGGAGGAGAAAGGGAAAGCAGTTAACTTGGAAATCGACAAGGAGGAGGAAGACCTGGAGGACCTTATAATTGAAGAAGACGAGGACGAAGGCATGGAGGAAGAAACTGATCCTGCGCACCCTCCAACAAAGCTGCATGCCTATATCCCCTCGTGGAAGGGGAAGACGAAAGTGCCCAAGGATCTTGATGAGAGTAAGAGCTCTCTCCAGACCCCGCTCCTCTCGGATGACATCATCTTTGAGGCCACGCATGAGGGGCGGGTGCCCAACTTGAAGTTTGAAGATTGGGATCTTGCTAACTATGAGAAATTCCCTCATCTAGAGACCGTGCAACTCATGAAGCCCAAGAAGAACACCAGCACGGGGGTCATCGAATTGGAGCCGCAAAAGTGGTTACATGCAGTGGAAAAGGTGAGGTTATTAAACCTGCTCTGGGTGTTTCATTTCCACCGCACCCTAATAACAATATTCATCATCAGGTAGCTACTCTGCCTGGTGCATGGTGTGTGTTTATGGCTAGAGGAGCCCATCCCCATCATAGACCACTTAAACTATCACATTACCTAGCTTTCGTGCAAAGGAGAGGACCTCGCAGACATGTTGGAGGGGAAGAGCACCAATTTGGCCATCACAAAGGCCATGAAGAAGAAATGCAAGCTGGAGAAGAAGAATGGGGCTACGCGATCTCCAGTATCAACAACAAAGCAATCAGGGTGGTGACTTAGATACTGGCAAGCAAGGTCATCCGGAAATGTTGCGGGGACGAGGTCCCCGCGCCAGTGGTGGCACTTGTTGAGCAGTGTGCGGAGGGGGTCCAGTTCAACTAGTCCGAGTTCTTATGTAAAGAGTTCCTGGAAAATTTTCGCGAGGCCCAGGAACAAGGAAAAACGTTCCACTATGCATGGCTTCTGTTGTCCATAGTGCTCGTGGCAAGGGAATTACCGGAGGACAGTCAGTTCCCCACAATTGATATGGATCTGCCAGAGGCTGCGAAGTATGCTTCGCTGTGGGCCACGAAAGACGTGAACCAGATCCACGACAGCAAGATATTTTGGGTGTTCATGGAAATGAACATCAGAATGGGAATTAAGCGCAAGCCACGATTATCACCCACTGTTTACAATAGCCTACAACATTTTGTAGAATTTAAAGTGGACCTCCACAACATATATATCAAAGTGCGCAAGGACCTGGTCAAGAAATGGAGTGAGCTACCCTTTGTAGCCACGAATGATGTAATTTTTGATGTACTAGAGACATGGCCATCGGATTGGCATGCCCAAAACATCGGGGTGATGGAGAAGTCCGCGGCAGAGAAGAAGAAAGAAGGAGCCAAACTACGCATGGCACAGTTGGTAGAGAAGAGAAGGCAAGAAGCAGTGGCAGCAAAATCGCAGGAGGCGTGCGACGCTGTGCAGACAATCGCAGAACAGAAAAAGGTTGCTACAGCAGGAGCAGCACAGGAGGCAACCGAGAAGGCGCGTGAGGGCTAGGAGTCGCCTTCACATGGGCAGGAAAAAGAAATGGAAACAGAGGAAGAAGAAGGTAGCGCAGACCCGCAAACTGCATCAGCACAACTCAAGTGCTAGAGTGAGCGAATGGGGCTGCGCAAGAAGGTCAAGGCATCAAAGTTGTCTATCGACCCGATCACCCTTACTAAGGGTGATCTGCATGACATCGATGAGACGGTGCGCGACGTCACCTCCGAGGCCCTCCAGAACTTCGTGCAAGAGAATCAGATTGTGTTGGGGGCCTTCAAAGCACAACTTCAGGAGTTGTAGGTGTGCACTCCTCAGGCTGGTACCCTTTCGACTAGCCTCGCAGTAGGGACAACTACAGCCGAGCAGATGCTACACGCTTAAACAACAAACACAATAGTGCTGTGAGAAGGGGCACTGGTTACAACAAATGAGGCTGACAGGCGTACGATTAGCGCACTGAAAGGTATCGAGATCAACATGGTTGCACTCCCACAGAAGATGCTATATGTTCTACAGGATGGGATTATTGCAGAACTGCGGAATAGGGAGAGCCGCACGCTGGAAGTACTGAGCGAGTAAAATATCAACATGGAGTAGTTGAGCTTGCATAGTGACGAAGTGGCGTCGCAAAATAGGCAGATGGTACAGGTACTGGAAGAAGCCTGTCAGATGGTCCCTGAGCTGGCCATCCCAACAGAGGCGCGCATCCACAGACTAGCAGTAGGGGTACGCGAGAAGAAATGACTAAGGTTCAGCTGGCACTGAACCTTCAGATGGCAGAGCTACGGTTGAAGGCACAGCCGTCCACCCCTCCATAGGTAAGAGAACAGCGCACCAGCGCTATTACATCGGGGATGGAAGAGATCAACAGTGCAGTAAGGGACTGCACCAGAATGTTGGAGGAGTCATTTGAGGTCCTCACTAATCTGCAGGAGGACCCTAACATCCAATGCTTAGAGACAGAGGTGTGTGAGCTCCAACAGCAGTACGACAACATCAAAGGGACCGCGCAGACGGTGGCCCTCACTTAGAGGCTCACGCGAATGCAACAAGCCAAAGCGTTGAAAGAGCAAGTGGACACCGCACGACACCAAGAAGCAGTTCTGAAGGCCCGTGTGCAGCCTTGGATTGACGAGGCCTTCACCATTACAGCAACAATTGAAGGCAAGATCGCACAAATACAGGGGACGCAGGAATAGATCCAGGGAAGCAGTTCTGACACCGCGGTCTCATAACAACTTGTGCAACAGATTCAACAAGCAGCCGCTCAGTGCACTTCCGACCTTGCAGATGTTTGAGAATAGTTAGAGGGTCTCTACGCGAAGATCTCTGCATCAACAGAGTGACTCGAGGGTGAGTCACGATGTTTGTGTTGGAGAACTGCTGGGCGTGGAATCCCCGCAAGGCATGTTTTGGGGCTTAAAGCTCATCAATAGAGTGACTCGAGGGTGAGTCACGATGTTTGTGTTGGAGAACTGCTGGGCGTGGAATCCCCGCAAGGCATGTTTTGGGGCTTAAAGCCCATGTTTTGACCAAGTCCATTGTAAAGACTCTGCAAATTGTGGGCACAGAGCGCGAAGTCATAATAGAGTCATAGGGTTGTCCGCCCTTGTTTTTGTAATGTAATGTCGGTTTGAAAGATCTACCCATGGTCCGCAGACCATGGGATTGTATAAATAGAGCGAGGCTCTAAGTGTATAAAAGAGTGAATGGAAGAAGCATGAAGAGTCTAAGGAATTGATTGAGTCGAAGTGTAAGTCGTGTCTTTGGGTCGTAGAGTAGGAGAAGGCTCTGCAGCTGAGTGCGTAGAGGCCTAGTAGTCTGCAGTTGAGTGCGCGGACCCCTGCAGCTGAGTGTGCAGGGCAGGTCGAGTCTGTAACCGTTGGAAGAATTAATAAAGAGAAGTTTTACCATATTTATGTGTATCTTTTCCTGTTTTATGTATTATTGGGTATGAATTGTAATTTTACTGTTTATTTACTGCGTGAACTCATATGAATGTGTTGAACAAGTAAATATAACACAAGGCATCTCTTTATGCAAAGATAACTAAATGGTATAAGAAGATAAGTAATATTTCGGGTGTGATTTAGGGAAATAGTGCAGATCGATGCTCTAAATCCCCACAGCCCCTGGTTAGGGATGCGCAAAGACGAATATATCAGGCCGCGAAGGCCAGGGAAGTGCGTGAGGTAACCTGCGAAGGGACTAACACTTGGACTGAATCAGCCCCTCATACATCTCAAGGGTGCGAAAACCTAGTTCCAGCACCTCCCCATACTACTTCAGGTGATACCTCAGTCTGCGCTCCGCGGACTATTTCCGAAAGGGCCAGTAGTACAGGGATTTGTTTAGCTAATTAACTCTGAACCTGGGTCAGGCCCCAACTAGCCAACAATCTGCATATCCTATCAACGTTTCTTTCTGCCTTTCTGTGCAAATGCTAGTATAGTTTTACAGCAGATATATTAGTCAACAATTGTAGTTACATGAAAGTAAATTTTTATCTCTAAAAATCTTAACAAAATTCTTTTTGAGTGGGTTTTCTTATTTTGGTAAAATGTTTTTTAAACCGGGTGGGTTTTATTATTTTAACGAAATGTTTTTTAAACCGAGTGTGTTTTCCTAATTTAGTTTCAAAGTTTATGAAATAATTGATTAAAAGTTAGGTTTATAGTTAATATTAGACTAAAATTATTCATTTACCAATAAAAAATAAATGTGTTATGTAAATATTTGATGTAGAAACATTAATTTGATAGAGGTTCTTTTTGTGTAATTAGTTATAGATTTACAGAGAATATTTTGGATAACTTTGAAGTTTCATGTTATTAATATTTACCATTTCATACCCAGATGCGGGTGAAATTCAAGAACATTAATGGCGAGCCGATGGAATGATCGTGCTCGGCCCAGCCAGATGGTGGCCAGCGCACCATCCCAAGCTCAGTTATGGCCTCCACAGACTCACTTGAGGCAAGAGCAGGTCCGCCTGCAAGAAGCCTTTAATGGCTGCTCAGGCCGAGATACGAAAGCTATGCGATTTAACATGGCACCCATCAATCCCTCTGTCTGCCCTCCCTCCTTCAGCATTTGCCCGCTCCAAGCCGGAAACCCCTGCAGTAGAACTGTTACAAGAAGACGATGTTGGCTTCTTTGCTGTATTGAGTTTGGAAATGGGTATCATTACTCCCATTCCAGGTACTACCCTTTGAACCCTGTCCAGGAGCCCTCTGTGCATTCTTTGCTTTCCTTCCAGGTCCCCAATTCTCCTGAACTTCTCTCTCGCCACATTGCTATGGTTCGTCACCGCATGAGGAGCCGTAGAGGAGGTAACCAAGGTGGTAGCGCTCACTCTCAGATAGCGCAAAGCTCTGAACCGCCACCACCACCTACCTCTCCGCCTCCTCCTCAGGCCAATTCTCCCCCTCCCAGCTCGCCCCGCAGACACTATCCTCACACTAGCAGTGGCAGAGGTTGTGCGCAGGCTTCAATGGCTGAGCATAGAGATTTTCGGCTTCACACTGAGACCTTCCCTCAGCATCCTAATCCGGCCTCCCACTCGACTCAATTCAGGTTCCAGAGCAACCTGAACCGGCCCATCATCACTGCTAATGTCACCATCGTTTTCTCAAAAGAAGAAGATCAGCACAGTGCTCCGGTGCGAAACTCTGCAGAGCAACCTCAGGACATTCGCAGAATGGATGTTAGTCGTGGCTCTGAGCAGCTCTCGACGGAAGAAGGCAGGGAAGCTAGGCGTGGCGGTCAGCATGCGGAAGGTGATAATGCAGGCGACACTCGGCATCCAGGTGGCAGCTCTCATGGAGCCACAATTTCGATGGCAATTGCTGGCAGCTCGAGCGGCACCCTTCAGGCGAGGGAACCTCCAGGGGGCAGGGCGGAAAGCGACGTGGCGAAGGAAGGTGAGATCTGGTATGGGAATACGTGCCCCATTATCGAGGAGGCTCCTGACCAGGACGTCCCAATGTGATGCCTCATGGACACCCGCGTGCCAGCTCAGGGTTTTGATGCTGACTGGTCCATCTTTTGTTGTTGTGTTTTTTCGTTTACATGGTAGGCAATTCTGTCTTGTTTTACAACTGCTTCAGATGGTAATGTCTCAAGTCTTCACTCGGTTTTGTCGATGTTTTCCTGGTCTTCTGCATGGTTTTTTGTAATGTTAAACTGGTTTCCCCAAATATGGGGCAGTTATGATACTCAGAAGGAACTCCGTTGTTCTCGGATGAGGCTGCAGCCTCATTGTAATTTTTTTTTTTTTTCCTTTTAATAGAATTAGCTTTACAGAGAAAAAAAAAATTTACCATTTCATCTTAAGTCGAGATTTATCAAGCATCTAGAGGGAGGATCCTTCTAGATGTTTCATAAATCCAAATTGAAGATGGATCGACATGGATTCCTTATATATAAACTAGTACAACCACATCAAAAATAATTTTGTGGTTGATATAGCCAAAGACTTTATAAATATAATAAATAAAATATTGCAACACAAAGAATGTCTTACCAATGTACACATCTAACTAATTAACCATGTATAAAAAGGTTATGGGTCAACTTTAACTTGAGAAGAAAAAGGAATTGCACATCTTATTGTAAAATCGACCATTTTGTTAAATAAAATTTGCTTAGATAGTAATTTCCCCATCTAATTAGAATATGAACTTATTATAATTGGAATAATCTCAAATCCGTGGGAAATTGGTGGTTGGGGAGCCTTGTGGTGCGAAATTAATATTGAAATGTTTATTCAATATGAGAAATGAAATATTCTATTCTTATATATTTCAATTCGCTATCTCAAATAGATGTTGAAGTATATTAGTTAACATGAAAATTTAAATATTTTATTTAACACATGTTTAAATATTTTATTTAACACATATTGAAACATCAATTGATGATATTCAAAAATGAAAATATAAGAATTTTTTACTTTAAATTATTAAACAATAGAAATGGTGTGAGATTAATACTCTAAATTTTAGAGTAGATGAGGAAAATATTATATAATTTTTTTTTTGAAGAACAACCAATAAAGTTATAGAAATTTGCAATACCTCTCTGCCATTGGCACATGTATATTATTTATGTATAAAGTTTACTTTTGTGTAGTTATTTCTTTATTAAATGAATTTTTGGTTTTTTATATATATATATAACTAACTTTGGTTTAGTAATTTTTTTATTGGATTTTTTGTTATATGATTTTGGTGTAGTTATTTTTGGTTTTATATATATTTCTATATATAGATGGCATAATTCCAATGTCATTGGCACTCATATTTTTCTCTCATTTTTGTGTAGTTGTTTTTTTATGAAATGAATTTTTGGTTATTGCCGAAGTCTTCTTATTTCAACTTAAGGTGGATGAGGATTTGTTTATTTTTTTTTACTTTTTCAATTAAGAGCCTAGATTGATTCTCAAGGGAATATGCTCAGTATATGCTTCCTCCTAATTCTAATCAAGAGTTGTAATGTGTTAAGTTTGTTAGGTTGCATTGACTTTAATAAATTTAAAATTTTATACCCACCATTTTCATAGGAATTTGAGATTATTCCAATTCTAATAAGTTCCTCCATGATAAGTTCCCCATTATTATTTATAACATTCATTTATATATATGCAAATTTTATTTAGAAAAATGGTTCATTTTACAATAAGATGAGTAATTAATTTTTTTTCTCAAGTTAAAGTTGACTGATAACTTTTTTATACATGGTTAATCAAGTAAATGTGTGAACTTGTAAGCCATTAATTTTTTTTGTTATATTTATGAAGTTCTCCCCTATATCAACCACATTAATATTTTTAATGTAGTTGTACTAGTATATATGATAATTCTAGTAGAATTGTATGGAGATTGTTAACCCGATTTTTCCAATGCTTCAAATTTCCATAATAAAGTTACTTCTCAAATTGGACTTATTATGATTATGTTTAATTAGAAAAAATCTCAAAATCCTGAGTCTATTCTCATGATAACCCTGAGAACCAAAATAGAATTTGGTGGAGAAATAAGTTCATCAACGTTATTCTAGTACCAATACATGTCGAGTTGAGGGTTATTTACATGTCAAATGCATCTTGCGGCAGATTGAGATATGCACGCTAAAAATATTACAAGTTATGCATACGCTTTTTAAGATACAAATGTGAAGAAATATGACAAGTAAACATAGTCAATTTTTTTTTCAATGGAGAAATAAAAAAGTATGGCAAACCATTATAGCGTAGAAGTTGTAACAACTTCGAGTTGATTACTAGGATTAAGGAAATTATTGGATGTTATCAAAAGGAGAGTTTGAGTAGAGTGAAGAAGTTTAGAGGAAGCTTAGGAGGGTTTTAGTGGAACGACATAAAAGTACCAAAATACCATGTAGGAGAGAAGCTTGGTAAAGTAACTTCCATCAAGGTCAGAAGGACTTGTAACAACACAAGGTTAGTATTCGTAGCTTACATTTGAGCATAGATAAGCTCACGAAGTAGTATATAGAGATGACTAGGCATCGATAGGCAATGAGTTCAGGAGAAAAATAGGGCTATATCTTAGAATATGCTTAAAAAAAATATGAGCGATGAAAATTTTAACAATGAAATAGTGGAGTTAAGAGAACAAATTTGTTGCATGATGAAGATGTTACTGAGAAAAGTTATAAAAGAATGGAGATGTGGTTCCGTTTTGAAAAATAAAGTTAAATGATCTATCACTAAATCATATGCAAGGAGATCAATACATAGATTAAATTTCGGAGTCAAACCAAACAAACAAAAATTTCGTGCAATTTTGCATGGGCATAAATATGTGAAAGATAATGAATATCATTTGTCTAAACAAAAGTAGGGGATGAGGAACATGATATAAATAAATAATATCTCATTGATTTCTTGAAGACTTCTAGATTTAAGCATAAGGAGAAGGAGATGATGCTAGAAGAACTAGTAGAAAAAAATTATGATTTTGAAACTAATAATGTGTATATAAAATTTATGAAGGATATGAATATGGAAAACAATAAAAAAAAATTGAATGAAAGAAAGTGAAGAATCACCTCAGGAAGGCATAAAATAGAATTGGATTAAAAAGAATTTAGTAGATTTTTAAGAAGATTTAAAGTGAAGAATCCTCGTGCCCTGAGGATTTCTGATAATAAGAGCTTTGATAAGGAGAGATCTCATCTCTTTAATGTCTTTGTGGAGAATGGCTACATTAGGCGCCTAGGTCAGAAGGCTTTCCTTAAAGCCTCTAAAAATGCGATAATTAATAAAGAACCGAAGGAGCGCCAACTAGGGGTCCATCTTCCCTATGTTCAAGGGACCACAGACAAAATTGCTCGGATCCTTAAGAGGTATGATATCCCCTCTACCTTTAGGCCCCTCAACACCATTCGTAAATCCCTCCGATCGGTGAAAGATCCTGTTGACCCTATGGACATGAAGGGTGTCTACTTGATTCCTTGTTCTTGTGGAACCCCCTATATTGGGGAAACAGGACGCTCCATCCATCAGAGGATAAGCGAACATGCAGCTGACCTAAGACATGGGAGAACCAAGTCTTCAGCATTAGCAGAGCATGTGGAAAAGACCAAGCATCAGGTTTGTATTGAGGAGGCCAAGGTTGTTGCTAAGATTGCTCAATTCCATCATCGTAAATTCAGGGAAGCTAATGAGATTGAAAGAAGGCCTAACAATCTCAATAGAGATGACGGCTGGAAAATCAGTAGCTGTCGGATCCCTGCCCTGTCGTCTTAGTCTTTCTCTTCCTCCCCCCCCCCCCCCCTTTTTTTTTTTTTTTAGCTTTCTGTGTTCCCCCTGGAGCCTTCCTTCCTCCTGGGGTTGATCCATTTTGCTCTGTGGTTTTTATTGGTCTTTTTCTTGTCCCTCCCCTTTTCATTTTTTGTCGTTCTCTCTGTTTTCTTTATTTATTTATTTATATACCTTATATTTATATGTATTTATTATTATTATTATTATTATTTTTAATTAATTAATTAATTAATTTTTATTTTATTTTTTTTATTTTTTATTTTTTATTTTTATTTTTTTTTATCTATTTATTATTTTTATTCCTTTTTTCAACTATCTTTTACCTAAATTTTATCTTAATAACTGAATATTATTACTTTAATTTTAATATATATATATATATATATATATATATATATATATATATATATATATATATATAAATAATTTAAATAAATAAATTAAATTAAAGTTTTTTAAAACTAACCATTAAAAGTTTATTTATCTATATATTTTACCTAATTTAACTTATTTCCATAAATAATAATAATAATAATAATAATAATAATATTTTCACTACTAATATTAATAATATATTAATATCAAGACTATATTACTAATATAATATTAATTATATTTAATAAATAACTTAATTAAACAAAAAATTACTTATATTATTAATATATAATAATAAATAATTTAATTAAATTAAATAAATTACCTTTTCTAACTAACCATTTATCTTCTTAAACTAACCACTAAAAGTATTTTATTTTTTTTTAATCCTAACTTTTATTTTAATAACCTAATATTATAACTTATATATATATATATATATATATATATATATATATATATAGATATAGATATAGATATAGATATAGATATAGATATAGATATAGATATAGATATAGATATAGATATAGATATAGATATAGATATAAATTAATTAATTAATTTTTAAAACTAACCATTAAAAATATTTTATGTATTAATATTAAAAATAATAATAATATTAAATTAATGAATAGTAATTTGACCTGGGTCCGTAGGTCAAAATTAGCCGTTGGTCGATTTAGCCGTTGGAGTCTCTGCTCAGACTATTTAACATGCTAAGCTGGATCTGTTTCTTCAACTTGTCCTAACGATGAACCACACTGGTTGGTTCGGAACGCGTCGACAAAGGTCTTTCCTCATGTGATTTTCGTCGAAGTTCTGCTTACAACTATTATGGATCACAGAAGCCTCAATTCAATAAAAGATTTAAAGTTTCTATAAGAATTATTAGCAAATACCAAGTTTGATGAGGATTGGATTGAGGTTGCAAACAATTATGTAGAGTATGCAAGAATGCATTATAGTAGTGGTATAGATGGAGAATATAAAGATAAAAAGGAAAATGTAAGAAATGATATATTTAAAAAGAAAAAAACCACTTAAGAGGAAGGAAGGAAGAAGTAAAATTTAGAAGAAATACTAGGGATAGATACACTATTGAAGAGATCACTTATAGAGAAATTGGAAATATGGACGTAGAGAGGGATAAGAAATGAGAGCCAGTAATAGAATGCTAACACCAACCCAAATGAAAATCCAAGTGCATGTTGATTCACATGAACAATATTCTTGAAGACACACATAGTTGGATGAGCTTGGATGAGCTAATGAATCCAATAGAAGACAATTCTAATTCCTTTGTGGTTGTTATGCAGGTTCAATTCTGCCACTAGGAGCATGGGCTTCCACCTCCCTTTTTCTTTGTTATGGAAATTTTTAGGTCTATCTTTTTGCAACATCAATTCATATCCCTCATGAACAATCATTCCTTCTATGCTAACTAACCAACCATGCCCAAGCTTTTAGCTTTGTGGAGGGAGAGGGGGCAAGTCAAGGGGACCTAGTCCTTCCCCTCAAGAGATGGAAGAAACCACAAATCCAAGCAAGAAATTAGTATGAGGGGTTGGTATGATGCCACAAAAGCATAACTTAAATGGTGTGATCGACTTCCTTGTTGATCATAATGAAATTCTTGAGTGATTCTCAAGCCTTAGCTAAACTACCCATCTTCTACAATGAATGCACCATGGAATGATTTATGTCCTTCATCATGAATTAGAGTATGATATAGGTGGAGGGTGGGATGGCCATCCCTCAACCCTTTGTTGAGCAAGTTGAGGTCAATTGACTTATCCCCTTCTTATGACATTTCACTATGTTAATTTTCATGTCCCTTGTTTTGATAATATATTTTCAATCATATAAAGTTATTATTAACATTTTATTTTACTTTTATTAATTCAAAATTAATTTCAAAAGTGAATCATTAAATTCTCAAATAAATTTCATTTACAGTGATTTTGTTATTTTTAGTGTTTAATTTTTTTATAAAATATTTTAAAAATATTAATACTATTAAATTAAAGTAAATCTCTCTCATTAATTAATTTGACTTAACTTTTATTTTATATTTATTTTTTTTTAAATATAAAATCTCTTTCATTAATTAATTTCACTTAACTTTTATTTATATATATATATTTTTTTAAATATAATACTTAAAATATAAATTAGGCGTTGTGTAACTCTTCTACCTTATAGAGATTATCTCTGAATGGAGCAAAAATAATTTTGGTCATGAATTTTTGTTTTCTAAAATGTGTTTTAAAATACATAACTAGACTCAATAATGTGTTTAAATACACTTGAAGTGGGCAGATTGTGTAGCGTTATAAAAGTATTCCAAAAAAATTTCCAAAACATAAATCAAATCTACTATGATTAATATTTACCCATTGTAATTATTATTATTAACATCAAATTCACATATAAATACCCATTACATTTTAAATATTACAATTAAAATATAATAATTCTTTATGTAATTTTAATTAATTAAAAAGCTAATTTTTTCCATATTAATGATATAGGATTTAAATCAAGACACTGAGTTCAGTCAATATTCACATATGAGATGATGAAAGGTGAGAATGGTGAACCATTCAATTCAACTCGTTATGCGTAAATGTGTGGCTGAGTATTGCTTTGTTTTTAATCAGTAAACTTTATCCATTGTGGGTCATTATACTTTATGAGAAATTTAAAATTGACGAAAAAAATATTAAAATTTCTATGAAAATACAATGTAATAACCTTTTTCACATTTTTTCTTTTGAAAGGTACATCGATGACATCGCAATAAATGGCAGGAGTAACCATGGTGACCAGCAACCAAGTTTACATGGATTTGTAAGCATTAAATCTAAATGAGTGGCAAAGGATTCAGCAACCGTAAGGACCGGCGGAGTTTTATTAATTTGAAAATTTTATTATAAGGTATAAAATGAGAGACAGTTTGAATAAATCAAGTTTGAATAAATCATTTTTTCGTCAGAGGGGAAGGGCTAACTTGAAATTACAGACATGCTTCAAAAGCCCAACCCCTCAACTGGCAATAAACGTCAGCATCAACTTGAACTAAGCCCACCCGCTCAACTGGCAAGAAACGTCAACGTCAACTTGAGCTATGCCGGTCTCTTATTAGTCCCTGCCTTCAGCAAGACTATAGCAATCGATAGATAGTTGACCGGCAATTAATTGAGTCGTTGACCGATTTTATTTTGGCTTTATTACTGTTTAACCAAAGTTTTAGAGTCGCCATCGTTATTCATCTAAATTTTAACGAAAGTTTCCAGCTGAAAGTAAATAGACCTCTTATTGCAGGCTTGGCAGGTTTGGCTCATCCCAATGTAAAATATTGTGACAATTTATATTTATCCAAAGTCCAGGAAAATGTTGTATGTAGTTTTTAATACGTTGTATGTAGCATGTTCAAAGTTTTTTTAGCCTGATACCAGATTCGCCATCGATGCGCATGTTACTTCACGACAATCCTACTACTTCCTCCGCGTGTAGTACATGTTAATGGACACTTGTAATACATGTTATTGGACATGTTACGTGTTATTGGATATGTTACTTTTTGACAGTTGGATATGTTAATTCTGGATTGTTCTTTGGGTGCAGTTATTTTTTTTGTTTGTTTGTGTTATTGAGATGGGCAGGCTAAGATATTTGTGTATTACAGAGATGGGCACGCTAAGATATTTGTGTATTACTAAGAGGGGCAGGCAAGTCAAAAGCATGTACAGGGGCAAAAACAAAGAATGCTATTCCTCCAAAACAAAGAATGCTATTCCTGAGGTTCACTAACGTCGCAAGTCCAGGTGCATTTCAAAAACTTGCTTTCTGCATTTCAGCGGTTCCTTGCTTTCCGCAATTCAGCGGTTCCTTTTCTGTATACAAATGATGGGCCAGTTTTTTGCTATTCTGATTGGGATTCTAGGATGTTATTTTTTAATGGTCCAATGTAACAGATGGTCAAAACTGTAAAAAGCTAGTAATAGATGGTCAAACGTGTAAAAATCAAGCTAGTAATAGATGGTCAAACGTGTAAAAATCATTGATATCTATACTGTTGGAGCATCAATGGTACCTTCAAATGATTATTAAAACTGCCTGTGCTATTGCCTATGCCTATGGTAGATAATGCCTTTGCCGATGTCGCTAGTGCTTTCTCCTCTATGTGTGGTTCTTATACAACAGATGTTGCCTAAGCTGCCTATGTTGCCACCTTTGATGAGTAAGCATGTTAAATTGTTCCATGTCTTTATATCCTGTAGTAATAAATGATGTATATAATGGCATAATGCAAATATGAAAAACTCATTCACTAAAATATCCAAACTCCTCTTTTAGCTTTGATGTTCTCTTGCCATTGACTAGACAATGTCAACAGAGGAATCCATCTGCAAGATGTAAAGTTGGTAACTGAGAATTCTCAGCACAACTTCTTCAGTTTTGCTAGGGTGCGACAACCTGAAATTGAGCAAAAATGCAATGCCTCTGGTGAAGAGTCCTCAAATTTTGACCAGAGTATAGGCATAAGGAAAATGGGAATCCAACTAACTGATAAAGCAAAGTCTCAAGCATTGTCAATTACTTCTCTTGGTGAAAAGAATATCGAGCTATGTTCTATTTTTCCTTTAAGGCTCATGTCTCGAACTTGGAATTTATCAGTTTCTTTATCTATTTTTTTTCCTCCACGAAGACCCAAGAAATTTTTGAATTGTCTCGTTTGGCCTGCCTCTGTAGTAGAATATAACTTTTTATTTTGATTTTGAAAGTGGCTGCCATGGCTTTGGAGGACCTCCCATGCTGCTTATGAAAATTTCGATCATCAGTGTCTATGAATTTACTATTATGCTCATAGTGGTTCCAGTGACTCCGGCACTTTTTGAACCACATTCCTTAGAAGGATAGAAGAAAATCCGTATTAAGTATCTCGTTGTTCTATCTGTATGTTTGTGTGCAATACAAATTACATAAGAACTCATTTGTTCCTTTTTTGTAATAGTCCAACTCTGTATTTCAAGCAAGCGTGCAGAGGAAGGTGTCGATCGAAAATCACATTTCATACTCGCAATTCATAAATTGTGTAGAGGGCGTCAGTGGTGCAGGGACCACTAAAAGATTGTTAGTGCATGGGCACTTGCAAAATTTGATTTGATTTGATTTTAAAATATTTGCTAAATTGACGATGGCTAAATTCTATAATATTTCAACCATATTATCGTTGGGTGTTGAGTTAGTCTAATAATTTGACTAGACAAATTCAAAAGTAAGCACATTTAGAAGGAGCACCGCATAGATGGAGTCGGGGTTACCGAGTCTCACTAATAGCACTTAGCCTAGCATCACAGCTACCAGCGGCCAATCTAGTCCGGTCCCTGATCTCAAACCTGAGGCAGAAAACCAGCTTACTGAATTGAGAACAAAATCTTGCTTACCCTTTTAAGGTTATTGTCCATAACCTTGCTGCCAGCGCCTTCCTCCAGAGTTAGGTTTTCGTCTTGGATTTAGGTTGGTTTTATTGCTTCTCTCTGCCTTGCTTTCCCTTGGCCTTCTTCCTGAAATAGAATACTTTTAAGTAATGTTCAGGGAATCGGGTTGCTAGCTCGGTCGTTGTTTCTCTCGCATCTAGTCGGGTTTGGGTTTCCTACCCTTTCAGGTAGGTTCAAATACATAATCTGTGTGTCATTCGTTAGCAGTTCAGGAGCTAGAAGTAGTAGTTGCAGGTCTACCAGTAGAGACATATTAGTTCTTTCAGTAGCCCTTATTTCCATACCCATATGTATGAGTTAGTATGGAAGAAGAAAGCACAAGGGTAGTGTTATTCGTGGGTCTCTTGCCTGTCACTTTGCCTGCCCTAGCCTAGCAAGAAGGATGAAGGAAGAGTCCCCAATATGGGCATATCTCCTTGCGTGGGTCTATATAAAGGAAAATGATTCCTCACGGTAGAACAAGGGCAGAGTTTTGGCTTTCTGGAGTAGAGAATGCTACGGTAGTTGGGTATACCTGTAGCGCGCCATATGCTTGATGCGACTGCCACTGTTCCCTTTCAGTGGGTCACTTATATCGTGGGGTTATGGATTCACGTTCGGGAGATCTGTTGGCACCTTCACTTCCATCCTGTAATAAACCGTTCCTTCATTCCATCCCAACAGGGGCTTCTACCCTGGTGCTATGGGACAATTCATGAAAGATACAGATAGTTAAATAAAGAATGTTAAGGCAAATGCAGAAGGTTACAGGCGACTTCTGTTTGTTTATAAGCCCCTGTCTTTTGAAAGAAAGGCTAAAGATTATGTTTGTTTATAAGCCCCTGTCTTTTGAAAGAAAGGCTAAAGAAAGAAAGGTGACAAAGGTACAGGCTTCTAGTGAATGTCTACTGGCTAAAGGCTTCTGTCCTTAACGTGGCATGGTGAAAAACTTGCATGATATATGATGGAGATGGAGTGAAGAAGCACGTGGCTCTCATGCGAGGGTCCTCGAGGTCATCTAATTTAAAAAATTTAACTTTCTTCCAGCAGGTCGAGAATCATTAATTTCTAGAATTTTCCTGAACTTTCTTTAGCTTCACGTTTCAGCGCCCCACCACATCTGTTAGATTGTTGGAATAATGTTCTGGTGCATTGATCAAATTTGCTTTCAAAACAGCCTAGAAAATATAGCATTCTACTTGCTTTAATATTTTCTTCATTGTAGTCCTAATAATAAATCTCTGATGCACTGGTAAATCATTTAATATATTGTCACTGGTAAGTCATTTAATATATTGTCAGGATGCTTCAAATGTAAAATTTGGCCATCTTCTTGATTGAGATGTGTTTGCTTCATGGCATAATGATCAAATAAAACACATCAATGCTTGCTGTTGCAGCTGTCTATGCTACTCAATCCTCTTTGAAAAAGGATTGAGGCCGTCTTTTCTAAATCCTTGAACCAGGATGATTGTCTTGGAACTTCCAAAAACTTCTAATAGTAATAACAATATAACCATAGGATTTATGTTCAGTTCTTTTGCATGAGAAATATTTGTCTCTTTTAAGTTTTAATGAAGGATTTAGATCCTGCCCTTTTCTACTGGTATACTACTGGTATATGGCAGTATGTATTTGATCATCAGCGCTCCAAACATTTGCAAAAACTAAGTGGACAGAGGAACCAAGTTTTAACGAAGGATTTAGATCCTGCCCTTTTCTACTGGTATACTACTAGTATATGGCAGTATGTATTTGATCATCAGCGCTCCAAACATCTGCAACAGCTAAGTGGACAGAGGAAACAACTACACCTTATGTTTTATTAATTGCTTTCATACCTGGTAGGGACTCCGGTTGCTTGCATCTCCTGTTTCTATTGTAGATTCTTGAAATCCAACTGACAGGAGAGGAGTCAAAAATTAATACGTCGAGCTATTTAAATAGCCCGCAACTCAGGTATGAATGCCTCTGAATTATATCTATAATTTATGTCACTCACAAAGAACATGGTCTAAAAATTGTAATAACAACTTTGCTTGAGTAGGATGGTCAGTCTGAAACATAATATCGTTTATTGTTGGACACATATTTTCGTATTAAACATAGAGTTTTAATTGGTTGTTGGTTATGGGAAAGACTGTGATAAAGTTGAAAAATCTTTTCACAAGTTTTAAATTTTACAATATACTTATATCTCAGAAGACCCTGAGCTTAAGTCGATTGCTGATTCCCCGAATATTCGGGAATCGGACGGACATGGGCGTCGTCAAAAAATTGACCGTGTCCATATCCGTCCTATTCCCGAATATTCAGGTAATCAGCAATCAACATAAAGATAGCCTTCAGAATATTTAATCCAATTAAATATTCTATCTATATCTCCTTTATGGATTTGCTATATACTTATATCTCGGAAGACCCTGAGCTTATGTCGATTGCTGATTCCCCGAATATTCGAGAATCGGATGGACATGGGCGCGGTCAAAAAATTCGTTGTGCCCATATCCATCCTATTCCCGAATATTCAGATAATCAGCAATCGACATAAAGTTAGCCTTCAGAAGATTTAATCCAATTAAAGATTCTATCTATATCTCCTTTATGGATCTGCTCAAGGAATTTGCAGAACCATTAAAAACTAAGGGATTCTAATAAGGAAGTGGCAAATTTGGAAGACGAACTCATAATATAATAAATTTATATGTAATTTAATGCCATTAAGGATTTTAATTATATGTCCTTCGAGAATTTGTTCAAGGAATATCCAATACAAAGCTAAAGGATCCTAATAAGCCGCAAAGTTGGCAGAAAGAATCCGTATTAGTAGTCTATATACAATCAAATTGAATTCCAAAAACCATGGAGAAGGAAAGAGATATTCTCTTTTTCAAAATAATTTTAATAAGATTAATTGCAATGTAATATAGTCCATATATAATCGGCATCTCTATTGCTATTGTTAATTAATTAAGTAAATAAGTGTCTATTTCAACAAAATTTCCACCGCACAGCTTTTTCCTTCCTACACACATCCACTTTGCACAACTTCCTCTACACAAACTTCAACAATAATTTAAAGACTCGCGAATATATAATTCTACCAGCTCTTCTCTACAATTCTCTCATCTGCGTTTCCATTTCGCAAGCCTTAATAGGAATACGACCTGCAATATGTAAAATATTAGTATATATTAGCCTCACATAACGAGGAATAATAGCTAATAATACTAGCAATTGTCCCAATAGGTACAAAGAGAGGCCGATAGGATTATTAAATCAAAATTGTTGAATTTCTCTAGAAGAGATGTTGGTTCAAGCCTAACAAATGAGCAATTTGAGCTGGCTAAAGGCCTTCTAATTGTTTTTTATTATTGTAAAATTATATTGATAATTCATTGGTTTTACTTTCAAAAGCTTGAAGGAATTTGAAGAGCAGGTATAGAATTTCTTTGTGGGATTTGATCCCAAAATCCTTGATTTGTAGATATATACTCAATGAAATGTTAATTGGTTGAAACCCTGCACAAATGTTTGATATAAGAAAATAAGCCAAAAAGGTTGAAAGTCTTAATTGGTTTGTGGAAAACCTTGTTTTCTTGGACTGGATCATTGTGCAATTACTTTTCTTTAGATGTTTTGTTTATATCTATATTACACGGAACACATTGAATGTCTTATTTCATTTTAGAGTAAGTTAATTACCCAAAATTAAGAAACCTCTATAGATGGCCAAGCATCTACGAAGATTTCTAGTGACCAAGGCAATAACTACCATGACTATCCCCTACCATTTGACAATGCTTCTCTACCCAACCAGATTGAATACTTAGGGAGCGAAAAGCAAGCCAATTACACAAAAAAATTGCCTTTGGAAAGAATTATGCATACACATAGAGCAAAATCCAAATACTCTACCAAGAAGAAAGAAAGTTGTCCACACAAATTTTGATTTTTAATTTATGGAAACTTATGATTCGCTATGTTAATAAATCCAAAACATTCTTAATGTAAATACACGTTTAGATGAAAAGGATAAAAAAATTTCATTGTAACATATTATAAGCTCACAGATATATCAAAGTTAGAGATATGTATAGAGTACATTACAACATCACCGTTGAAATAAAAAATACTCTTCTCATGATTCTGCTCATGAATCACGAGTAACTCAAATGTGTCAACCCTGTAGTCGATCTCTAATCGAATTCCGAGAAGTTTTGAAGCCTTGACGCCCGCCTCATATAACAAAAAAAGATATTTAACAAATAAAATAAGAATACATAGTGATGAAGCAATCAATAAGTACCCGACAACAAGGCAATTAATGTTATATATGTTACGATACACACTGAAATTCAAATTACCTTTAAGTACCTGCAATGTTAGAATATACATCGTTGAATTCAAAGTATCTTCAAATATTAGAATATACATTGTTGAATTCAAAGTAGTTTCAGAATTTCAAATCCCACTGTAAATGCTGGATTATATGCTACTGGATTTGGATTTGAAGTAACTTCAACTTCATATATATATATATATATATATATATATATATTGCTCTGTAAATATATAATATGTGCCTAATGATGAGATTGCATCCATCACCTATAGAGATGGTGAGATACTGTTTACATTGCTTTCTTTCGAGGAAAAATGCGAGGTACTCTTTATTGCTTTTATTTTTAAGAAATTATTTATTTAAAAATATATATATTAACTCTTTTTTTTTCAATTGAACTTGATGGATCTAACAGCACCCCATTTTCATCAATCCCAATAACCTCCCATGACTTAAGGTTACGATATGGGCACAAAATAACAATGCATGCATGCTTACCTTTGGCTTGTGAAATGGAATTTCATAAGACTGCATCATTGTCCTATAATTATCTGGTTTCCCTTTATCGATCATACCCTCCTCATTTTGAATTGATTCCACTTCCACTACACCTCCATAATTGGCCTCTGAATTTGCAGGCGCGTGTTCAGATTCTCCAAGGACTTCCATCTTTATGACCAGTCAGATTATCCGAAGTATCTCTGACATTGATCAAACAAATCTTATTTCATTAAAGCATGCCCTTCTGATCCATTGAGTTTAGCTAGGATTCAGACTTGAACTACAAAAATTGCTAAAAATCAAAAGGCTTGGCAAAAAAATCAATTTTGGAAAACAGAGGAGAACACCCCCGCCTCCTCCCAAAAAAAACCAAACACCTCCATCACATGGCTAATTAACATTATGCCCGTAAATAGACAACTACCCTTTAAACACCCCTATTGCCAATGATAAATCAAACCTCATTCTGCCCTTGTAATATTGTTAAGGTAAAATTATGATCATAGATCCAGCACAAAGGTAAGTGCAGAAAAGAAGAAGGCATTAAAATAACTACAAATACTTAATATATCTACATGCATGCAAAAGTCCAAGCCATAACCTTTTTATTTGATGGCACGTAGCTCCCTGGATTAATGCATTTCCCTCCCTCAGACAAAAGTCCACGTCGCGACCTTCTGATTTGATAGAACGCATCTCGCTTGCTTAGTGTACTCTGCTATCAACTATTTGATTGGAATCTCTAATCATGACTACTGACATAAGAGAGTAAGTGAACAGCTTTGATCACACCTTGCTATTTTGCAAACTGAACACGACCATGATTTGTCAAACGTAAAAAAAAAGCAGATTTCATTCGCATCATACCACAGCCATGCACTTTGACAGACTTAACTCAAGACCTGGGGAGGTTATGGTTAAATACAACATTTTATAACATAACCATGTGGACGTCATTAAAGAAGAAGGTTCCAAAGCTAAATAATCTCCTGCAAAGGCCAAGCAACCTAGAGACTATTCAAGATTCATCTTGTTTGCTTTGTCCTGACTCATGATATGGCAGATACACTATTGGTTTGCATTTTATAATCATTTTAATTTGACCTTATCTGTCCTATCCTCATATGGCAGAGCTGATATCAGTTTGCTTTGGGAAAAAGCCATGATGCCCTTTATTTCTAGCCATAGCACAGTTGCTTTACTGTGGAAGCCTTTCTCAGTTTCAATTTGCCTACTGGTGCATGTGATGTTGTTTGCAAGGCATAGGAAAATAAACCTTGTCTGCCACTCCCATGCCATTGCTGACTTGCTGTGGCCCATCAAGGGTGCTCTTGCTGGCTGGGGTCTGATGGACTTGAGTAGTCTCAGATCTGCATATCCTGTGGGGGTGTGGTGTTTCCCCTCACACCCTTTCAGCATTTTATAGGTAATAGTTAATAGGTTAGTTGTGCTTCCTAACCAGACATATGTCACTCCTTCGCATGATGCCTGAAAATTTGCAAAGGAATAGTTTGATTTCTGTTTCACTACCAGGCTCATGCTGCACTCTTGCATGAAGGCATGTGTCTTCATTAAGGGGTGCAATTTGATTGTGTCTGGACTCTGTATAGCTGTGTTTTGTAAATCATAGGATTCACTAGCTCATAGGTAGCCAATTTTAGTACTTATGCCCAAAGTTACCCGCCCTTTATATGTTTCTATGGGAAAAGCCTTTCTGCTATCCACCCTTTTTGCGTAATATGTTCATTGTACTGATATATTTTTTTATCGATAGAACTTCGAGGCATGTTTAATATATACATGTGTGCACTATCTGGGCACACATGTATGTGTGTTTGGCCTCCCTTCTGTAGACACATATTGAATTTAACAGCCCCATTCCTTACAATATTAGAGGAGCCTGCATACAATTTTGAATTCAATTACAAGAAATTTTGTTGCTTTGTACATCAGGTTCTGGTCTAGTGGAAACTTGAGAATTTTTTGTGACAATGACACAGTTTCTAATCCTAACAGGCATGCTCCTCCCTTGAATGAGACTTGCCAGGTGTGGCTCTTGACTATATTGAATATTATTGAGGTATGCAGATTATGGTATGGTCCTGGCAAGATACCAGTTCTTCGCTCAAAGGTTTGAGTGTGGGTAGAGCTTCTTACAAGGTTTACCATCTAGGTAAAGATAATAGATTCCCGTTTACAAATAAATTAATTAATTTCTTTAACCTACTAACAGATTATGGTATGGTGTTGGCAAGGTACCAGTTCTTCACTCAAATGTATGAGGGCGGGTAGATATCCTTTCTAGGTTTACCATCCATGTAAAAAAAATAGGTTGCTAGATATAGAATAAATAAAAGAAATTATTTGGTTTTATGACGTTTCTCACTGCTGATAATGTGTACTTAAATTGAGGAGGTAGTGCATCAGATGGATCATCTGTGAAAAAAAAATTAAGCTTACCTGACTCTGGAGAAGAGTGTGGTATTTCTGTAATAGTCCAATGCTTCATCCATGAGCTTCTTATGCTCCTTCGAACCTTCAAGAAGACCCCTGAAATAACCCCTGTTCTCTAAGCTTCTCCTGAATGCCTCCCATCCAATATCTCTACTCCTCGCTGCTTTTAGTGCCGAGCTTTGGACTCCAGCAACCCCTGAGCCACTCAGTCCGAGTTCTGCATTCTCCATCTCGGACTGATAATGCGATCTCTGCTGATACATCATCTCAAATCCATAGCTTATCTTCATACCCAGTTCTGCCTCCTTGTAATTTGGAGACGACAGAGGCGGCATCGGATAGCAACGTGGTGCCTAAAAGGTTTGCTGCACAAGCTGAGCATACATGGCCCTTGACATCCTCACAGAGACATCTACCATCTCCTTATTGCCCAAAAACTTCTTCATTCGAGACGCCGCCTTCATGGAATCCACGTCCCGTTCATAAAAGGCCTCCACCGCCTTAGAAATCAAGTGTAGCTCATGCTTCAAAACCTGAGCCACGCTCAGAGGAACTCCAACCCTGACCCTATGCATGTTAACCCTAGATTTATCGGGATAACCTTTAATATGACTATTTATAGCGTTCTGAACAGCATCGCTAGCTCTGGTTTGCACAAAACCACCCTTGAGAGCCCGCAAGGAGTCCCATACTGAGGGTTTCACCAGTAAATGGTAAACCTCTCCCGCAGAAGCGGACAAAGGCAGAATGTGAATTTCTCCCTGCCGGATAAAAACCCTGTTCCAGCTGTTTTCTGGCCGGAGCCATCCCAAACCCTGGCCGAAACACTAGGTATGCATTTCGTGATTTCGCGTAGAATAAAGACCATGAACCATTCGTCCTCTACGTTGTCTCCGTACTTGAGCCTGCCGTGAAGATGGGGAACGGAAGCCCACAGGTTCGAGTCCCGGAACTCTACCAAGAAGAAAGAAAGTTGTCCACACAAATTTTCATTTTTAATTTATGGAAACTTATGATTCGCTATGTTAATAAATCCAAAACATTCTTAATGTAAATACACGTTTAGATGAAAAGGATAAAAAAAATAACATTGTAACATATTATAAGCTCACAGATATATCAAAGTTAGAGATATGTATAGAGTACATTACAACATCACTGTTGAAACCAAAAATACTCTTCTCATGATTCTGCTCACGAATCACGAGCACCTCGAATGTGTCAACCCTGTAGTTGATCTCTGATCGAATCCCGAGAAGTTCTGAAGCCTCGACGCCCGCCTCATATAACAAAAAAAGATATTTAACAAATTAAAATAAGCATACGTAGTGATGAAGCAATCAATAAGTACCCAACAACAGGGCAATTAACGTTATATATGTTACAATACACACTGAAATTCAAATTACCTTTAAGTACCTGCAATGTTAGAATATACATCGTTGAATTCAAAGTATCTTCAAATATTAGAATATACATTGTTGAATTCAAAGTAGTTTCAGAATTTCAGATCCCACTGTAAATGTTGGATTATATGCTACTGGATTTGGATTTGAAGTAACTTCGACTTCATATATATATATATATCTGTAAATATATAATATATGCCTAATGATGAGATTGCATCCATCACCTATAGAGATGGTGAGATACTGTTTACATTGCTTTCTTTCAAGGAAAAATGCGAGGTATTCTTTATTTCTTTTATTAACTCTTTTTTTTTCAATTGAACTTGATGGATCTAACAGCACCCCATTTTCATCAATCCCAATAACCTCCCATGACTTAAGGTTACGATATGGGCACAAAATAACAATGCATGCATGCTTACCTTTGGATTGTGAGACGGAATTTCATAAGACTGCATCATTGTCCTATAATTATCTGGTTTCCCTTTATCGATCATACCCTCCTCATTTTGAATTGATTCCACTTCCACTGCACCTCCATAATTGGCCTCTGAATCTGCAGGCGTGTGTTCAGATTCTCCAGCGACTTCCATCTTTATGACCAGTCAGATTATCCCAAGTATCTCTGACACCGATCAAACAAATCTTATTTCATTAAAGCATGCCCTTCTGATCCATTGAGTTTAGCTATGATTCAGACCTGAACTACAAAAATTGCTAAAAATCAAAAGGCTTGGCAAAATTTGTAAAAGATCAATTTTGCAAAACAAAGGAGAACACCCCCGCCTCCTCCCAAAAAAAAACCAAACACCTTCATCACACGGCTAATTAACATTATGCCCGTAAATAGGCAACTACCCTTTAAACACCCCTATTGCCAATGATAAATCAAACCTGATTCTGCACTTGTAATATTGTTAAGGTAAAATTATGATCGTAGATCCAGCACAAAGGTAAGTGCAGAAAAGAAGAAGGCCTTAAAATAACTGCAAATACTTAATATATCTACATGCATGCAAAAGTCCAAGCCATAACCTTTGTATTTGATGGCACGCAGCTCCCTGGATTAATGCATTCCCCTCCCTCAGACAAAAGTCCACGCCGCGACCTTCTGATTTGATAGAACGCAGCTCGCTTGCTTAGTGTACTCCGCTATCAACTATTTGATTGGAATCTCTAATCATGACTACTGACATAAGAGAGTAAGTGAACAGCTTTGATCACACCTTGCTATTTTGCAAACTGAACACGGCCATGATTTGTCATACGTCAAAAAAAGGCAGATTTCATTCGCATCATACCACAGCCACGCACTTTGACAGACTTAACTCAAGACCTGGGGAGGTTATGGTTAAATACAACATTTTATAACATAACCATGTGGACGTCATTAAAGAAGAAGGTTCCAAAGCTAAATAATCTCCTGCAAAGGCCAAGCAACCTAGAGACTGTTCAAGATTTCATCTTGTTTGCTTTGTCCTGACTCCTGATATGGCAGATACACTATTGGTTTGCATTTTATAATCATTTTAATTTGACCTTATCTGTCCTATCCTCATATGGCAGAGCTGATATCAGTTTGCTTTGGGAAAAAGCCATGATGCCCTTTATTTCCAGCCACAGCACAGTTGCTTTACTGCGGAAGCCTTTCTCAGTTTCAATTTGCCTACTGGTGCATGTGATGTTGTTTGCAAGGCATAGGAAAATAAACCTTTTCTGCCACTCCCATGCCATTGCTGACTTGCTGTGGCCCATCAAGGGTGCTCTTGCTGGCTGGGGTCTGATGGACTTGAGTAGTCTCATATCTGCATATCCTGTGGGGGTGTGGTGTTTCCCCTCACACCCTTTCAGCATTTTATAGGTAATAGTTAATAGGTTAGTTGTGCTTCCTGACCAGACATATGTCACTCCTTCACATGATGCCTGAAAAGTTGCAAAGGAATAGTTTGATTTCTGTTTCACTACCAGGCTCATGCTGCACTCTTGCATGAAGGCATGTGTCTTCATTAAGGGGTGCAATTTGATTGTGTCTGGACTCTGTACAGCTGTGTTTTGTAAATCACAGGATTCACTAGCTCATAGGTAGCCAATTTTAGTACTTAGGCCCAACGTTACCTGCCCTTTATATGTTTCTATGGGAAAAGCCTTTCTGCTATCCACCCTTTTTGCGTAATATGTTCATTGTACTGATATATTTTTTTATCGATAGAACTTGGAGGCGTGTTTAATATATACATGTGTGCACTATCTGGGCACACATGTATGTGTGTTTGGCCTCCCTTCTGTAGACACAAATTGAATTTAACAGTCCCATTGCTTACAATATTAGAGAAGCCTGCATACAATTTTGAATTCAATTACAAGAACTTCTGTTGCTTTGTACATCAGGCTGTGGTCTAGTGGAAACTTGAGAAGTTTTTGTTACAATGACACGGTTTCTAATCCTAACAGGCATGCTCCTCCCTTGAATGAGATTTGCCAGGTGTGGCTCTTGACTATATTGAATATTATTGAGGTATGGGGATTATGGTATGGTCCTGGCAAGTTACCAGTTCTTCGCTGAAATGTGTGAGGGTGGGTAGAGCTTATTACAAGGTTTACCATCCAGGTAAAGATAATAGATTCCTGTTTACGAATAAATAAAAGAATTTCTTTAACCTACCAGCAGATTATGGTATGGTGCTATCAAGGTACCAGTTCTTCGCTCAAATGTATGAGGGTGGGTAGATATCCTTTCCAGGTTTACCATCCATGTAAAAAAAGTAGGTTGCCAGATATAGAATAAATTAAAGGAATTATTTGGTTTTATGACGTTTCTCACTGCTGATAATGTGTACTTAAATTGAGGAGGTGGTGCATCACATGAATCATCTGTGAAAAAAAAATTAAGCTTACCTGACTCTGGAGAAGAGTGTGGTATTTCTGTAATAGTCCAATGCTTCATCCATGAGCTTCTTATGCTCCTTCGAACCTTCAAGAAGACCCCTGAAATAACCCTTGTTCTCTAAGCTTCTCCTGAATGCCTCCCATCCAATATATCTACTCCTCGCTGCTTTCAGTGCCGAGCTTTCGACTTCAGCAACCCCTGAGCCACTCAGTCTGAGTTCTGCATTCTCCATCTCTTACTGATAATGCGATCTGTGCTGATACATCATCTCAAATCCACAGCTTATCTTCATACCCAGTTCTGCCTCCTTGTAATTTGGAGATGACAGAGGCGGCATCAGATAGCAACGCGGTGCCTGAAAGGCTTGCTGCACGAGCTGAGCATACATGGCCCTTGACATCCTCACAGAGACATCTACCATCTCCTTATTGCCCAAAAAATTCTCCATCCGAGACGCCGCCTTCATGGAATCCACGTCCCGTTCATAAAAGGCCTCCACCGCCTTAGAAATCAAGTGCGGCTCGTGCTTCAAAACCTGAGCCACGCTCAGAGGAACTCGAACCCTGACCCTATGCATGTTAACCCTAGCTTTATCGGGATAACCTTTAATACGACTGTTTATAGCGTTCTGAACAGCATCGCTAGCTCTGGTTTGCACAAAACCACCCGTGAGAGCCCGCAAGGAGTCCCATACTGAGGGTTTCACCGGTAAATGGTAAACCTCTCCCACAGAAGCAGACAAAGGTAGAATGTGAATTTCTCCCTGCTGGATAAAAACCCTGTTCCAGCTGTTTTCTGGCCGGAGCCATCCCAAACCCTGGCCCAAACACTAGGTATGCATTTCGTGATTTCGCGTAGAATAAAGACCACGAACCATTCGTCCTCTACGTTGTCTCCGTACTTGAGCCTGCCGTGAAGATGGGGAATGGAAGCCCGCGGGTTCGAGTCCCGGAGATTGGAATTGAGAGTACAGGGACACGATGAGGTTACAGCAGGTTGAAGGTTGAATGATTCGTGTTGCCATATATAATCCTTAGCGAAATCTGAAATTGTGTCTAGACATTGTACCTGGAGTTCTTTCAATCGGGACTCGGTTTCTTCGGCTGACATCGAGTCTGATAATGCGAAGTCCGGGAAAATGGCGTAGAGAAGAGTGTCGTCGGGGATTCTCGCTCGGCCTGCCGAGTATTCGTATTCTTCGTCCATGGCTGTCATTGCTGCAAAAGCTTCACGCGCTCTGCTCCTAAAAATGATGTGCGTTTTGTGTAGTTCAATGCGACCTTTCTTTCTTCTTTTTAGGGATTTTCCAACGGTACTTGCGGTTGAAGTAAGGGCATGCATGCAGCCCAGTAGCCAGATGTCAAAACCTATCGGCCTAAAAATCGGCAGCAGAAAGCACGATTTGCACGCTTCAAATCAACGGTTGAAATTGTCTAACATGATCGAACGGAGCAGGGTAAAAGTGTTGATGAAAAATTGATGCATAGGAAGGCCTATCGGCCTAAATATACTATGATGCATATTATAGCCCCTAGTTATTATATACACTCATATAATTATTATTTTCAGAAACAATTTAATTATATAATTCTATATAATTTCAAGTTGCATTAAATCTAATTTTGTCATGTAATTAAAAAATATAAGATATAAGTTAGCTAAAATGAACAATCTTTAAATTTAAGTTTCAAGTTCTACACAGGTAGCTAAAGTCATTAGTTGATTGTGCCTCTGCACTCTTGCATAAAAGAAAATAAATAAATAAAATATGTAATATCCTAAACACAGATCTATTTGTGTTAGTCCGATAGAGAAAAAAATCAAGTATTCATTATGGTCGGCTTTCATTTATCACAACAATTTATTTTTTATTTAGAGTATAAATAACTTTTCCACCTAATATAATATTTAAAGGATAAAGAAATCTAAACTTGCTTTAGATTTTAAAGAAATGTCCAAAGCCATAAAACTTTGCATTGTTATACGTTGATCAATATCAATCAAAATTAATTATTTATGTTTACTTTACATGAAGATGAATATGTTTATTTTATAATATTATTTTAAAATAAGTTTTAATTATTTACCTTTAATTTATATGAAGATAAATATGTTTATTTTATAATATTTATTCTAAAATAAGTTTAGTTGGGCGGAGAGCTTTATTCTAAAATTCTGTGTGAAAGTAATGTGCAAGTATGTCTAAGTTCAATTTGGAATTGACACATCTCACTTCAAATAAAACAAAAATATTAGAAGTTCAGCTCAATTTGGAGTTGACACATCTCACTTCAAATAAAATAAAAATATTAGAAAAATAATAAAAGTAAAGATATTTAAAACTTATACTTTAAATATTTTAACATCTGAATTAAATAAATTATTTGAACATCTATGTTACCTAATTTAGGTAAATATCAACTTCACATATATATCTATATATACAAAAAAAAATTGTTTAAAGAATATTTTAATGTTGTATATGATAAAATTTCAGAAATATTTTAGCACTTGAATTACATAAATTATTTGAACATCTATATTAGCTAATTTAGGTAAATATAAACTTCACATATATATCTATATATAAAAAAAAAATTGTTTAACGAATATTTTAATGTTGTATATGATAAAATATCTAATGTGAGTTATATATAAAATAATTTAATATCAATTAATATTCATATATACTTAAAATATATATTAATAAAAAAATACTATTTTAATGTGTTTGGATAAAATTACTCAATAAACATATGCACATGCTATATAAAATAATTTATATATTGTTTTAAAAAATTATTTATATATCATATAAAAAAGTTATGGTAAAAATAAATTTTATGATTAAAAAAATTGAAGTGGTCTCCCTTTAATCATTTTTTAAATATATAATTTTTGTGGAAATTCAATAAAGATTGTTTTAAAATTATAAGTTTAAATTATGTAATTCCTATAACATTCAAAAATAAAATTTAAAAGATAATAAATACACAATTTTTTTTTACATTCTAAAATAAATCATAACTCTATGCTAGTTAATTGTTGTTCACAAAAATGTATTATTGTTTTTTAATCATGAAAAACATACATTTACATGTTTAGCTTTATTTTGTTTCGGGACGTGAGATGACCACCCTACGTATTACAATGATCTATTCGTTATACTGTGCGCTCCACACACTACTTATCTACACAAGAAAAGCTAAGATTGCTAATGTAAAATAGTTATTTGATATATCTTGCTTAAACAAGCTACTCGCTGTCGTCCACTGTACTCCTGCCTCATTGAACATTGACTGTACTTTTCATTTCTCCACTCCTGCCTCAATGAAGGCTAAATGTACTCACTACTCGTCAGTTGGGATTGACCTCACTTCGTAGTTGAGATCAAATCTGATCTACTGGGGAGAATGGGAACCTCCCTTGTCATCGGCCCTACCTATTTCAAACCTGACGAAATGAATGGAACATCACATAAAACCTAACATGACGCCGGCCCCCCCCCCCCCGCGAAAGTGGTGCATATATATGGCTCAAGATTATAGCAGATCCGTTCATCCATATCGTATAACACAAAACAACAACGGTCTGAATGTTTGTAATAAGAGTTGGATTATTTACGTATTATATCGTCTGAAATCCAGGTAATACGACGAGAAATTCGAGTAAAGATCAGACCTGCATCTCCGAAATTACTTAGTTTTACTGTACATAGTTACCAAATTCGAATTCGAATACGGATTCGAATTCGATTCAATACGAAAAAAATTTGACAATATAAAATTCAATACGAGAAAAATTCGAAAATATACATCTCATAAAGACTAACAATTTTTATTTTTTCCAAAATTAAAAAATAAAATAAAAAATGAAATGAATCCTTCCTTACTTGATACTTTGAATAATGTTGTACTTATTTCCAATATTAATCTTTTATGTCTATTTAAAATTACATAATAATGAAAGAAAAAATGCATAAAGCAAAATTTATTAGTATTGAAAATTTGAAAAACGTGTAAGTCAAATATAATAATATAAATAACAAAAATTCAAACCTGATATTTATATAAAAAATTAGATATTGAATATTAAAATTAAGTTTCAAGTGATCAACACAGATCAAGAAACTTATATCTCAATCTCTTTCTTCTTCAAATCCAAATTTATTTAATAATAAATATGTATAAATTAATCTCTGAACCCTTTAAATTAAATTCGAATTCCATACCAACAATTGCAATGAACCACTATTATCCAATTTACTAATAACTATCATCTAAATAAGAATGAGAAAAACTATTTTAAAATTTTTACAATTTTTTTAATATATAACTTACTCCTCTTTGAACTTTTTAATACTAAAAATTTCTATCACATTATTGAATATAAAAATTATTATTTTTCAGCTTACATCTATTTTACATTGCATGCTTGCTAATTGATGAAAGGAGATTCAAACGCTATTCCGAAGGGCCGTGCCCTCTTCTCAGCGTCTTTGCTAATAACGGCAACGACGACGAACAGAATCGTACTGACGAATTGCCGAATTTTTTGGGCCTTGGTAACTTAGGTTTTACAAGACAAACAGGCCGACACACCAATCCTTGAAATTGGGATGGTAAATTCTTCAATTCTGGTCCGAATTCAGGATTTTTTTTTATTTTATTGATTTCGGCGGCCTATACGTGTAGTGTGTAATGTAAGAAGATACAATCAATATAAAAGCAAATCCCATTACTAATTCTAGCCTAGGGAGTTTTCGTGTTTGAAATTTATTTTCAAGTATTACCACCCGCGTTCTCCTAAACAACTTATAAGCACAGTAAAGAGGCTTTTTAAGTGGTTTTTCTTTCCCTGCTATGGAATTTGGTTTCTCTGGGTTCAATTGAGCTGTTAGAGACCAGATTTTGTAAAGTTTGGTACGTAAATCAAAAACTTAGATTCTCTGAAGCTTTTTGTCCACATAATTCTCATTTATATGAAAGCAAGTATTGCCACGCGTGTTCTCCTAAACAACTTATGGTCAGCACAGTAGAGAGGCTTTACTAGGTAGTTTTTCTCTCCCTGCTATGGAATTTGGTTTCTATGGGTTCAATTGAGCTTTTGGAAACCAGGTTTTGTAGAGTTTGATATGTAAATCAAAAACTTTCATGTTATGAAGATTTTTGTCCACATAATTCTTATTTATATGAAAGTAGAGCGACCTGATTTCAAGTCTTATTCTATTTTTTTTTAATGAAAATTGTAAAAAAAATGAAAACTGTAGAGCATAGAGATACATTTCTCAATATTATGAATGAGTCAAATAAAATTATATTCTCCAATACTTCCCCTTAATTTTAACCATAAAATTAAACTTACATGTCTATTGGTCTATGTATTAGCTAGGGTTGCAATTTAAAAATTTGAGATCATCTAGATTTTATTTTCTATTTCTTTTCTTCGAGATCTTATAGCCTCTAAATTGTATCTCTTTAAAACTCTAATTCTTGAAAATTTCATTGAAGTGCTAATCATGCATGATCTCTTCAACATTCATTTTTGCAGTTTCTATGCAGACCTTATCAAGGCATGTTGTTGCAAGCTATCCTACAAGGAAACTTAATTGTTTTTCATAATCATATTGTTTACTTGCACATTGGAAATCAATGGTAAGTGTAAAAATATTTGCATAACCACATTTGTTCTATTTCTTCTGCTCTGCAATGAGAGCTTTCTCATTGTGCGCTTCTGTCTTTGCTTCTACCTCTTTGAATTCCTTGCTAACCTGTGATGCTGCAAACATGTTGTTGTCCACTTGGTTTTGAGACTCAAGTAGGCTTCTCTCGCTGAATAGCATCATGTCGATATGATGTTTTTGTTGCATCATCTACAACCATTCATGATTAGGTAACAAATATTCATCAAATTTAACTTCAACAAATTGAATTGTTGGAAACCATACAACTGGCTGGAGTCATCAAATTTTCATCAGCAAGCTCTGTTGCTAGAATCACGAAATTGTCAACAACAAGCTATGCTGTTGAAATCACCAAATTGCCATTAGCAAGCTCTGCTGTTGGAATCACCAAACTGTCATCAACAAGCTTTGTTTCTGGATTTACGAAATCTTCATCCACTTACAGTTGTGCATAGTGGGAGTCACGAGCATCTATGTGCTTCTTCTCTGCTTCTTCAGCAAATTCTTCACATACATCATCCACTTGTGGCTGAGAACAGTGGGATTCAACAAACTTTTAAATGCTACCCCTTGCACCAAAACACCTCTCAAAGGTATCCCAACCCTCCTTAGTCGTTTTGGAATCTGAAATGAGGGAAATAATGTTGTCATCTACAGATTATTTTATGCATTTCAATGCGAAGACATTCTTTTGCCTCTTCACTTGTAATTATTTTTAAAAATCTTCATATATCTCTAGTTGTTGCTTTGACATTCTTAACCTCTTGTTTTTTCCCATTTGTTGAGCACTGGCTCACTGCAACTCAACAAACAAATCTATCTACAAACATAGTTGTTGTCTGAAACAAAAATATCTTTGCAATAACTTTTCTATTACTCAAGATTTAAATAAAAACATCTACAATTTAAAAAAAAAACATCACCTACACCATGACTACTTTGACCAACCATGTCTTACAAATATATCACAACACCCCATAATTGATTTAAACAATGCTCCCTAATAGAACCTCCTTAAAAGATTGAAGGTGCCTTTTAAACCTACGGGCCACTTAATAATATCATGAAAGGAAGCGCCTCTTTTTAAAACAATACATGAGCATTGTTAAAGTAATTCTCCCGAAGCTTTTTAAGAAAATAACGCTCACGAAACTCTCAAAAAGCTTTTGACTTTCGTGCTCGGATTTTTCAGGTTTTGAGTTCTGATGCTTCATGCCTCTTAAAAACCGTAATTTGACTCCTCAAGCATCGAAAACAAAACCTCGGCTCCAGCTCTGTCGTTTAAAAGACAAACATAATGGCTTATTATTTTTTTTTAAATTCGGCTTTGACTCCTCGCTGGTTGGTTCACGGGTATGCCGTCAGCCGTGGGCATACTTCTTGATGCCTTCTGGCAGCGTTGAAACGCGTGTTTTTGTAGTTTCGTCACTTTACAAAGGTCAACGCACTTAAGCAGAGTGATCAAGTGGTTTGGTAACTTAATTTAAAAAAAAAAAAAATTGCTCTGTTCTCTAGCTTTTTCACGATTTTTATTTTTAGAGTTGATTCTCTCTGTTGTTTTTTTTGTTTCTTCGCACTAAACTTTTTCAAATTTTTGTCTCTAAGAGTCTTATGAAGATTTGCTCTCACTTTGTTCAGATTGCTGCTCTCTCAGGGAGTCTTATGCAAACTAGTTTTGATACCATGACAAGAAATGAAAATTGTGGAGTAAAGAGTTGTACTTCTCAAGATTAAGAATTAGTTAAATAAGATTACATTGGGGATGTCAACATTAAATGACTGGAGTGAAACTCAATTAAACTAAACTAACTGAAACTTAATTAGGACACTTGGAGTAACCACTGTGATACCTAGCAGGTGGTTGGAATTATATTCTCCAACCAATATTGCAACTTCACAAAGAATGAGAAAAAACGTGGAGCAGAGATTGCTCTTTTCAATATTCAAAATGGTTAAATAGATTACATTGTAAACATCAACAATAAATGACTGAAGTAGAACTCGACACCTATGGAGTAGAACTGAAGTAAAACTGAACTGTCTATGACACCTAGTAGACAACAAAATCAAATAAGATGACACCTAACCGACAATGAGATTAATATCTCAACATCCCCTCTTAATCTTAACTTTTACATTTAGAGATACTTATAATCCCTAATTGTTCTTTTTGAAATTCAAATATATTCTTGCCCAATGGCTTTGTGAAAATATTTGCTAGTTGATCTTTGGAACCACAAAAAGAAAGTACTATGTTGTCATCATTGACAAGCTCACGGATGAAATGAAAACAAGTGTCAATGTGCTTACTCTTTTTGTGGAAAACATGATTTTTTGATAAAGAAATCGCTGAACTGTGATAACAGTAGATAGGAGTTGGCGCTTTCTGAATATTTGAAATATCTTTCAATAATCTTCTCAACCACAGAGCTTGACAAGCTGCTGAATTTGCTACTACATATTCTTCATCTCCATTAGATATTGAAACGATTGACTGTTTCTTGGATTCCCATGAAATCAAATTGGTCCCAAGATGGAAAACATACCCTCAAGTGTTTTTGCGATCATCTAAACTCCTCGCATAATCACTGTCTGTATAACATGAAAGTGAACAATTTTCAGAATGTGTATAGAACAAACCATAGTCTATTGTCCCTAAAATATACCTTAAGATCCTTTTTCAACCTTCCAATGAGTGATCTTAGGTGACTGCATAAACCTGGAGACAAAACTTGTTGCAAACATAATGTCAGGTCTAGTTGCAGTTAGATACAACAAACTACCAACTAGACTTTTATACATTGTGGAATCAACTGGTGGTGCTACATCTTCTTTCCTCGGTTTTGTGCCTTGAGCAATTGGTGTATCTAAAAGTTTGCAATAGCTCATTCTAAACTTTTGGATGATATCAATGACATATTTTTGTTGACCAACAAATATGACATTAGCATATTGGTGAATTTCAATGCCTAAGAAGTATTTCATTACTCCTAGATCTGTCATATCAAACTATGTTTGCATTGCTAACTTGAAATCTTCTAACATCATGTTTCTTGTATAAATAAGATCATCTACATAAAAAAATATAATAAGAATTTTATCTTCATTCATTTTGGTATACAAAGTTAGCTCATGATTGTTTCTAAAAAAACAACTTTTGATGAGATAGGTGTCAATGTGACTGTACGAAGCTCTAGGATCTTGTTTCAAACCATACACAGATTTCTTCAATTTGCATACCTTATGATCCTATCCTGAAACTTCAAAGCTAGAGGGCTGCTCTACATAAACTTTTTCTCGCAATATACCATTTAGAAAGACAGATTTACATCAAGTTGATAGACTTTCCATTTGTGTTTTGCTTTTGTGGACAAAATTGCCCTGACAGTATCTAACCTTGCTACTAGAGAAAAGGTTTCACCATAATAGATACCAAACTATTGTGAGAATCCTTTGGCAACCAAACTTGCCTTATGTTTCTCAATCTCTCCTTTTTCATTCAGCTTGGTCTTATATTCTCATTTTACACCAATTATGGTTTTGTCTTTTGGGAGGTTAGCTAATTCCCAAGTCCGATTCTTCTTTATCGCAACAATTTCTTGATTAATTGCATCTACCCAATTCTTTTCTTTAACTGCTTCTTCAAAATGAGTTGGTTGATATGAAAGAAATGCAAACATATTTTGTTGGTCAAACTCACGCTGATGCTCATATATTTCTCTGATGATTCTTGTTTTTTGATTGTCTTCTGAAGAGGTTGAATCACTGAAGCATTCATTACTTGAAGATGTACCATTTTCAAAATGGTATGACTCTTCTTCACCGTGCAATCTAGGTGTGTGTGGTGGATAAGAAAGATTGATTTGAAGTTTCATCAACTTGATCAAACCAAGATTTATTTTCAAATAATTTTACATCTCTACTTAAAACAAACTTCTTTGTATCTAGATTATAAAGTTTGTAGGCCTTTGAGTTCTCACTATAGGCTATGAAAATACATATTTCACTCCTATCATCAAGTTTTTTTCTTAGTTGCTCAGGAACATGTGAAAATTCTATTGATCCAAAAATTTTAAAGTGAGATGCAATTACCTTTTTACCATCCCATGCTTCTTGGGGTATTGTATCTTGGAGACTGGTTATTGGAGATCTGTTGAGAACATACACTGATGCCGAAACTACTTCAGCCTAGTAGTTATTTGACAACTTCTTCTCACGAAGCATACATATGACCATATTCATGATTGACTCATTTTCCCTTTCTACTACTACATTCTGTTGTGGAGTATATCTTGTTGTATTCTGCATTATGATTCCTTGTTGTTGACAAAAAACTTTGAATTCATTAGAGTTTTACTCTCCTCCTCTGTCGGATCTGAGTACTTTCAAATGCTTTCCACTCTGCTTTTCTTCTTCGACTTTGAATATTTTGAACCTTAAGAATGTATCTGATTTATTTTTTGAAAAAAATACACCCATGTCTTCCTATTATAATCATCAATGAATGTCAGAAAATAAAGACTACCACCAATGGATTGTGTCTACATTGGACCACATAAATCTGTATGAACAAGTTCTAAAGGCTCTTTTGCTCTAGAGGAAGATGTGGGAAATCTATCTCTTTTATGCTTGGACATAACACAAATTTCACAATTACAGTCTTTTTCATTCATAGTAGGGAGACCAATGACGATTGATTGTTTCTGAAGTTGACTTAGAGTCTTGAATGGGATATGGCCATATCTAGAATGCCATAGCTGAGATTCATCTATTCTTGACACATTGTGGACTAAAGACTGTGAGATATTTCGACTTCTAAGAGTCAAAGGAAACATCATATTCTTGGTTTTTTCAACCTTTGCTATGAGTCTTCTATTGGGAGGTTTGTTATAGATATAACAAATGTTCCCTTCAAATATTACATCATAACCATGTTCCATCAATTTTCCTACACTAATGAGGTTATGCTTCAAACTTGGAACATAATAAACATCATGAATGTATTTATGTTGATTATGTTTAGTAAGAATAGGGAATGAACCTTTTCCTTCAGCTTTAATGCAAGAACGATCTCCAAGAGTAATTTATGATGTTATGGAAGCGTCAACATGAGAAAGCAGATTTTTCTTACCTGTCATATGATTGCTGCAGCCATTGTCCAGTAACCAAAGATCCTTGTTGTGAGTATCTTCAGAAAGATGACAGGAAAGAAACATTGTTGGATAGATGGACATTGCCTCTTTGTTGATCTGACTCTTTCTTTCTACATTCAAGTTCATCATGCCCAAATTTCTTGCAGTGATAACATTGAATATTATATTTTCTCCATGGTCTCCTTCTCTGAGTTTGGTCTTGTGGAGGTCTCCATTGCTATGCTGATCTACCTCTGCTTCGACCATTGCGTCGCTTGTTTCCACCTCTGAATCCTCTGCCTCTGCCTCTACCAAAAGAGAGTTGTGCTTTGAAAGCTTGTTCCATGGAATCTTCTGCCAAGTTGAGTATTCTTTTGTGTGCCAGAAGTGATCCGGTCAACTGTGCTATTGAGAAAGTTGTAAAATCCTTGGATTCCTGAATGGTTGTTACAATCATGTCATATTTTTGATCTGAAATAGTTTCACCAATGAGCTTGATTTGATTGACTATTCCCACGACTCTAGTCATGAACTAATCCACATTTTCTGTATGAGGGATCTTTAGGGTTTCGAACTGTGATTTCAGTGTTTGTAGTTTCATTGTCTTCACTGTATCATTACCTTGATACGCATCTTTCAATATTTCCCAAGCTTCATATGATGTGGATGCACCGGTTATCTTATCGAAAATAGAGTCATTGACTCAGTTTTGTATCCAACATTTGGTTGTGTTCTTTCTTCCTGAGTTCAGTCGTTGCATCCCTCTGATACCATGACAAAGAATGAGAAAAAACGTAAAGCAGAGATTGCTCTTCTCAATATTCAAAATGGTTAAATAGATTACATTGTAAACATCAACAATAAATCACTGAAGTAGAACTCAACACCTATGGAGTAGAACTGAAGTAAAACTGAAATGTCTATGATAGCTAGCAGACAAGAAAATCAAATAAGATGACACTTAACCAACACCGAGATTAATATCTCAACACAAGTAACGAAATTAGGAACTATTAGTCATCATTCCTCGTATCTTTTTATTGCCATTATTGCCTTCCATTTTGATAATTCCATCTTTTAATTTCAAACAATGTGAGAAACAAAGGTTGTGTGGGAGAGGCTATTTGCAGAAAAAAATGATGTGTTGGCTGCTCTACACGACATTCTTCTACATATATCTCCTCTTCAGATCATTAAGGCTGAATTGAGATAAACTGGTTGATTTATTATTACCTATGTCATAGCCTTCGGAAAACTCTTTAATCATTTGCAATCTCTTAAACCCAATTGCAAAGCAGTTATCTTTTGAATCTTCACGTAATTCCTCAGCTGAGGTCCTCACAACTCAATTTCTCCATCGACAGCGAGATTTTCTTGTGGGAATTTGATCTACAAAGATTGTAGAAGAACTTTGTAATGATCTTTGCTACTAGTGGTGTACTAGCAACGACGTTGCTGTAAACAATAGCGTATGGAGTCAAAAGTACTGAATTATGACTACTCGAGTAGCCATTGGTTGACTGCTCTTTACTTTGCGGCCAGCATTGATTTGTTTAGTATTTGCAGTTTGATTTTCAAGAAGATTCGATTTTCGCAGGGCCTCTGAAGCTGATATAAATTTACAGGTGCCAAGAATTTATGGTCTCTTTATCTGAATGACGTCGCAAACATAAACAATGTAAGAATTGTTCATGTATATACTCGAAAAATAGTGTGCGTAAGCAAAGTTACTTCCAACACCGTCCAAAACACTGAAATCGAGTTTGGAGAGTAGAAACACTTACTATAGCAATTTAAATTCTTTGTGAAATAATCAAACATGCATGAAAATGTAACATTTTTGTTAGGAAAGAAAAAGTAAAGAACAAGTCGTGATTCATAGCCATAAGTTTCTTGGTTACATTCTTACTAAAGATTGGTAGATTGTGTTGTGATATTTTTGTTAGACGTAATCATTTTACACATATGTTTCGAGGTATTTATTAATTGTTTTTGTTTGACTATATGTATCAGTGAAATTTAAATGTTAATAAAACAATTAACAGAAAATGTAAATAATGCCCCGAAGAAGGGAAATGCGTTTTATGTAAAAAAAGTACTAAAAGCATTGATTGTTTCGTTTTAACTACCGTCACCGCTTCAAGTTCACTGAGCATGATTTCAGGTTGAACATGTAAAGAAAATACGATTATTCTATAAACAAGAATACCCTCGGACCTGTTATCACAAAATCTGACCTTGATAGGCTGCTGATCAAGTAGACTTTGAGTAACTCTTTCAAAGCAATCTTTTGGTTGAGGGTTAGTCTCCTCAACCTGAAAGGGCTCTCTCAATAGGTTTAAGATTTTTGATTAATGATTAGATGGCTAACTCTAGTAGTAAAATCGAACAAAATATATAACTTGGTTGAATCAAAGATTATCAAAAATTCATTGGGCTATGGAGTCAAGGTAGTCTTCAACAAAACATCATGATTAGCAAAACATGGAAGTCAAGGCACTTGGAGTTCAGGTTTACAAGTGAAATAGTAACACAGTAAATCAACACAGTTTACAAGCATGTGAAGGAAGATAGAGCATTTTCCAATGAATTTTAGTATCACAAGCTCATACCACTGCAAATAAGTAATTGAACAAGGGCATAAGAACGTCAGACACATAAACTCCTTGTGAATCTTGAGTATTCAAAGTGATCTCTGTATTAGGTATGAAAACCACAGTCTCTTACAATAACACAACTTTCTTTTGCTAATAAAATTACCAACCCTGAGGAATTTGATTCTCCAGCTTTATATAGAGTTTTACATCCTTGGATACTATGATCCACCTTTAGAGGAATTCGAATTCCTAACCTAGACACCTATATATTCACAAAACAAACTATTTAATTACAATTTGACAACTCGCTGTCTTTAAGAGTCCTAATTCAAATAAGAGTAAAACTCCTGAAACATGCTTTCAACAACCTTGTGTCGGTCTTCAATACATTCTTTAATCAACTTCCAACCATGTCTTTGAGTTTGATAATGTCCATAGTGTTGTTGCAAAGCCTGTTGAGTTATGCCCTAACTGTCCTGAAAACTAGGAGACAAAGTTCCTCCTTTTTAGGCCCTTAACCCTTTGTGCTTATCTTCAAACAGTGTTTTGCTGGTGTATATGTGGCATGCATTAATAATATGTTGAAACATCATTTTCCACCTGTGCAAAAAGGAAACTCGAGCATATGGTGTAAAGGATGAAACATGACTGTGCTATGAAAATACTCTGTTTTCATAGCACAACCTTCATATTACCTATGAAATACTCCTTGAAGCTTTGCTATCTACACCACTGCTATCTGAGAGTTCATACATGATCCCATGTCTACCAGCAACCTCAAAATTTGGAACTAATCCAACCTTACCTCTGGAAAGCATCCATAAGTGCTAAATGATCATCTTCAGCAGTTTCGTAGCGCGCTACGAAACTGCTGTGTATGTTCTTTTTTCAACATGACCTTCAAAAATCTGTAGTTTGGGATTTTTTTCAAAATTCCAAGAAGACTGATATGATCAACCAAAAATCAAAATCACTTACCCTTATATATGTTCTTCTTCACAACTGTTCTTCCTTTATATGCCAAAATTCTTTTTGTGTGTCAGAACTGTTTTAATATATCTCCTTCACTGCATCCTTTTAACACCCTGTTTCATTATTGTTTTAGACCCTTTTCCAGATTTGGTTAGTTGTATTTCCAGATCTTCAATTTGCCTCTTCAATTCCCTGTTTGTAGCTCTGAGCTGAGAATTAATTTTCCTTACTAATCTGGCTTCTTTGGTTGCAGGAATAGTCCAGGTAAAGTATTGATTTTCACTGCTAACTAATTCTAGTTTGGACACCTTTTCAGCCTTCGAGAGAGCCTTCATCCTTTTGGAATTTCTCTTTTCATCAGCATGCTCTCTTGCTCTCGCTCTTAGTTTAGCGATTTCATTGTTGGTATCTTTTAACCTTTCTTCCATAACTTCATAACTGGCTTTTTCTATTTGAGTGGCAAGGACTGTGTTTTTATATCTTTTAGGTTTTGGAGATGGTAATTCTATCAACTCTTCTTGAATAGCAAAGGCTTATTTTGTTCTCTCCAATTGAACATTGAACTCCTGCATCTTCTTGGATTGCCTAGTTAAGGGCTTTCTAGGTTTAAAAACAAAAGCTGTAACATCATCCTCAAATTCTAGTTTCTTGGAGGGTTTCACTTTCTTCGACTTCCTTTGATCAGATTTTGTCACATCTGCCTGCGCCAAAGGAGATTCCGTAATGTCAATTGCCTTTAAGATATCATTTAAATCACCCTTCAAGCTTGAACCTTCTCCCGAGATCACTGTTTTGCCTTTCTCCTTTGCAATTTGGCTTCTAGTCAATCTCTTTTGATCTGGGTTGCTGGTTGACTGCTCTTGTGTCTTTCCTTTAACCTAAAATATCTTTTCCTTGGCAGATTTAGGAGTTTCAAGAATGATTGTTGGGGTTTTGACTACTTGCTCTTTCACCTGCTTCCTAGGCTTTAACTTAACATACCTTTTTGCCCTAGACATTGCAGACTTGCTGGTTTCTGCTGATGGAGTTCCTTTAACCCTAGGGCGAGTGTCTTCACATTGTTTTTCTGTTCTAAAGTCACATACAAACAAAAACGAAGACCAATTTTTGTTGACACTTTTGAGCTCATGTAGAACTATCAATTTAATTAGACCATGATGAAATAGGGAAGTCTCACATCCTTGGGATTTTAACTGTACTTTATCTGCCATCTTAGCTATACTTTGAAATAAGAAGTAAGGCAAATCTAGAGAAATCATACCAGTAAAATGTAAAAGGAGTTTAAAATGATATGAATAAACCTTTTGGTATCTGCCTTCACAGGTGAAATAACGCTGAATGTTGAAAAGCAAGTTGGTATAGCTATCCTTGATGTAGTCTTTGGGAACTGCCTTGGTTAGGTCGGTTTCTGAAAACTATGGCTTCAGGAACACCTTACATGGTTCCATGTCGAATCTGAAGTTTTTGAACCATGTCTCTTGCCCCCTAGGAATTTCTGTCACCAACGCTATGACCTTTGGAGAAATTTGCAAATTAAGCATTCCGACCTTTGTACTTAAGCCACTAAAATGGAGTGCAAACTCCTTTGTCACCTCGGTATGCCCTCCCTGCAGTTTCTTACAAAACTTCCAGCACCCTGATTTCTTGAAGGCTTCTACAACTGCTTTGTCTCTGATTAGGAACTCAGTGCTTTCAGGCTCTGTTATCAAACAATGACCATACCTATGACGTTTCTTCTCCTATGTCATCTTTTCTTCTGAATTCCTGTGACAAAACTGGCCTCTTTTGAAACTCAATTGATCAGCCTCGCTTGCCAATGGTGGTCAGCCTCGCCTGAATGATGAATGAGGAAAACCTTGGTGAACAATTACCAAAGCTTACTGTTCAAAAACAATTCTGTTTGAGGGTTTGCATGCAAACTAACACGATGAGACTAGCCAGCCCTTTCAAATTTGAAAATATCTAACATAATGAACCCTAAATTCGAAATGATGAGTTTGGATGGCGGCATGCATAAGCACTGACTCCTAGCTAACACCTAATAATGAAAATCATAACGGAATATTAACGGATTGATGTTTGACAACACTGTTCTTCGAATCCGTGTTTTCGTAGCGCGCAGGGAAAAGCGCTACGAAAAGAGCAGCGTTTTCGTAGCGCAAAACAAACATTTTACACTGTCTGCGCTACGAAAACGTGGTTTCAGGGCTAATTCCAAAAAATTTCAAAATTGGTTTAAGCTATGGGTTTCTAAAAGAATATAAGACTCATGAAACATGGGATAAGGTTCTTGGACTTTATTTGGACATAAAAATTGGAACCTTTGAGACTCCTAACCTATTACCTACCCATCAAAACATAAAGTGACTTGAAACTTATATAAGACCATAACTAAAACAAATGTAAACCCTTGTTTTGGTGATAACACGACCATTAGTCGTGGACTACGTTGAGAGGAGGATTTTAGGTTGAGGTTCTTAAAGTGGTTGCATGGATTAGGAGGTGTTACTAGACGACCGTTTGCCAATACACCACACATATAACCTTGTGCCGAAGCTTTAATTATGCGGAGGTGCAGAAGATGGTTCATCCTTCGACAACCCGTGCTCGCACCTCCACACACTCCGCACACATTCGATTACAAAGGGCACCATTGCATAACCCATCTTTCGCAGACTAGGATTGCAAAGCTTCACAGGTGGCGTGAATTTCTTAATTGCACCATTGCACAACCCATCTTTGGCAGACTAGATTACAAAGCATCACAAGTGGCGTGAATTTCTTAATTTCTCCGTAGGGAAAGATAAATACACCGCTATTTAATTAATTCTCTACTACACCAATACCACAAACAAATCAAACTATAAAATCCGCTATTTAATTTTCGGTGCATGATTTAATAGTAAACTCTCAACATGAATCTTCTTAGCAAAGACCGTATCATAACAATAACCCCATCATAAGCTATAATTAATGGGACATACTATGGAATTTACGAGAAACAAAGCAAGCAGTAAATTAGCGTTAAATCAAAGCGAAAATTCCAATCGTCTAATGCAACTAGAGGGACACACTTGTTAATAGGCGTAATTGAGTTCGTGACTATGCATTAATTTGAGTTATTTTATGCAGTTACCATAGTAGCAGTATGAGAGTTCATAATGCATAGCCTTACTTAATAGTCAGGTTAAAGAGTTGTTTTTAGTTTGATTTTTTGAATTTTTGGTGTTTGAATTTTCTGGAAAAATTTGATGTGAAATTTTGATTTGTGTTATTTATATTGGTTTTTTGATTTCATATATTATTTTTTGAATTTTTTGTGTCTGAATTTTGTGGAAAAATTTGATGTGAAATTTTGATTTGTGTTATTTATATTGGTTTTTTGATTTCATATATGATTTAACACTCTGAACAATCCCTAGGACACGTCGATTGTTATGAGAAAAATCCCTAGGACACTTCGATTGTTATGAGATTACTCATCAAAATCGTGATTTCATTAAATTCCTGGCAATTTTAGGATTTTAGAAAAATTAGAACAGAAAAACCCAACTGAAAATTTTTCAAAAAATCTCACTAAAAACAAATCTTAATAGAAATACTTGCTGGTTTTTTTAGTGAAAAACTGTCAAAAAAATCTCACTAAAAACAACTCGTACACCTCGTAATAGAAATATTTGCTGCTATTTTTTTAGTGGTTGATTTATATTTAATCTAAATTTATTTGCTTGGCATGCGCGGTTTAGTGGCTCAAATTACTTTTAAATTTGCACTGCGACCATCCCCACAAGAAATACATGCAAGGATCTGAGGCTCCTCCAATTTGCACTGCGACCATCCCCACAATGAAATACATGCAAGGATCTTAGGCTCCTCCAACTGATTTGGTTTTTGAAAATTTCTCAAGATGTGTTGAAGCCCTGAGAGTGGATAACAACGCAGCCCGGAGACTGGATAACAACGCTAGAACGCTCCAGGAAGTGAGTATTGCTGCTGTTGCTTCTTGGCGGCATTGCAAGTAAAACCACCTTTAGAAATATTATTATGCAGAGTGGGCTTAATCAGCGTATTCAAACAAGCAATCTTGAGGTGAATAGGAAGAATCCGTGATCTAGATTTATGAAGAAACTAAACACAGATATATAACAAAAATAAAATTTCAATTTATTAATAACGAAGTACTGAAAATTGTTTACCTGAATAATGAAAATAAATTAGCTCAAGAGATGGTAGCTTATATCTGAGAAGACTACATGTTTTCTGAACTTTGTTATAATGAGGATGGAATCCCTATTTATTATTGAGAAATAATGGAAAATAGTAAACATCCAAACACTAAATTTAGTGGATAAAACAATAAAACTATGTAGACCCAGATGAATAAATTGGTACATCAACTTCTTGAGGTAATATGTTTGACATACTATTTATGCTTGATGCGTAAGATAACTCAATAGAAATATATATACTAGAACTAAAACTTTCACTGCAAGCCCTATCCAAGCTATGAATTTTCCTTTTACTGTTTTCAAAAAAACATTTTTTAAGACCTCAAAATAATTTTGGAAGTGCAAAAAGTTCCAGGAAAAATAATATACTATATTACAATTAAAAACACCACAGAAAAAATAGTAGTAGTGGGGTCCAAATGAAATAAGTGGGTGGGGATTAATATCCACCTTATCACTCTGTACCCATTCCAATCATGTGAAATCGCTTGACTATCCAAAAACTTGTCGAAGCCCTACATCACCATTAGCAAAAGTTTTCATCAGATATCAAACACACAAGGCCGAATTTCGTATCTTGCCCTCACCGCAAGAACCCATTGCATACGGTGATGAACGAAAAACAAGAAAAGGATAAAATTCCAAGTCTTATTTTGAGTACATTTTCTTTGTAGATTTGGAGACTCCTATGGCAAACGATAAAAAAGGCAGCTCATCCAGATCGCTGACTGTTAAAGGGATTACAAAAACCAAGTGATCTCTTTCATTGCCGTTATAGTATATTTGTCCCTCTTGCTTTGGACTTGTTTACTAATAATTAGCTTACTATTAACAGACTTGTTTACTAATAATTAGCTTACTATTAACAAAAACATGCAAGGGTAACGACACGAGAGTTTTACTTTGCTAAAACCATAGGATTTTAATATATCTGACTTGCCGGTAGTTGGATGTATTCTTGGTGTTATAGAGGCAGCTATGCAGATTGATCCTGAATCTCCCATAAATTAACACTGGCAGTTACCGATTCACCATCTGTCAAAAAAAAAACAAAAACATACAACTGCCAACCGTGTTGGCTTCCATCAGAACTCTGTCGGGTGCTGAAGGTTCACCCTTTACATTACTCTCACGACCCTTCGGACACCCTATCAACTACTATGATTTATGATCCGTCGATAAATGCGAGGTACTAATTTAGTTTTGGGTTGAAACGGACTTTTATTCGGATAGATTGCAGAAATAAAATCTATAATAAGCTTTGAAAACATATACTGTTCCCATTGATGGCGATTTGCTGTAATAGCAATAAATGGGGTTACACTACTAAAAATAATGAGTTATGCATATTCAATAATTGGAAATGGTCAGGAACCCTTTGAAACAGTAATTGACTAAGGGTTTGGAAACATATACTGTGCCCATTGATGCCAATGTGGTGTGAGGGGCAATAAAAGCAGTTATAATACTAAAAATAGTGAGTCTTCGTGAGTACTAGAGATAAATTAAAACACATCAGATTACAGATATTATACATTATACTCCCACTAGCAAGGATGTCGGCCTGCACTCAACCCCTCCTTACAAGCTGGCCCACGCCCCGCACTCAGCTGTCGCTGGCCTGCACCCGGCTCCCTGTCACCAAGCCAGGCCACAACCCACTGCTCGCACTCAACTTCCGCCGTCTGCACTCGGCTCTCGTTCACCAGAACAGCACACAGCCCATGGCCTGCACTCAGCTGCCGCTCACCAGGCCAGCCCATGCCCCGCACTCAGCTCCAGCGTACTGCCACTAATTTAATTCACTTGATTGGTTTTATAACAAACACCGCGAAAGTAATAATAATACTCTGACGTACTAGTCCACATTAGTGAAGCTTCTTCTGTTTTTTTTTTTATATATTTTTGAATCAAAAACACGACAAAGGATTGGCATGCAGACATGCTCTGCGCGGAGTTTTCTACACATGAAAAATTATGCACAAGCAAAGCTCTGCATATAATAATAGTGGTAAGCTCAGCACATAATAATACTGGTGATGAATATTAAAGCTTTCTCTGCACAATTGTGTAACTCTCCCCTAAGGAAGCCGCATAATAGTGGTGATGAATACCAAAGCTTTTCGGCACAATTGTGTAACTTTTTCCTACGGAAGCTGCACCATTCATTCGGCAGAGCGGTAGCAATATCAAGCATACCAAGATTAGAAAATGTTACGGATAACATGGTCAGACATAAACTAAATAATCACTTATAAAATTATAAAATTAGTGTTTTTTAAAATCGTTTGTAAGTATTGATAAATATTGAAAATAAAATTAATTTTACCAACTAAATTATCTCTCATCAAAATTGGTTAAACCGAACCGAAAATTAAAAATAAGATTACCAATTTTTTTTGAAATTACTAAATAATAATAAAATTTAATATGAAATTACTCGAAAATAATAAATAAAAAATATATTTTGATGAAATCTCAGTTAATATTGCAGAAACATATATATATATATATTTTTTTAATTCAATACATTTTGATGGGAGAATACTATAGTCCCTACTAAGGAAGGACTAATAATCATCCTAATCTTATTGTAATGAATCCTTTAGAGTAAAACCATAGTTCACACTTTTTGGTCCTATTGAAGTATATTTATTGATACAGCTTTGTTATACTTTAACAGGATAAACAAACTGATCACACTTTCACCTAAAGTTGAAGTAGATTCTTTGATCACATCAAAGTCAAATTTTTGTTATTAAATAAAGATAATTTTTATTTAAAAGATTGTGTTCTTATCTCTTAATTTACTATAGAAGATAACGTAATAGTTGTTTAAAAAGTAAGTTTATACTTAAAATTATAAACTATGTTTTCGATAACCTGGAATTTTTATCTCTTTCATATTTACAAATTCAGGTTAACATGGGATTTACCAATTCAGGTTAACATGGGATTTATGAAGTACAAAAAGATCATACCTCTCTAAGTGCAAACATGTTTTAAAATGTAATCTTAAAAAATATTTGTATTTCAAAAAAATTTAATGTGTTTCATATATCCAAAATTTTATTTATATATATATATATATATATATATTAACTTAATTAATATATATATAATAATAATAATAATAAAATAATTTAAAACAAATTTATAATTTAATTAATCTAGTGAAACAAATATTTTGATGATCATGATGATGATAGTGGTTAACGTCCATTGAGACCAAATTGGTCTATCGGACCTATAATTTTCTTAGTTTTTAATTGTCTGGCTCCTCGTCTTTCTTGGTGAGATTGGTGCTGTAGCTTTTTCTTTTTTTTTTTTTTTTGTGTCTATGGTCTTCCAACTTCCTTTATCTTGTATCTCCTTCATCTCTTCTAGTTCTTGGGACACTGGTGTCTTAGCTTCCTGATCTATTGTGTTCATCCTTTTGAAGATAGTCGGAGAAGAAGTTTGGTCTAGGAGATTTGTTTTGCTGTTAAATGAAGATTTATTTTGTGCGGTATTTGAATCCTCATAATTGTTGATGCTTGAGGGATTGTCGAGTTCACTTTTTTGTTGTTAGGCGGGGCTTTCTCCCTGCTTGTCTTGAGAGTTGTTTCTTTCTTGCCTGATTTCTTGTGATTCAGAGTTTTCTCTAGAGTATTTTTCTTTGATGACAGTGTAGTGTTCTTTTTGTGCTCCTTCCCACCATGTAGATCTGTGGTGGTTTTTTTCTAGCAGAATTTTTCTAGCAGGCTTTTGGGCAATTTTTGGCTAGATGGTCTGTCTCAAAGCAGGATCGACATCGGAAGAGGACGCTTTCATAAACTAGTTTCTGGTTCCACACATAGTTTTACTTGTTAGGTTTATTTCAACTGGGAATCCGGTGCTGAAGTCCAATTCCACACAGATGCATGCATAGGTGGTTCTGGCATATTCCTCTGTTTCTAGGCACCTGCAATAAAATTTTCCAATTGCATTTCCAATGGCTTTTAGCGAGGAGAGATTCCAGAGATGCAAGGGTAGGCTTGGCAATCTCACCCAAACTGGTGCTGAGGTTATGACAGTTGTTGAGGGATCAAATGATGGGTTCCATGGCTTCATGAATAGGCCTAAGTTTTCCCAAAACCAAGGGCCGGAATCTAGAATACATTGTCTGCTTTCAGGATTTTCAAAATCCACTATAAAGAAACCCCTAGTATAGGGGTAGATATTAATTTCATCAGAAATGACAGGTTTCCATACCTCCGAGATCCAATTGTGGAGAGCTGTCAACCGCAGCCAAAAACCATTGAATCGGAAGATTATGGCACTTTCAGAAAACTTCATAGCCTCATCGAGTGAGGCCTGGACCACCTGGACAGTGGGAGTTGGGGCTTCACTGACGATATGGGCAGAAGCTTGCCCTCTAGAAGCGTACGGAACTGAGCTAGCAACTATTTTCGCGAAGCTCGGAGCCATATTTTACTTGCCCGTAGAACCCAGCCACAGAGAAATAAGGCAGAAGATTAGATCTAGATCTAGCCGCAGAAGATTGAACAGGTGGTTCGTCTATGAAATTGGTTGTTGCCTTTGATAACCCCACAGCGTGAGACAACGGAGAGTGCCGAAACACAGCGTGGGAGCCGAGACCCAGGAAATAAGGCAGAAGATTAGATCTAGATCTAGCTGCAAAAGATTAGATCTAGAACCGAGCCGCAGAGAAATAAGGCAGAAAATTCCAGATCTAGCCGCAGAAGATTAGATCTAGATCTAGCTGGAGAAGATTGAACAGGTGGTTCATTTATGAAATTGGTTGTTGCTTTTGATAACCCCACAGCGTGAGACAGCGGAGAGTGCCGAAACACAATGTGGCAGCCAAGACCCAGCCGCAGAGAAATAAGGCAAAAGATTAGATCTAGATCTAGCCACAGAAGATTAGATTTAGAACCCAACCGCAGAGAAGATTAGATCTAGAACCCAGCCGCAAAGAAATGGCGCTCCTGAGATAGAATTTTCTCTCAATAGAAAGCTCCCAAGTCAATACTCTCTGATTTCCACAGTCCAAACAGAATTTTCTTCTTCTTATTGGGGTTTCAACCCCAAAACCCTTTTAACAGTTCTGGTTTAAAAGCTGTACCAATGGCGGCAGCGGATCCCTTGTTCGATTCTCTCCAAAGTACACAGTCAATGATGGAATCCTTCGACAAGTCTTTGTCCGAGCTCTGCAAAGACAACACCAGCGAGTCGGTTCTCGATCTGCGGAAGAACCTGATGGAGTTCTCGACAGAACTCTACGGAAGAATATGCGGAAGAACTATACTCATGTGGAAGAATATGCAGAAGAACTATACTCTGCGGAAGAAGAATATACGGAAGAACTATACTCATGTGGAAGAATATGCGGAAGAACTATATTCTGCGGAAGTAGAATATAGACATAGAATGATCTTAAAATAAAAATAATAAGAAAAATAATATATGAAATACTCAAAGATTACAATTTATCTATCGAATTTACATTTTGATCTAGAATTCATATAGAATTTCTCTCCATTTAACATATCTATACTTGTATTGTATTTAATAGTAACAGGATTGACATTGTATTTAATCGTTAGTAACACGATTTACGCATCCAGAATACTACTTGTATTAGTAATTCCAACGGAAAATGTTTAACGACATCAAGCTTTTGCCCAGTTTCCATAGCCCATAAACCTATCTGTCTTCGGTTACAGAAGTCTTAACAGCACGGCCATATGTACAAAAGTCTTAATAACACAATCAAACGTGGTAAGTGGGGAAGCGATCATGTTCATATTTTACATAAAAATATCCAAAACCAACATTATTATAATTATCAAGATAGCTAAAAAAATTAACTTGATTACGCAGTAATTTGTTAAACAGACCGTTATTCAAAATTGTCCACGATTTATAAAATATAAAATGATTAACAGTACACATCCTTTTTTGCAAGGATTTGAATTAAAATGAGAGCACTCACGTCTATCAGCTGTTACATTTTGTTACTAAATGTTCGTGGATGCATACTGATTTTAAAATTCAAAATTTATAATCCTATCTTTTGAAGATTAAAGTATTAAAATGGTCACATGTGATAAGATGAATGAAATCAGATTAGTTTGGAGATTAGATTATTACAGAATTAATGATACATAAACATTTGCTGACATCTGGTTGATTCATACTGGTTGTCATATTAAGAGCCGGTGAGAATCCTAATTTTCTGGCCTACCTCGTACAAACGGGGAGAAACTCGGAATGGGACGTCAGTACGTTTGAACAATTTGAAATAATTTTAAAGCGAAGAATTCTCAGCTAATCTAGCAGCACAGCAGGGTGGAATGTTTTATGCCACCTTGTGAAATTAACTTACTAAATTCAAATAATGTCGTGGATCATATTTAAATTTTATACACGTGTTACCCTCTCATTTGTATTATATATGAAAATATGAACTGTGCATACTTAGCTAATTGACATGAGATCAAAAGAATTAGACAACTTACACTTATCTACGTCCACATAAGATACAAAAGAATTAGACAACTTACATTCATACAAGCTGTTTAAGCTAACCCATTGTTCTCTTTACTGGCCCTCACTACTGAACAACAGTATATTCGCGAATCCATTTCTGAAATGCTACATTAATGGTCGCTATATTCACGAAGATGATGCCATCCTTTTATATGTAACCACAAGCTATTAAATGATTGGTCAATGGTATTAACTACATCAATTGTCGCTATATTCACGAAGATGATGTTGAAATTCACAAATGGCAGCCTTTTATTTATAACAAGAAGCTATGTAAATTAAATAATAATTGGTAAAAGGTATTAGGCCTTAATCCATGCCAAAATTACATATGTAATAATTACTCACTTAAATCTCTCAAGTTTTATTTAGCTTTTAATAACAATAATACCCACTATCATACTACTTGGTAAATGGTAATAAGTATTAATTTATACCATATACTTGTCAAGTTCGAATTCGAATTAAAAAAAAAAAATTATTCGGAAAACATTCGATAGTATACATCTTAATTTGAATACATATATTTTCTTTTTTTCTAAAAATAACATATTTTGATATTTTTTCTTAATTGATTTTAAAATTTGAATAATTACTAATAACTCTAGGTCATATAATAACTTTAGAAATACAATTCACTCTAAGAAAAGTTACAAATCCAAACTTACTCTTCCCTCAAAAACATAAATCTAAAAATTCAAAAACTTAAATCTAAAAATTCTAAAAAGTATAACATAGCTTTTTAATATGTCCAAAATTCTTATTTAATAAATAAATATATATTTAGAAGCTCACTAGTTTAAACTTATTTATTTATATAAATTCTGTCAAAATAAAAATATATTTAGAAAATAAATAATATTCTTGTTTTTTTACTTTCCAACTCTCCAAAATAAAAATAAAATTGAAAAAATAAATTTTCCTAATTTGACAATTATTTCTATTTTCTATATTTTCATTTTTAAATACACGCCATTTTCAATATATTAAAAAGAAAGCGATCTCTCATAATATTAAAGTATATCTGAGTTTCATTTCCGCCTACAAAGTCAAAGCCATATCTCCTAACTTCCTCAACTATATCTGAGTTTCATTTCCGCCTAGAAAGTCAAGCCATATCTCCTAACTTGCTTGGCCTTCTAACTTATTCAAACAAAAAAAACCGCGAAGGAACCGAATTTAATTCCTACGAACTGTTCGCCGATCTAATCGAATGGACGAATTTCCGAACTGTTTACCCCGATTCGGGTGAATTTGGTAAGTATGATCCATACTATCAAATCTACATTCTTAACAAGGGCGGCATGCAGCCGATAGTCCCTGCAGTAATCTTTGTTTGTTTTTTAAGTACGACCGCTTACACAGCGTGTTATCCCTTACACAGCGGGTCAAGTAGTGTAAATAAACATATGACGTTGTTTTCCTCGAAAATCTAAATGCCAGTGTAAGTTTTCTTCGAGTTTTAAAATGAATTCGTGGCACTGACACGAGAGCTATCAATATTTTTTAATCCTTCCAGATCATCAAGATTTTCTTCCATGTCTCCTAACACTACTACATGTAGGGGGGTTTTAAGACAATATTTAAGACAATATTTGAGTCAATTGTCTTAACTTAAGACAAAAAGAAACTCAAATATTGTCTCTAACCGGGTGTCTCAAAATATAATGTCTCAAAAATTTGTCTCTATAAAGACAATATAGAACACATATTATTATTGTCTCTATAAAGACAATTTGATTTGTCTCTAGAGACAATTTCATTTGTGTCTCTTTAGAGACAATTACATTTTTGTCTTTTTAGAGACAATTCCATAATTCAAACTATTGTCTCTCCAGAGACAATATAAAAAATTATTTAAAAAAAAATAAATGTCCATAATTCAAACTATTGTCTCTCTAGAGACAATATAAAAATTTATTTAAAAATAAATAAATGTCCATAATTCAAACTATTGTCTCTCTAAAGACAATATAAAAAATTATTTTTAAAAAAATAAATAAAATCATTTTGAATGTCTGCTGGCCCGTATCGTTCTCACCTGGAATAGATTTGTAAGATAATAAGCAGGAATCTTCCACACAATACATACATATAATTTCAGTTCCCCATTAATGATCTTTAAAGGGGAAGTATAAAACAAGGGTGAGAATATTTGCAAATCTATTCCAAACATTAAAATTCAGGCTAGAGTTGGGACTTACATTTATAATACATTTTTGCAATTTCCAAGACACTAGAATAACCAAAACTCACAATCTGTCTAAATTTATAATATGCCCCAGCTCTACAGGAATTGTTCCCGTGATATTGCTGGAGGACAGATTTCTGTAAAAGCAGCAACGTTATCCATTAGTCACATTGAATATGCTTAATGCAATTCAACAACTCATTATGTTATAGGTCAATTTAGAATATGGCCCAGGATTACTTACAGATAAGTTAGCCTGTTAAGTTTTTGAAATTCCAAAGGAATAGTTCCATTCAAACGGTTGCCATGCACATTGCTACAGGACAAAGGACAATGAAGGCACAACGTTAATACTGTTAGCCAGTGGGAAATTATGCTCCGCAAATTCATCACTTGGCTTGAAGATTATATCACTTACAAGAAAATGAGAGCAACACATGAACTAATATTCTCTGGGATCGGACCTTCAAGTTGATTTCTGGCAAGATTTCTGTCTCAAAAAAAATACAACCTTGGAATGTTAAATACTTACAGCAAGAATCCAAAAGATATCACAGATTAATGTTTAGTGTATGGGAGGTTTCAAGATATTTCTATCATTTTTATCTCCACTTTCTAGAAAAAGGTTTGGACACAAACTTACAATTCGAACAGCTGTTCCAAATTCCCCAGCTCAGGTGGAATTTGCCCAGTCAGCTGATTGTCATTTAGCTGCCCGCATATGCATACAACCGTTGACTATCAAAGAGATATTTCTTATCATGCACATCCTGTTTCCATTTCTTACATATCAATCATCACAAAATATGTGATTGGAATCTCTTACAAGTATCCCAGCTTTGTCATGTTCCCCAATTCTGGCGGAATAGATCCCGTGAGATTATTACTGTGTAAATATCTGAGTAGTGCAAAAGAAAGAACAAGAGAATCAGCTTCTTGAAAATTGAACATAAAGGAAATTTAATGTCAAAAAGTAATGGACTTTCACAAACCTAGATGGGAACAATTCGAGCATTAACTATGCAAGCAACTCACAGTTTATCAGTGTAAGTCAAGTTGCCTAGAATCGGAGGAATTGTTCCAGTAAGATGATTATCACTCAAATCCCTGTAATAAATATTAAATGTATCAGTACACTAAAGCTTACACCATAATTACATAATCATCTTTTTTCCAAAGGTCACAAAACTTTTATCAATGAATGAAGGAGTATTGATTGATTTTGCATAAGAAATATATTGACAATATCCAAAATCGTTATGGATTCTTATTGATCTAGGCTTCCATGCAATTAAATGTAAGAGATTATACTTTAATCTGATCACAGGAAAATTTTGGACAAGTTGAGATCCAGAAAACACTGTACTTACAGAACAGTAAGAGCCTGCATGAGACCAATTACTTCAGGTATCCTTCCGGTCAGCTTGTTTCCTTGTAACGACCTAGGATAACCACTTTAAAATTAGGGTAGGACAACTAAAGCAACCAAATTAATGATGTCGGTTGAATAGTGCATACCCTGCAATGAATTGCATTACTTAGACAACCTGCATAATCTCATATCCCTGCCTATTCAACACAAAATTCCTGATACTAGAACACAGTTCAGTCCTGGAAATATCTCCACTTACAGAGTAGCCACTTATAGAAACCCAATATTGAAGGGGATCTCTCTGGTAAGTTGATTGTATGATAAGTCCCTGATAAGAATACCAGCCCCAATTCAGTAAGTAATTGAGATCACGAGTCTTGCATCAAACCATACATTTACACCCGTTTGTTCATTTAAAATCTAGTTAGGAAAATCAGAAAACATACAAAACTGCATAGCTTGTACAGTTGCCAATATTCTCAGGAATGGTCCCTGACAGGTTGTTGCCTCACACATCACTGCATAACAGAGATCAAAGTAGTTGATTAGAAACATTTAAGCTACCACGAAGAATCCTTTAGGTAAAATTTGTTAATGCATTGAAAACGCTGCATCGAGATACATAAATTTAAAGATAAATGCTCTGTGACCGCGAGTTTTGATAGGTTTCATATGCAGAATTAATTCGAAGAAAGAAAGCTTTAAAAAATTCTGCATCTACTCCACAAGACATAAGTATTGTTACTTACAAGAAACAATCCTATCAATTGACACATGTCAAGGGAAAGAGTCCCAACTAAGAAGTTGTTGCGCAGCCCCCTGGAAACGATAACAATATGCCCAGTTCAAAAAGAATGGGCACCAAATTTAGTTTGCAAACCTAAGAACAGTACTATTAAAACAAATGCTTCTTCCAAACCTTAACAAGAAAATAAAAACAAAATTTTCTTAGTGAGAGAAAGATAAGCCCAGGAAAACTCATAAAGAACCCAGACTCTTACAAATATTGCAAAACTTCATTCCAATAGATAAGCCTGGGGATCTCCCCACTTAATTGATTGTCTGCAAAATCCCTAAAAAATGCAAAAGCATTGTTAAATGATACTCCTCCAGAATCCAGAGTTTACACATCCTATGCACTTCTTTGACAAGTAAAGGGCAGCAAAGAGAGTAGAATCCAAAATAGTATTCCCAACCTACATTTTCTTCAAGTTTGGAATCTGAGACAATGTTGAAGGTATAGGCCCCATTAACTGGTTATTCTTCACAATCCTGTAAATTTGATCAATGTGTCAGAAGGAGCTTTCACTCCTTTCTAAGACAGGGCAAAATACAAAAACATCTACAAATTAAGCTAAATACTTTACAATAGCGAGCAAGTGCAGAATGTTAGGATACTTACAGTTGCTCTAGTTGTTTCAACTTCGATATTGAAAAGGGAATGTCTCCATATAAATAATTTAAAGAGACATCTCTGCAGCAACATTGAAGATCAAATCAAGTCAGCGGTTTCTATGAAATATGAACCATGAGAATGATGACTTGTAGATTTGACTAGAGGGACGTTTAGACACACACAATAGCTTGGTTTGGCATCAGATATCGTCTCAAAAGACAGTTGTTTTTAGAAAAATACTTAACAATTATCTATAGTAAAGTAATATATGCATCTTGAACCAGACTACGAGTGTTGCATATGGTGAGATCTGCTTTAACCAACTTGTAGTTGAACAGTCATTTTTGTTTGGACAGATAAACGCTTGAAAAGAGACTTTCCTAGATAGGTGGGGTGAACATTTCTTTAAAGGGATTTTCATGAGCCATTCTGTATGGAGATGACCTGATTTAACCACTGTAGTCTTGCAAGATTAGAGAGAGTAACTCACAAGATTTTCAATGCAGAGCAATCTCCAATCTCGTCGGGAATTTGGCCTGAGAGACCATTTCCTTTAAGGTCACTACATGCAGAACACTGAATCAACTATGAACAACATATATATTATAAAGAGCTGCTAAATATAGTCTGCATTAAGACTATCAGTTTAATTGCAATGAACCCAAAGTGCTTAAAAGTAATATATAGTGAACCTATACAGTGAACTTCTGAATTCACATACATTGACTCTAAGCTTTTTAGATTTCCAATCACTGGGGAAATTTCTCCTCCGAGGTTCAGATGAGAGAGATTCCTGCACAACACAAACCAGAACAAATACAAACATATGAGCTTAAAGTAAGCATATAATCAAAACTCAAATAACGACAGAAGCAGGAAAAGCAAACCAGTATTGATCAAAACAACCAATAACACAGTCTGTCTATAAATTCAAAATTAAATTAAATTAAAATTCAAAATAAAGAGACATAAACGAGTAAAACAGAGTGCTGATAAAAAGGAACCAAAAAAGGGCTCATAGTTGCTCCATTGTCATTGATATTGAGGTTAAAAGGTGTTGCTACTGAGCCCACACTACATACATATCAACATGGGAAAATAGAATTGATAAGTCAAAAGTTCTCTTGGGATCGATCCAAGTTTAAATCCATGTAGGACCTTTTTAAACAAAAAGTTGAAAAGGCACCCCAAAAGCTCAAATGTACAGTGCTCCAATCAACAGGTGTCTACTACACCTGCAGAGGATGACAAAAAACACTACTTTCGTAAAGTCCCAAGAGACCTGATTTCAAGTGAAAATCAAAATGAGTCTGGAAAAATACAGAAATGGGAAAATAATCAAACTAATTATTGACTTACCTTAACCACATTTTGTCATTAAACCTTACCTGACTGAGCTATAAAGTTGGGTCAGCATTTCATCCTTGGCTTTCTCAACTTGAGAAAGCACCGCAGCCTGCGAATCATCAAATCATCAGTTCAAGTATCATGGATTGAATAAACACTGAGATTCTGTATGGTTGTATTGTGTGCTCATCCACATGGATGTCTTACTTTGGGAACATTTGCAGCAAGACTATTCAGAACAGCTTCCACATAACCACAGACTTCTTGAGCCATCATTCTGAGCTCCTCCTCCGGATCTACAGGCCTTCTTACCATGGTTTCCTGGATTATAAACAAGAAAATCAAACTGAGGTTGAATATTAAGTTGGGAAATAATTTTTCTATTCTCATCGTTGTATATGGTCATGGTCTCCTAGGCTAAAATGTGTATTGATTCTTAAATTATTTAATAGCAAACATTTTGATTATGTACATGTGCAACTTACGATGGAACTTTATGTGCTTGATTGCCTATATGCAAGTGTTTCAATACAAGCTATAGTTGTTCACGATTATACTTTGGGTTACATAAAGTAGTCTTGGCCTCTGGCCAGCTAAATATTGCCTACCCTCTACCTTATATCTATTTAAGTTTTAACAGTGGAAATAGTTTGTCTTGAAGATCGAAGAAAACTCAAAGGATGTTAGTCCTAGCTGAAAGCAAAGACTAGCAATCTATTTTCATTTTCTGCTAGATAGTTCTCTACCAGAGAAACCAATTTTTTTGGTTACCTGTAATTATTCATAAGTTGAACAATTGTCCAGCAGCACAATGCCTACTTATCTGCAATATAATTGTCCAACAGAAAATAATGTGACTAGCATGCATTTGAATGCAGTTTACTAATTTTTTAACCTTAAACAGACATGTGAGTACTCGATAGTAAATCAAGACAATTCCATATAACATAATGTAATTCAGTTAATGAAGGCTTCTCACTAGATCATGCCATCATTATGTCAGTGGTTATAATATATACAATGTACAGTTGAGGAGGAACTTCTATTTATGGATATATAACAATGAACTCAACTCAGCTTGCATTTTATTTGTCTCAAACAACCTATGAAAGGTTTGTTGTAGTATAAAGGGTGCATCTTTATCCAATGCTTTAATTGTCTTTGCAGGTTGACATTGTAATGGGCCAAAGGTTAATGACTCTATCTTCCAGCAAGAATTGGCAAGCAAATGAATTTCACCAATGGCTCCAACATAGAACCAAATTTCAGGAATGACAGACTAGTGCCTTTCTTGCTGGGAATATCCTAAGAATGGTCCCTTCATGTAGGGGATGTCCCAGCGACATCCAATGAGCCGTTCCCACAAAACTGGAGATGCATCAAATGATATTTGTGGCATTCCTGTTCTCATCCCCATTCCATAGAAAACAGGTAAAAACTAGCAATTGCCCCAAAAGGTGCAAATAGAGGCCGATAGAAATGTTAAATTGAAAGAATTGTATTTTGGTTCAAAATAATAAATATTATAATAATTCAATCATTCAAACTAAACCTAGTTAATAAATTTCCCAAAATAAATCCTTAATCAAAATTATACAAATTATTATTTTTAGTTTCTACCATTCCATTACAACTCTAGCACATATATAAAGATACACAAAGTAAACTATTGAAACATGAATATATTCTCATAATAACTCTGGGTTGGAGATACCGCCATAATTTGACAGCAAGAAATCAATCAGCAATATATTCTCATAATCACTCTGGGTTGGAGATACCGCTACCTCTATTCTATGTTTCTAAAGCAAAATTCCTGCACATTCCACACTATCAGTATAATTTATTATATTCACAATAGCCCCAAGCAACTTCTTAAAATCTCAATTCACAACTCCAACAACATAATACTTTTCCTAAACATTTCCTTGAATGAAAAGATACATCCTCCCAAGGTATGTCCAAAGTATGACAAATGAACAGCACTGAATAATTTCAAATATATATCAAAGCAATACAAACATAGCAAGCCACTAGGCCCACTACTTCAGCCATCTTTACAGTCAACTATGAGAACACTAACCTAACAATAGTTGATCATACAACTCAAAAAAATGAAAATAATGTTCATGCTAAATTCTCATAATTTTTATCTTTTACTTTTTGTTAAAAACTCCCCAGAATAGGACAAATGCAAGTTTCATAATCATTAACTTGTAAGATTGGTCACAAGTTTATTTGAAGCGTAGTCCAGAGGGTTGTAGGGGTCTTTACACTGGGCGACACCGTCATGCACATGGCATCCAGCCATGGACAACGAAGGTGATCTTTAGAACAGAAAGTCTTGATTTAACACTGCCACTTTGATAGTGACAATGTGATAATCTAGTGAAAGAAGAACCAGATCATGCCAAGAGGGGTGACCACGGTTTAATTAAAATGTAATTACAAACCCAATTAGAATGTTCCACCTACTCTATGCCTACGGTATTCCTGAGATGAGAAAGCATGAAATTGGTTATAGATCGAGAATCCACGGGCATCACTCTGGGTTAGAGATACCACATCTATTCTATGTTTCTAAAGCAAAATTCCTGCACATTCCAAACTATCACGATAATTTATTATATCCACAATAGCCCCAAGAAACTTCTTAAAATCTCAATTCACAACTCCAGCAACATAATACTTTTCTTAAACATTTCCTTGAATGAAAAGATATATCCGCCCAAGGTATGTCCAAAGTATGACAAATGAACAGCATTGAATAATTTCAAATAGATATCAAAGCAATACAAACATAGCAAGCCACTAAGCCCAGTACTTCAACCATCTTTACAGTCAACTATGAGAACACTCACCTAACAATAGTTGATCATACAACTCAAAAAAATGAAAATAATGTTCATGCTAAATTCTCATAATTTTGATCTTTTACTTTTCTTTTTCTCCCACCTTGACGTATAACACAATAACAATCATATGATCGACATAAAGCTCTCTCTGCAACTTAGTCATCCCCAATAATTAACTACTGGAAATTTTGAAAAAATAATTAGATAACTCACGTCATGCTTTGATCACTATTGGGAAAATATTGATAACTACTTTTCTAATCACGTTGAAGAAAATGAAATCATTCATCAACCATTGGAAGCAAATTGACACAAAATATCTTAATATTGACTCAGAATCAAAGGTTTTCTTTTCATTTTTTTCTTATTTTCTTAATCCGTCAACTCCTAAGAGAACCTGATAGTACAAAAGTTGATCCTACACTAGCCACAATTTGTTTTAATGTAGCGAAAATCCCTTGGAGAAAATACTCAAATGCTCTCAACAATTACTCAAAAACCAATGAATTCTCTCACAGTAATAGCAATTGCCACCACTGGGCACGCAGCTTTTCAGAAACCACTCTAGACAATATCCATTGTGAGCCCATCATCACAAATCAGTGTTTTCATGTCAAAAGTTTGGATTTAAATTAAATATCTACTCAGGCAGTCTACATTGGATGATAGTTGTCTGCAACCACATCCATGAACTTTCGTCCCAGAGAACAAGCGTACCTGAATTGAAATCAAAGGAAGAGAAAAAATTGCACGACTTAAAATTCAACCTGCAATGGTTTATGGCATTGCCGTAATGACATAGAGTTTGGAATGCAGGACACTTCATCTCCTTCAACATTTCCTCTTCCTCCTATTTAGCAAATGGAAATTCTTCTTTTCTTTTCACTTTTTTTTCCATCAATTTTCTCTTACAGCAGACAAGCCAAAGGTTTACGCAAAAATCCATTCTCTCTTAAATATACCCTTTTGGTACGAGTTTTGACTCGCATTTTTTTATATTCTATTGCAGAACTTTTTGAGAATGTTTATATTTTTATCTTTTGACTATATTGAGGAGATCATAGACAAAGATTTGTGAACAACCCTCAACTTGCTTGTTGACACACTCCACTGACTCCTGGTATTTTGCCTTACTAATGGATATAATAAAAAAAATCCATTCATAACCCAACTGGTTCTTTCGTTTCAACAAAAACCCCATTGTTATGGATGTTCCTAGTTCATCCTCCATATGAAGAACCATGTGAAAGGAAAAAATCATAATCTGGATGTTTCACTTGATGTAATCTCAACCATTGATCAGCTGACTGAAACAAAGAGTTAGCCTGCTATCGTTCACAGTTTCCATTAGTACTCCACACTGTCCCCTTCAACTTGTAAGAAGCTAGACCAAATACTCGTAAAGCTATCTTTGGATACCCCCAAAATTGCTTATTGGAGTGACAAGAACACTTTTCCCTCCAGTACTTACATGAATACTGCCACCATCTGCCAAAACATCAGTTAGAGATCAAATGCAGAGTGAGAAAATCAGAATTCAAAAAGCATCAACATGCTTTACTGATATGAAAACTATGTGAACAAAGTGGCAACAAGATGGAGGGAAAGAAAATACAAAATAGATGAATCAAACCTTTTAGTCGAGTTGAAAGGGAATGAAAAGTTAGGAAGCAGGCAGCCAGGTCTCGCAAGGTTGTACCTGTTGCTATCCTGTATATTGGGTACCTGTAAGGAAATTCTTGTTTTAATTAGATAGCGGTAGATAATGAAAATTCATCTAGACGTTACTGATCGCATTGAAAAAAATCCAATAGAACAGGAATGCTTAATAATTAACTGGCCTCCACACCAACTTAATCAAGGATTGCACAAGTATAATTGATGGCATACCAAGCAACCGATAGCCAACTGATTGGCAACATATCAATTCTTCTTAAGGTTTTCAGCTGTGGAAAGTCCTTGGCAAGATCTCCAATCTGCAACATCCAGTTAACAGATATTAATTTTAACCTCGCAATTGAAACTACACCATGAAATAAAACATTCCTCAAAATAAATGCATAACCAAATCTTACCTTGTCAGCCAGAGGTTCACGACTATATGGAGTTGCTCGCTCAAAATATTGAAATGAAGGGCAACTGCTTCCTTCACCATCATCACTAGAAAAGCCTTTTTGTGCAGATTTAGAGTGACTTCTATTGCCCCACCATATTTTGAGTCTCACTCTGCTTCATCACTACTACTACTACCTTCACTACCTGTATCTCTATAATCATCACTTGCATCACTCTCTTCACCAGGGGACCTGCAAAAAAAAAACAGAGCATGTTCAGGACTCAACTGAGCCAGCATGAATCACGTGTCCAAACGTTATCAAGTTTTAAATGATATTTCTCCAATGAAAGACATGTGCATTAACACTGAATTGTGACAGGCAAAATCTTGTCTCAAATATGACACAACTGATATAGAGAGCCGCCGAAGCATGCAATATTTTCATCGTCTGGAGCAACATTAGAGCAGAATCGTTTGCAAAGATAGATTTCTCCAAAAAAATTGTTAAACAACAGGAGCTATGGTGTATATTATGCCTTATTTACCATATTATTATTATACAAAATCATTCGGCTGTGGTCAGATTTACAAAATATTAAGGAACCTCCCTTTGACATGACTTGCTATGAAAATAACTGGTGAATTGGATAATCTACCTGGTGCCAATATTAGGTCCAGAAGGGTGAGTGTAAAGTTGAATGGCAGAAAGAGACGGTACATAATACTGCATAACAGTGTCGCTTCTATTCAACACTATCGGTACTCCAGCACCATATGCACTCCACTCGTTGAATGACTCCCACAGATCACCAAGACTGAAGAAGGGCATGGATTTGGCTTTAGAATCCCTCCATCCTTTCATGAATGTCTGTGAAACCAAGAATTATTCCTATTATCAATGAAGAGCCAATGACAAAACAACTAGAAAACGTTGTGTTGTTAAAAATACAGGGTTCATAACAGAAGATATCAAAATCCTAAAATGTACATTTAGCTACAAGCCTAACATTACTAGGGATAAAATAAATACACTTGGAATACTAGAAAATTATCGGAAATAGACTGGAGGCTCATCACAATAGGGTTTCAAAGCAAGTACCTTGGGCAGATACTGAAGAGGAACTGTTGGAGTTGTAGATTCCAGACAACGATCCAGATTACAACAGCACGCCTTCCTTCCAGAAGCGGCAGAAACAGGGGAAGACACGGCCCTTGAACAAGCGTCTTGGATGGTTGTTTAATAAAAGACTAACCAACTGCCTTGCCTCTAACAAAGAATTTTTTGGATCTGTTGCACCTTCAAGCTCATCCAAGCCACTGTCATGAAATTGAGTATCTGCAAAAGATTCTAGCAGTTTGAAATCAACCTCAATTCCCATAATAGCATTTGTATTGAACCGCTTTATTTGTGTAGCTTAATTACCGGCTATAACAGCCATTGGAGTTAGTATGAACTTAAATGTAAACTGGAGTTAGCATTGGCTCCTTAGCATCTACATCAGTGATAATTGTTGACAAATTGCACCCATAAGGTCCTAGTTTCTATGTCATCAAAAGTCGTTGTTGATATCAATCAAATTTTTTTATTGACAATAATACTATGACACTAGAGCATTGCTTATGCTATAGGAATAAATTGCTGCATTCATGGACATCTGAATTGGATTGTTTAGTGATCCTGGTGGATCTTAACTGCAAACAAAAAAACATCAAACAAAGACCATCTCGAAGCCAAAGGATTTATTTTCAAGGGAATTTGTATTAGGTGTTTCAATTTTTATTTTTCAATTCATTTGGATAGGACGGTACACAATGGATAAATGTACCGCAGAAACAAATGGAAAGTTTGTCGGTTATAGCAAATTTTTCCAAAGACCCTAGTCATCATTTATGGCTGAATATAGTCCATACTTTATTAAGTACACTCTCCATTTTGCAGGTAGAGCCTACTATCAAATAACTGTGTGACAACATGATCATTTTCTTTTAAAAACCATTACCATTAAATGGGAAAAACATTGTAATTATTTAACAAGTAAGAAAGTTAAGGTAACCAAGATTGTAAAGTTCATTCCTGTGTTATGGTTTTGGAGGATGGAACCTAAAGAAATTAAGTTCTCTTCTACTATTTATAATTTCACTTGACAGTGGTGATAACAGATTTTTGTTATGCCTGTCACTACTAGTCATGCTTTCAAACTATAAGTTGGAGATTTTAGGCAGCCTGTATCCAATGCAAGGGATTATTAGAAAAACTCAATGATGTTTCACATACTGCTATCATAATGGTTTACATAATGAACTACAGAGAATTTCCTCAGAAGAATTGGAACAAAATAATGATAGGAATAGAGAAAGTGAGGCCTTCTTAGATAATGAATCTACGGAGGAATATAATCTCATTCTAGAAAAGTTTGCGGTTACTATTAATGATGAACGCCTATAAACATCTCGTAAGCATCATTATGAAAAATTACTCACCATCCTTGAGACTTATGTTCTATATGATTCGAACATTGGAGACTGCCAACAAATGAGTGATTTTTTGTCTCCTTTTGTTGCATTAATAGGTGATGACAATGAAGCATTTTTGTGCTCTATCTACTCTATACACATGGCATGTGATGATTTCAGATTGAATGAGGTGGCAGAGTATTCTAAGGCAGGGATCAACCAATTTGGGGCTATTGTAGATATTCAAGAAGTAAATTTGATTATTTCAGAGGTAAATGGCAGAGTAGTCAAATAATAAGAGATTAATAATAACTGGAAGAGGTTTTGAAAGAAAGGAAACAACAATTAAAAATTAGATCCAAATTTAGTGGCATCAATCTGGTTCTTTAAGGCATGAAATCAACAGTTCCAGATTTCAAGAGCATTTGAGATTGCATAAAGTCTAGTGGTTCTTGCATACTATGGTAATCACACTAGTGGTGACTACTGTATACAACCACAATCGCACTAGCGGTGCCTATTGTATACTATTTTGTTTGAAGTCTGTATTTAGGTAAAAAAGCATTACAACTGGCCCAAAAATGTCAGGGACTGGGTGGGGTAAAAAAGACCCGTAGGTCAGTTAAACAATTGACCATGAACAAAAGTTCAATTACTTGACAACAAATGAATTCCATTTGGCTGACTTGCCGCACCAAGGGGTGCTCTTTCATCAAAATCAACCAAAATTTGCACCATAATATTGGCCCTAACAACTAATTCGCACCTCCAAGAGAAGTGAATCCTCGAGGTAGCCTAGCATGGGAATGTCATCATCCTTAAACCACAACCCCATTGGCATGTCTCAACTAGTGCTATCACGAGCACCTACATCATCCCTACCGATAAACAAATGAGATCAACAACAAAAAGAGGTTCCAACAAAAATAAAATAAACCCTATTTTCTCTTTCTTCCTAGTTCCATATTTCCCTTCACTACCACTGAGCCTCCATTTCCTTGATTTCAATGTAAAATCCAAATGCAACTGGACAATCATAGCTAAATAAACCTGATCTTAAACAAATCGAGAATAAAACTTTTGCATCCAACAAAATCTCACAAAGAAAACAAGCCTGCAAACCTTAACGAAGCTACCAAAACTTCGGCTAAAGCCAAATCAAAGGCGTTCATAATGCTCTACAGGATATAAACATTATTCTCCAAAATTACCACCAAAACCATAAACCCTCACTAAAAAACCTAGAGCTTGTAAAATTACATTCACAATCAGCTGGACAAAATCATGTCGATCATGAAAAGAAATAAACTTTCACAATACAAGCATAAATTCTTTAAAATTTCTTCTTTGAACAACTTCCAGCAACATTTGAACAACTTCCAACAACATTATTTTTTTTTCTAGAACGAAAAAGCATAATTGTATTATATTGAGGCAATATAAAGAGAAACAGATAGTACATCCAAGAGCTTTTGAAAGCTGTAGCAAAGACAGGGCAAAAACCTGGATACCCTATGCATACTGGGAAGCAGTAGGGACTGACACACCAAATACCAAATACAGGATTTACTTGAACAAAATGCCTAGGATATAAAACAGATTGGCAAAGAAGGTCACCGATTTATACACCAAACCTATACAGGGACATATATCAAAATGATAAAAAAAACAGAGCACACCTGTAAATTTTCAGAGCATTAAAACCCAGGGAAGGAGAAATAGAATCAAGCTCCGACAAGGAAGTAGAGGATAATTTTGATTCAAAGAATTCTTACCTTGAACTGAGGTAATGGGATTCGATACCTCTGAAGTCTGCGCACTATTGGAGTGTGGTAATGGGATTTGATCCCTCCGAAGTCTGCTCACTATTGGAGTGCGCAGAATGCTCTGAAAGAAAGAGATTTGTTCTTGAAACTGAAAAGGTAGGGTAGGATGGGAGGCATAAGACCCCATCGGCGGAATGTGGCTCTATCTAGAACCTACACTAATGTAATTACGTAAGTCTTTAACCATAAAATTCATTGATATTATGTTGAAGTGTGTTCTCATCGGTATGAGTGTCTTCTACATTTATTTCTTCTTTACACCTTGAGTAATATTATTTCTGATATATTTTTTTTGTTTGTTTTTCTGGTTGTTGGAGGAGTTTGGTAATACAAATTTTTTAATTTTAAGTTAATAAAAGTTTTATTTTAATGCAAAAATGAGTTTGATATAAATATTTCATTTATAATGCTAGTAATTTTATAAATTTAAAATTATTTTTCTCAAATTTCAAAGTGAATGGTAAAAATACATAGTCTTAAGGGTCAATCTAGTTAGTTGAGTTCCCATTGTTAAAAAATCTTTTCTATTAAAAGGTCACTTGTTTAATTATCTTGATGTTATTGGAGTAAGACTTCATGGTCGAGCTTATAGGTTGTGATCCTTTCAAGTAGATTTTCCTAGTACAAATTGATACATATTTTATATGTTTTATAATGTTGATAATTTAATTATGTTGGAGTGGAAGAACATGAAGAATTGTCCATGTTCTCTTGATGGTTTCAGTGAACTAGTGGTTTTTCTACAAATGGCAAATGGATCATGGATTCAAATTCGGCTACCACAGTTAACCCTGAGATTAGATAAGCTAAATCAATAAATCGAGTTGTCACAGCTAGCCATGAGACAAAGGATCGATACATCAGCTCAATTAATCAAAGTATCAGTGACATTAGGGATTCAGGGCACTAAGCTAGGATTTTGGATAACAGATCCTACTTTCTTTTACCAACTCGATACCGCCAGTGGTTTTTCCGACTCGAGAAGGAATTGAAAACTTAGACTTGGAGTAAATTTTATTAAATCTCAATACCATTTATGTGGGTAGTTTAGTATTGAGCATATTTTGTTTTGTTCAAAGCGAAATTCGATGATTTTTACGGATGAACGAGGGATTGTTCTTTTAGGGCTTCATCAAGGTTCATGTGCTATTTTCATTGAGGATATTTAGTGAGTGGCCTCATCCCAAAATGGAAAACAAATCAATAGTAAATGTTAAAAATGGCAAGGAAATCTCATATTTTGTGGAAACAAATCATTTGGGCCAAGTCAAAATTGCCTCAGTGAATACAATAGGGAAGTGGATTTGGGTAACTGCAAAACAATATCAGGGCATTTTAAAGCAGAGACTTGCCCACTTTAAATGGGAACAAGGAAGAAGAAAAAATTCGTAGAGAAACTAGTAGACATATAATAAAAGTAAACAAAATCTTTGAAATGCAAATTTCATCCATGGAACAATGCCTCCCTGAAGATAACATTGAACAACTTCAAAAAATCTACAAATTTGAGGAAGAATTTTGAAGAGAAATGTCTCCCCTCCTCCATGATGGCACAAGTGTTGAAGATATAGTTTATGGTTTGATATTGAAGTCAAAATGCTTCCTGAACCCTTGAGCCATAGAGGTCTCTCCTCTAGTATCTCTAAAAATATCCTATGAAGAGTCATAGCATTTAGCTTAGAAAGTATGACCCACCATGATCATATTAATAAATGACAACCACTAAAATAATGTGATAATGTATTCAGAATTTCCTTGCAAAAAAAATTAACTTCTTGTTTGCCCCTTTTTTGTAGTGAAAGTAGATTTCCTGATTGTCTCCATCATATTATGCCCCAACACTAGCTAACCAACATGACAACCCATTCACAATAAATTTCATTGACAATGATGTCAAAATGTGCAAATGAATTTGTTAGTTACCCCTTGTTGTGTATATCTCTTGCCAAAGAAGAGGAGTCTAATCTACTCTTCCTTGGCAAAGAACAATTGCGATTGTCCTTTCCACCTGCCAGAATGAACCTCGCAACCTTTAGCATCTTCATGACATCCAAACATACAACTGAATCCACCTCCTCTGATAAAATTGCATTGGATAACTCGTCCTCATTCCACCATTTTGATCAACTATCAAAGCCTAGAAACCCTTGACCCTTGCAAAAAAACCTTTGCAAAGTCCTCTCCATTCACATCTGATTTGGAACGTTGCAAAAAAGTACTACTAGCATATAATCTTCTCCCTCATGTGGTTCATTGAACTCATAAAATCCTTTCAAGTGGTGAGATAAACAACCATTAGTGTGTTCACGATTTAGAATACCATTTTCTTTTTATTACTAAATAGTCAATACTACTTCATGCCTAGTTTAGTACATATCCCCTAGTTTTACCAAATACTCATTTTAATACCTCCAAAACCTATAACCCTCTACCAAAAAATCCCACCCTTTACAACAACATTGCTTCACGAAAGGAATTTTACATTGTTTCGTAATTTTTCCTTTGTATATGAGAAAGAAACTAAATGTTACTTCTCCCTTATCCAAGATAATGCTCTTGATTACATATTGAACAATGTATCATGATATTTCCTTTCTCTCTTCGTGTGAACTTTTTCAATTAGCGTCTAAATACCTTGTGAAATAAAAATCAATGCATGTATTGTATTTGGTATTGTGTCAATTGTTCATTTTTAATGTCTTAATAATGTGTTAATTTCCTTCTAATGCATGGTCAGTCTCGAATTAAAATTTTGACATGGAAAATCCCAATTTTGCAATTTTTGGAATCAGAGGCACATTGCAGGGACAATGTGTATCCATCTTGGTGGATAGTGGGGCAACCCAAAATTTTATTGATGCACAATTGGTGGAGTGTAGAGGCATTCATAGATTTATATATATCCTGAACAACGTGGGCGATAGAGGATGCCCATGCTTCACCTCAGTTATCTTCTTGGTTGTTGGTTCGATATGTTGAGGATATGGTTGATGGGAAAAATGTTGAGGATATGGTTGATGGTTCGATATTGAAGTCAAAATCCTTAACCCTTTAGCCAAATAGGTGTCTCCTCAAGTATCTCCAATAATATCCTATGAAGAGTCATAACATTTAACTTGGAATTATGGCCCACCATGATCATCTAATAATTAATTGAAATAGCACTAGACCCCAATTTAGGGACTGGGTGGATCATATTGTGAGACTATGCTAGGGTTTTCCCTTTGAGGAGGGTCCAGAGAAAAAACTTGATTTTTGGAATTGCCTCGGATTTCCAAACCACCTTCCAGTGGTGCCAACTTGGCATGGGGTAGCTGATGTTGCAAATATAATGGTGAGCAGCTTGGATGGTGTAAGAGGATCCAGATGGGTCCCAACGAAACACATCAAGATCATTTTTTTTGACAGGGGCTATACTGTGCAAAAGGGATTGAAGGACAGAAAGACTTGCGTTAAGACTATTGGGTATGGTTGGGAAGGCCCAACCTGACCAAAGAAGGGTGTGAGGATCCCATTGGGAGATCTGGTCCAGGTAATGAATGCCTGTTCTTTCAAAAAAGGAAAGGATAGGGTGGACTCCCCCATGTCTGTTTATTGGCTACTGACCCATGATTCTGTCTGCTCCAATATTTATGCTTTCACCTCCCTTGGAGATTTTTGAAGTATTTTGAGCAATTAGTGGAATTGCTCTCTTGCATAATCACCAAATTTTGGAGGATTCTCTATTGGGAATATCTCGATCAAGAAGCTGTTGTCTAGGAAAATTGAGGTATTTAATTTCCAGAACTTTTTTCCACCATGTTGGGAGTCCAGTAATGAGTCTCCAGACAATTTTTCCTCCAAAGGCTAAATTGAGAAATTTAGGAGATCTAATTCCAATACCTCCTTGGTCTTGGGGTTGGATCACCTACTTCCAATTAATCAAGTTGAATTTCTTTTTATCATTTCCCCCCCTGCCATAGGAATTGGCGAAGGACGATTTCCATTTTGTTGTGGAAGGAGGCCGGAGCTTGAAGAAGAGAAAAATGATATAGGGGGAGAGAAGATATACCTGACTTAAGAAGAGTGAGGCGACCAGCTGGGTTGAGCCAAATAGATCCCCACTGCTGCACTTTTCTTTTCATTTTGTCGACTACTGTGTCCCAGACTTCTGCTCTCAAAGGTCCAGCACTTACAGGCATGCCCAAGTAAGAGAAGTGAGTCCAATCATACTTGCATGTGACTCCAAAGATGATGGCGATATTGTGAAGCACCTGTACTGTTGTGTTCCAACCATATATGCAACTTTTCAAATTATTTACCATTCCGCCAGAGTAGCTCATGTATTTGTCAAGGAGAGATTTGAAGCGCTTGGCTATTGTGGTGGAGGCCCCTCCAATCAGTAGGGTGTCATCGGCAAATTGTGAATGATTTATGTTCTTGACCCCGTCCCCAAATTTTATTCCTGTGATTAAGCCAACCCTCCGGCTAAAGTCCAACGCTCTGCTGAAGGATTCAACCATTAGAATGAAGAGATAAGGTGAGAGGGGGCAACCTTGTCGGAGGCCTCTGGAGGATTGGAAAACTTCTCCAGGTCTACCATTTACAAGAGGGGAGATCCATGGCCCCGAAATGCAGGCTCGAATGAGGTTGAGAAAGTGGTCATCAAATCCCATCTTCTTCAAAGCTGCCAAGAGGAAGGAGTGTCTCACTCTGTCAAATGCATTGGCTAGATCAAGCTTGAGGATAAACCCTTTCTCATTTCTGGTTTGACTCGAATGGATGGCTTCTTACACAAGTAAAATAGAATCAGTTATTTGTTTGTTGGCTAAGAATCCCCCTTGATTTTCGCAAATGAGAGAAGGGAGCAAAGGCTTTAGGTGGGTAGCAATGATTTTTGTCAAGATTTTATAGGAGGAGTTACAGAGTGATATGGGCCTAAAACGAGCAAAGGAAGATGGCCTGTTTCTTTGGGGATGAGTGCTAGATGAGTAGCATTGGTATATCCTCCTATTTTGCCTTTTCGTTGGATCCAATTGAGCATTTTTGTCAAGTCCTTTTTAATAATTCCCCAGAATGCTCGATAAAAGCAGATGGGAAAGCCATCCGGTCCCGGGGCTTTATCAGGTTGAAGAGTCCAGATTGATCTCCTGATTTCCTCCTCATCTATCTCCTTGCTTAAAATTTCATTCATTTCCCTACTTATCCCTGTTGGGAGATGCTGCAATAAATCTGTATAATCCTCTGCTTCCTTTGTTTCAGTTAGCAGGTCCTGATAGTGATCTGCAGCAGCTCTTCGAATGGCTTCCTGAGTGCTTTGTCTATCACCTTCTTCATCTAGGATAGAGCTAAAATTATTCCTTATCTTTCTGGCTATCGTTTGCTTGTAAAAAAGAATTGAGTTCTTGTCACCCCCTTGTAACTATAATTGTCTCAACTTGAGCCTCCATTTTGTTTCCTCTTCTCTGTTAACTCGGTATAGCTGTAAGTAGAGTTCATTTTCCTGCTATTTGTTCTCTTGGGAAAGGCCATTATCCTCTATTGCTCTTTGGATACTCTCCAGATTGTTCTTAATTTCTTTTTTTACCTTCTCTGGTTCTTGATACTTTGTTTTAGCCCATTCTTTGATGGCTTGTTTTGCTTTCCGTAGTTTTGTTTTCGAAATGAAACCGGGAGAGCCTTCCACGTGTTGGATCCAAGAGCTGTAAACAATTCCTGCAACTGCTGGTATATCATTCCAGAGAGAACTGTATCTGAATGGAATGGGCCCAAGTGGCCTATGATTTTCCAGCGTTAGGGTTATTGGGAAGTGGTCGGAGGCAGAGAACGTTAGAATGTTAGCATATCCGACGAAGAAAGCAGAGAGAAGTGTAATATTGATGAGAATTCTATCCAACTGCTCCATGATGTTACCAGCACCCATCCTGCAGTTGTTCCAGGTGTATCTACGGTTTTTTGGAGGGACATCCATAAGATCATGCTCCTGCATGATATTTTCCAACTGTATTCTATATGGATCAGGCGTAAAACTTCCTCCCCTTTTCTCATTGGCGTGGAGGATTAAATTAAAGTCACCTCCTAGAATAATGTTAGTGTTCTCTTCTGCGTCCAGACTATCCTTTAGATCATGCCAACAACTATCCTTATCTCTGCAGTGATTCGGCACATAGATATTGTAGATGATAATGGCTTGCTGATCCGCTTTATTTTCCAGAGTTGTTTTGATCCAGTGTTGATTTATTGTTTCCGAAATATAGTTCCATATACCTTGATTCCAAATTGTTGCTATTCCTCCTGAGGCTCCTCTTGCCTCACTAATGCTTCCTCTATACTATCTCTGCTGCTCAATGACTTTATTCATTTCCTTGTGGTTTTGTTTTGTTTCTTGTAACATAATAATTCCTGGCTTCTCAGAAATGATAAGATCCCTTAGGGCTGCTACCTTAGAGGGGTGCCCAAGTCCCCTGATGTTCCAAGATAATATTTTCATCATTGGATATGCGGTATGCAGGGAGGTGCTCACCCCCCTTGGCCCTTGTTGATTTATTTTTTGTCATGCTGCCCCAAGATATAAGTTTCTATGGGTGTCTGCGTTCCCATTGCTATGTCCTTTTGCGCGTTCTCATCCCTGTGCTGCTTAGCAGATTTCCCGCCTGAGCCAGGTTTCTTGGAGGGTTCAATAGAACCCCCGTGATCTTTAGATGAGCTTCTGGTGATTCTGTTGAGGGGAGGATCAAGAAGAGGCTGGGAGGAAATAGTAAGAGGCAATGAGGATTCGATAGTGTCTTGGCATTGGCTTTCAGGGAGAGGGGGCTCCTGGGATCAGGAGGAGAGTGGGGGGATGAGGGGTCTTCTTCCTCCAAAGATTCAAAGGGGTTTGATGTAGAGGGTAATGGCTGAGTCAAGATGGGAAGGGGGGACAAGGATTTCTGGGGGAGGCTTTGGTTTTGGGCCAGACTGTTTGGGGTTTGCTTTCTTTTTTTTGACTTGTTCCCATGTGTCTTCACTGGCTTCAGCATTTTCGTTCATTTCATTTTCTTTTAGTTTACTACACCTTAGAAGTGAGGGCTTTCTTTGAGCTTGATGGAGCACAATGGGCGGAAGTCTTAGGAATGGCTTCAGGTTGTTTCTGATTATCTAAAATATGAACCTTCGGCTGGAGCAGGATTTCAAAGTTGTTGCTTGTTGAAGGCAAGGAGGTGCTGGTGACAGGTTTTTTGACTGAGGTAAAGGGCCTTTTATGGGTCTTTTTGCGATTGGGAACTTTTGTGAACCCATTCGGGTCGGATTTGTCCATTGAAGGGGTGGTCGTGGATTTCATATTGGAGGGACAGTCTCGGAATAAATGGCCCAGGGTGTGGCATTTTCGACAGCGGAATGGTACATGCTCATAATCTATTGTTTGTAACCATTCATAATCATCATGGTAGAGGCTTACCGCGTCTGGGAGAGCTTTGCTAAGGTGCATGTATACACAGATTCGCGCATAGGAGGTGTATCGCTTCAACTTTGTCTCCTTTGCCACTTCGATGAATTCACCTAAACCATTCCCAATGTCTGGCAAAGAGTCTTCGTCCAAATACTCCAGAGGGAGAGAATAAAGGCGCAATCACACTGGGGCCCAGCTCAGATCTTCTTTGTCCGGGTTAAAGCGTTCAATCCATCCTCCTAGGTACAGCGCTGCTACGTTGAAGAAATATGGTCCTCCATCCAATACCCTGTTTCGGTCCTCCAGACAATTGAAAATGGCAGTAAAGAAACCCTTAGGCCCTAACTGCAGTGTTATATGCCCTTTTGGCTTCCATTTGGCTGCGATCCAGTCGTGCAAAGCTTTCTCCGTTAGCCAAAGGCCTATGAACTTTCCTATCAAAGCATGATCCCTCATAAACTGGATCTGAGTTTTGATGCGCTGACTTGGGAGCTCGATTTTGGATCTGTCAACTGCTACCGACTTGCAGGTGTTTGACGTCACTCGTGGTTCTTCATTTGTGTTGTTATTCGTTGGCGTATTTTCATTCTCTATTGTTGTATCTTCTGGATGGTCCATCCTGACATTTTCAGTCTGTCGCAGGCCGTTTTCTGTATCAGCGAGGGGAGGCATCGTGTCCTCCCCCTGAGGGGATTCCATTGCGTGATAATTGTTCCTTATTATGCTGTAGCTGCCTTATGGTTGAAGGTTAATGGCAGAATGACGCAGTCTGTGAAGGTCTGCCAGTTGCAGAGCAGCGTCAAACCCTAAGCGCTCCGCTCTCCATTTTCTTTTTTTTGACATAAACGGTTAGTTTTTATTTAAAATTCGGCAAATCAGCTACCAAGGACTTTAACACTGAAACCCTGTATTTCCTTGTTACAGTCGGCGGGGAAAGAAGATTTTTCTTTTGAATAGTCCGCTGAATGAGTTACACTGTGAATGCAGATAGAGGCTTGAAAAAGAACTTGATTTGGTTTCAGAATGGTGCCTTGAAATTCTGCTGCTTTTGCTTTCCGTGACGTAGCTCTGCTTCCTAGCTTGCAAAGAGGAGATCCAACCCGCCGGAGTGTCAGATCATCCGAAGAATCACTGTGTTTTCTTTTTGAAATGTCTAGCGAAGTGTTATATAGTGTTCAAGAATGCCAAGAGCGGTAAATTAGCCTTGAAGAGGCCCTCGTGAACTCCCCAGTACCTACCCAGATGCATCAGTGAGTTCCAACGACGAACAGAGATTGAAAATGCCACGGTTGTGTTCTGAATTTTCCCTTGTGGATGAGTCCGCGTTTCCTAGCAGCAGCCAGCTAAAAATGGTTCGGTCCCGAATTCTGGAGAATCTAAATCAGCGAAATGCTCAATTTGTGGTTGCTCTACAACTTCCTGAGGTTCCTCTTTTTGAGCTAAAATCTCATCTTTTGGTGGCATCTAAATCTCCCTCTCAAGAGAGCACCACATAGATTTCTCCTCATCAAAATTTACATCCGTTCACACAACTATCATTATGAGTGATGGAAAGTACACATGTTAGTTGTGGGGAGTTTCTGTGTAACCCACAAATACCCCGAATTATGCGGTCAACTAAATCTTATTCCTTGAGTCTTTGGAGACATGGCAGTAAACAGAGGCTCCAAAAATCTTGAAGTGTGACACATCGAAATTTCTTCCTTACAAAGCCTCCTCCGGTGTAATCATGCCAAGAATCTGATGAGAACTTCAGTTCTACAAACACACTATTGTATTGCATGCCTCAACCCACAAATGCAAAGGTAGGCCTTGGTTATGCAACATCGCCCTCGTTGCTCCAAAATGGTATGGATATTTCTTTCAACCACTCCATTCTAATGTGGATTTTGGGGTGTTGTCAACTCTTGTCGAATGCCTTCTTTCGCACATAAATTTTTAAATTCATTCAACACGTACTGACCTCCATTATTGCTCCTGAGAGCCTTCACCTTCTTGCCGGTTTCTTTCTCAACCAGTGCCTTGAATTCTACAAACTTGGAGAATGTCTCATCTTTCTTCCTCATGAAGAGATCCAACACTTATGTGATAAGTCATCAATAAAAAGGACAAAATATTTGTGTCAAGCAGTGGAGGCTATCAAGAAAGGTCCACAGACATCAAAGTGGATCCTTTCTTGGAATGCATGTGCTTTGTTGTCCTGATCATGAAATGAGGATTTTATGTACTTCCCCAAGGTACATCCTTTACATACATCCTGCTGCTCAAGTGCTCCTTTAGGGAGGCTAGTGGATATTTGTTTTATAATATTCGAGGTGCCATGATGCAAATGGCCAAGGCTTATGTGCTAAAGTTCACCTACATCATGGCCCTGCACTTTCTCTTCCTTAGTTTTTAATGCAACACAATCTTCCACATCTAACTTGTATAGATTCTTCACACAAACCTCGATCTTCTTCACCTGTCTCATGGCTATGTGTATTACAAATGTTTTTCCTTTGTTGAAGATCACGTCATAACCACGGTCTTCCAAAACTGCAATAGAGATGAGATTTTTCTTTAGGCCTAGAACAAGCATGACATCCTTGAGCCTGAGAGGGGAGCCTGACTCCCTCTGAAAGGTGACTATACCAATACTGGTCATGTTGTACCTTCTGTCATCCCCTCGCTTGATGTTCATCTTGAGATATTTCTCCTCCAAGTCACTAAAAATGTCTCTACACCCTGTCATGTGGAACAATGCACCTAAGTCCTAGTACCACATGCTCCCCATCACTATTTTGGACATGCATGCGATAAGGGTAAAGTCAAGGTCAAACTATAAATCCAAGGCTTCACCCACTGCTCCTCCTAAGGTCTTCTTGATTGCCTTTTTCTGTGGGCACTTCGTGGCATAATGCCCGTATTCATGACAATGGAAGCATTTAATTTTTGACAAATCTTTCTTCTTTCTCCCTTGGTTGGATTTTGGTTTGGTTTGAGATTTATTCCCCTTTTCCCTTCTTTCCCTTTTCAACCAATGCAAAGTTTTCTTCATCCTTGCCCTTGGATGAGGTCCCATCTCTGGTATTCTGCCTTATTTCCTCTTGTACCAAATCATACCATAAGTGTTCCCAATTCGGTAGTTTCTCCCTCCCGTTCACTTAATCTTGATAGTTATGCCAAATCTTGGGAAGGCCCAGGAGGGATATTCTTACCAAGTCATCCTCTGAAAGAGTAACACCAACTCTTGCAAGCTCATCACGAACTTGTGTGAACCTCCTCAGATATTGCAGGATAAAGCCATTCTTCTACATCTTGATATTTCAAAGTTTATCCTTGAGCACCAACTTTTTGTGGTCACTACCATTCTAGAATAGATTTGTGAGTGCCCACCACATTCCATAAGGATTTTCTTTCCCATGGAGATTGCTGACAATGTGGTCTCATACTCCCTCTAATATTATTATCCACACCTTGGCTACAACTTTCTTCCACTGAGCAAGGTTTTGGGCATAAGATTCTATTGGTTTTTTAACATCTCTCTTGATGTATTCTAGCAATCCATTTTCATCGAATACCTCCTCCATGTGATCCTTCCAGTCAATGTAATTAGAGTTTCCTTCTAAGGCATACTTCTCGAAGAAACCATCAATAGCGTAATGATGAACCCCTAATCCATTACCTTTTTTACTAGTGCGTCATATTGAAAATTTTAAGACAAAAAAAATATTTTGTCTTAAAAAATTGTCTTAAAATTCCCCTCCATGTAGTAGTGCATCCATGTGAATCCAAATAATTTACACAAAAATATATAATGTTTATCATTTTTATATGAAGTAGGAGTGCATATAACAAAAACAACACCAACTACATACACCTTTGAACCATAATACATCAACAAAGGTTCACTAAATGAACTAGTAGTGCATCCATGTGAATCCAAATAATTTACACACAAATATATAATGTTTATCATTTTTATATTAAGTAGGAGTGCATATAACCAAAAAAACACCAACTACATACACCTTTTAACCATAATACATCAACAAAGGTTCTCTAAATGAACTCTACAATCCAAAAATAAGCATAGTACTAATGAGTGACTATAGCGACATAGTTGAGAGTCTAGAATTTACAATTTACAATCTTGTCATATGGTACTAGTGTCTGGTTGTGGTTGCATTGATTTTTGAACCCCCATTGTCATGACCCTAGTGAAAATGTACACCTTCACTCAAGCCACGGAGACACACATGTCATGACAAAGGAGTTCAACAATCAATGCAACCAACATCAAGGTACATTGGTCTAGTGCTATTGATTCAATGTCAATTCCATACCATCATACATCATAGAATCCAATGGACACCTTGCAATCCTACCAATCCTGTATTCTTGAAAACTGTTTAACCCTCCTAAATTTTGAATGGGATCTAAAATTTGACTTTCTCCAAACTGAATGAAGTTGGAACCACTCTGAAACAACCTAAAACAATTAATGTTAATATTAAAAATTTAATTAAAATTTGACATTATCCTTATCTTTCCTTTTCAAAAAGGAAAGATAAGGAGAATCTCAACTTTTACTTTAACTTTAAAAATTAAATATTACGATTAATTACTAGGGTAGGTTTTGTAGGGCCCTAGGGTTAAGATGTTTTTTTTCCTTTTAAGTGTTTTTTATTAAAAAAATAATATTTGGTGGTCATTAGTTATTTTGAACTACATTCTTCGAAATTGGTCAATTTAGTAGAGAACTATTCACTTTGGTGTTTTAAGGTCAGTTCAATACAAGACCAACCTTAGATAATTTGAACCACTAAACTAGACTAGTACAACTCTAAAACCATTGGGACCAACCAATTCCACTAGTTCTAGGCTAGTTCCAATAAGAGTGTGCCATTCTCATTTTCCTCTCAAGTCGTTTTGTTGGATCCTTTCAAGAAGGATGATTTGGAGAGTGCCATAGTCGGACAATTGTGAGCACCTAAGATCATAAGTAGTTAAGCCTTGACAAACATAAATTTGCAAGGAACTAGTATAGACATCCCAAAACATATTTAGTGAGGACATGCATGCAAGGAACTATTACAGACCTTCCAAGATAGTTAGTGAGGACGTGCATGACCAAAAAGCATAAGAAAAAATTATCCACCCTCAAAAACCCTAGACAATAATTTGAAGTGTGGTGTAAAACAAATTGTTGGTAGGCTATTAATGCTACCAACAATCATTCCCTCTCTAATTTCACAAGAAGCTCCTACTCAAGCTACCTCCTCCACTATGGTTATAGTAAGTTCTTACAACTGTGTGAGCTACAAGAAATTAAAATTGCCTTGGAATATCCACCAATATTAGGGAACTCGACTTCTCTACATGCACCAACTATTTTGGGTTGATTGATCAGTTAACTTGATGATCACTAAGTTTGACTGAAGTCCCACTGCTTAAATGACCTTCCACTAGTTCCTCCAAAAGTTGGAACTATTTTAACTGACAACAACCTGAGATAATTGACCTTTATTGCTACAAATTAGCAATCACATATGCATAATTGAACTCTAACTCCTCCAACTCAAATTTACTGAGTAAACTGGGTGACACAAGTCATGTCACACAAGTTAACATCATCCAAGTTGTTTGTTGACATGGAAATTGAAATTTTCTCAATTTAATCAAGGAAAAATCATATTGAGAATTTCTTGCTGCATTTTTCAACACATAATTCAATGGAATGTATTACTTTCACTATGAACTTGGCATAGTTCACATGTTAAGTTCATAAGGTTTTGGGCTGATGTGGTTCTATGTGTTTTGTATATAAAGAATAGGTGCCCATATCATGCTATCAGAAACAAGACTCTCGATGAAATGTGGTATGGCCACATTCCTTCAGTGAGGCATCTCAGGATTTTTGGTTCCTCTTGTCATGCCTTCATACCTAAGGAACAGAGAAATAAACTCAGTGCAAGGAGTCACAAATGTATCTTCTTTGGGTAATCATACCTCCAAAACATATAATCTCTATGATTAAGTGAACAAGAAGTTTATAATATCTAGTGATGTGATCTTTCTTGAGTTTTCCAAGACTGACAATGTTGTTGAGCGGCAACTTAATCGCTTGGATAGATTCCAACATGCAAAGGCTTTTCAAGATTTTGATAGTGAAATTCCACATCTCCTTCTCTTAGCTTTATACTTGCTATGAAGAGCCTTGAATAAATGAGGTTGAAGGAAATTCCTTCCCCTGGTTTGTTAGGAAAGAGCTAAGAGACTACTATTAGTAGGTAGCCAAATCTGACAAGCAGTGAGGGTACATGCAAGATACAAAGAAAGGCTTAAGGCAAAGGAGTGTACTGACTATTTACATATCATGAAACATCTTCCATCCCACTAAGGCTGCCTTGAATTATGCCTCGTTAGTCATAAGATCATGTTGGTCACAACCTCCCTAGCTTAAATAAACAAGTGGTAATACTCTTCATCTTCTAAGCTTTGTAATAAACAAGTGAAAGGGAGCAAGACATGTAGAGAAACCACATGGAATGACTTTCAGTTCTTGCAACCATGAATGTCATTGAAGACAGAATGATACGGCAATGATAAGAATTCCATTAAGCTACACTAAGAGGTGTATTTCAAAATATGTGCTTTTTTTTTTTCCATACCTACCCTCCAAAGGGTTATGCATCAGATGGATTCTTCATGTGGTCACGATATTCTATCATACCTTGGGTTCCTTGGTATTTTCATCTTTCTCCTGAGCTCCTTGAGAGTCATCTAACATGTCATCCTTCTTCGTGGACCCTGAGAGACATAATTGCGTAGTTTCAGCGGGCAGTGATTATTGTGGGATGAGGCCTTAGGAGGACACATCTACGCAGTTTCAGGATGTAAGGAAAACTGGGTAGTCAAGGGACAAAATTTCATAGCTTTTGGAGATAGTGGGTTCCAGCTGAGGGAAGGACATTGGAGGAAACCACTATGTAGTTTTGAATGCTAAGGGAGGTTGGGATTTCTGTGCATTGCATAGTTCCAGTAGGCAAAGGAAAATCTTGAAGGTTAGAGATGTGAAGTGAGCAGTTCAAGAAAGTTGGATGAGGCTAGGTTGCTAGGGAAACTTTGAAATTTGGCTAAGTGTGGGATTAGTGGAATTGATGTGAAGAGTGATAAAAGTTGACTATGATCACACACCTAAACACTTAACAATACAACATAGACCATCTAGAACATATAACACATACCTCTCTTAATGAAACAATCTTTGTGGCAGCTTACGACAAGTGCGGCTCCAATGATAGACTTTGTGAGGATAAAGGCGACACTTGTGTAAGAGTGTGTGAAATGAGTGCGAAACATGTCTATGTTGTGAGGACAACCCATTCTCACAAATATTTCCCCTTGAAGCAAAACAAACCTCCCTTTGCATGACAAGCGACAACCCCCATGCCCAAAGATGACACATTCTATGTAAAGATAAAGCATGAACGACTTTTAATTGTTAATTGTCTTAAATATGTTTCATCTAAAGTGGCCATTGTCTTAAATATAAAGTTTTGTCTTCAAATATTTTTGTCTTAAACTGTTTTTGTCTTAAATATAAAGTTTTGTCTTAAAATAATTGTCTTAAATTGTTTTTGTCGTAAAATAATGTTGTCTTAAATTGTTTTTGTCGTAAAATAATGTTGTCTTAAACTGTTTTTGTCTTAAATATAAAGTTTCGTCTTAAAATGCTTTTGTCTCAAACTACTTTTGTCTTAAATATAAATTTTTGTCTCAAAACATTTGTCTTAAATAGAAAGTTTTGTCTTAAAATATTTTTGTCTCAAACTTCTTTTGTCTTAAAATATTTTTGTCTTAAACTATTTTTGTCTTAAATATAAAGTTCTGTCTTAAAGTATTTTTGTCTCAAACTCTTTTTGTCTTAAGGTTTATATTTAAGACAATTCAATTAATATTAATTTTTAATGTAAAATAACTAAAATAAAAAATGATTTTTTGAGACAAAAGATTCATTTTGTCTCAAAAAAATGTCTGAAAAGTGCCCTTGGTGTAGTAGTGTAACAACGCTTTGGACAGATACAAATCGTTTTTTTTTTAAATGCAATATACGCTCCATGAAATCCGCCCATAATTGGAATCCTCTTAAAATAACTACCGATAATTGGTATTTTTTTGGTTGTTTTCTGCTAAGGCTATTATTTTTATAAAAGGAAAACTCTACTCTACAATTGTTGATTAACTATTTTGTGTTCATATATTTTGAGCTCTTAACGTTGTGGTAACCCCACACTGACGGTTAACGGTTAAGTTGTCTTTGAAAGGATTACACACGAAGTTTAAATTTCATGTAATAATGTTATTTGGAGCAATGAAGAAATGCATTTTGTTCTTTTATAAAATTACCAAGCAACTATATGACACAAGAGAGATAATGTTCAAAACATTAATAATTCTTATTTAATATTATAAAATATAGTGTGTTTGAAAACCCATAGGGCAGGTGGCTTCATGCATGTAATCGCCTTATGACTATGACTGTTGGATTATTATAGTGTTATGATGTAATCACCTTATGACTATGACTGTTGGATTATTATAGTGTTATGATGTAATCGCCTTATGACTATGACTATTGGATTATTACAGTGTTATGACTGAAAACACGCCTTGTCCATGTAAATCGAACCATAGGCTTTCTGGGTTGGTTTCCTCCGTCTTCAATGTTGTTTATGCCATGATTTTCTTGTTATTTTGCCACTTTTTATGATCTAAGTTCTGTATTCTGTAAGTTTGAGCTTTCTTGATTTAGTTCAAAACTTTTTGTGATCTAAGTTCTGTATTCTGTAAGTTTGAGCTTTCTTGATCAAGTTCATAATCCATCAGATGTTGTTGTAGATCGAATAACATGTTTTTCGGTGATAGCGATAGGTGTTTTGTGATAGCAGCAACTGTTGAAGATAATGGAGAATATCCTAGAATAGGTAGAGTTGGTTCACATAACCTGAGGATATGAATTATTTTATATTTCTGAGGATTTTGTTTTAACTTCCCTAAAACCATGTTTTCTATTTAATGTGTAATGTGCATGAACAATGTAGAGCGTTCTGCAGAGCCAGACTCTCCTGGTTCAGAATCTTTTTCGTAGAGCTGACCAGTGGGTTTTTATTTCTTTAATACAAACATTGCCATTTTTTATCATGGTATTAGAGCATCAAGGATGAGGAACCTGTACGCTGGCTGATGGGTGGTTATTTGAATCGAGATCATCGCAGTTGTGAGGAAGATAACTGCGATGATTCCGAAATCCTCGCTGGTTATAAGTGTACCTCTGCGACGAGGTCACTGTAGCTCCTTCACAAATATTTAATTCATTTTTTCGTCACAGGAAAGACGTGTACAGCTGCGACGACATCGCAAAACAAACAAGAAGTTCTACGATGATTGTGGAAGCCAACAACAAGGCTGTGGATGCGTGTGGAAGCTAAGAACAACGCTGAAGCTCCCAGAGAAGCTGCGTGAGGAGGCCAAGAACAAGGCTGGAGCTGACAACAGAAGGTTGTCTGGAGGCTAAGAAGAAAGCAACGGTGATTTGCAGGTGTGCTGTGAGATCAAACAACATTGAAGATCAGTGATCTGTCTCTGTCACAGATCTGGGGTAAATTTAACATCTTTTACCTGTTGATTTTTTTTTTTTCTAAATTGCCAAGATGAATAACAATATATTTGAAGCATGCATGAAAGAGCATGACAAGCTTGATGGTTCCAATTATGCAAATTGGAAGTTCAATATGCAAACTTTGCTAGAAGTGTAGAGTGCTTGGACGATTGTGAATGGGGATGAGCCAAAGCCCACGACTGGATCAGCTTTGATCCCAGATTGGGAGAAACGAGAAAGTAGAGCAAGGACAATGTTAAAGATGTCAGTGAAAGACTGCATTGTACCGCACATCAGAGAAGGTAAGTCAACTAACGAGATCTGGTGAATTCTTAAGGAATTGTATGAGATCAGGAATTCAAATCGTCTTCTGTTTCTCAAGAGTAAGATCCTATCCATGAAGATGGAGGAGAATGAAACAATTTCTTCATTTGTAGCAAGGATCAAGGATCTGAAAACCAAATTGTCAGACATTGGTCATACAGTTAACTATACAGATCTTGTAACCATTACAATGAATGGTGTCACTGATGATTATTAAATGCTCATCGTTGGGATCAATGCTAGAGAGAAGATCCTGCACTTTGAAGAGCTAATAGGTATACTGATGCAGGAAGAAGAAAGAAGATAGTCTCTGAAGCCCCAAAGTGTCGATCTTGCATTGATGGCAAAGAAGAACTTCTACAAAGGGAAAGGGAGTCCACAATAGAACAATGGAGCAAACTCACATAAAAGGCCAAATCTGACTCAAGGTATGCGTCCCAATAAAGCTACTCTGAAACCAAATGTTTTTATTGTGGAAAATTGGGTCATATTTCCAGGGAGTGTAGGAAAAAGAAATATCATGAAGAACAGCAGAAGACGAAAAGACATGCAGGTCATCTCGCGAATGGTGATCAGGTGCAGAATTTAAGATTGTTCATGGCAGACCATGATGAAAATGTTGATGCAGACATCTAGTATGTAGACTCAGGAGTGTCAACACATATGACAGGGAATAAGCACTGGCTCGAGGATTTTAAAGAAATCAACGAAGGCACGCAAATTTACCTAGGTGATGACAGAAGCCATCAAAGCAAAGGATGTGGGAATGTTTCTATTATTCTACCGGATGAAAATATCAAACAAATTTATAATGTAATGTATGTGCCTGGTATAACAAAGAACTTGATTTATGTATCTATGATTACATATCAAGATTTGAAAGTTGAATTTTTAAAATCTAACTACTACATTAAAGATCTGCTAGATGGCATGAAGACAATTGCTACAGGAATTCGAACAGGAGGTCTGTACAAGTTGGATGTGAGACCTGCACCGGTTCGAGAATTGACAACAACGAGCCTGACTACATAAGAGCTTTGGCATCAGAGATTCAGCCACATCAACTACAATGATTTGCTCTTACTACAAAAGAAGGAAATGGTAAGAGAGCTTCCTATGCTAAAGCAAGTACATAGTGACTGTGATGCCTGTACTTTAGAAAAAATGCATAGAGAAGAATTCCCTGTTAGAGTAGAAAAGAAACAGAGTGATATACTGGAATTAGTGCACACAAACCTTTGTGGACCCATGCAGACAAAATCTTTAGGAGGTGCATTGTATTTTCTACTGTTTATTGATGACTGTACAATGTTTTCTTGGGTGTATTTCTTAAGTAAGAAGAGTCATACATTCGAATACTTTAAGCAGTTTAACAATATGATTGAAAGACAAACAGAGAAACAGATAGAGATTCTCCGCTCTGATCAAGGTGGAGAATACAGGAAGGATGAGCTCAACAGATATTATGAATATCATGGAATTTTGCAGCAGTTTACAGTACCCCATACTCCACAGCAGAATGGAGTAACAGAAAGGAAGAATAGAACACTGGTGGAATGTGCCAGAAGTATGCTGAAAGTTAAGAATCTTTCGAATGTTTTTTGCGCTGAAGCCGTGAATACTATAGTTTATTTAAAAAATATGAGTCCTACAAGAAGTCTTGAGTCTAAAACTCCTTTTGAGGCACTATATGGATATAAGCCTGCAGTAAAACACTTAAGAATATTTGGATGTAAAGCATTTTCCCACATAACAAAGGAAGATAGAAGAAAATTAGACTCAAAAGCCATCAGATGTACTTTTATAGGGTATTGTTCGTCATATAAAACATACAGATTATTTAATCCCTCTACTCACAAAATCTTTGTTAGTAGAGATGTTAAATTCCATGAGCAGAATAATGAAGATCCCGATGAGCACTATGATGGATGGGACATTTCGTACTTTGAGGAAGAAGAAGCAGAGAATAGTTAGGGTCAGCAGCAGATAAAGGCAGAGGATGAGCAACAACAACAATAGAAGCAACAACAACAGCAGTAGCAGCAGCAACAACAACAACAACAACAGTAACAACAACAGTAGTAGCAAGAAGAAATAAGGTTTGAACCACTACCCCACCACTTAGGAGATCAGGTAGGAAAGCTCAAATTCCTACAAGATATAGGGAATATTCTTTTATAACCAATATGATGAATGTGGTTGAAATGTTTAGTTATAAAGAAGCAAATGAAAGTAGTGAATGGAAAATAGCCATGGAACAGGAATATGATTCAATAAACAGAAATAACACTTGGGAATTGGTTGAAATTCCTAGAGGAAAACAGACCATAAATTTTAAATGGTTATATAAACCGAAAATTAATGCAGATGGAACTATAGAAAAACTGAAAGCTAGGTTGGTTGCAAAGGGGTACTCACAAAAAGAAGGGATAGACTATGAAGAAACCTTCGCCCCTGTAGCTAAATTGAAAACTATCAGAATGTTAATTGCTTTAGCTACTAAGAAACATTGGATGATGCACCAACTAGATGTAAAGTCTGCATTCTTGAATGGAGAACTAAAAGAAGAGGTTTATTTAGAGAAACCGAAAGGGTCTGTCCAGAAAGGAAAAGAACATTTAGTTTGTAAATTGAAGAAAGCACTTTATGGAATGAAACAAGCTCCCAGGTCGTGGTATGAGAAAATTGATTCATTTTTTCTACAAGCTGGCTATAATAGAAGTAAGAATGACCCTAATCTTTACACCATGAAAGATGAACAAGGGTGCGTAGTGTTGATTTCATTATATGTAGATGATTTGATAATTACAGGTGATGCTACATATCTAATTGATGAAATCAAGCAACAGATGTCACAGATGTTTGAGATGAAACACCTTGGTGAACTCATATACTGTTTAGGTCTTGAAATCTGGAGAGATTCAGGTCAAACATTTCTGTCCCAAGAAAAGTATGTCAAAGGCCTATTAGAAAAGTTTAGGATGGATCAGTGTAAGTCGGAACCAATACCATTGCAGCAGAACATCAAATTGCAGTGTGAAGATGGCTCAAAAGCGACGGATGCAACACTTTACAGACAGCTGGTTGGGAGTCTAATCTACCTAACCACCACTAGACCTGATTTGGCTTATGCAGTCAGTGTGCTAAGCTAGTTTATGTCTAAGCCACTTGAAAGCCATTGGAATGCAGCGAAGAATGTTTTGAGGTATCTACAAGGTACTGTAGATTATGGAATTATTTACACTGACTCTTTTGATGTTAGATTGGCAGGATTTGTAGATTCAGATTGGGCAGGAAATGTAGATGATCGCAGATCTATAACAGGTTATGCATTCAGTCTTGGATCTGGGGTGATCACATGGAGCAGCAAGATGCAGAAGACAGTCTCCTTGTCCTCAGCAGAAGCAGAGTATTAAGCCATGTGTGCAACAATGTGTTAAGCGGTTTGGTTGCAGAGACTTCTCCAGGACGTTGGGGAAGAATAGATAGTCGCAACAACAATCAGATGCGACAATCAGAGTTCAATCAAGCTGGCCAATAATCCGGTGTTTCACAAAAACACTAAACATATTGATACTCAATTTCACTTTGTTAGGGAGAAAGTGTAATCCAAAGAAATTCATCTGGAATATTGTAATATATGTGATAATGTTGCAGACATTTTCACTAAGCCTCTTGGAAAAGTTAAGTTTCAAATGTTTAGGGAGATGTTAGGAATATTTGTGAACCCATTCTCCATTAAGGGGGAGTGTTGAAGATAATGGAGAATATCCTAGAATAAGTAGAGTTGGTTCACGTAACCTCAGGATAGGAATTAGTTTCTATTTCTTAAGATTTTGTTATAACTTCCCTAAAACCATGTTTCCTATTTAATGTGTAATGTGCATGAACAATGTAGAGCGTTCTGCAGAGCCAGACTCTCCTGGTTCAGACTCTCTTTCGTAGAGCTGACCAGTGGTTTTTATTTTCTTTAATACAAACATTGCCATTTTTTATCAGCAACAACTCAGTTTGGTGGTAGGTAGTTGTGGCAACCTTGATGGTGAGGTGGGAAGCATCCTAGGGAAAGGATAAGAGTGGGCAAGATTTATCAAAGAATGGAGGAAAATAATGTAGTGAGATCGACTCTGCTGCAAAAACGTCTCTGACAACATTTGTGGTAGCGAAATCCCATGTTCCAGACTATTCCATTGAAGGAGATTTGAACCCTATGTTGGGCATCAGGGTTCAAAATTTTCGCACATCCTGTCAACAATGGTTTTCTGTCTCAAGGAAACTCTTGGAAGGCACCAGAGAAAGAAATGGTTTTCTGTCTCAAGGAAACTCTTGGAAGACACCAGAGAAAGAAATAGCTATGCAATGCTTAAAGGCAATCCTTCCATTGTCATTGACGTCATCTATTTTTATCTTAATCTCCCTCTATGCAAACGGTTAAAGTCGATTAAAGCTTTAAATTGGGGTAAGTCCACTTTGAGCTCTAGCTTTACTCGGTCAGCGCAATTGGTTGCCTGCTACGTATTTTAATTTAATTTGAGCTCGAGAACGTGACTAAAATTTTTAAAAATTTATTTACAGTAGCCTAAGATGACTTTGATATGGAAGGTTTTCATCAATATACCAAGGATTTTGGGTAAAATTTCCATGCTAGCAAGCTAGGAGCCTGGGAGGAAAAATGTTTGTACAACAAGGCCCAACTTTCTCAGCCATATTGGTATGGTAACCTTGATCAACATCTAACTTCCCTGTTTATATAAATCAAAGCTTCTTTCTTCAACAAATTATATAAATATATTGCTTTACCTGCAAACAACATCCCCACAAAAAATTTCATGTCATAGGCATAAAAACATTTCATAGGCATTTCAAAGATAGCCAAAGCTTGATTGATTTGTCGGTATGGATAAGCTAAATGAGAAACTCGAGGTAAGATATTTCTTGCTGGTCTTACAAAAAACTTTTAATTTTGCATATCATGATAGAGAAAAATTTGGAGAACTAAATATACGACAAAAAAAAATAGAAAAATTTGGAGAAATAAATATACGGAAAAAAAAAAAGTAGAAAAGTAGAGTGTTTTCTTCTCAAAAAGTATCACCCTGGGCTCCCTTCTCACTTTCATTTAGAAGACAAACATATGCTATTGAAAAGAAAAACGCATGTTATTGTAAAGTAATAAACGATTTTATGATTTAAAACTATGAATTCCCATCAAAGAGATGTAGAGGATGGACAGCTCAGGCATTCAATAATAAAAACAATTGTTTGGATTTATTTGTGTGGGAGTGTAAAAATATAAACAAAGAACACAGGTTGAGGCCACGGCAACGAAGGCAGGGTGCTAGACTGCTTGTCTTTTCTTTCAAAATCTTGGGCTTACAAAGCTATATTTTCTATTTTCTATTCGATGTTTCTCCCTGCATTATATTTCTATATAGTTTCTATCTGTATAGTTTGTTTAGAGATATCTTTGTTCAAAGAAATGGATCCCTCTTAGTCTATGGTGAATGGGATGCCATTATATGTTGATGGGCATAATTCATATTGATTCATGATGCAGAAAGTTGATTACTCTATCTGGCAGTAGTGCAATATATATATTTTTATATCATGGCTATCCGATTGTATTTTAGTGTCCAATGCAATGGTAAACCTTCAAATTAGGTTACATTTGTTGTCTGTCGATGAATGACTATTGGCCTTCCGCAATACAATTCAACCAGACTAAGGGAAAGTGCTTACCCCAAAAGACTCGGCTAGGGCCAACATATTGTTGGCCAACCATAGAATATTGTATTACAACCATAGATTCTACCTACGCTAGTTGTTTCACCGTACACCAAAAGGTACACAAACCTATCTGTAATTTTTTTGGTAGATTTCTGTACCAGAGTTTTATAAGTTTCCAGGATATTACCTAGCTGTACAAATTACGCCTGAACTCATTAACTCATTATCGAATAGCATACATTTCACTGGAATGTTAAAAGTGCCGATAGAAAAATAGAAAACATTAGCTTTCTTAGAAAAAACATGGGATTAACTCTGTATTAACGAGTAGAATTACCTTACAGCTATGTTCACTCATTATGCATGTCCCTTTTTTAGGATGCAAGATATGTCAATACGTTGCATTTTTGCATGATGTAAGATACATAATACGTTGCTTGCAAAAACCTTTTTGCAGGATGCAAGATATGTCTATTATGCGGGATGCAAGATGAGTTCCTATGGTGGAAAGAACAGGACCTGTATTTTCTTCAACAATGACTTCTATATTTACCTCAGGGATGAGTTCCTGACTTTTGTATTTTCCTCAACAATGACTTATGACTTCTGTATTTTCCTCAAGGATGAGTTCATGACTTATTTTCCTCATGGATGAGTTCATGACTTATTTTCCTCATGGATGAGTTCATGACTTCTGTATTTTCCTTAGGGATGAGTTGTTGTGGTAGGAAGAAAAATAAAAAATCTTACCTGTCACAGTTGCTTCAGTGGAATTTCTATTGTATTTAAGAACAAGCAAACAGGAGGACCAAAGGAGGAGTTTATTCAAACTGCCAAAGAAAGAAGACCAAGACCTAGAATGAGTAGTGGCAAAATGGAAAAATGCATGTAAAAAGTGTAGGCACTGTGTTATAAGTATATTATACAACTTAACTAAGGGCATTTGAGATAAACATTAAATGTTTCTGACTTGCTCTTAACTCTAGAAGAGCATTAAAGTAGCATGAAATTGAAATTCAAAGTCGTTTACCCTAAGTTTTAGTAAGAAGCCTGAAAATCATACTCGTTTGCCTGCAATAAGAGGTTAAAACCGAAACATTGGATAAAAAATTGTTTGATTCAATATTTATGTTCAAACATTGGTTAAAACAGCAAATGCGATGGTGGTTCAAAGTGATTTAATATTCATTCAAAGTCGAACGATCGCTATAGTCTGGCAGGGCAGGGAGTAATAATTACTAACACTTAAATCTCTCCAGTTTTCTTTTAACTTTTAATAACATAAACCAGTTTTCTTTTAACTTTTAATAACATAAAATACCGACTGTCATAATTATTTTAAACTTTCGTATTTTTTTAAAAATAATATAGGAAGGCCTTAAAGGACATTTAATAGCAATCCCTTCCTTTGTTACTATTCTTCATTGTCTAACATGCTACTCATGCAGAAAGTTTTCAATATTCTTTATTTCAAATTAGTAAATATATTTTGGTATGTAGAAGAGTAATACATCTCTTGTTATATCTACATACTCTTTGTTAATTTTCAAAAATATTAGTTTATAATAACTTGCGAAGGTTTCTCAAATATATAGTTTTGCAATAAAATTGTTCTTTTTCATATATAATTTGTCTTTCTATTATGATGTAGATAATGAATGAAGCTATTCATTTTTTTTTTTAATATATATATATATATATATATATATTATTGTTAGATAATTTAATTGTCTTTAAATTTGTCAATAAGGTTTTTTACTTATGAGATATATGTGCACTATATAAGCTAGGAATTATATCTTTAAATGAAATCTACTTAAGTGTAAATAAATGTAAATAAATGAAGAGTTCTCACGCACATCTTCTTTCCATTAAAACTACATCCAAACCAAATGCCAAACTGAATTGAAAATTAATCTAAAACTTGAAATCTCAATTTATTCTAATTGCGAAAATCTATCTCTAATTGTAAAAATGGAATATTAATGCTAGATTGTAGAAATCATATCTTAATACTAATGGCAGAATTAAAATTCTATCTCTAAGTGTAAAAATGGAATATTAATACTAATTACAGAATTGAAAGTCCATCTCTAATTGTAAAAATGGAATATTAATGCTAGATTGTAGAAATAAGATCTTAATACTAATTGCAGAATTGAAAGTTTAACATTACATTGCAAAAGGAAATCTGCAATGGAAATCTTTAACACTATTTGCAAAATAAAAACTAATTTAAAACTGCAGAAAAAGATATTCAACTCTATTTGCAAAAAGAAATGCTAATGTTAATTTCTTGTAGAAGGAAGGTAAAGAAGAACTTATAACTTTAAGTGATTACTAATGTGCTCTGAAAAACGATTTCTTCATTATCCAGAAAATTAACTGAATTATAATGTGCTCTAATAGCTTTGAAAAACCTCTCTTCATTATCCACAAAATTAACTGAATTATAAAACTATTTTTCTTGAACAAAATGCATGCTCGAAATAGATACTTTTGGTATTTTATTTTATAAGCGCTCTCAAACAAAACAAGAGGTGATTAAAACACAACTGAAATGTAACTATTCTAATTTACAGGAAAAAAACTATATGAAATTGTGAACTGAATGCAAACTATCTATCAATGTAAACAAAAGCTAATTAGCCTTACAAATTTATAAAATTGTCAAAACAAACCAACAGTCGATTAAAATACAACTGAAATCTAATAATTCTAATTTAGAGGAAAAAAAACTATATGAAATTGTGAAATGAATGCAAACTATCTATCAATGTAAACAATTAGCATTACAACTTTATAAAATTGTGAACTGAATGCAAACTATCTATCAATGTAAACAAAAACTAATTAGCCTTACAACTTTATAAAATTGTAAAATGAATGCAAACTATCTATCAATGTAAACAAAAACTAACTCAATGGAAAATAAGGCAAAATATTAAATATTATATTAATCCTGAGAAGTTCTTAAAACATAGTTTGCAAATACTAAAATAAAACAAGGAATAATTGTGTTTTTGTTTTTGTCTTACTACTTTTATACCATCATTAATAGGCAATTAGTCCTATGCTAATAAGAAATTAAGCTAATAGGAAATTAAACTAATCTTCCATTTAAGAGGTATTAAAATTAAGAGTCTAACTCATGATTTTCTACCGCAACAGAAAATTATGGGAGATCTATGTGTTGCTACTGCAACACTTAGATCTTGCTTGATTTTCTTCCAAACTGTGGTTGACTACTGAAACGTAATAACGAGAGTTTGACTTTTGATTTCACCTATAGATCTTTCCATCGTTATATCCTTTTAGATCATGACAATAGGTAGACATCCATGTGGGGGACATATGTCATCTACAAATACCTTTCATTTCCTTATCGTTGCATTGAAACCTGTTTAACTATGGACATGGGTGCAAAATCTAATATCAGTTTTAGAATGAGCAAGGTTTTGTAGTTGTAGAGATTTTTAAATTATAGTTCACAAAGAAACAATAGATTCTAAAACAGGGATAATTAATACATTTTATATTTTTGAGTAAGTTTGACCTAAAATAGGGTTAAACTGTAACAAGATGGTCATAAAAGATAAAAGATAAAAGAGAGGGAAAAATGACACTGTAACAAAATGGTCATAAAAAGATAAAAGAGAGAAAAATGATAGTGTAAAAAAAAACAATTTCGAACTTCACCCATTATATTTATATAATATTTTTTCCACTCAAGAGAAATCATAAAAAATAATAGTGTTTGTATTTTTACATTTGTTCAATTAACCTGAAATATAAATAATTAAATATGAAAGACACATTTAATAAATTTCTTTCGTATTCAAAACTACTAATAACAAGTACCAACCATTAATACCAAGTACGACAGGATAGCAAAGTAACTCAAGCTAAAAACATGTCTAAAACGTTACCACCTAAATTGATCATTATTAGCTAAATTAATAGTGGTTAATAAGATAATGGAATTGAGAAGTGAAGTGGATAAATTAATTGCACGCAAATGGACATGCATAAATTCTAGTGGGTAGTAGACACTAGTAAATCTACACATTTGCATTTTTACTCCTAAATAATTGCCCAATAAAATATAAATAATAGTGATTATTAAATCTTAATAAATATAATCATAAATAATGGTGATTAATAAATAATGCAATCATATTCATTATCTCAAAAATAAATATCTTTTTCCAAAGTTAAAATATTAAACTAATAATGATAGACAAACAAATTGATTACTTAAATCTTACTTTAACAAAAACTAATAATACAAATAAACAAACAAATTGATTACTTAAATCTTACTCAAGAAAAACTAATAATACAAATAAATAGCCTTCAATTAAATTCATTCATAATATTTAAATATTTAATAATAAAATACAATTATATTGATTTGAAAACATTTAACGATTTAAAATATAAAGTTTTAATTACTCGATATTAAAACTTCTCTCGGCTATTTATGGATAATAATAATAATCTCCCAGCTATTTATGGATAATAATAATAAACAGACAAATTGATTACTTGAATCTTGCCTTAACGAGAACTAATAATACAAGTAAATAGACTTCAAATAACTTCATTCATAATATTTAATAATAAAATACAATCATATTGATTTGAAAACGTTTAACGATTTAAAATATAGAGTTTTAATTACTCGATATCAAAATTTCTCCCAGCTGTTTATGGATGCGTGAAAAGCATGGAAAAATGCCCATTAATGTCCCTCAACCAATAATCACCATCATTGATCCCACCTTGTGTAATTTCAATTAGTAAAATATAGTAGTTATATAATTTTTTTTTATGCTGGCTAAATAATAGTTTCGCAGTGGGTATTACGATATTTTATTGAAATATTTAAATAAAATGTTAAAATTAAGTGTATAATTTCTATTAATAAAATAGAGCAAGTGCAAGGTTTTATAATATTCTCTAAATAACACTAAATGATTATGTAGCTTAAACACTTGATATGAACAATCTAAGTACAAAATTTTAATCAAAATTGTAATATATCTATAGTTTTATATTTATCTTTGATGTTCATAAAAACATAAAAACATTATTAAGTTAATATATGTTTAATCGTTTCAATCGAGAATCAGTTAGAAGTTAAATGGTTTTTGGTAACCACCTTTTTATTCTTTATTAGGCATGGATTTATGCTCTGGAAAAAGAGTTGCCGTTATTATAAAATTAGGAACCTTTGCGTTTTACTGAAAGTCATTAAAAGAATTGAATTTGTCAACTTTGTTGGCTTCAAAAACGAGACTATGTTTTAGTTATGTGATCGCATTTGTAATTCTATGCAAGGAGGTGGTTGTGGGTAATGGCTGGAAGCTGGTCACCACAACTTGGTGGATTTGGGAGCGACAACTGCGCATCTGGATTCAGCAACATAGTGAATGTAAATGGCCTACAAGTCGCTGAAATCCAAATGCCCCGGGCTGAGAGCAAGCCATTCACCAGCATGGAAGTGTATTTGAGAGAGAAGGTGGTGTACACTAAAGTAAAAATAGAGATGGCTAGAATGTTATTTAACCCATCCACGCTGATTGTAGATAAGGAGTGGGGTAAAGGAAAGTTATCCGAGGAATGCAAATAGGATTTCATGGATGTTGCACATAAGAGATAAGTATCCATGCTATTCTTATTGAAAAAAAAATTGCATACAAATATTTTGTGTTAAAAAATATCCATTTTCTTGAAAAAAAAAAAGAAGGTGCATATGAATGGTTTGCATAAAACATTAACTCTGTTATTTTCCTAGAAAATACTACATACGTAAAAGATAAATTAATTGTGTTAATATTTTGGAAAAAATAAATGCATACAAATTGTTTGTATAAAATGTAAGTAACCATGTTATCTATGGAAATATTACATATGAATTCTGCTGCTGGAAACAATAAGAGTCAAGATTATTTTCTTGAAAGTTTACATATGGATTTTGTGCATGAAGTGGTAAGAATCAAGGTTATTTTCTTGGAAGGATTTATATGAATCACATGCATACAAAGATAAGAATTCATGTTAGTTTTCCCGAAAAAGGTTATGTGTTTGTATACACTTACCTAATGGTTATTGTGTTAGATTTCTTGAAATAGAATGTATTCATATGTACAAGAATAATATATATTGTGTTATATTTCTTTTTGGAAAAAGAATATGTATTTTCATGCTCTAAGATAGTAGCTATTGTGCTAGTTTTCCTTTAAAGAAAAATGGGTAGTTGTGGCGATTTTCTTTTTGAAAAGGAATGTGATAACGTGTGAATAAAATAATAGCAGTTGTGGTGATTATCTCTTGAAAATATTCAATTTTATTGTGTGAAAAGATAGTGATAACCATGGTGTTTCTTTTGATATTATTATGTTCTTGTAGGCAAAGATAAAACGTGATCATTTCCTTATAATGCATATAATATATGGATAGATGGGCATTCCTTAGTAATCTTTATGTATTTTACTTTTTTCATGTGAAATTTGACTGAATAGACATATGCCATAGCCATACTCATGTAAAGATAGAATAGACATGTTTTGGTAATTATGTGTTTTAATTAATGCATGTGTAGTGTCAATAAAAGAGGAATGTCTCAATACTTTGTTTGCATTTTATTTATGCAAATGAAAATATGTTTGAAGCATAACTAATAAATTTTTATGATTTGGGTTTGATAAATATTTTATACAATCATGATGGCAAAGTTGTTGATGGTAGTAATTACAAGAAGAAAATGTGACTTACGCAAAAAATGATTTAAATATGTCTAACACATCCCTTATACAATAACCAAAAATAGATTATAGTTAACACTACGACATGCAATGAACTAATGGTTCATGCAAAGCGAAGGATAATCCACTGCAAAAAACAACTAGGCCACAAAGACAGAATGCTCGTGGAATTGTGGGGCAAGGTGTTTTGATAGCATGCTTAATGTAATGAATTCTAGCTAGTTATTAAATATGATATTTCTTTGTAATATTTTAACAATAGATAAAGCATTAAAACAACTAGGCCACAAAGACAGAATGCTCGAGGAATTGTGGGGCAAGGTGTTTTGATAGCATGCTTAATGTAATGAATTCTAGCTAGTTATTAAATATGATATTTCTTTGTAATATTTTAACAATAGATAAAGCGTTAACTCCCTTGCTGCCATTGAGTGACGAGTGAACATTCTCACAAAACATTTAATAAAATAAGTGTTTGTTGGTTTTTCCCTTTAGGGATTCTAGGGTATATCGGTCTTAAATATTAACATTGAGTCAAGTGGTAGATCTTGGCTATAATAGTTAATTGTTGTTTGAGTCTTGTCATGTATTTCGATTGAGTTTATGATGGTTGGTATCATTGATTGTTTTGTATATTGCACTAAATTTCATCAATTAGTAATGCATGACTAACTATTCAACTTATTCTTGAAGATATATTGCAATATGCATAATTTGGTTTTTAATTGAATATTATTAAAGATTATAAACAATGTGATAGCGGTAGTTCATTTCCATGTTATTGGTATAATGGTGCAAATATGTTGTTGAATTTGTGGCTGATTGGATTGTTACTATAAATATTATTGATGCTCAAGTACTAATGGTGAATTAGTGTTCTTGTAGAAGAGGATATTTAATATTTAGTGTTCCTATCAAATTTATGTTTACAAAATATGGGACCTATGTTCACGGAAGTATGAACACACCATCTACATAAATGTTATTTTTTCTTTAATATTAATGTGCATATTGTTAGCCATGTAAATTAAGGTAGGAAAATGTGCTAAATAGAATTTCACTTCCCATACAATTATAAGATAGTTGGGAAAGACCCAAGGAGGGCTATGGGTAGAGGTAATTGCCTGTTCAGATTTCCTCTACCTAGAGATAGATTATCTCAAGTGAAAAGGGTTAGCCAAGAAGGTGTGAGGGTAAAAGGATGAGGGAACTCTAATTATTTTGGAGCTTGGTTGGAGGAGGCCCAATTTCCTCAACAGAGGATGTTTTTGAAGGAAAAGGAAGGACACTTTAAAGAGGAATTTTGTGTTGTACTAAGTGTGGTCATTGTTAAGGAACAATCTTGGATGTCAAATTGGCTCAATTTGGTTAGTGGAAACAAGTTCTCATTTTTGGGAGGAACATTCTTTTGCCCACTATAGTTTTCATGGTAGGCCAAGTTAACTTACTAGACAAGTGATGTGTTAAAATGATGTTCTTATATGTTTGTGTAATAATTTTTTGTACATCCTAACATGAAAGGAGCCTAGTTCTCGGGAAGGAAATACTAGAAGTGTAGTTTCTCTCTTGTATTCCTAGTATTGTGGATTGTTTTAGCGATAAACTAAGACAATATGCACTTGGTGTAGTTACAAATACTTTAATAATTTCGATGATTAGAAAGCTATGTGATCTATGAGTAATTTTTGAGGTACTGTAATTAAAAATAGCACCTGACATTGCCTAAATAATGATAGTTGAAAATTCTATGATTAAACCTAATGTTATTATGATTGAGAGATACTAATTTAATTTTTTTGTCATACGCTATGAGGTGCTTGCCATGGAGGATGATAAACCACCCAAGGTGACTGCTCTTGGGCTGATAAACCAGTCTTAGAGTGAAAATAATAAACCACATGTAATTAAAAATCATTGCGTGAAGTGGTCATCATTTCCAAGAGTATTGACAAATAACAATAAGTTGGTATAATGACATTGTTTTTGTTTTTTATGAAATTGAATAATGGCTAAATGATTGAAATTAAAAAATAAATATTTTTGCAGCTACAAATTTTTATGATTATTAAAAAAATTATTTTTTTTACTTATTGGTATTTCTTGGAAATAAAATCCTTCATTTTGAAGAGGAAGGATCCACTTGTGGTTGTTCTAGTTACAAAACTATCATGACTACGATAGATGTCATGATTGAAAGATGATTTAAGAAGCAAGATTGCGAAGACAAAACCAACCTAAATGAAAATACAAATTTACAATGGGAGATAAAACTAGGCAAACATGTAATAATGACAAAGGAAGGAAGAGATGAACACTGAGGATAATTTTATCTTTAAAGGGGGGAGTATGTAATATCCCTATTACTACATATTTACATTCAATGTTCATAAACATATTATTAATTTAATATATTTTTAATAATTTTCATCAAGAATCAGTTATAAGTTAAACAATTCTTGGTAACCACCTCTTCATTCTTTATTCTCCATGGATCTATGCTCTAGAAAAAGGGGTGAAGTTATTATAAAATTGGGAACCCTTGTGTTTTATTGAAAATGTGAAGTCACTGACACAATAGTTTTTTTTTTAAGTTCATTAGAAGAGTTGAAGTTGTCGACTTTACTATATTCGAAAGCGAGACTCACTTTTAGTTATGTCATCGCACTTGTAATTATATTCAAGGAGGTGGTTGTGGGTAATGGTTGGTGGTCGGTCGTCGCAACTTGTTATGGTAAAGTACATGGATTTGGGAATGATAGAGGCACATGTGGATTTGAAGGTATAGTGAATGTAGCTAGTCTGCAAGTCACTGAAGCATCCAAATTCCTCATGCTGAGAGAAAGGAACCTGCCAGCATGGAGGTGTACGCCATAGAGAAGGTGGTGTACACTGAAGCGAAAATAGAGATGTCCAGAAGGTTATTTGACCCATCCAAGTTGAGTGTAGACAAGGAGTAGGTCAAAGGGAAGTTATCCAGAAAATACATGTAGGATTTCATGGATGCACATAAGAGATAAGTATCTATGTTATTATTCTTGAAAGAAAAGATTGCATAGGGATATTTTGAATGAAAAAAAAAGTATCCATTTTCTTTAAAAAAATGTGCATATGAATCATTTGCATAAAATATTAGCCATGTTATTTTCTTGGAAGATATTGCATGGTGAAAAATAAATTAATTGTTCTAATATTTTGGGAAAAAAAGTGCATATAAATATTTTTCATAAAATATAAGTAACCATGTTATTTATGGGAAGATTATATATGAATTATTGTGCCTGAAATGATAAGAGTCATGATTAATTATTTGAAAGCTTGCATATGAATTTTCTGCATGAAGTCGTAAGAATCAAGGTAATTTTTTTGGAAGGTTGTAGATGAATCTAGTGTTTACAAAGATAAGAATCCATGCTAGTTTTCTTGAAAAATATTATGTTTTTGTATACACAAAAGTAATGACTATTGGGCTACATGAAACAGAATATGCTTTCATATGCACAAGAATAATAGCTATTGCGTTGGCTTCCTATTCGGAAAGAATATGTATTTTCATACATAGAGATAGTAGTTATTGTGCTAGTTTTCCTTTAAAGAAATACGAGTAATTATGGTGGATTTTATTTTGAAAAAGAATGTGATCTTGTGCAAATAAAATAATAGTAGTTGTGGTGATTATCTATTGAAAATTTTTCCTTCTTCTTGTGCGAAGAGATAGCGATAATCATAGTGTTTCCTTTCATATTATTTTGTTATTATGGGAAGAGCTAAAATGTAACTATTTCCTTATAATAGATATGATGTATCTATAGATCAACATGCCTTTTTAATATTTATGTATTTTACTTTATGCGTGTGAGATTTGGATGGATATACATGTGACATAACCATACTCATGTAAAGATAACTAGACATGTTTTCGTAATTGTGTGATTTAATTAATGCATGTGCAATCTCAATAAAAGAGGCATGTCATGAAACTTTGTTTGTTTTTTATTTATGCACATGATAAGATGTTTGAAGCATAGCCAATAAAGATTTATTAATTGGGTTAGATAAATATTTTATACAATCATGATGGCAAAGTTGTTGATGATAGTAATTGTAGAAATGAAATGTGACTTATGCAAAGAATGAATTAAATGTGTCTAACTCAGTCTTTATACAACAACCAAAAATGTATTATAGTTAACACCGTGGAAGAAAATGAACTAATGATTCATGTAGAGCGAAGGATCGTTAAATGGAGGATAATCCATTACCAGAAACAACCAGGCCACAAAGAAAGTGCTTGAGTAATTTTGGGGTTAAGTGTTTTGATAACATCATTAATATAATGACTTCTAGCTAGTTATAAAAATTATATTTGTTTGTAATATTTTAAAAATGGATAAGGGATGGACTCCTTTGCTACCATTGAGTGAGGAGTGAACACCCTAATGAAACGTTTAATAAAATAAATGGTTGCTGGTTTTTCCCTTTGGGTTTTCTAGAGTATATCGGTATTCATTTATATTTGCCTATTTTGATATTTTAACGTTATTGTTACTTTGCATGACGTTCACATTTACATTCTCAGATATGTTATTAATTATCCTAATAAAATGAAGAGTGATAATGATGCAAAGTTACAACAAAATGATAACATGTCACATAATGATTGTTATGTTAGGTGACTTGCCATTTCATTTCTAAAGTTACTTTATCTAATAACGGTGATTTTATCTTAGGATTAGTTATATGGAATAAGTCATTGGAAATATTATATACTAGTAATAATTTTTTTTAATCCTATATATTTTTACACAAAATTTACGAAAAATGTTACATAAATGGAGTAAAATGACACTTTGAGTGAATAAATAAAAATATGAATTAAATTAAATTTGTGAATTTAATTATATTAAATTTATATCTATCATTTTTAATTATATAATTTATTTTTTTATAATTAATATATTAAAAAATAAGTTACTAATTTTACTCATTCAATTATGTAATACAATTAATTTTTGTTTGACATTGTAAATTGTTTTGTGATGGGACCAGCCCAACACTCTTAGGATTACTCAACAATTAAATGATTTAAATGTGATTAACTGTGGATTAGTTTATGATTACCAATCGTTCTCGGATTTTTCTGGAAAATGATAAGGTGGCAATTATGTGTGCAATTAATACACTGTATTGTATCTCGGGTCGCATTTCCCGCTCCTCGTTTCATGCCAAAACCCTTCCACCATCTTTCATTCAACCACTTCTGTTCTTTGCACTTTGTCGTCGAGGTTTGCTCTGTTTTGGTTTTGCTGCCTATGTATGTAGCTGCGCTGCACCTGTTGGGCGCACTTTCAGGGTTTTCTTGTCCGACAGTGTGACTCTTATATTTTCTTGGATAACTTTTGGTCCTGGTTCATTAGGCAACCAAAAATGGTTCTGCCGCCTGTGTAAGTGTTTTTCTGTGCTCTTTTTGCAATTGTTTCAACTGGTCTTTGCTCCACGGGCTCGGTTTCTGGTATGAGGTTGTCTTGCTTGTGAATCTCAGTGGGTTGGCATGCACTCAGGTTGCATAACCATGGCGCTCTCCAGTCTTCGACTTCAATGCAGGTAGCCTCTTTCGTCCATGTTTCAATTTGCTTTTTCCGTCCTTCTGTTACTAATGTGGCCGCTCCTTTGTCTCAGTCGTTGTTTGGAATTCGAGGTTCAAGGGCTTGTACTCTGTTCTTGTTGTGAACCCTTCAGGTAGGGGAATGAATCCCTCTTACAATTTCATTCATGCACTTGTTCTTTTTTTCCTCCCTCTGTCGACAGGTTGCTAACAACTACATTTTGGTTCTTGTGCAGGTGATAGGGTTTGCAGTTGGGTATGCTCGGAACAATCACGTCGGCCTCTGCCTGGTAGGCTCTGTCAACGCAACTAATCTTTAGTTTTAGGATTAGGCCTGTGAGATTGAGGGTTTGGTTTTCCTCAATGCTTGGTCAATGTTGTCTCTCGGTTGTAGCCCAGCATCCTGGTCATTTCATTTAGCTTAGGCTTCCTCGATTCTGTGCTTGTTGACTGTAATTTATAATGTGTGGGAGTCGCTTCCTAAAACCCTCACCTAGGGTTTGTCCACTGTCGGCTATGTGATTGTTCGTGGGTTATGTTGGAACTCTGCTATGTATGCTCATACATTTCATATTATAATTGAAAGAAAAATTCCAAAGAAATGTTGGTTTTGATTACCTTTGTTTTAATGGTAATTGTTGGTTGTCATTCCTTTCATTTCGACTTAAATGCCCTCGAATTAGGATTGTTAATTTGTAGCTGTGTTTGTAATTTCGTCCACAAACAGAAAGCACTTTAGTTGCTCAGGTATTCGTTCTAGTGGTCGATTTTGAAATTAGGAAAATAATGTATGGCTCGTATGTGCTTAACTTGTCCGATTTGTTTGTCTGTGTTCGCTCCTGTTCATTCGCTCTCGATTTCTTTCATGGGTTACAAACCCTCGTTCTGGAAGTGCATCTCTGTCTCGCTATCTGGACTCTGTTTCTTAGAAAATAGAAGAATTAAATAAACTTGTATGTATGCATTGTATCAGTTACTCTGATGTTTGGTGAATTAGGAAACAAAAATGAAAATGTTATGGACACACAGATGGATTCGAATTGTCTGTTCTTTTATTGTTATTGCTTGAATGCTAAAAATACTGAACCCTTTCAATGGATTTTTCATGTACATTTGTAGTCTCTGTTCATAGTTACTTGAACTGTGTAGTAACTCTTTCCAGTTGTAATTCTATTTAGTTACATAACGATGCTTGTATTCAGTTCTTCTTTTTGACAAAATTTTACATCAAACACATTTTGTTTTTTTCCTCCAAAATGACAAAACAATTATTAAATTTCTATTGATTAAAGACAGAAAAACTAATGACCCTAACTGACCAAACTGTCCCTAACTAGTACTGAAACTGAAAGTAAACAAAATCTTCCACCCTACTTTGACAAACTACATAAAAAAAAAAAAAAAACAATTTGTTAACACAACTTCCATCTTGGCGGAGACCAACACCCGGTCATGGTGCCCTAGCTAGATGCTCCTGCATCAGGCTCCTGGGGTAAAAAGAAATCATGACTCCGGTCCATGAGCTTCTCGACTGAAGAACCCACCTGCTCAATCTGCCTGGCATCAAGCCACGAACTGTCCTCAATAGGACAGTTCTTCCACTTGACCAAGTATTGCAGATACTCCTTCCGCCAAGTTCGTTTGGCCACCTGAGTGTCGAGGATGCTCTCAATCTTGGGAGGCTGAACGTAAGGCATCTGTCTCATCCAAGTTTCTCCTCCATCCTGGGTATTCCGTGTAGGCCATGTGGTTCTGTCTTCTTCTTCTGGGTTAGCAGTGTAAGGAAACAGGTCTGCTACATTAAAGATGGGTGAAATGCCTATTCCTGGTGGCAACTGTATCTCATAGGCATTCGCTGAAAATTTTTGGAGGACTTTGTAGGGACCTATCTTCTTATACTTCAGCTTATTGTATGCACCTCTAGGGAAGCGTTCCTTGCGCAAATGTGCGAGGACTTCATCTCCCACATTGAACTGTACTTCCCTTCTTTTCAAATCTGCTTGCTGTTTATACTTTTGGCTGCTGTCCTGCAATTTAATTTTCACCTACTCATGTAAATCTCTCATCGCGTTAGCGAAATCTTCTCCATCTGCACTTTGCCTTTCTTGCAGTCCGAGATCTCGCAACTCATGCACTCCGCGAGGATGCATGCCATACAGAATCTGAAATGGACTGTAACCTGTGCTGCGATTAGGCGAGTCGTTATAAGAAAACTCTGCCTGGGCAAGTACTCGATCCCACATCCGTGAATTCTCACCAATTAAACTTTGTAGCAGGTTTCTCAGACTCCTGTTTACTACCTCTGTTTGTCCGTCGGTTTGTGGGTGATAAGCAGAGCTGTAACTCAACTATGTATCCATCTTCTTCCACAGGGTACGCCAAAAGTGTCTTGTAAACTTCACATCCCTGTCCGAAAGAATAGACTTAGGCAAACTATGTAGCCTGACAATCTCTGTGAAGAACAAGTGGGCCACGTGAGTGGCATCACTGGTTTTTCTGCAAGGGATAAATTGCGCCATCTTCGAGAATCTGTCCACTATTACCATCACCGAGTCATAACCTCGCTGTGTCCTAGGTATGTTGGGTTGTGTTATATTCTTTCCATGTAATTAACAGGGGGTTTGAAGGGCACCCGTAACCCCACTTTATGGGGTCCGGGGCAGCGCCCCAAAAAATTTTGGTTTTGGACCCTATGTTAGGTTGGGCAGACCCACCTATGGTTTTGTGCATGATTTTCGCACATGTTTTTGGACGCGATGGTTTTCGCTCCATGATATTGGACGCGATAGTTTTCTGTCCATGGTATTGGATGCTTTGGTATGTATAAATATGTATTGTAACATTGAAAGGAATATAATGAAAAATCAAGCTGGTAGTCCCAGTTTTGGGATCCAGAGGAAAATCTCTATGTATATGTGTTTTATGTGTTCTGCTCTCGCATTGTTTATTTTCTGTGTTTTAGAATTTGTATGCATGTAATTTCTGTATGGGGTTAAAACCTACATTTGGTATGAGAGCAGATTTGGATTCAAGGGGACGCCTTTGCTGCTGAGGGGTTTCGCTCGGTTTTTTGGTAGACCCTGTTCAGTGGGAGATCTGCGAGATCGATTCTAGTGGTGAAAGAAGATGACAAGCAGTGGAAAGATAGAGATCGAGAAATTTAATGGTCAAAGTTTTGAGTTGTGGAAACTCAAGATGGAGGATCTGTTGGTGGATAAAGATCAGTGGATCGCAGTATATCCGGGTACTAAACCAACAGGAGTGTTCGATGAAGAATGGAAGAAGTTGGATCGGAAGGCAAAGAGCGCAACACGATTGTGTGTCTTAGATTCAGTATTGCTGAATGTATCAGGGGAAGCTACGGCAAAGGCTTTGTGGGACAAGTTAGGGACTTTGTACCAATCTAAGTCTCTGGTGAATAAACTGTTCCTGCGGAAAAAGTTGTATAACCTGAGGATGAAAGATGGAGACTCGGTGACAGAGCATCTGAACGCTTTTAATACTGTGGTAAGTCAATTAGCATCTGTTGATATTAGAATTTCAGATGAAGATAAGTGCATCCGTTTGTTTTGTTCTCTACCAGATTCATGGGATAGTCTGGTTATTGCAATAGGTAGCAATGCAACTGCCTTGCAGTTTGATGAAATAGTCTCAGCTTTGCTGACGGAGGAGATGAGACGGAAAAATACAGAGAGCCAGAATGGTGATGCCTTGTCTGTACGAGGACGGTCCCAGAACAGAAACAAAAATAAGTCATTGAGTGGGAGATCTAAATCTAGAGGGAGATCTAAATCTCTAGAAAAACATGTAAAGGGATTGTAAATATAAAGCTCCTGATAAAGGAAATGGATCTGATGATGCTCCTTCTGCAGAGGCGAAAACCACCTCAGATGAAGGTGGGGATGTGTACTTGGCTTCTTCAAGTACACATGTAGATCATGAGGCATGGTTGAAGTGCTCAGGTGCATCCTTTCACTTCACTCCCCATAGAGAGTGGTTCTGCGAGTATGAGAAATATGATGGTGGTGACGTCTTCTTGGGGGATGACAGGAAGGCTAGAATCATTGGTCATGGAAAATTAAAGTTGAAGCTGCAAGGTGGAAGGGTTAGAACACTTCCGGGTGTTTTGCATATTCCTGCATTAGCCAGAAATCTGATTTCTGTTAGTAAGCAGGATGATGTAGGCGTAAAAACAATGTTCGAGAAGGATACTTGCAAAATGGTTCGGGGAGCACTGGTATTGATGCGGGGAGTTTGGATTGGAACTCTATACAAGCTACAAGGTAGCACTATTATTGATGGGTGCAATAGTTCTATGGTTCCTGAAAGTGGAGTAGAAAATCTAGTGGTCTCTGGAGAGAAGACCATGCTATGGCATCAAAGGCTTGGACATATTGGACAGAAGGGCCTTCAAATACTTCATGGGAAAGGTATGGTAGAAGGTATGACTAATAGCTCTCTATATTTTGATTTCTATGAAAATTGTGTATAGGGGAAGCAGAATTGGGTGAGTTTCCCCTCTAGTGGCAAGAGGGCAAAACAAATCTTAGAGCTTGTGCACAGTGATGTGTTTGGACCTGTGAAGGTTCCATCACTGGGTGAGTCTGTGTACTATGTATCATTTATCGATGACTTCTCAAGGAATACATGGATACATTTCCTTAAGAAGAAATTTGAAGTATTTGACAGGTTTAAAGAATTTAAGGCTTTGGTGGAAAACTAGACAGAGAAGAAGATAAAGGTACTGAGGACAGATAATGGTGGAGAGTTTTGCAGCAAGGAATTTGAAGAATTCTGTAAGACGTGTGGTATAGCATGACAGAAGACTACTCCATATACACCTCAACAAAATGGAGTTGCAGAAAGAATGAATAAGACGTTGATGGAAAGGGCAAGAAGCATACTCAGTGGTGCCGGGTTAGGACAAGAATTCTGGGCAGAGGCGGTGGATACTGCATATTACCTGGTCAACAGGTCACCTTCATCAGCGTTGGAGGATAAGACTCCACAAGAGGTATGGACCGGTAAGAAACCCTCTCTTTCACATCTGAGGGTATTTGGATGTGATGCATATGTACATGTTACAAAGGAGAAATGAACCAAGTTGGATAGTAAATCTGAAAAGTGCATCTTTATTGGGTATAAGGATGGTTTAAAGGGTTATAAGCTTTGGAACCCAATAACAAGGAAGGTTGTGTATAGCCGAGATGTGGTGTTCAGAGAGGTGAAAGATGTTATTAAACATGAAGTCCAACCAAAGGAACCTGAGAAGATAGAGTTTGAGCTAAAGGAGGAAGAATCAGACTCTACAGCAGAGGAGGAATCAGAAGATGAAGAGCCACAAACTCCGGCCGTGAGAAGATTAGTTCGAGAAAGAAGGCAGCCAGATAGGTATAGTCCATCTACTTTCTGTTGAAATTTTGCTTTGTCTGCTACTTATGATGATCCCAAAACTGTGAAGGAAGCAGTGGATTCAGAGGATGGAAAACTCTGGAAAGAGGCCATGGTTGATGAAATGGCATCTTTGCACAAAAATGAGGCTTGGGATTTGGTGGAGTTGCCGACTGGAAGGAAACCCATTGGCAGCAAATGGGTGTTCAAAAAGAAGACAAATGTAGAAGGAAAAGTGGAGAAATACAAAGCTCGGTTGGTAGCAAAAGGTTATTCCCAGATGCCGGGAATTGATTTTGGTGATATTTTTTCTCCTGTTGCCAAGGTAACTTCTATTAGATTACTTTTATCTGTTGCTGCTGCTTTTGATTTTGAGGTAGAACAGATGGATGTGAAGACAACATTTCTTCATGGGGATCTGGAAGAGGAAATATACACGAAGCAACCTAAAGGCTTTGCGGTGAAGGGTAAGAAATAACTGGTATGCAAGTTAAAGAAGTCTCTGTATGGGTTAAAACAGTCACCAAGGATATGGTATCAGAAATTTGATACATTTATACGGGCACTTGGCTTCACCAGAAGCAAAGCAGATCACTGTGTGTATTTTAAATTAATTGGTGACCATGTTATTTATCTGGTCTTGTATGTGGATGATAGGTTGCTGGTTGGAAATGACAAAGAAATTATCCAGGATTTGAAGACCCAATTGTCCTCCAGATTCGACATGAAAGATCTTGGTGCTGCAAACTATATTTTGGGCATGGAAATTAAAAGAGATCAGGCAAAGAGGAAGCTCTGGTTAAACTAGAGGAAGTATGTCGAGACAATACTGCAAAGCTTTAACATGCAGGATAGTAAACCGGTGAAGGTTCCTATTCTTGTAGGTGTGAGGTTATCTGTTGAACAATGTCCCAAGACACAAGAAGAGGAAGAGGACATGTCCCGTGTTCCATATGCAAGTGCAGTCGGTAGCCTAATGTATGCAATGGTCTATACTAGACCAGACATTGCACATGCAGTGGGAGTATTGAGCAGGTTTATGTCAAAACTAAGAAAGGAGCATTGCACAGCAGTGAAGCGGGTTTTCAGGTATTTGCGTGGCACTAGTGATTATGGTCTATGCTACCAAGGAAGACTAGCATTGGATAGAGTGTTGGATATTCATGGCTTTGTTGATGCAGACTGGGCTGGAGATCTGGATCAGAGAAGAACTACAAGTGGTTATGTGTTTAACCTATTTGGAGGTGCAGTCAGTTGGATGAGTAAGAAACAATCTGTAGTGGCACTATCAACTACAGAGGCAGAATACATGGTAGCCACTCATGCAAGCAAGGAAGCAGTTTGCTTGCAGAGATTGTGTTCAAGTATGGGGTTAGTACAGGAAGCTATAAGGATAGACTGTGACAGCCAAAGTGCAATTTTCTTGGCAAAGAACCTTGCATATCATTTAAAGAAAAAGCACATTGATGTTCAGTATCACTTTGTGAGGGATATGATAGAAGACAAAAAGGTGATGTTGGTAAAGGTGGACACTTTGAAGAATACTGCAGATGCATTGACAAAATCTGTGAGCTCTGAGAAGTTCTCTTGGTGTAGAGAAATAATGGGCAATTCAGGGCTGGATAAATGACTAAGCTCTCCTGTGGCCCCCTGTGGCCCCCTGTGAAATTGGGTTGTGTGATATTCTTTCCACATAGTTAACAGGGGGTTTGAAGGGAACCCGTAACCCCACTTTATGGGGTCCAGGGCAGCGCCCCAAAAAATTTTGGTTTTGGACCCTATGTTAGGTTGGGCGGACCCACCTATGGTTTTGTGCATGATTTTCGCACATGTTTTTGGATGCGATGGTTTTCGGTCCATGGTATTGGATGCTTCGGCATGTATAAATATGTATTGTGGCATTGAAAGGAATATAATGAGAAATCAAGTTGGTAGTCCCAGTTATTGGGATCCAGGGGAAAATCTCTGTGTATATGTGTTTTATGTGTTTTGCTCTCGCATTGTTTATTTTCTGTGATTTAGAATTCGTATGCAAGTAATTTCTGTACGGGATTAAAACCTACAAGGTAGACCCAAGACAAAGTCCAAGCTGACTGAGTCCCATAGTTTACTTGGAACTGGCAATGGTGTATACAGTCCCGTGTTTTGACTGTGACCCTTTGCCAACTGGCACACTTTACATCTGGTCACAAACCGCTGTACATCCCTTTGCATCTTTGGCCAAAAGTAGAAATGACTGAGCTGCTCGAGTGTCTTGTCTATGCCGAAATGTCCAGCTAGACCTCCACTATGCTTCTCCCGAATAATGTTCTCTCTCATCGAGCAGTCAGGAATGCATAGCTGTCCTCCTCTAAATAGCAGTTTCTCTTGCAAGTTGTAGTCCAACCATGGACTGTTATCTCTCACCAAGGGATTCTGACATGCCTCATAGGCCTCTTTAAAATCTGTGTCAGTCTGATATAAATCTTTCAAGTGCTCAAAACCCAGCACTTGTACAGTACTCTCCTACAAAAGTAAGGCCCTCCTACTCAATGCATCCGCCACCTTGTTGGCCTGCCCACTGATGTGTTTCAACACAAAGGTGAAACTCTACAAATATTCCACCCACTTAGCATGTTTGTGATTCAGCTTGTGCTATTGCATCACATATTGTAGTGCAAAATTATCTGAAAATAACGCAAATTCATTTCCCAGCAAATAGTGTCTCCATTGCTTCAATGCCTGTACAACAACATAGAACTCCTTGTCATAGGACAAATATTTCTGCCTACTTTCATTTAGCTTCTCACTAAAAAATGAAACAGGTTTATCCTCCTGGTTGAGTATAGCTCCAATAGCCGTACTGCTAGCATCACAATGAACCTGAAAGAGCTTTTTAAAATCTGGCAATCTCAGGATCGATCTCTTTGTGGTCTTCTTCTTTAGTAGCTGAAAACTCCTCTCCGCTACATCAGTCCATCGAAAAGGCTGACTAGCCTTTTTAATAGTGTCCAACATAGGTGCACAGATTTCGCTAAAATTTCTTATGAATTTCCAGTAAAAACTCGCCAGCCCATGAAAACTACGTACCTCAAATAAGCTTTTCGGGGATGGCCAATTAACTATCGCTGCAATCTTTTCCGGATCCATCTTCAGCTCGTTTTCTGCTATTACAAAGCCCAAATAAATCAACTCTTTTTGCAGAAAAGTACACTTTTTCAGATTTATCAGCAGCTTATTTTGCTGCAATTTTTCCAGCACTTTCCGAACATGTCGAAGGTGCTCCTCCCTTGTCCTGCTAAAAATTAGTATGTCATCCAAGTACACTATCACAAATTTTCTGATGTATTCTTTCAGCATTTCATTCATTAACCGCATAAATGTACTGGGTGCATTGCTCAGTCTGAATGGCATAACCAGCCATTCATACAGTCCCTCATTCGTCTTAAAGGTTGTCTTCCACTCGTCCCCCTCTCGAATTCGGATTTGATGATACCCGCTCTTCAAATCTATCTTAGAAAAATATGCTGCCCCACTTAGGCAATCCATCATGTCGTCCATCCGCGGCAGTGGAAACCTGTACCGGATGGTGATTTTGTTGATGGCCCTCGAGTCTGTGCACATCTTCCATTCTCCTCCTTTCTTGGGAGCGAGAACTGTTGGAACTGCGCAAGGGCTCAAACTCTCCCTTATCAATCCTTTGTCTAGCAGTTCCTGCACCTGCTTCCTAATCTCTTCATTGTCCTTGGGGCTCATTCAATATGCTGCCTTATTCAGCAAACTTGCTCCAGGTATGAAATCAATATGGTGGCTTATGCTTCTTTTGGGGGGCAATTTATCTGGAAAGTCATCCACCACTATGTCTGTAAATTCCTACAACATCTGCTGAATTTCTGGGGGTAAATCTGATACCTCTGTATGCAACAGTACCGTTTTTTCTCTTCTTACAACTGCATAACTCACCTCGCTATCCTCAACTTGTTTCAGAAACTATTTTCCACTGACCAACAATGCTCTTGGCTCACTTGTCCCTGTTGTTCCTTCTTCCTTGATGGGCACAAGCGTGTGCTTGATTCCATCCTTGACAAACTTATAGCAGTGTGTCAATCCATCATGTACCACCTTTCTATCGCACTACCATGCCTTGCCTAGCAGTATGTGACATACATCCATGGACATGATGTCACAAATGACCTTGTCCTTATATCTGCCTATTTGAAACTCCACCTCACATTGCTCATCTACCAGCAACTGATGGCCTTTTTGCAGCCATGAAACTTTGTAAGGGGTGGGATGTTTCAATCACTTCAATTCCAACTTTTCCACCATCTCTGTGGCCACTAAGTTATCTGTACTACCGCAATCAATAATTAGCTTACAGCACTTACCGTGTGAATTATAAACCGTTCGAAACAAAGCCTTCTGGTGAGTTTTTTCGGTGGTTTCTTTGGCTGGTTTTAACAATACCTTGTTCAACACCAAAGCTTCCCCTGTTTCTGGAGCATTCTCTGCTTCCTGGGGAGGTGCCTCTGCTTCTTCTAGTTGTGCGACATACACACCCCTCTATCCATCTTGGTCTGCCTCAGGACACTCAAATGATCTGTGTCCCCACTTATGACACCTATAACATTGATAACTAGCTCCTCTGCCTCGGCCATTTCCCCTGCCTCGCTGATATGGCCTACCACCTCTTGCATTATCACCTTTGTTTGCTGATCTGGAAGCTTTAGAACTGCTGCCTTCCTCATTACTACTAGCAGTCCGCCCTCTGCCATATGACTGGCCTCTTCCTCTATCGGTTCCTCATCCTCTCCTAGAATTTTTCTTTCTAGTAATTTTCTCTTCAGCTTTCATAGCACTCTGATATGCTTCTTCAATGTTCTTTGGAGACAGAATACTAATTTCATCTAAAATTTCTAGCCTTAAACCATTTACATACCTGGCTATCTTCTCTGAGGTATCCTCTGTATAACCGGCCCTTAGGTTCACTCGATAAAACTCCTCAGTGTACTCCCTTACTGTCATTCCTTTCTGTTTCAAATTCTGCACTTGCCTGTGTAGTGTAATCTGATAGTATTTCGGCAAAAATATGCCCTTCAACTTGGCCACCATCCTTGACTAGGTTTTGATTGGCAATTTATTCAATCTCCTTCTCTCTGTTTGGAGACTGTCCCACCACAGGGCTATGTGTCCCTTCGACTTCGTCGCAGTGAACTTAACTCTGCGGTCTTCACTGACCTCCTCACACTCGAAATACTTATCCAGCTCGCTGATCCAGTCCAATAGAACCTCTATGGACAGGTTGCCGTCATAATTTGGGAGTTCTGGTTTGGGTTTACTGCTTGCCACTAAGACCGATCTCAACAGTCTCATTTCTGGGCCCTCTCCATCCGATCCATTTGTTGTCGCTTCAGCTTCCTCTTCGCTGTCATCGCCTACCTCTGGATCCCTTCTTCTCCCTGCTTCAACTGCCTCCAAATGGGTAGTAAGAACCCTGATCTCCTCTCTCAGTCCTTCCTCTACTATCCTCCGAACACCTCTTCCATGACCTCTCCTTCCTACCTCCATTTCTTCAGTCAATTTCAACCTGCTCTGATACCACTATGATGGGACCAGCCCAACACTGTTAGGATTACTCAACAATTAAATGATTTAAATGTGATTAACCGTGGATTAGTTTATGATTACCAATCGTTCTCGGATTTTTCTGGAAAATGATAAGGTGGCAATTATGTGTGCAATTAATACACTGTACTGTATCTCAGGTCGTGTTTCCCGCTCCTCGTTTCATACCAAAACCCTTCCACCGTCTTTCATTCAACCACTTCTGTTCTTTGCACTTTGTCGTCGAGGTTTGCTCTGTTGTGGTTTTGCTGCCTGTGTATGCAGCTGCGCTGCACCTGTTGGGCACACTTTCAGGGTTTTCTTGTCTGACAGTGTGACTCTTATATTTGCTTGGATAACTTTTGGTCCTGGTTCATTAGGCAACCAAAAATGGTTCTGCCGCCTGTGTAAGTGTTTTTCTGTGCTCTTTTTGCAATTGTTTCAACTGGTCTTTGCTCCACGGGCTCAGTTTTCTGGTATGAGGTTGTCTTGCTTGTGAATCTTAGTGGGTTGGCATGCACTCAGGTTGCGTAACCATGGCGCTCTCCGGCCTTCAGCTTCAATACAGGTAGCCTCTTACGTCCATGTTTCAATTTGCTTTTTCCATCCTTCTGTTACTAATGTGGCTGCTCCTTTGTCTCAGTCGTTGTTTGGAATTCGAGGTTCAATGACTTTTTCTTTGTTCTTGTTGTGAACCCTTCAGGTAGGGGAATGAATCCCTCTTACAATTTCATTCGTGCACTTGTTCTTTTATTCCTCCCTCTGTCGATAGGTTGCTAAAAACTGCGTTTTGGTTCTTGTGCAAGTGATAGGGTTTGCAGTTCGGTATGCTCGGAACAATCACGCCACCCTCTGCCTGGTAGGCTCTGTCAACGCAACTAATCTTTAGTTTTAGGATTAGGCCTGTGAAACTGAGGGTTTGGTTTTCCTCAATGCTTGGTCAATGTTTTCTCTCGGTTGTAGCCCAGCGTCCTGGTCGTTTTGTTTAGCTTAGGCTTCCTCGATTCTGTGCTTGTTGACTGTAATTTATAATGTGTGGGACCCACTTCCCAAAACCCTCACCTAGGGTTTGTCGACTGTCGGCTATGTGACTGTTCTTGGGTTATGTTCGAGCTCTGCTATGTATGCTCATACATTTCATATTATAATTGAAAGAAAAATTACAGAGAAATGTTGGTTTTGATTACCTTTGTTTTAATGGTAATTGTTGGCTGTCGTTCCTTTCACTCTGACTTAAACGCCCTCGAATTAGGATTGTTAATTTGCAGCTATGTTTGTAATTTCTTCCACGAACAGAAAGCACTGTAGTTGCTCTGGTATTCGTTCTGGTGGTCAATTTCGAAATTAGGAAAATAATGTATGGCTCGTATGTGCTTAACTTGTCCGATTTGTTTGTCTGTGTTCGCTCCTGTTCATTCGCTGTCAATTTATTTCACGGGTTACAAACCCTCATTCCGGAATTGCATCTCTGTCTCGCTGTCTGGACTCTATTTCTTAGAAAAAATAAGAATTAAATAAACTTGTATGTATGCATTGTATCGGTTACTCTGACGTTTGGTGAATTAGGAAACAAAAACGAAAATGTTATGGACACACAGATGGATTCGAATTGTCTGTTCTTTTATTGTTATTGCTTGAATGCTAAAATTGCCGAACCCTTTCAATGGATTTTTCATGTACATATGTAGTCTCTGTTCGTAGTTACTTGAACTGTGTAGTAACTGTTTTCAGTTGTAATTCTATTTAGTTACATAACGATGTTTGTATTCGGTTCTGCTTTCTGACAAGATTTTACATCAAACACATTTTGTTTTTTTTCTCCAAAATGACAGAACAGTTATTAAATTTCGATTGATTAAAGACAGACAAACTAATGACCCTAACCGACCAAACTGTCCCTAACTAGTACTAAAACTGAAAGTAAACAAAATCTTCCACCCTACTTTGACAAACTACATAAAAAAAAAAAAAAAAAAAAATTGTTGACACAAGTTCCATTTTGGTGGAGACCAACACCCGGTCATGGTGCCCTAGCTGGATGCTCCTGCATCATTTTACTATTTCTTAAATTGAATCTGGTGTCCTATGAAATCGTTAAAAATTTCAATAAAGTACGGAATTTTCATACTTTTGACAGGGGTTCATTTTGATGATAATTCGTAACAAATCGTATTTCTTTTTAGATTAGCATGTAATTCAACAAATACTTTATTATTAATTGTTAAACGTTTAGGACACCTCTAGAACATCCTTCCTAAGTAAGAGTTTATGTTTCTCTAATTTCTTTAATAATGAATTTGTTTAGTCGCGTAGCCACAGCCAACTTCCTACGTAACATTAAGGCTTTTTCAATGTAAGAGAGAACTCTACTTATCTACTCAGGATTAACGAACTCATTGATTAAGAAAGCAATAAAAACATTAACATAATAGTCTCAGCTAATCTTAAAGGCAGTGTAGTTCAATTGTTTGGTATATGTTTTTTTAATCAGTTTTGATTGAAATTTGTTAGAGATTTGTTGCGATTAGAAATGCATACTATGTATAATTAAATATTAAAAGAAAAGTTTATTTCGAGATTAGATTTATTTATATTAAAAAATATATATTTTTAATAATAAAAATGTCATATAAAAAAAATTTATATCTTAATTGAAAAATAAAATATTAAAATTATTTAGTTTTAAGTTATAAATTAAATGTATAAAATATATTAAAAAATATTAATCATAGTTTAAAAAACTAATAAAGAAATATATGGTTGTTAAGAACTTCTGGAATATTGTGTGCATTGTTTAAAGAGGCCAACGTTTTGGGTGAACACTTCACCATCTTTACGGGTAGGAACACTTCATCCATCTTTAGCGGTAGGAAGCAAATCGATGATAGGAAGAGTGCTTGGACATAATATATAGAGAATGGAGTGAAGAATTAGCCGTTAGAGATAGTAAGATTACAGGGCCATTGCATGATAATTTTGACTAAACCATAGAGAGAGAATTGAAAGGTTTAATTTTATATTGAGTATAATTCATTGAAAAAACAAAATCAACACAAATATAAATAATTGAAAAGATTAAGATAAAACAATTAAACCTAAAAGTTATTTTTGATTGGTCAAAATTAAAAAAATAACAGAAATTTATAATTAAATATTATTTATTGATTATGTCAAAGGCCTAATTATAAGAAGTAAATTAGAGTGAAATGAAATTGCTCATAAAGTAAACTTTTGGAAATTATAAATATGAATAAATTACCCTAAAGAGATTATCAATTTATTTTAATTGGTCAAAATTCGAAAAAGAGGGACGAGGCAAACATAAAAATTAAAATTAAAAATATATTTATTTGATTTTATAAATTATACATGATTACTCATAATATTAAAGGAAATATTATAATGAGAGGAAAATTTTATGGAACTAAATCAATTGGAATTACAATATATAAATGGAAAATGGAAAAAAGGAAGATACAAGAGGAACAAAAGATTAACAATGGTACAAAAATTTTAAAATTATTAATATTATTAAATACCCTAACTTTACTAATTATGTTAAAATGGATAAACTGGAAGGGTAATTAATAATCAAATTAAATTAAATTGGTAAAAAATTAAATAAAATGAGGAAAATAACTCACTAAGAATTGAGAAGAAAAACCAAGAATAATTTGAGGAGGATGGGGAAATTAAAAGGAGGGAAAGGTTTAAGACGATAAAAAATGGATGGTAGGGTTCCAGGATTGGCTTAACTGGTATCCATCATCTCGGTTAAAATTATTAGGATGCTTTTCAATTTCAAGGGCCTCCCTAATGACCTGGCTGGAGTGATATGGGGTATAAGCTAAGATTTTTGTTTTGTCAAAACAAATGATATGTTTTATTGAATGAGACTACTCAACAATGATGGATTTTGCAATGCGGTTGTGGAAGGTATTAGCCATGTTCTCTTTCAACCGAAATTTGAAGGAGATTTGTAGATCCACCATTTATTGAGCGTTCCCATTTGACCAAACATCTCATTTGTTTTGACAAAACCAAAATCTTATCTTCTTCCCATATCACTCCTGTCGTGTCATTAGGGAGGCCCTTGAAATTGAAAAACATCCTAATAATTTTAACCGAGATGATGGATACTAGTTAAGCCAATTCTGGAAACCCACCATCCATTTCTTATCATCTTAACCCTTTCCCACCTTTTAATTATACCCCATCCTAAGCCCCCCTCCCATCCTCCTCGATTTTTTCCTAGTTTTTCTTCTCATTTCTTAGTTAGTTATTTTCCTAATTTATTAATAGCTTTTACTGATTTAATTTAATTTGATTATTAATTACCCTTCCCATTTATCCATTTTAACATAAATAGTAAATTTACGGTATTTAACAATATTAATAATTTTTAATTTTTTTATATCATTGTTAACCTTATGTACCTCTTGTCTCTTTCGTTTTTCCATTTTACATTTATATTCTGTAATTCCACATTTGATTTATTTCCATAAAAGATTTCCTCTTATTATAATATGTTCTGTAATCTTATGAGTAATTATGTCTCATTAATAAAATCAAATAAATATATTTTTAATTTTAATTTTTAATTTTTATGTTTCTTCTGCCCCTCGTTTTAGAATTTTTGACCAATTAAAATAATTTATAATTTCCTTAGAGTAATTTATTCATATTTATAATTTTCAAATGTTTACCTTATGACCAATTTGATTTAAATTTAATTTACTTATAATTATGCCTACTTATAATTATGCCTTTGACATAACCAATAAATAAGATTTAATTATAAATTCCAGTTACCTTTTTGAATTTTGACCAATCAAAAATAATTTTTAAGTTTAATTTTTTTATCTCAATCCTTTCAATTATTTATATTTCTATTGACCTTGATTTTCCAATGAATTATATTAAATATAAAATTAAATATTTGAATTCACTCTCTATGCTTTAGTCAAAATTATTATGCAATGGTCCTATAATCTTACTATTTCTAACGGTTGATTCCTCACTCTAACAGCTAATTCTTCATTACATTCTCTATATATTTTGGTCAAACACTCTTCCTATCATCAATTTGCTTCCTGCCCCTAAAGATGGGTGAATTGTTCACCCAAAAAGTTGGGCTCTTCAAACAATGCACACAGGATTCTAGAAGTTCTCAACAACAATATGTTACTGCTAGCTAAGCCGCAAATATGGATGACATGAACCCTTAGAGGATTTGTCCAGTAGTGGATAACCTATAACATTCATAACAAGGGTCTCTATAAGAACCTGGGTGTCTTTAAGGAACATGAAATTGTTTCTTAGGTATCATCCTACCAATAGACATGCCCACGACACGAAGCAAAGGGTTAGTTGGAGCCCCATCCCAGAAATGAACCTCACAATATAACAAGTTAAGTAATTAATAATTACCAGTAGAGTCGGGATTGGGGGGTGTTGTGACCTCCAAAGGCTTCTGCAACATACATGAACAAGAAGATAGAACTTAAAATTTTCGTCGAAAAAAGTTACAAGAATGAAATTTAATCAATGTCTTGGAAACTCACCTTTTGGAGAGTCACAAATATTTGTTTTCCTCTTACGCCAAACCACCACATACAGACATGGCACTAGCAATGCTCCTAAACTTGTAATAACATACTATCAGGATCAATTTAATGGTTAACAAATGCTAGAAGGAAGGATCTAACAACCTATGGCTTAGGAACGATACCTAGGGTGTTGATGAGGGTTTGTTTGCAGAGCCTTTCCTCCAACTTTTGACTATGCAAATGAGCAGGGTAACAATGAGAGTAGCGAGGGTTACCATCGTAACTTCCCCAAATCCAAATCGATGGCTCACATCACAACCCTAAGCTCTTGAATTGTTGGATGAATGGCAATTCAAACATGTACAAGAAATCCCAATTGCATGACAAAACGACAACTGTGGATTTCAGAGGCTTCAATTAGATGACCGAAACCAATATTTCCACAAGGTAAAGTTGTGTGATGTCAAATAAATTATTTAAAACATTCAAGGAATTCCTAAGAATTCGGGAATCATATATATATATAAGCTAATCGAAAGGAACATCATCACGAAGGTAAAATCCTCTTGGTCTGTATTCATAACCATAACCATTTAACGTGAATAGCATTTTGGAGTTACAATTAAGTTTAATAGAAAAATCTAAGTTATGTTATAGTCGATTTGAACAATAAATATTAACGACAATGTTCAAGATATAATAATTATAAAATACATAGATAGAATGGGTATGGTTCATTGCTACATGTAGGTGTATTTTCTTTTGTTACGAGGGGGTGTTACCAGTGGTATCAAAGCTGAAGGGTTCAACATTGTGGCCTATTCAAGGGTGATTAATAAACAATTGTGTTTGTTTCATAACAAAGGATTGGAAATATGAAAACTTAGCCTACAAGACCAAGTTCTGCACCTTTACCTGAATCCAAACTTTATATGTGTGTGCCTCTAGGCAAAGAACCTTGGTCCTTATCCACTATACTATTTGAAATAGTGTAGAAAATGACGGTAGAGGTCACCCATATAAGGGTTGAAAATGAAAAATAAAGGGAACCAAATAAAATTTCTATGTTATAGAGCCAATACAAAGAGAAGTTAAAGAATCATTCCATGAGTAAATTGAAATAAGTATCATTACATAATTTAAGTCATAAAAGTACTAATTTAATTATTGTTGGGGTACCCTTATCCACTAGAATCGATATGATGAGTGCCTAGAAAAGCAACAATTGTCTGGACAACTTAAGGCATTAACACATGTTAATTAGTAAATCATATACTTTGACTGTGAGATAGTGAATGGAGAAAGAAGTTATGATATCTAATGATAAGGAAGTATATGTATAGTCAAATCCGGAAATACGCATATATGTTAAATAAGTAAAGTATCAATTAATATAATTTTAAACAATTATAAAATATTAAATAGATATATGTAGGAGAGAAAGCCTGTGTTAGGTCCCTATAATACTAGTGATGCCCCGTTACTATTGTAGTTGTATCCCTTATTAATATTGTTGTGCCCCTATTGTCCCCATATTGTTATTACTGTGCCCCATAGAATCCCTCTATTGTTATTTTTGTGCCTTTATATTATTATTGTTAGGTCCACTTTGTTATATTGTGACCCCTTAGACTCCTATATATAGAAAGGAGGTTTCGTCACTTGTATCATCCAAGAATTGTTCATTTGTGTAATGTAAAGGAGGTTGCCCCCTCGAAGAGGCTGAATTCTAAGGCGTTCAACTATCTTTTCTATCTTTTTGTGAGCTGGTTTCATAACATTTGGTATCAGAGCCTTGAATTCTAGGGTTTCGCTGCTCCAAACAGGTCATTGTGGCATTTGTGCTATAACTTTTTTCTGCGATGTTTCAGATGCTAAAAAAAAACCCATTTGGGTCGAAATCGTTATGAACCTCGGGTTTGAATTTCAGAGCTTTTCGCGCTATATTTACGGATATATGATCTGAGGAAGTTTTCCTTTTTGCAGACTCCCGAATTTCATTCCAAACAAGTGATCTGGGGAAAATCGTCATAACTTTTATTTCGAGCATCAGATTGAAATTTCGTAAGAAGTTACAGAAAGAGGATGGACTGTAGTTTCTGTGTCTATTTTTTAGATAATATGGTCAAAACAGTGACACGTGGCACTTCATACAAGTTCGCTCTTCTGGAAAGGTCTATAATCAGGTCATCTTGGGAGATTGTGCATAACTCTGCCTTGGAGAATCTAAATTCGATCATACTGGTGGCATTGGAAAGAGGACACAGAGGGCTACTGCAGGTCGCAATTTCAGAACTAGATGATCTAAAATTACAAAGATACATCAGATTCAATATCGAGCTCCTACAAAGTGAAAAAAGGTGTGTAGTTTTTTTTTAAATTTTGCATAAGCTTGGTTTGAAAAATTAGTTTGAAGGAATTCAAATGGCATAGTAAAGCATTATTATCGATAATTGATGCCCCGAGGAAAGAAAATGCAAACACCTAGTAAGCAACCTGAAAGCTCTAGCATGACTCATGAAGAAGAGGAAGAAATGCAACATGATATATCAAAATTATGAGACCAAGTGCAACAAATGTCACTCGCACAAAAAGTAACAAAATCTAAGATGGATGGTTTAAAGAAAGATGTAGAAGCTAAGATGTATGGTGTGGAAGCTAAGATGGATGGTTTAAAGAAAGGCGTAGAAGCTAAGATGGATGGCATGGAAGCTAAGATGAATGGCATGGACGCTAAGATGGATGGCATGGATGATAAGATGGAAGAATTGAAGATAAATTTGAATAAGCTGCTACAAGAAATGGTCACTAATGGTGAAAGGGTAGTAAAGGAAACTCATGATGAGAACAAAAGAAATGTTAATCATGATTTCATAGACTCTAATGTTGGATCGAAGACCCACCATATTCCAAAAATCGATATGAGGAAGTTTGATGGCAAGGATCCCACAACATGGATACTACAGATGGAGCAATTTTTTGATCTCAATAAATTGCAAAACACACAAAAGGTACGTATTGCAACTTTATATTTGGAACCAAATCAGTTTGTATGGTATCAATGGCTTTGCTCTCATAAACAAATTGTCACTTGGACAATTTTTACGGAAGAAATGACAACACACTATGAGGATACAAAAAGCAACACCTTTTTTAGCCAATTGATAAGTCTCAAACAAAAGGGTTCAATGATGGAGCACATTGAGGAGTTCCAAAAATTGAACATAAGGGTAAAAGATATTCCAGAGGAGCATAGGATTGATGTGTTCATAGGGACTTTGAAGGATAATATCCAACATGATGTTCGCCTTTGGGAACCTGATTCATTAGAGAAGGCATTCATGTTAGCAAGAAAAATGGAAAGCAAAATTATGGCAACCAGGAAGCCTACAACTCATAACTATAAAGATGGAAGTGTTGTTTCCCCTAGCCTTCCACAACCTATAAGGTTGACACCACAAAAATTGGAAGAAAAAAGAGCAAAAGGGCTTTGTTACAGTTGTGATAGCAAATACACTAAAGGTCATAAGTGTGCTGAGAAGAAATTATTCTACATAGATTGTGAAGAGGAAGAAGAAAATGAACAAGAAAGGTCAAAAGAAGAGGATATACTCCAGGAACAAAGCCTAGATAAGGAAGAAATGAATCCGACCATATCTTGTAATGCATTGGTTGGAATTACCACTCTTCAAACCATCAAGATAGAAGGACATATCAAGAAAAAAAAGGTAATAGTGTTGATTGATTCAGGAAGTACCCACAATTTTATTCATTATAAGATAGCAAAAGAATTGAATTGCTTCCTATATCCAGCACCAAAGTGTTAAGTGATGGTTGCAAATGGAGGAACGATAAATTGCTCTGGAAAGTGCCATAATATCAAGCTATCCATGGGAGAATATGTATTGAATAGCCCAATGCTTTCCATTCCAATGGGAGGTGCTGATGTTGTACTAGGAGTCCAATGGCTACAATCCTTGTGTACAATAGCTTTTAACATTCAAGAAATTTTCATGAAATTTTATGCGGAAGGAAAGGAAGTTGAATTAAGGGGTATTGCCGGGAAACTGGGAAAGATAATCAGCTCTAACAGTATGACAAAGCTTCTAAAAAAGGAACAACGAGGTGTAATTGCACAATTATATTCGCTAGATGTTTCCACATCGAAATCATCTATTTCTCCAGATCTCCAAAAAGTCTTGGACAATCATTCCAAGGTATTTGAGACTCCCAAAGGTCTCCCACGTATTCGTGATCATGATCATGCTATTCATTTGATTCCAGGAAGTGTTCCTCCAAACATCAGGCCGTACAGATATCCCTATGCCCAAAAGAGTGAAATTGAACATATGGTTGCAGAAATGCTTGAGGCTGGTATAATTCAACCTAGCCAAAGTTCTTTCTCTACTCCAGTAGTATTGGTGCACAAGAAGTATGGATCATGGCGCATGTGTCTAGATTATAGGGAGCTCAACAAGCTCACTATTAAAGATAAGTTTCCCATTCCTGTCATTGATGAATTATTGGATGAATTGCATGGATCAATTTACTTCACCAAGTTTGATCTTAATTCAGGATATCATCAAATCAGAATGAAGACTCAAGACATTCTGAAAACAACATTTAAAACTCATGTGGGTCACTATGAATTTTTGGTCATGCCTTTGGCCTTACTAATGCACCTTCTACATTTCAAGGTTTGATGAATTCCATTTTCAAACCCTTCCTTAGAAAATTTGTGTTAGTATTTTTTGATGATATACTAATATATAGCAAGTCTTGGAAGGATCATGTTGAACATGTTGATAGGGTGCTACGACTATTGGAGGAAAAACAATTATATGCAAAAGGATCCAAATGTTCCTTTGGAGTAAAATAGGTGGAATATCTAGGTCATATTGTATCTCATGAAGGAGTTAAGGTAGACCCTAGCAAAATTAAAGCCATTAAGGAATGGAAAATCCCCACATCCATAAAGCATTTGCGAGGATTTCTCGGGTTGACAGGGTATTATTGCAAATTTGTTAAGAATTATGGGAAAATAACAGCACCTCTAACAAAATTGTTGAAGAAATATGCATTTTCATGGACTCCAGAAGCAACAAAGGCCTTCGAACATCTTAAAGAGGCAATGTGCCAAGCACCGGTCTTAGCTACACTAGACTTCACAAAAACCTTTATTGTGGAATGTGATGCTTCAGAAAATGGAATTGGTGCTCTTTTAATGCAAGATGAAAGACCCATTACTTTCGAAAGTCGTCCAATCAAGGGAAAGTATTTACACAAAGCTATTTATGAGAAGGAAATGTTGGCAATACTACATGCACTTAAGAAATGGTGACCCTACCTAATGGGAAGACACTTCAAGGTAAAAACGGATCATGATAGCCTTAAATACTTTTTAGAACAAATATTATCCTCTGAAGAACAACAAAAGTGGGTCACAAAGATGTTGGGTTATGACTTTGAAATCATCTACAAAAAAGGGAAGAGAAATGTTGTGGCAGATGCACTCTCAAGAAAGGATGAGGATGTGGAAGCATTGTTGTGCGCCATTTCTATTATCCAACCAGATTGGATAAACGAAGCAAGGGAGGAATGGAAGAATGACAAAGAAGTGTGGGAACTTATTCGAAAGTTACAACAAAATTCCAGTACATCTAATACATTTAGCTGGAAAAATTATTCATTATGGTACAAAGATCGCCTATACCTCTGTAAGAATTCCCAACTCAAACAAAAGATTCTTCTGGAATTGCACGCTTCTCCCTTAGGAGGGCACTCAAGATTTTTAAAAACTTACCACAGGGTTAAGAAGGATTTTTTTGGGATGGCCTTAAATCAGATATTCAAAAGTTTGTGGCAGAATGTTTGGTTTGCCAACAAAATAAAGCTGAAACAATTAAGACACCAGGTCTATTACAACCGTTATCCATTCCAAGCCAATGTTGGGAGGAGGTTTCAGTGGATTTTATCACAGGTTTACCCAAGTCTAAGGCAAAGAGTGTCATCATGGTGGTAGTTGATAGACTTACCAAGTATGCACACTTTTGTGCATTATCACATCCATTTAAAGCTGGTACAGTTTCTACGACATTTATTGAAACAATTCAAAAGCTACGTGGAAACCCAAAGATTATTGTAAGTAACAGAGATCCCATTTTTATTGGAAATTTTTGGACTGAATTATTTTCTTGTCTTGGTACTCAGTTAGCTCATAGCTCATCTTATCATCCTCAATCTGATGGGCAAACTGAGATAGTAAACACATGTTTGGAAGGATATCTTCATTGCTTTGTATCTGATAAACAGACACAATGGGTCAAATGGTTGCCTCTGGCTGAATGGTGGTATAACACTTCCTTCCATACTGCAACAAAAATGACCCCATTTATGGGACTTTATGGATATCAGCCACCATCAATCACATCATATCTAAGAGAAAATTCTAAGGTTCAAGCAGTGGAACATCACATCGAGCATCAACAACAAGTTCTCCAAATCTTAAAGGATAACCTTGTGTTGGCACAGAATAGAATGAAACAATAGGCAGATCAACATCACAATGAAAGAAGTTTTGATGTAGGTGACTGGGTATTCCTATGGCTACAACCATATAAACAAATGTCCCTCAAGCAAGCTAAGAAGGATAATAAATTGTCACCAAATTATTATGGTCCGTATAAGGTGTTGCAAAATATTGGTACTATGGCATACAAATTGGAGCTTCCTGCAGCTTCTCGAGTGCACCCAGTTTTCCATGTTTCATGTTTAAAGAAGGTTATAGGTGACAAGCTCCTAGTTCAAACAATATTGCCAGAACTTGATGAGGAAGGAAAAATTATATTGGAACCAGAAGCAGTCATAGAAACAAGAACTTGACAGCTACGAAATTTATCCATTTCAGAGTATCTTATCAAGTGGAAGAACTTATCCGCTGAAGATTCCACATGGGAGGATGAGAATTTTATACAAAAGCATCCAGAACTACTTAAGCATTGAGGGCAACACTTTTTGAAGGAGAGGGGCATGTTAGGTCCCTATAATACTAGTGATGCCCCATTACTATTGTAGTTGTATCCCTTATTAATATTGTTGTGCCCCTATTGTCCCCATATTGTTATTACTATGCCCCATAGAATCCCTCTATTGTTATTTTTGTGCCTTTATATTATTATTGTTAGGTCGGCTTGGTTATATTGTGACCCCTTAGACTCCTATATATAGAGAGGAGGTTTTTTCATTTGTATCATCCAAGAATTGTTCATTTGTGTAATGTAAAGGAGGTTGCCCCCTCGAAGAGGCTGAATTCTAAGGCATTCAACTATCTTTTTTACATTTTTGTGAGTTGGTTTCATGACAGCCTGGTGCTATTTATGAAGTCATCTTGAAAATTAAAAAATCATATGTATGATGATTTCATGTTAATAGTGGTGATACCCTTTCGTGGAATTGCACAAAAGCTTATTTCGATATAAAAATTTATGAAGATTCATATTCATAAGTATAGATTGTCCAGGAAGTAATTAATAGTAAAGTGTTTTCCTAAAAGACTGATAGATAATAAAACCTAAGTAATATGATTAATTACTATACTTACAGCTAATAAGAAATGATTTTATCATTAGCACAACAAGGAATATAAGTCTGATAGAAGTAAACATATTCTTACATTAAGCAGATGGAAACAACAACCAAACCGATGGTGGAAGTGGGGATACTTGTAGATGCTTGTTAAAAAAAAATACAGATAATAAAGTCCTTTCAAATCAAATGCAAGTCTTTTAAGGTAAGAATCTGAGTATTGTTCATTTCACCCATACGTGGAAATTATCCATTATTAGGTGTCTCTGGTTAAGATCTCAGAAGGGGATCAAGGTGACCAAAGTCGTAGTCGGTAATTCCAAAAGAATAACGTGAAAGGGGAAAGGGTGATGGACTCAAAAGATGTATACTCTTCAATAATAGTAAGTCTATGCCTTTTAAATATTTGCGTACAGATCAATATAAAGTTTTTTGTTTCCTGGCATACAACAACATTAATATAATAGATACAAAAAAATCCTTGCAAATAAAGGTATAATCAAAAGAATCCAATATTGGAAACTTGCATAATTGTAAGGATTATTTAACTAAATACCCAAGCACCAGTTTATGCATAATACCCAAGTTTTTGTTGAACCTATGAAGGGAAGTGACATAATTGTTGTTATTTTTATATTTAACAAGAATTGTGTCCATATAATTTGGGTGAGGAAAGCAGTTAGTTGTAGGAATTCAAAGTAACCCCTATTGAGAGCCAATATTATGAAAAGAATATTGATAATTTATAGTTCCCCTATAGAAACAAAGGTAACCATAAGGGAAGCACTCTATGTTATTACACTTACACCAACATAACTCTAGAATCAAGAGAGGAAAACTCTACAAAATGTTTTACCTGAGGGAGATGGTTTCCTAGAGATCTCGAAGAATGTGCACGTAAGTTTTGGTTATTTGTGAGGCAAGGACAAGCAAAAATGGAATTACGCAGTTAATTTATGATAAGTTCTATAAAATTAAATTCTAATAGCAATTGTCGAAGTGGGGTATCTAGATAAATAATCAACAGATTTCGTAAATTCCAAGTAATGCTTATAATAGTGCATGGATGTGGCACTCAAAATGGTTTAACAAGTGAAAAATAGTAGAGTACAAATAAAACTATGGGAAAATGTGAATAAAAGATGTTGTCTTTGATAAAAAAATGACATCCTGTGCCAAAAGTTATTCTGGGTGGGAAACATGACATAGAAAGGTTGAAGATTGAATTTACCTTATATATATAACATGTAATAGTTTCAATTTTTTCATTATAATGCAGGTTATAAAAAACGATAATAACCATGAGGTAAACAATATTAGAAGAGGGGTATGTAAGTTAGTTGTGAATAATAACAATTATTGTGTATATGTCCAGGACTCCAGCGGAAAGTTCTAGTGCATCATGATGATAATGAAGGTTTGGAAACTTCACTATCAATACTTTGGTTTAGATGATAAATTCATAATAAATATGTAAATACCTGTGAGAAGAAAAAATAGCTAAGAAGAGGGTGGAAAGCTCTATATTGTGTGCGATAAAGTATAGAAAAACGCAGAAGGTATCCAGTGCCAACCAGTAACTCAATATATTGAATAACTACATCAATAAAAAAAAAACACATAATAGTAACATAATGCGAGTATGAGTATGCTAAAGTGACTGTGACTAAATTCCTATGGTTATCAAGAGCAAGTCTTCTTTCTAGACTAATAAAAAGAAGAAGAATTAATTGTATACTTCCCTAGAAAAGAGATAAATCAAGAAAACCAGAAAGAATCTTTTCAAATATCCTAATTGTGGATTGTCGACAATTGAATTACTTGTAATCTAAAACTTTAGTTCTGAATATTGGAATAACTTAAGGAATGATGACATAGACAGGGTTAGTGATGCTCTCAAGGAAAATGGGCATGTAAAAATAAGTAATCATGTGTTACAGAAGAATCTCTAGCCACAAAAACCTCCATCAAAACACATAGAATGTTGGTAAGGCGAGATAGAATAATTACAATAATCTATTGAAATACAAAATGAATGATACATTTGGATCCTACCAAATAATATTCTGGTTTCATCTAGAAATAACAATGGTCAAAGACACGTAGAAATAGTTTTGAAGAGATTTATAATTGATAGTTTACACAAACATGGGAAAAATGATATCAATTAAGGCTAAGGTTGAGATTGGAAACAATAATGTGACAACCAATAAGGTTGGTTGAGTTTGTGGAAAACATGTACAATACAAAAATAGAAAAAGGAAATTATTTTAACCTTGCCCTAGAACTTCAAATATACTTGTGTATTGTAGACATGATAAGCTAAATATATATTTAAATATTGGCATACATATAGAAGTGCCATTATGTTGGAAATGCTTGTTAGGGGTCATTAGAATAGAAGATGACTACTTATGGATAGCAGGAAAAGAAAGAGAAACAAAAGCATATGTTGAACCAAAGTAACAAAGAAATTCCAAACTAGTAGAAAAAAAAAAAATCCTACTAAGAAAATATCTTATATTGAGAAGAATAAGTTGTATGGCCTGGTTCGCATGAATAGAGACAAAGTGGTCTTTGGAACTACATTGGTAATGTGTAAAGTGTTGAGAAATGTGTTTATGTGCATGCGTATATGTGTATTTTGTATGGTTCACTTATAACTATGATGAGAAACCTCTGAACCGAGTTGTGTGAATTGAGTTGATGTGTAAATGAGTGCAAAGGGAAGAAACCCAATGGCATTACATAAAAACATATTGTGTTTAATCTTCATTAGCAACTCGCAATGCGGGATTACAAAGGGCAAAACTAGAAGGAATGTTGTGATACAGACTCTTGGTTTTGCATGAAAAGAGAATAGAATAGCAGCCCAAGATGGGCATAGTTAAGTCTACTTGGAGAAGTAGAAAACAATATAGTAACCTTAAACATGGATGAAAAAGGAGGTTATTCTAAACTTTATACATAATTAATGCATATGAAATATTTTCTATTAAGCTAATAACATGGCATCAAGATACTAGTTGCAATTTGTACTTGAAAGCAAGAACAGTAAATGGTTTCCAAAATATTATTACAAGTACGTAAATAGTGCAAATGAAATGGGTACATCCATGGTTAAAAATTTATAGTAGAACCATGTCATGTTGTCCTTGTCATTTGGCATACCCAGTGGGTAAGTAAAAAATATTATTAATATTATATATGAGTTTACAATGATGCTACTAACTCTTAGTGGGTGCAGGTTGTTAACCCTAGTTGGGTTATGATGCATGTCAATGACCCTTTGTTGGGTACATAAATAAAAATTGATGATGCCTATAAAAAAATTGAAACAATTATATATGTTTCTTAAATAATTAATAATGGAATCTAATGGCAACCACAATGTTTTTGGATATAGGTCAAACCCAATGGAGCATTCTAATTGAGCCTCTACGTATTTTCAATCATAGAAATATTGTGCCATAGAAGCAAGATGTCACCCAGGTAAAAATGCAATGGAGGTACTTAAGCCCGGGAGAGGCTTCTTGGGAATTTTATTCGGAAGGTATATTCCGCCCTATGAAGGTCAGAAAACACTAAGGACAATGTTCCGCTTGAGGGGGGAGAGATGTGACACCCCTCGATGAATAAGCAAATATTTTTATTTACTTTCTCTAAAGGTAACTTGGAAGAGAATGTGTTAATGCAAGGCGTGATATAATGTTAGACATGAATATTTATTTTGTTTTAATTTAATTAACAACATGAGTTATAGTTTCCAAGGAAATACTGGAGGGAAGAAAATGCTAAATGAGAATTTCACCTATCAGGCAGTTACTGGACAATTACACCTCTCCCTAGACATAAATATCTTAGTTGGGAGAAGAGATCCAAGAAGGTAGAGAGGAAATTGAGGCAATCAAGAAAGAGGAGAAGAGAAATTAGTACCTCAGACATGACACTATTGCGGTAAGGCAAGATGTTGCCATAGAGATATTCTTGAGTTGGTTGTGGCCATTGGAATTTTTATATAGACCGTTGTGTCTGTGAAAGTTTTGGGCAAGAAATTATTGAGTTGGTTGCAGCTATATCAATTTTTTTTTTGCAAATTTGGTTTATTCTTTGTCCAAGAAATATTGTCCTGGAGGCAAATTAGCTCGGGGGGGGGGTTGCGCTAGTGGTGTTACCATGCTCATTGGTTGGGAGGAGAATTCTTCTCTTCTTTGGTAATTTCTTATGGAAATATAATAGGTCTGAAATAGATAAGTACCTATGTGTGATTTTGGTTAATGGTTTTTGCAGGCATGATATTTCTATGAATTATTTTTGTAAATGGTTTTGTACAGTATTGTAAAATGTTTACGCTATTAATTTCTTTCAAAAAAGAAATGTTATGTGGAAGAACTAAAAGTTTAATTGAATGCAGAGTTTATAAAGAATAACCATGTGGGGAAATTAATATGATGAAGTGTTAACAATTTGGTTCCATCACTAGTACAAAATAACTAATTAATTACTAAAAAACCAACTAAAATTTTCATATAAATGACCACTTTTCAGTCGGTGACCAATAGTAGCTAGTTTACAGTATCTTATAACACAACCAACTTTTAGTCATTTTTAGATTAGACATTAATTGGTTTCCTCAATTTTACCATCTAGTAGTATATTTAGTCATTAACTTTTCATTGGTTTAGTCATTAGTTGTCTCAATTAATGACTAAAAATACAATGTAATATATTACTATATGAATCCTTGATAAAACCAATTAATAACCAAAGAAATATGACCAAAATGTTGGTCGTGTTATAAGATACTATAAATTAGCTACTAATAGTCATATATATGCAAATTTTAGTCATCATTTTAAATCAATTAATGACCAAAGAAATATGAAAAAAATTTAGTCGTGTTATAAGATACTGTAAATTAGCTACTAATAGTCATATATATGCAAAATTTAGTCATCATTTTAATAAAAAAATTATCATTTGCAGTAGTCATTTATCTTTTTTTGGTATTTTCATATTCATTATATAAACGACTGATTTAGTAGTTTCTATTCATTTCATTTAATTTCATTCATAATCATTATAAACAACTAATTTAGTCATATATTCATTTTATTCTTGTTCATCATTAATTAATATAAACTACTAATTTAGTAGTTTTAGATTGATTTTATGTGTTCATTATTAATCAACATAAATTAATTAGTATGATTTTGTAACTAAATTTTAAAAAAATGCCATACAATGTGCATGTTTATCTAATATGATAACGCAAAGTTACATATGTTAATTACAAGACTAAATAATATCGTGTGAAAATAAAAATAAAAAACTCAACCATATAAATTTTATTATATAAAATATCAAGTATTAAAATATGAGTTTCCAACTTAATATCGGTTGGACTACAATTTACACATGAAATATTGTTTCATCAATTCAAGACATTATCATTATGTTGCCAAAGCATTGCAAGTGAATTCACGAACTCTGAAGGCTTGACCATCAGTCTCTATGAGTGTGTCTTATGCAAGGTATTGGCTCTAAGTGTATCACTAGATATATTCTCTTCTCTCTCTCATTTTGCATTTGTTGTTCTAGTTTTATTGTTCTCCTCTTTCTTCAATTGCTGCTTCTTACCATCAATATTGAGTTCCTCTACTGAAAATGAAAGAAGATACAATGCAGAGTATAAGACCTGAAATATGATAAATACTTGAATATAAAATAAAGTAGGCTATAAAAGATTTATATGACATATACCTCAACATTCGATAGTGGCCATTATGTGGCTAGATGACATGCATAAAAAAATAAAATAAAATGTCACCATAGAAAATAACACCTTAGGAACTTAGTATTCAACATTCAACAAAACCTTAGGCACAATCATACCAAATAATTTACATGTTAAAAATATTAGGCAATTGATAACTTGTGAAAACAATTGGAAAAAAAAAAGATCAGTGTAAAAAGTATCCTTATTTCTTGTTCTAAAAGAGTCATGTTCCTTAAATTTGGATATTCTTTTTCCCACATTAAAAGTTCCTCACTATTATGACCTATGTTTTTAGGATCATGAGATTGATCCAACATCATATTGGATTGTGGAGACAAAATGATTCAACTTTCCAAGATGATTGCCTCACTTGGTTGAATGAAGGTGGTAGCTATGAGTAGTGTCAAAACCTTAGGGAATGAAAACACTAGGGCCTAAGAAAATATATCACCACATGTCCATTGAAAGAAAATATTTCAATCCCACAATGATCTCTGTGAGTACATTTCATTGGATGGATATCACACTTTGAGAGATGTTTGTCTAATACAATGAGAAGTGTACATATATTGCCACAATGCCCCTCATAGTCAGACCCTATAGTTGTGTCCTATAATATTAATCATATTATACTATTTAATTATAAATTATGACTATCAGATTATTATTAGTTTGAATAATTAGTCTGAAATTGTGTTTTTAATATTTCTATATACATGAAAATATTCGGAAAAAAGGTACTTTTTGTGACTAGTTAATTTCGAGTGAATCTAAATACACAAGAAATTATGGTGCCTCAGTGTTTCTCTAGTGGTTATCTGCTCATTGTACCAACTGCTCCCATGTCCTCTACTACTTTTGGTGAATTCCTCTTTGATGATGTCCAATGCTAATGCAATGGACATTTATCCTCGATGTTTATCTTAGACAAAGGGAAGCTCCACAAGTAACAACCAAAAAGTAGCCTCAAATATATTATTGGGGCCAAAATGCAGTAATTATATGACAAGCCAAGAAACACTTCACGTTAATCATCTTCCCTTTAATATTGATTAATAATTTCTTTGCATGATCATGTAACACTAAAGTGTCAAGTAGGGACATTTAAAGTTAGTCATCCAACAATATAACCTTTGAGAGTTCTTAGTAGTTAATACTTCCTATTACACACACAGTAGATCACAAACTTCAAGGATATCAATATAAACACAACAAAAATGAAATTAAAAGAAATGCCAAGAAGTCAAATGCAACTAATCTTTAGTAAAGAAAATACCAAGCCCTTCACATTGGCAAGGAATTCTTAGGAAATAAAACATAAAATCCTTCCATTGGATCATTTTCACCTTTTCTTTAGTTTCTTTAATTGAGAACATAACTTTAAGAAGACAAAAAAAAAATTGAAAAAGGTCTCAAAATCCTTACAGATGCTTGAGTGATTGTCGTATCAATTAAACAAAAAGGCAATCATTTGATATGCTTTTAACTTGAGGAACATATTGAAGAATATGAATCTTTCTCATCGCTTGATCCTAATAAAATTTTAATCCATGGCTTCCAATCAAGTAATCAATTTCCCTCCAATATAGTTAAGGGATCACTTTGGAGAAGGACTTCTAGAAGCATTAGGATAGTAGAAATGGAATTAACTAGGAGGAAAATGAATCACTTTAGTGGGTGCTCCAAAATATTTGAACGCAACTGAAAATGATTTTATACTCCCTCCACACATTTTAAAACAGAAACCATTCAATTGCATCTCATTTATTTTCCACCTTTCTGTAATATGTAATTCTTTGAGCAAGAATAGAGAATTCATAAATATTGTCATGAAAGAGGACTCTTCATAATCCTAATAAGTTGGGCTCTAAAAAATAAAAAATTTCATGTAGTGAATAAATCTTACATGGTATATTTTAGTGATTAAAATGACAACTTTATTCTTAATCTCATTACAACAAAAGTAAATTCAACCCTAACTAGTTGGGATCTAACAAATCAAGAATTTCATGTAGTAAAGTAAACTTACATGGTAGATCCCAATTATTTGCAATGAAAACTTTATTCTTGATCTTATTACAACATAGATAAATTCAAGAGTACATACATATTTCCTTATCTGAGACAAACTTTGAACACATTCCGAGATTTCATAGAAATATAATGATACGATTTACCTATAGGACATGAGAAAGCTATCTACATCTAGCACCCGTCACTGGACAATAGTGTTATTGAGACACCATCTCATGGAATTAGAATCATGTAGATAGATAGTGTTATAGATATATCTTGCAACACCTATTCAACACTACCTTCAAGCTTCAAATTCATCAATTGATTTACTTTAGTAGCAAATTCTAGTGGGATTTCATTAAATACAACCCGACAAAATCCATTTATGATAGTTGTCATTGCATTCTCTGGATCTATCCCCCTCTAGAAATAGAATAACTGATATTCCCCAATTTTTGAGGTACTTGCTTCATGTTCAACATGGGCTATTGGGTTCTTCACGTGGAAAAGGTTGTAAATATTAGATGTATAATGGAAACAAGCATGCAATTCAAGGTTGCTCCTAAAGTCTCTTGGGTGAATTATAAAACACCATCTACTTAAAACATGATATATGGTAGTAACAAAAACCTACCCAAGATCCCACTTAAGAATTCAAAATGTTGCAAATAGGAGATGTCTTAAACAATATCAACTATTTAATTACATAATCACACTAAAATAAACAAATCTTTAAAATGTTAAAAGTGTGAAAAAAATGGAGTTGGAATATTATAGTTATGTCACGGTAGATATAGCTATCTAAAATGTAACTTCTATCTAAAACATGTAAATGTAACTTCTATAGCTACATGAAATGTAACTTCTATATAATAAAATGGAGTTGTAATATTATGGTTACATCGGGGTAGATATAGCTACGTGAAATGTAACTTCTATATAACATCCTAAATATCCTCTTTTTTCTCAGTCATTTAGGAGACTAACATTTTTTATCTTGGGTTATTAACTTAATATTTTGCCAAAAATAGCATTGAATTGGTTCTTCACCAACCAAGGGGAAATTTTAAACCAGTGTGAAAATGCTTAGTCATTCCCCTGTGATATTTCTGATATTTTATTTGTGTGCGAATTTAAGCTAGTGTAATGTAACTTCTACATATTTGACAATTTAACTGTAAAAAATTACCCAGATTGAAGTTATACAATTAACATTTGCACAATAAGATAAAATATGCATGAGTTATAAGTAATATGACGTTTACATGTTTTATCAAGAAAAAGTGTTTCTCATCTCATTAATTGTTATCTTATAGTTGTTGATGGATATAGCCTTTAAAATTCTGAGCCATCCTTGTCATATATTATATTTAATGATGGATATATCTTTCAAAAGCATCAAACTTGATTTTTAATTTATGTATGATCAATTTAAATGGAAGTGCTCATAATTTTATTCAATATCATATTGTACAATTGGAAATACAATGATGTGGGGGTGGTGTTTCTAGTGATTTTCAAACTTGTTTTAATTACCTAAATTTAGCCTATTTAAAGTAAATAGTTTTAATGACCATATTATCTTCAAGTCAGTAACTTTGCTTGAGGGAATCTTCATGGCATCCAACATCTCTGAAAATTATGAAATATTAGTAGTATCTTGCACCAAATAGACAATGTTGGCATATAATTTTTTATTGTGTTTTTTACTCTGTGTCACAAATTTATTGATATTTTATGATTCTTGGTTTCGATTTCCATGCTAAGACTGGATTCATCATGCCTGCTAGGATTTTTAGTTGTGCACACATCATATTGCTCACTTCTAATTGTATAAAAAACAAAGAGTATGCACAATGACATGTAGTGACATGTGGGTGTCTATTTTACTCAATGATATGCTTGATTTTTTAACCCATTCTAATCCTACCACAATGAAATTAAGAGAGACAAAGACACAAGAAGGACTATCAATAAAAGAAATTAGAGACATTAGAATGCAACTCAAATTGTACCTAAATGTAACGATAAGTATTTGAAGTTGCATGGTCCCCGATGAGCATTGAATGCTCAATGGTAGTTCCTTGACTTGCCTATAGATATAATTTTAGAAGCAATCCTACTCTTGCAATTCTTTCCTATATGGATCATATTTGTCCCCCCTATTGATAGTTATTTTTGAAGGCAACATAATAGAACTCTCCAATTACATCATAACCTTTCAAAAGAACTCTTGAGGATTTCCATGTGATTTTCAAACCAGTCTCTACTCAGATCCACAAAATCCTTGGTTTGTCTCCATCACACAAACCTCTTTTCATAATAAAATTATAAATCCCATGTATGTATTCCTCAACCTAACATACCAATTCTTTATAGTGTAATACGTTATCATTGCTCCCTCAGTGCAATAGAGATCCACAACTGTGGCATTGAGATGATTGGTGTCATAAAATGGTGTAGTGAATCTATATGTCAGAGAACTCCTATCACCTCACACAAATCCTCTCATCTACAACAATAAGAGTCCTCTCAAACTGCCTGGTATCCATCTCATTCATCCTGAAATAAGTGGATATTTCAATGGGTGAAAAAGTGTCCTTAGGGATTTAAAATAAGGAATTATCACTAAAAAAAATTACAATGCAGCATAATAGTTATCAGTAGGAGGAACAAACCTACCAAGTTGCTTCCTAACTAGATCAAGATACTCCCGAATTACCTCTTATAACAAAAAAAGATAACCTCAACTGCCTAGAGTCTACCTATGCATGGTAGCAATGAAAACACTGTAAAAAAAAAACATCTACAAGAACGTTGGTCAATATCTTCTTCTAGTCAAGGGCGTGCCCAACTTTTGAAAAGTATCAAGGATGTCAGGGTCCACCTCATCCATGTTGCTCTTCTTCTTCTACTCTCTCTCTTTAGGTTTAGAATAATAGAAAAGGTATGATGGGTGGGTAAAAGTTATCATACTATTTGGGTTCTTCCATTTTTAATCATTATCTATAAGCATTGAGTCTAAATTGAAAAAGCCATTCAGGTTCCTTCTTTTTAGGTGAAATTAACCTAAGCTTTGGAGAGTTGTAAGGTTTAAAGGATATCAGTATATGCTATTAAAATATAGTACCTTGGTTTAAAACAATATGCATTGAGATCAGATCTAAGGATGAAAAAGAAAATATTTTATGTTCATGATGACAAGAAATTTTAATTTCATGTAACAATGTTTGAGGAAGGTCTAGTATTTGATCCCTCTTTAAATAGGCTACGTTCCACTTGAATACCATGGGTCAATACCATGTGCCATATTTACTTTTATTAATATTAATATTAGGGTTAATAATACTTTTTTGCATGGTATTAATAATATTTTGGCCAATGGTACTTGGCCCATAGGCTTCACCTAACTAAAACCTCATTTTTGAGTGTTCTTAAATATAAACTGAATTATGGAGTAAATATAATTTTTTATTTATTTATTTAACATACCTCTGGTTTATTTATATTTTTATTAATTTACCATACTTTTTTATAAATATGGTATTTGGCCCATAGGCTTCACCTAAATAAAACCTCTTTTTGTAGTCTTCTTTAAATATAAAGAGTTTTATGGACTAAATATAAAAAGAGGTTTTATTTATTTACCATACCTCTAGTTTATTTATATTTATATTTATTTACCACACCTTTGGAGTAAGTATAAAAAGAGGTTTTATTTATTTACCATACCTCAAGTTTATTTATATTTTTATTTATTTACCATACCTATTTTTTAGTGTTCATAAACCTCTTTATATTTTAAATGTATATTGTGTTTATACATAATAATAATGAGATTGATTTATAAATAGGGCCAGCATTAGATTAAAAATGTTAAATGTTAAAAATTACATGTTAAATGTTTACTGCAATCAACCACTAAAAAAAGGTGAAAAGAAAAAATAAAATTTCATGTATTTTGACCCTAGAAAAGTTAGGGAGGAGTGAATTGATTTGTATAATAAAGACATGAAAAATGCTTACTTTTCCATTGTCTTTGGATTAATTGTTCGCTGCAATCAAGATCTGCATTATCATATTCATTAAAGTGTTTTGATGAATTGTTGGCCAGAATCAAGATCTGCATTATCTTTTAATGAATTGTTGTCTGCAATGAAGATCTACATTATCATGATCATTAAACTCTCAACTCTAGATGAAATTTATGCTTTGGTCATATAAACACTCAAAATTGTTTACCCATAAGAACAAAAATAATCTTTAGTAAAAAGGAAGAACTCTTTAGAGTCGAAAGTCATACCCATGTAGAAATGGTCAAAATCTCCACAGCGAATGACCTTACCCTTCCTCCATCTAATCGTTGATACTCTCCTAAGGTGTTTTCCATGCAAACTCCATCTGGGATTCGAATCCCATGAAATCCATAGATAACATTGATGGTATTCCTTCTTCTTGCATTTCCACGCAGATATTAACAAGGCAGAGAAAAATGCAGTGCTACAATGTGATGTTGTAATCTGTGAATATTTTATTTGAACCGAATGCTAAGCTAGAAATGAAAAAGAAAAGATATATTTATAATGGAAAAAATAAAAGAAATGTTTATAATATAAAATAAAATATATAAATTTCAATTGGGTTAAATGATTTATTTTTAATAAGAATTTGTTATTTTTGCGTAAGACGCTAAATTAAAAGGAATAAGAAGTTAAAAGTAATATTAGGATGAGTGTAAACATTTAAATATGACCTCAATTAATAACAAAAAGTTAAATTAATAAAATTCAATTTGTTATATTTTGATTTTGTTATTAACCTGTGAATAGGCTTTGTTACAATACCATGCACCAATACCATGTCTTATCAATACTACAAGTCCAAAAACCATAACTTATTTCACAACCAAAATATCTTATAACAATATGACAAGATTCTTAACCATGGATATTCACCCCCACATTACGGTAGATATTATTAACTTGTAAAAAATAGTCTTTTTTACAATACCATGGGTTAATACCATGGATTATCAACATCACATGCCCAAAAAACGTAAATTATTTCACAATCAAAATATTTTATAACAATATGACAATATTGTTAATCATGGATATTCACCCTCACTTTACCATGGATATTAACTTGTATATCGACTTTGTTACAATACCATGGGCCAATACCAACAATACCACATGCCAAAAAAACATAACTTATTTCATAGTAAAAATATTTTATTTCAATTTAATTTTACAACATTTTTATAATTAAATCTAAAAGGGAAAATGTTACAATTTGAGATATATTTAAACCCTGTATCCTCACGACTACTAAAAATATTCCCATAGAAATTAAATTAAGGTTTTAATAAAATTAAGCTAAGATATATATATATATATATATATATATATATATATATATATATATATAGAGAGAGAGAGAGAGAGAGAGAGAGAGAGAGAGAGAGAGAGAACCGATATAGATCCATCTTAGGTAAGGATCCAAGGGATGAGAGCAAGCAATTTGACTAATTATAATAGATTAAATATAGTGCATGATTTTTTAATGTTTTTCATTATTTTATTTTGTTCGATATGATTGATCCAAAATATAGGTTTGATATTTTACAACCAATTAAGTTTTTTAATTTAGATAATTTCTTAAAAACAATACAATGTGACCAAATTTAAGAGATAGTTGGGGAGGGGGCGGAGAGAGGGAGGGAGATAGTGAAAAAGTTGGAGGGCAGAGAGAGAGAGAGAGAGATTGGGAGAGTGATAGGGGGAGAGAGGGAGCAAGAGAGGAGTGGGATCAAGAGGAATGAAGAGAGAAGAAAGAGATAGAGAGACTCAGAGAGAGAGAGAGAGAGAGAGAGAGAGACATAGAGAGTTGGAGTGGGAGAGAGAGGGAGGAAAGAACAAATACATAGAGAGATAGATGTGGAGAGAGAGAAGAGTGAGAAGGGAGATATGGAGAGAGAGTGAGGAAGAGAGGAGAGGAGGGAAGAGAAATAAGAGGAGAGGATAGAGATAAGGAGAGAAGGGGAAGGGAGAGAGATGGAGAAGGATAGGGAGGGGGCAAGATAGTCATAGAGCTGGACAGAATAGAGATAGAGAGAGAGGGAGAGTGATTTAGGGGGGAGAGATAGAGGGAGGTAGGAGATAAGTGATAGAGAGGAAGGAAGATAGGGATGAGGAGAGAGAGATGGAATTGGAGGGGGTAGGAGAGGGAGGGAACAAGAAAAACATAGAGGGAGAAGGGTGGAGAGATAGTGGGGGTGACAAGGGAGTGTTGGAGAGAGAGTGAGGGAGAGAGGAGAGTGGGAGGGAATAGAGATATGGATATAGATAGAGAGTGAGAGAAGGGGAAGAGAGGGAGAGAAAGTGTGTGTATGTTTGGGGGTTCATATAGAGAGAGGAATAGCAAAGAGACACAAATACAAATATAGATATTATATAGTCTTATATAACCAACCTAGATCCATATGAACGCTATAACTATTAAGTGCTGAGAGGGATCCAATCTCTCGAGGTGCAAACATTTCCTCAAGTTTTGTGCTAGGAAAAAAAGTTTGTACCTCAAGAGATTGGATCCCTCTCGACACTTGATAGATCTGGGGTTAAGATGGATCTAGGTTGGTTAATATGAAATTAAGGTAGTTTTTATTTTATATTATAGTCTTAAAAAATAAATTTTCTCTTCAAATTAATTTCAAATTGGAACTAGACACAATTAGATTCAATGAATAGATTTTTAACATATATATATATATATATATATATATATATATATATATATATATATATATATATATATATATATATATATATAGATATATATATAATTACAAATTATTAGAGATAAATAATGCAAAGTTGGCTCACTTATACACCATGTGAGGATGAAGAAGTGTTTAAGGAAGGATAACCTTTCAACCAATCTTTAACAACCTTTCAATCCCCTACCACTTGTAAGTTTAGATTTCTTGACACAATTAAGATGACTAACATAAAAAATTGGTTGATATTGTTGCACTACTTGTTAGGTAGTTGTATTTTGTTCTTAGACTAAATTATTCATTCATGTTAGTCATTTTTAGTTGTATTACTTATTATCTACTCACATATTTTAACCTGTGACTGAATTAGTGATTTATGTTAGTCGTTTTTAGTTCAGTCACTTAAGATTGCATTTTTTTGGTAGTATTTCACCTGGAAAAGCTGTGGTGACTAACTTTTTAAGTCACCTAGTCACTAATTTCTCATTTTCTACTAGTGTAATTCATATTATATATCTCTAAAATAGCTAGGTCACCCTTCTCTGCTATTTGATAGAGATTTATTGGCATAAAATAACAATGAATTAACTATAAAACACAATGATTCAATATATTAACCAAGGAAAGAAAAATGACATGGCTTTGATATTTGTGTGCCTGAAAGAAATCCAACAATGGTTGTGTTCTCTATTTATCATGAAATAGTATTGAAGAAAAAATGTTGGTTCAAAAATTGAACTCTGTTACCACTAGGAGATGGTCGTGTTGGGTAAGGAAATGATGAATTGAAGGGCTCAAGATCTAGCTCCAATATATAGTTATCCTTGTCACTACAAAAGAAAAGTTGTTATCATTTGCTTATCTAGGTAAAAAGAAAAGTGAGTTTGTATTTGTGCACTTGTGATAGTATATGAAAAAGAGAGCACTAGTGGAAATCAAAGTGTGTTGTCCCATCATTCAACTTAAAAGAAGAATTATATATTCAGTTGTTGACTACAGTGGAAACCAAATGTAAAACCCACTCAACTTGATCTTTACATGACATAATTGTGATGAAATAGTACAATAGAATCATGCTAACTCATAAACAGGAGATGTTAAAAAAGAATACTGGAACATTATTTCTTGCCACATAATTGGCAGGAATAAAATTTCCATAGAATTCATCTAAAAAATGAGAAGAAATTATGGAAAAAGAACATATAATTAGTGTTTTGTACCCTCTTTAACACATGTAGCCTTGGGAAGTAGAGGCCAAATGTAGCAGGATTCCATTTGTGGGATATAAAAACAGAAATGTGGAAAAACATGCTTGCCAATTCACGAAATCTCACTCTAAATAATAGAACATGTTGAGGATAATAATGATGAAAATAGATCATGTATTAATATCAAGCCCCTTATTGGTCATGAATTAGCGAGGTGGCTAGTAATTTTTACTCGTAAAAAAAATATCATAATTAGTGTAATGACTGTGTGGATATTTTTGTGAATATTTTTACATTTATATTATGGCACCCTTGCAGGAGAGAGTAATGAAAGTTCTCCAGGTTTGGTCAGACTGGTTTCTCCTTTAATATGCTTATGTGAATGGATGGAGAGCTACCTTTCTTTAGTTTTGAAATTCAGGTGTCCCTCCCTTTCATTCAATATGTGGAGATGCCCCACCATTGAAGGACCTTGATAGTTCTGAATCCAATCTTACAGACATAAAATATGGATCTAGTCCAAATCAAGATGTTTCTATGGTGATTGGAGAGGGAGCAACAACTCGAGAATTGTTTAGTATTCCTCTTGTGGAGCTTGAAAGATAGTGTAGGAAAAATGGTTTATCTATTTGTAGTGGTAGGGAGGTAATTTTTTTCTGATTTCTTAGCTTAGAAGAAGAAGAGAAGCATAAGAACCAAGATCAATATGAGGATTTTAGGTATGGGTATAACTTTGCAGTCGGAGGGAAGCATGAAAGATAAACTGATGCTTATATACAATTGGAGAGGGGAGGTGAAGCATGGGTGAAGAAAGAAAATCCATACTTTATGATGATAAGGACTATATATCATTATCATCATCTAGGAAAAATGTTCACGAAGAATCATGTTTACGGTCACAAGTTGTGGAATGGGAATCAGTGGATGCCTCTTGCAGTGGAAATTTACCAAAAAATGTTGGTGTCGTGATGGTAGAGTCGCATGATGTGCCCCCAAAATTTCAAAATATTCTAGGCAATGTCAAGGAAAATTTCTTTCTCTACTCCTTAACTCATATTTTTCCCCATCCACATTTTAATAGACCAATTATCAAGATCATAGAATGATCTTTTCTTTACTGAAGGAGTCTAAGGGCTAACAATTTAAGGATATGATCAATTTCTTTTAAAAAATAACAGTCTTGTCTAACTTGCAAGGACTTGGGTGTCAAACTTGCTGTCAAGCCAATGTTATTCACATGTCAAAATTTTGAGTATGACTTGGGGTTGAGTTTGAATGAGAGGATTTTTCTTCATACTGTTTAGTCAGGGAAAAGAACCAAATTCAGAGTCCATTTGAATTATGATTCATGAAGGATAGTAACTGAGTTGGTGAGTTCAATAGGGCTCATCCTTGTCGTGATGTGTTACATTCGAATGGCATGAATGCATGAATTTCAAAAGGCTGAGATATGATATAAATCTTGGGGAATTTGACAAAATAAATAACCCAAACCTGACACTTGAGATATGATATAAATCTTGGGAAATTTTAACCAAATACATAACCCAAACCTTAAACCTAGTAGTGTGAAATCCATTGTTTGAAGTTTTGCTACTAAAGACAAATTTCTTAAATACTTTTAAAAATTAACATACAAATAATTTATAAAAGCATGGAATTTCGTTTTCAATCAAATGTCAAACCGGATAACAATTAAAGAGATAACCTGCAATGACAATCCAAAATCGACAAGACATATTGGACAAATGTTCAAAACTCATTGGGAACATCCTAATCCTACAGGTTGCTCATATAAAGCAACCGAAGATGTTACCTTGCCTAGGAAACATGGAATGTTAATGATATAAATGACAAAAAGATAAATAATTAAAATTGACTATTAGAACTAGCACAAACAATGAATGGTAAACAAAAAGAAAATGGGGAAAAATGTCGCATACCCACTCCATTAGATAGTCATCTACTTCCATACTCAATGTTTCCCAAGACTAAGCAGGGCAATCCACTGGTGTCCACATCCTCGTATCCATAGTAGAATTCATCCTCGTATCCACATACAACTTGCATTGGTCATACCCTTCCATAAAGAAACAAATAAAATAAAATGAAGCTCGAAAGCCTTTTTACTGGTCAACGGTTTAAATATTTTGAAGCATGTATTTAAAAAGAACATTCTCGTGCCAATATCCATGCTTGCTTTGAAACTCTATTCAAATACATCACTTCCTCCAAAAACCTTACATATCGTGGATTGTCATAATTCAAGCCATCAATTAAATGAATTTCTATCATCTCTAGAGCAGAGGTGCTCTAAAGAAAGGAACCTAATACACTCATTTCCTTATCATGAAATACAGTTATGTCTACATAAACCTGTATATACAGAGATGAGAGAGTTGGGATCTGGGACATCAAGGTATGGGGTATTCTGAAAGTTCCTACATTGCATTTCAAAACCACAATAAGCCAACTCTACACTCATTTACGAGGTAAAAGACATAAATATTCATTATGAACATCATGGAAAAAAACCATGGAAGAATTTTATGGTCTTTTCACATCTTATAGCAGGTTAAATTTTTTAATTTAGGTAGTGTAGATTTTCATTAAGGAATATATATGAAACAAAGTCATTACTTAGTTTTGTTTCATATCTATTGGATATACTGAATCTGCAAACAGGACATAATAATGAACCAAAACATAATAGTCAACCTAAGCTACATCAATATATGCTTTGTATAATTTTTTTTTATGCTATACCTGACAACTAAGTAGCAAATGCAAACATTCTTAAACATTGAAACATGTTGTTCATTGCACATGTAAAAGAAAAGTAGAAATTCTATTTTTACCAAGATAAAGTTGTCACCCATTAACAAACATTGGAGATTAGGAAGCCTCTCGAACAACAAATTGAGAAGACACATATTTATTTAAGAAAAGGAACAACACATATGACCAGCTCCTTTAATGATTTAAATCTCCCCATCATCTCAATCAATATTTCCACAAAGAAATTGTATGCATTATCAGGATATGAGTCCATTTCCAGTATGGTCAAATTACTTCCATGTTGCATATTGAGTCTCAAGATAGAGCATGAAATCTCTTGAAACAATATCCCATTCACTCTCAAATATTTTATCATGTATTCCCCTACATACACATACAAGACAACCTACGTTTATAGTGGTTTATATTTTATCCACATACAACCTGCATTTACACTGGTTTCATTGTAAAGCGTTGAAAGTAATAGTAAAATCCAGATTTACATGGTTGTAGTTTGAAGTAATGCAATTGAAGAGGTTTTGTCCATATCTAGCGGCTGTTTGGGGCAAATTCAGTGATCCCTCTGTTGAGGACCACAAATGCAGGGAGTGCACAGAAGATCGAATACTAACGATCAAATATTCTTTATGGTTTGGCTAGTCGAGTGGGGCGTCCAATCAAATTGGATGAGCATACAACTAAGCTTCAAAAGGGGTCCTATGCAAGTGCTTTTAAATGATATCCCTTGGAAGCTTCAACATAGTACTCAGTATCATCATACAAAGGACCACCCAAAAACAGACCATCTGATCCTATCGAAGTTTGAAGAATCAAGCCACGCTTTTTCAGAAGACCGTTGCTACTGTCATTTTGAGCAATTATTTTAATGTCAACACCTAGGATTGCTGGCAGAACTGAACCTGAATGTACTTTCCTAGGCACCCGAAAAAAGAAGCAATATCAAGTTGGCACCCATCAGTTTTAGCAACAACGTGCTGACTTCTTGGATAAAACAAGACCTTTTCAAAACTATTTTTCTCACTAGCATTCCTTTTATCTCTCAGAACAAAGACCATTTCATCTTCAAGATTGGCCCAATGAGTGTACTTATATACAACAATGTTGCTTGGTCCATTAGCACGTGAAACAAGTTTGACATTATTGATAATATATATAAATGCACCCTCCTTTTTCCATATGTCTACAACAATGCTTCGGGACAACTCATTTGATTTGGGATAAGAACTTGGATAAACATGTATTTCACCACTCAGTAGATATTTTTCACCAGTCAAATATATAGGATTATGGTTCAATACACTGAATTCTAATGAAGACATTCCAAAGAAAATTCACGAGCTCAAGAAATGAAGAATGTCCACACGAGAAGCTTCTAAGCGGATTTGCTACCATCCTTTTTCAACCAACAAATTCATTGGTTCTTTGTTTGGCTGTACAATGTAAGAAGCAACCAATAACCTTCTTGGATAAACAATATCTCTGAATTATCAGAAACACCAACATTGACATCAATAACCTTTCTCTCCCAACACAAGTCATCATCCTAATCTAACAAATCAAATGAAGGTCCATGTTTTACCTCAAGACGTAATGCACTAGGTAGGAATTTCTCAAATATGAAGTCACTGGTCCCAGTTTTAAACTCAAAGAGTTAAGCTTATTTGAACCTAGAGTTCAAGAGCTAGAGAAGTAAGTGATATAGAAACCGAGGAGCCACATCCTTCCTTGCATATCACCGATCCACGGATATCAACAAGGGCCTTTATAAATTCAATGCCAAACACGGTCTAGTTACTGCCACATCAATATGTGATGGTGAAAATTTAATACTAGAATCATGTTCTTCTGTTGTGGTCAGTGGGGATATTCGATATTAACATGGTTGAAACTCAAAGCAGAAGTTTCCCATATCATCAATCCTCTTTAGTTGAGGCTTAACATTGTCTGGCCCATGTGTCAATCCAACCTGACGCTTTCCATAGTAGCCATTTGTCACTAATTTTAGGGAACCACAAATATTATAATGTGTTTCTTCTATATTTGGGATTGAATCCATGTTTGGCACAACCATGAAATTCTCCAAACTGCTAAACTCGAAGTGATCCTTCTCAGCCTTGATTGTGCAGCATGTTGATGTTGCATGATTAGGTTTGTAATATCCCTAGAAATCTTTTGTAGATATTTCTTGTCCATCAACTAATATCTTAACACCTTCAAAACAGACTCCTTTAGAAGTCACCACAAGTCCTCCAACCGAGAAACCTATGACCGTAAATGGATGAGATATATTAACATGACTATGCTCAACAAGAACCTATATAGATGGAAGTGAAACATCAAATATTGTATTCTTACCTTTGTAGAATGACAACAACCTTTATTTTCCACATGGAATAAAATTAAAAGAAAATTTCCCATATGCATCAGATATTGCAGTACAAAATGCTTGATTTTTCCAAGGAGCTTCTTTGTGGGAACTTCACCTCATGGACATCATTTGAATAACGGTATACATGAACACCTAAAATAGGGTTACCTTGAGAAACAAATAAGCCACCCATATCATAACATGGGACATAAAAGATGTCATCTACTACCAGATTTCCAAAGCCCAACTCCATCTCTCGAGAGCTTCTTTGGACAATTGTTAAGAGAACATGAGAATCATGTATTTAAAAGAGAATATTATAGAAAATATACTATATAAACCTCAATCATTGTACCTCATGTGTAGCGCCATCCTAGCTAGGGTCGACATTAGGTATGACATTGTATCTTCTTTCTCTGTTTAATAATTGGCTCACAGAGCCCGCTCTTCCCACTTCTTCACGTTTGATTTCATGGCGGGCTACTATGTCCTCTGGATACTCATCCTTAAGGAATATCCAAACTTATTCTGCATATCAAACGAAGGCAAAGAGAGAAAAATATCATTGCCTTTCCTTTTTGAAAAAATTGTAGTGGGATTTGATATGACTTGATATTTGTATACTACTCGAGGATTGATGAAGTTTATGTATTCATGATGCGAAGAAACCAACCTATATTTCCTTGGATTAATATTTGTAAATGTGTAACTGCCTCCTTGTGATGTAAAGACATCATTAATGAGATCATTGCTGGTGGAAATGAGTTCAACGTTCACGTTGGCACGACCTCCATTTATATTTGGACAACTTTCTACTCCAATAGCCCCCATCACTCTCCCAAAAATAGTGAACCCAATGAAGTGAAAATTGATGTCTTCATGGCCATTGCAACCATTGTGATCCACTGATACATATTCACCCATTTAAGATATATTCACCAAGTCAGGGAATATGAATATCCTTGATGTAATTTTTCCACTTGATAATCTCAACATCAAATCCGAAACTATCTCGTTCATCTTCACATCAAATCCAAAATTGTATTGTTCATCTTCAAAGATCTCTTGAAATAATTTTTTAGAACTGTATCGAATCTGCACAAATATATTAAAAAAATTATTAATGTATGCTGCTTGATTACCAATCAAAATGTTTAAAATAATACAACACCAATAAATTTGTATTTCATCTCCATTGCACATAATTCACCTTCCTTCGTAGAATGCATATGACTGGTATATATTTTCTAGGTGCTTTAATTGTTGTAACATATATTTTGTAGATGATCTTGATAACCCCAATATGACTATCAGTTTGCAAGGATTCATTTTATGTATTTTTTTTTATAATTATGGTAAATAAATAATTCTTTAGATTAAATAACGAATCTAGTCCTTGAACAAAGATTATATGCAGAAATTATATGAAAAGTAAAAGTAAAATTTACATGAGTAAATTTTTAACTTTTCAAATTCCACTTATATTCATCAAAATTTCGAGTAAGAAACATAGAGTATTGTTACAACTTACCCTATTTGGTGAACTAACAGCCTACCCATAATTCTCCATAGTATTAACACAGTCAATTGCTTCAACAATTTTACTGGGTTTCCTTTGCGATCAATGTAGGGATTACATTTAAAATTTTCAAATATTATTTTTAAAAATTCTTGAATTGTTATGGGATTTACCACCGAAGAAGCAACCTAAAAAACCTTTAAGCCATGCTTTCCTATATGCTTGGCCATGGCTACTAAAGTTGCATTCGCAACCATGTCTGCCTATATCTCCAATTTGAATTCAATAAAAAAAATAACACATTTAAGAGAAAAAGTTTAATGGTTTTTTGGGTCAAAGTTTTGAAATAAATAATGTAGAGAAGCTCCAAAAAAATCAAATAAATATGATTTAAATAATTAAAAAATGTCAAATATAAGTTTGGAACTATCCAATGTCATATTCTAGATATAGATGAAAAACATAATCTAGTAAAAAAATTAATAATATGGAAATACTTCAGAAAATCTAAAATTAATTACGAAATTCTTTTTCACACTTTGTTAAGAGTTACTGACCATATCTAACAGAGTATCTAGATTGGCCAAGAAGCAAGAAGAAAGATAGTTGACCTTTTCCATAGTGCATAACCATTGGATCAATCATTCTACAAGCTGAATATTTGATTTAGCTCAACAATAATGTGAGAGTAATCGAGCATCGGATCCAAAGGTTTCCTCAAAGTTGTCAAAGGCTGACTTTCGAAGAAACCTTAGCATCTAACCAACATCTGAAGCACCCATCATGTTTCCATTACAAGGACTCAAAGTTGTCAAAGGCTGACTTTCGAAGAAACCTTAGCATCTAACCAACATCTGAAGCACCCATCATGTTTCCATTACAAGGAACTTCGAATCTAAAAACCTATTAGTTTTTTTTCCAGGTTTTAGCAACGCACTGCATCTCTCTTTCTCTAGTTCCCAACTAGTTGTTGCTAGTTCAATGCCCATAGAATCTGAAATCACTCTGATGGTTGAGATGTTGGTTTTCAAGGGCACCAAACACATGGATCCACTGAAAATCTAGTCACACGATCTGGATCAGTTTTATCTTCCCAGAGATTTGGATAGGTGTTACCTTGGTAGAAAGAGTGCCAAATGTAAAACAATGCCTTTACATTGCCAATTATCAAGGCAAGATGATTTATAACCCCTAGGGTTTAGGAAAAAATCACCCAAAACCCCATATTTACTTAAATTATTAAATTATTTGTAATTCAAAGTTTAAATAAAATAATTACAAATCTCTTTACTCTCTTTGAAAATAGAAAGCAACTTTTCATTCAAATAATATTATTTTAACTTTCAATTAATTGAAATTTATTTTCCTTAATTAATATAAAATTGTTTTTGGTTATTTATATGCATTTTTCAAAGTTATTTGTAATTTCAGATTAAAAATAAAATAATTATTGTGCCCATGGGGTAGATCTGGCGTAAAAACGTAAAAATGTAAAATTAAATGTAAATGTAATATTTAACATTTAAAATTGTTAATTTAATGTCGGCCCTATTTAAAAATAAATCTAATTATTATTATGTATAAACAAAACATAAATTTAAAATATAAAGAGGTTTAGGAATAGTAAAAAAAAAACGCTATGGTAAATAAATAAAAATATAAATAAACCAGAGGTATGGTAAATAAATAAGTCTATTTCTTATATTTACTCCAAAGGTATGGTATATATATATATATATATATATATATATATATATATATATATATATATATATATATATATATATAGACTAGAGGAATCGTAAATAAATAAAACCTATTTTTATCTTTACTCCATTAACCTCTTTATATTTATGAAAACTCAAAAAATAGGTTTTATTTAGGTGGATCCTCCCGGACACATAATTATTAATACCATGGGCCAATTACCATATTTATAAAAGAGGTATGATAAATAAATAAATATAAAAGAGGTATAAAGATGTATGGTAAATAAATAAAAACATATCAAATAAAATTAGAAATCAACATCTAATTATATACCAAGCCTATGGGTCAAATACCATTGTAAATAAAAGAAATATGATAAATAAATAAAAATATAAATAAACAAGAGGTATGGTAAATAAATAAAACCTCTTTTTATATTTGCTCCATAAACCTCTTTACACTTACTAACACTCAAAAAATGGGTCTTATTTAGGTGAAGCCTATGGACAAAATACCATGGGCCAAATTATTATTAATACCATGCAAAAAATACTATTAACCATAATATTAATATTAAAATATTATTATTATTATTATTATTATATTCATATTAATGTATCATAATATTGATATTATTAAATATAATAACTTTGTTTTAATTCAATATTAAATTTGTTATATTATAATATATATTAATATATCATGGTATATATTAACTTTATATATATTGGAGGTAAGAAAAAAGACATAAAGTTATAGAGGTGGAGAGATAGGGGGAGTGACATGGGAGAGATGGAGATACACTGAAGGAGAGGGGAGAGGAGGAATAAAAAGAGAGAGAGGTAGAGAAGGGTAAAATAGGGAGAGGGAGGCACAAATATGGAGGGGGGAGAGAGAGGAGAGTGGGAGGGAGATAGTGAGGGGATTGGAGGGCAGAGAGAGAGAGAGAGAGATGTGGGAAGAGAGATAAATGTAGGAGAGAAAGGGAGAGAGAGGAGGAGAGAGGTAGGGATAGATATATGGAGTTGGAGGGGGACAGTGGGAGGGAAGAAGAAAGACATATAGAGTGAGAACTGGAGAGAGAGAGGGACTAAAAAGGGAGAGATGGAGAGAAATAGTGTATGTTTAGGGGTGAGATAAAGAGATAAATAAGGAGAGATAGAGAGAAGGGGGGAGAGAAGGAGATAGAAGGAGAGAGGGAGGGATATAGTAACATAGGTAGAGAGAGAGAGAGAGAGGGAGAGAGATATGGGGGAAGAGATAGGATTGGAGAGAGAGAGAGAGAGAGAGGAAGAATGAGAGATAATACTTGAGAGAGAGAAGGAGAGTGATCAGGTAAGAGAGAGGATTAGAGAGAAAAGAGAGAGAGAGAGTGTGTGACGGGGGAAGAGAGAGGGAGGTAGGAGAGAAAGGGAGAAAGAGGAAGTACGAGAGAGAAGATTTGAGAGAGAGGAGGAGAGAGGGAGGGAGAGAGGAGGAGAGAGGGATGGATAGGGAGATGGAGTTGGAGGGGGGGAGAGGGAGGGAAGAAGAAATACATAGAGAGTGAGAAGTGGAGAGAGAGAGGGAGTAACAATGGAGAGATGGAGAGAGAGTGTGTATGTTTTGGGTTGAGATAAAGACAAAGAAGGATAGATGGAGAGAATGGGGGAGAGAAGGAGAGAGGGAGGGATATAGTAACAGAGTTGGAGGTTGAAGAGTAAGAGAGAGAGAGAGAGAAAGAGAGGAAGGAAGAGAGAGAGGATGTGAGAGAGTGGAGTGAGGGAGGGAAAGAGAGATGGAGTTGGAGGGGGGGAGAGAGAGAGGTAAGAAGAAAGAAATATAGAGAGAAATGGGGAGAGATGGAGAGAGGGAGTGATAAAGAGGATGGAGAGAGAGGGAGAGAGGAAAGAAGTAGGGAAGAGAGATAGAAGTGGGGAAGAGAGAGAGAGAGAGAGAGAGAGAGAGGGATAGGTAGATAGATTGAAGAAATATATTGTATGTTTTGGCGGTGATATAGAGAGGAAAATAAAGATAGAGATATAGATGGAAAGTGGAGAGAGGAAAGAAGAGAGAGATGGAGAGAGGGAGGAAGGGACAACGAGATTGATAGATATGAAGTGAAATAGCATGTGTGTTTCTGGGGTTGAGATAGAGTGGAAAATAAGGAGAGATGGAGGGAGATATAGGTATATATTGAGGGGGGAGAGGGAAGAATATTTCCTGCACTAGATACATTGATTTCAGTGTAGACATTGATTTCTAATCCAATTTGATTTCTTGCACTAGATGCATTGATTTTAGTGTAGATGTTGATTTCTGATGATATTTGATTGCTTTCACTAGATGCATTAATTTCAGTGTAGATGATTTCTAATCCTATTTGATTTCTTTCACTAATAACATTGATTTCAATGTAGACGGTGATTTCTATTCCTATTTGATTGACTGCGCTAGATGCATTGATTTCAACGTAGATGTTGATTTCTAATAATGTTTGATTGCTTGCACTAGATGCATTGATTTCAGTGTAGATGGTGATTTCTAATCTTATTTGATTGCTTGCACTAAATGCATTGATTTCAATGTAGATGGTGATTTCTAATCCTATTTGATTGCTTGCACTAGATGCATTGATTTCAGTGTAGATGTTTCTTTATAATCCTATTTGCTTACTTGCACTAGGTGCATTAATTTGAATGTAGATGTTGGTTTATAATCCAATTTTCTTACGTGCACTAGATGAATTGATTTGAATGTAAATGTTGATTTATAATCTTATTTTATTTCTTTCACTAGATGCAATGATATTAGTGTAAATGTTGTTTTCTAATATTATTTAATTGGTTGCATTAGATTCATTAATTTCAGTGTAAATGTTGATTTTTCTTTTGATGTAATTGGATGTATGATGGTACATTAATTTTAAAGTGATTGGATTAACATTGTGCATTGATTTTAGTGTAAGCACAAAAAATTAGAGACAAGGAATGATGTTTACTACAATAGATTGATCTAAATATTTAAATGGTTTATGGTTTATGGTTTAGCCTGTCCTTTTCATATAATCAATATGAAAATATGACAATCAATATGAAAAGATGACAAAATTAAAAAGGGTGACAGTAAGAATAATAGAAGAAAATAGTTTTAGATTAACCACAATGAAGACAATATGTAATTGACTATATTCTTGTTATTCATATTTTCTATCATTCAACACTATTACATTGTCCCTTTACATTCAAAAGTTATATTTCATCATTTTTCATCATTAAAGTTATTATCATCAGAACAAACTGAGGCAACCAAGCAAATTTAAAATTAAAATATATAGATAAATCTGAGACATATTAACATATTTAAAATGATTATATTAATATTAGATGAATTTACGTATTATTGATAAAATTAATCATATGTTCGTTAGAATTTCTTTGACCTCACATGATTGAAACCAACCTAGATCCATCTTAACTCTGGATCTATCAAGCACCGAGAGAGATCAAATCTCTAGAGGTACAAACCTTTCCTCAAGTTTTGCACTAAAAAAAGACGTTTCCACCTCAAGAGATGTGATCCCTCTTGTCGCTTGATAGATCCGGAGTTAAGATGGAAGTAGGCTAGATTTTTTTTTAAATTGAGGAAATTACAAATATTTTTGAAAGTAAATTTTCATTAAAATAATAATTCTTTACTTTCAATTACATAAATTGATATAAAACTAGCTTGGATATATCTTAATTTTAGATCTTAATTTTGGATTTACCAAGGGCAGAGGGGATCAAATCTCTTTTCACTTTAAAAAATGTTTGTATATGAAGAGATTTTATTCCTCTGACACTTGGTAAATTATGAGTAATATGATTGAATTATTAATTATAATTATAATTATTAATTTTATATTTCACTTTACTTATTCTTATTTTTATAATTTACCCCAACTTTATTTTGCTTAACATTTTTCACGTTAAATTTTATTTTACGGAGTTTCCTCAAATTAGATGTTAAAATTGATTTTCAAATAAAATAAATTGGCTATATTTTTTAATATTAAAAGTTATTTTTAATTTTCCCCATGGTGTAGATTAGTTGATGGTAGAATGGATTGTTAATGCATTTCTTATGATGTTATTGGTTTAAACTTTGATTAGCTAAGTGTGCCACATGTGAGGCAATGTGGGTACACTTGGAGGTGATTGTGGTAGTGGATAGAATCGATCCTTAAGTAAAAACGTGCTATAGTTGTCTATTATCTCATACAAAAAATCAACAATAATAATAATAATCGTATTTTTTTAATTTTATTGAATTAATTATTTATCAAAATCAGATTTTATTAAAAGCACATGATTTTATTGGAAGTAGTTTAGGTGATGGAAATAAATGAAATTGATTTTCTTGTAAGAATTTTCTAAATTGTATCTCCACTCAAACAATCTCATATAAATAAAAAGTCTTGACTCCACCCATCAAGGAAGCCATCCAATGTCATCTTGGTGGCCTTCTCTCACTCTTTAGACTACAAGAAGGGTATCCTTATCTAGGGGGGAATCCTTAAATATCGAGCTGAGCTAGGTCATTGAGTAATGAAAGGAAGTTCCTTAACGAATACTAGTGATTTGACACTACTCACTGTCAAAGTAAAAGGTCAGGGATAAGTGTGCGAATAGTCAAACAAACCATGAATTATTAACAAATTTTGAATGATTTTAATTACACAACTATGCTTATTCATGCAACCAAATTATACTTGAAAAATGAAAGATAAATCTTGCTCAATTAACCATATAGCATGAGATGCTAGTGAAGCATATATACAATGGCACAATAAAAATAGAAAATGAATCATAAATTTTCTATACAAGTAAGACATTAGATCATTCATTCATCGTATTCATGAGCATTGGAGATTGAGAGTTCGTTATCATCATCAAGAGACCATTCCACAATTAAGAGATCATACACCAACAATATTAACTATGTTTGGGACAACAAAGAGTTATGTGTTTGCGATGATAAATAAAGGAAATATTCAAACTTGTCGTTGTTACTAAGGACAATGAAGACAACAAAGTTGAATGTGGACTACTTACACGTTTGTAACATTCAAATGTCATCCATTTATCATCACACAAGTTGCATGAAGGAACTTTCATAGTGGTACTAAGTGAACATTCTTTGATCAAAGTTCATACCCTCTCCTTAGCACTACCACTTTGCAAGATGAAGAAGAAATGTAAAATATATGTGCAACCAACTAAATAAGTTGGAAAGGTTGTTTCAACATATATAGGTGGTCATGTCATGTTGCAAAAGGAGGTTTTGGCCCACTCCCTTTTTCGATAATTTATCAACCTTTGAATTTGATTCCATGTGAATGTGATCAAATGATATGACCCTAAAGATTCTAATAATATCCATAATGTTAATCATCCTTTGATCCAATAAAGAATTGTACAAGGAAGTATAACCTTTCACCCAATCTAAAACAACCCTTGAATCCCCTATGACTTGTAATTTTAGATTGTTGAAGTGACAATTAAAATGACTAACATAAACGACTAATTCATATTATTTTAGTTTTTCTTAGGTAGTCATATCTTTTTTCCTAGACTAAATTAGTCATTTATGTTAGTCATTTTTATTAGTATTACTTAGTAGCTAGTCGTATATTTTAACTGGTCACTAAATTAGTCATTTATGTTTGCCATTTTTAGTTGGGTCTCTTAATATTGCTAATTTTTGGTAGTATTTCATTTGGAAAAGTTGTGGTGACTAACATTTTTAGTCACCTAGTCACTAATTTCACCATTTTCTACTAGTCCATAAAAGCTTATTAACTGGTGGCAATGTCTTAGAACAACGAACCTGATTAGTCCCTTGGCTAGTTGGTTGGGACCAACAACTTGGGATAGTTATGAGTCTTTTAACAAAACTCTATAGCAACAAGGAAGACCTAAGGCAACCCATTCTATACATTCCAGAGAAAAAAATGAAAAAAAAAGTAGCGAACATTTAAAAGTAACACATTGCAGAACAACTTTCAGAAGGGTTGATTTCAGGTATGCATACATATATCTAGAAATATTAGAGTTAGATCCACACTCAAGTATACAAAAACATATTATATCGCTGAATAAATATCCATATAATAGTGCAATCCACCTAGGAGAACTCGGGAACCACAAATTACAAATGGTTACATCTTTAAATAAAAAATTCATTTCAAAATTTTGTATAACCCAGCGAGTTAAAAATACAATTCGTTTATAGTGAAAATGTGGAGGCCACTGATTAAAACCCTAGATTTTAGAGTTAATAAAAAAATTCAACCATAAATGTATGCATGGAATCAGTTATTTAAGTTCAAACAGAGAAAGACCATTGTGCTGAGTGGATATGCTAGGAACGAGCCTTAACCATGACTAAAAATTTACAATACTCAATCAATCCCATGTAAACAAATTTCAAGAAGAATTACAAATATCCTAATTGATTAAACATCTTCTTAAATTGCAACAACAGTCATCGAAATAACCAGTGTTTGGGAGAAATTGTAGGCCTCACACTCATAAAATATACATCTCTTTGGAAGTCTAGATTGAGTATAAGACATAATATTAAATGGTGGAAAAAACCCACTAGAAAAAATCCCACAGTCATTCCATAGTTCTTAATGGCCATCGAGCTTGAAAATAAATAAGCCCTAATTATGGATGAAAGGAACCCTTGGAGAGTTTGAGTAGCAGTGGATAACTTGCAACATTCATAACAAGGGTTTGTATAAGAACCTGGGCATCTTGAAGGAATGCAAAATCGTTGCTTAGGAAGGTTTGTGCCGATAGACATACCTGTGGCAGATAACAAAGGATTAGTTGGAACCCCAAACTTGAAATGAAAAACATAGCATAGCAAGTTAAGTAATTAATAATTACATGTAGATTTGGGAGTGAGGGTTGTCGTAGCCTTTGAAGCCTGTTGCATCATATGGGAATAAGAGTACCAAACTATAAAGTTTTGTCGAAAAAATTTACAAGAATGAAATTTGATCAATGGCTTGGAAACTCACCTTCTATAGAGTCACAAATCTTTGTCTTCATCTTACGTTAAACCGCCACATAGAAACAAAACCCTAACAATGCTCACACACTTGCAACAACATACTATCAAGATCAATGTATTAGTTATCGAATGCTAGAAGGAAGGCTCAAACATCCTGTGCCTTAGAAATGATACATAAGGTGCTTAAGAGGGTTTGTTTGCAAATCCATTCATCCAACCTATGACTGTGCGAATGAGCATGGGAACAACGAGGGCAGTAAGGGTTACCATTGTAACTTCTCTGAATCTAAATCGATGACTTACATACCAACCCTAATATCTACCACCATTGGATGAATGACAATTCAAACATGTGTAGTACATCCCAATTGTGTGACAAAATGAAAACTATGGATTCTAGAGGCTTTGATTAGATGGTTGAAACCAATCTTTCCATAAGGTAAAGTTGTGTGATGTCAAATAAAGTATTTAAAACATTTAAGAAATGCCCAAAAATTAGGGAACCATATATATATATATATATATATATATATATATATTTTCATAACTCTACTTGTATAACACATTTTCCCATGGATTATTCTCTAAGTACTCTTCCAAAAGGTAGCAACATTATATATGGTTTTTTCATGGTATGTGCCTTCTATACTAATTCATTGTTAATTTACACCCTCACATATTTATCAGGTTTTCAATCACGCTGATTTTCGAAGGTTATATTTTAAGGTATGAGTTTTATTTGTTTTTACTTTTTAAGACTCCTGTGTTATTCCCCTCGAGAAATTAGCCTCCCAACAACTTGCACCCACCTTCCACTACCTCAAAATTCATCATGTGATGGCCATTTGTCATTCTTAATGGTATTGGATGGCTTGTGCATCAGGATCTCGAAGGTGGAGATGTGGTATCGCTCATTGGAAGATTAGACTAAGCTTGGTAACCCTAACTCGTTTTTTAGCACTATGACCTGACTTTCGCGACATTTCCATTCTACCATTCTCTCGTCTATTGGTCTCACCATATTTCTCTTCATTTTTTCTCACCATTTAGTTTCTCATGGTTTTTTTTCCACCATAAACAACTCACAAGCTCCATCTGTTAACGCCACCGTTCATTCCAACAAGGTTCCAGGTATTGAACACTTCGTAGGTTTTTCGTTTTTAAATGATGCTCTTTGTCCTCTGTACGTTCCTCCTCAGCTACAAAATGTTTTTTTATATTTCTTATTGAGGGGTAAATATTGTTAGTTTGGCTTCGATTTCTAGTGTAAAGCCCTATCATTATTTTTCTTGTGAGTCTTAGAGGTTATTCTCTGTAGTTTTTCTATAGAAATATTTAGTTCCATTTGTAAGGTTTTTTGGTTCAAACATCTGGGGTTTTTCCCTATTCTTCCCTCTTACTTCTTTGCTGAAAAATTATTGGACGGTGCACTTCTCCACTTGGGGTTTCGACCTATGAGACAAGAAAGGTAAGGCAAACCTCCATAATTTAACTTGTATACATATTTGACCAGAATTGTTGGTTATTAGTGTGAAATTTTTGTTATATTTTTGTAGCTCTTTCTAATGGTGGTTCTTATTTACCGATGTGAGGCATCCATACTCCTACTTCTAGCAACCTTAGTCTCTAGGGAGGGTTATATGTTCTTCACCAGGTAATTGAAGCTTCTGATTTCCCCTCACTCATAAATTTACCAGTTCCCCCCCCCGTGTGGGTATTTTTACTTCTACATATGAATAAATAATCTTTCGGTTTTCTTTTTTTATTATTGTACATTGTTTAACCTAGTGTTGTATTTATCAATTCCATTGCGGGTTTGAAAAAATAATGGCCACATGGTATGTATATAGGACCGGGACACTACAGAACTTTCCGCCACCCACTTCCTACCTTCCTAGGATAGGAAAGAGTTAAAAGGCTCGTTGTAGTTGCCTATACATCTTCCTCCAATATTTAACGATATATTTGAGGTTATTATTGTTTTTTTTCCATTAAAACACACATATTCATCCTACAGCTCACCCTACACTTTCCTTTTTTCTACAGGGACGCACAACCTATGGCAAGAGTTGCATGTACATTCCTGTGAAGGTGACACTCTTTGGTTTAATGATGCTATCTCAGTTAATTCAGGTCAGTTAACTTTTCTCTATTTTGGGCTTGAGTTTGTTAATGTTCTTGGTAGAATCATCTCCTATTGCACCCATGATGGAGAGAATTTTAAGAGCTGGTTCTTAATTGATTACTAAGAGTTAGTTTTTCTTATTTAGATACTAGATGGCAATTTCAATTTAACCCGGTACATATTTTGATTTTTTGGCTTTAATCAATGCCGTCTCTTCCTTCATAAAGGATCCACTCTTATAGAATTGGTTTAGTTAAATATTTACTTCACTTTTCAGAGGAGACATTTATGTAATTATACTGATAATTATTTACTCGATTGAGTTAATAAATTTTCATATGTCCTTTCTTAAATTGTATATCTAGTTCAATGTTGATATATATACACCTTATTAAAGGTTTACTTGTAACTATAGTTATATGAAATTGTCGTCTGTATCTACTCTTGCATGACTACTTCCCATTGATGTATTGTTAGTAGCACTGTTAATTTGAAATGATGTTACTACTATTAATATTTGCATCTATTTTTATTTTATGAATTATTGAAGGATTATATTTCTCTTAGCACCACACTCTATATGTAACGCCCTGTGGTTCCAACCGGGCGTGCGCACCTCCATCTCGCGAAATTAACTAAGTGTTGGTCGCCATCACACTTGGGCGCATGTGGTAATGAGCGTGCGGAAGGTTATGTATATGCGGTGGATGAAAGGCGATTAGCATACCCACGAGCCGACGGTGGATAACCAAGGTGAGGGGTGCTCATGTTATAATTTATGAGGTCAGCCAAGATAGAACGCACGTCCATTGGTGCGTATATATTGGTGAGGCCTGCGGTACATTTCAACAAGACTTCGCTCATCAAGCCTTCGCACAAAACAGAGGAAGTGCGCAGTTTTGGGAGGAAATGCGCACATCTCATGTGCATTAGACTTGGAGAATTGTGCAGGCTGTTTAGTTGATGGTTGGCAAAGAGTGCCATGTTCGAGTGGATTCTGGGGTACGGTTTCGTGCAGGATTTGGCAGGAAGGTTGGGTGGCTCGGGTGAGCACCTATTCTTGTGCAAAGGTGCATGACACGATTGTAAAAGGCAGGTGGCATGTCTATTGTAAAATTCGGTTAAGTGTGAGACTTGGTTCGACCCAGACACACTGTTGTATGTAATCTGATATTCTTAATAAAGTTGTCGGGCAGACTCACATTATGGGGAGTTGCTCCTCCCCTTTATACTTGTTTGCAATTGTTGAAGTTCTTGGTTAATTGCATATGGATAATGAATGAGTATGGGCTTCATTAAGTATAAAGGCTAAATAAGTTTACTTGGTTGCGAAACACAAACTAAGTATGTTAATGTTGGAGTAGGCGTAGTCCACGAATGTTAGTATTGTTAAAAAGAAAGTGTTCGGTGGTGCCACACCTCGCTACAAGCGGTTGGAAGACTACCGCAGGTGTAGGGGCGTGACAGGTGGTATCAGAGCTCGGTCGGAGCTGATGAGCTGGGTTGCTCATGACAGTGGACAACAAGGCATGGCAAGTTTGGGTGAAGGTGAAAGGAATCTCTTGCTTACCTTGGACAGGTTGAAAAGGTTGAAGGAAGAGAGGCCCCGAATCCGTGAAGAACTTGAAGCCTTGGAAAAGGATGTTGAAGACAAGCTTCTTCAACTCGGTTGGACAATGGAGCAAGATGAAGTTGCAGATTGTGCTACCAAGGAAGAGGAAGCCGTGATAGATGAAGATGTTGCAGACATGACTACGATGGAGGATGAACTTGAGGCTGATCAAGTCGAACCAGGATCGTGCAGTTTGTCAACATGTATGGATGAGGTCACTCACATGGAGGAGCCTCATGATGATGAAGTAAGTATTGATACTTGTGTTTCATTTGGGCATTTGGGAGATGAACCATGTGCAGGAAAGGGTAAAGCCAGCTTGCCAAGGCAAGGGAGCATCTTACCATGGATGTCTATGATGGAACCTTGTATGAAAGAGCAAGGATTGTCGATTGTTGCAGGACTTGTTGGGGTTACTTGTGACCTTGTGATGGAAGGTGTAATGGCCTGTGACAAGGGTGGAACTTGATGATCGTTGTGAAGGATTGGGTCATGCTTTAGCCACATGGAGAATTGGCTAAGTGCCCGGCATGACTCATGGACAGATTGAGGAGGGCACACACTTGTGATGTTTTGGGTGGACTTCTCATGGCCGAGACCAAGAGCAAGTCTTGATGGACACTTTGGTGGAGGAGCTATGATGAAGAGACTCATGACATGATGATGATGAGATGGTTGAGTGACCGAGTTCACTAAACCGAAGATTGCAGCTTGGATGAGGATGACTGATTGTTGTGATGGGTCTACTTGGTTGGACTACATGGGCAACTTAGTCATGGACATCAGGTTGGAGGCATGAAGACATGAAGCATGGCAGACCTATGCAGCGACATTGTGTGGAAGCACTTGTAGAGGTGTCATTATGGACATCCAAGGAGGAGTGCTAAGGAAAGAATGTTGTGTAGATGGGCTTGCTGATGTGACATGGAGACTTACTACTTATGAGTCGATGGAGAGGTTGTGCACTTTGGTACAACAAGACCATGGACTTGGATGAAGCTATGAGCAGCTATAGAGCATTCCTACTACATGGAGAGCTGAGGCATCTTGTATGCTTGTTGAGGTGTTGGTTGGGGATGGTTTGTGGAGCTCATGATGACATGAGATTGTTGTGACTTTTAGGGACTTCATACATGGTGGACTTAGAGGATTCGATGCATTGAGGAGCTGAGGTCAGGGGACTTTGATGGAGTATGGGATGCATACTTTCAAAGTATATGTATGGACATGGCTTGGAAGAGTGACTTGATGTAGAGGATCGTTATGAGACACTTTGGGGTGATGAAGTTACGATGATGATGATGCTTTGGTGATACACTTGAGCATGGGTTGAGCCGAGACTCAACTACTTTCTACACATGGGAGCTGATTTGATCGAGGATCATGGGCAGCACATGGATAGATGAGACAAGGGCATACTTGTTTCTATGGAGACTTGAGGATGGCACATTGCAGATGATGGAGAAGACTTCATGGACCTGAATGGGGCACATCGAGAGTCGGTTTGATGAGATGTTCTCTTCACTTGGAGGGGACACACACATGGACAACATGTTGCAGATGAGATGGATGGAATTCCATGGACCTGATCATGGATTATGGAGATAGATTCTTGATGAGTCAAGGATGTGACAGGTGATTGAGAAACAACTGATGGTGGCATGAGGATGTTCACTCTCATGGATTGAGCGTGATAGTTGGACTAGTTCAAGCATGAGGTCGCAAAGTGGGCAGTGATGTGTTGACATCGTGTTGGAGTATCATGGCAGCAGTTCACATGAGGACACATGATGAGGACAAGAGGTCAGTAATCATGGATCGAGATGACATCCGATGGAGAACATACTTTGGTATGGTGAGCTTAGTGGCAGTGGTCATTAGGCCGGGACATAGTGGAGAAAGAGTCTCTACATATGTTGCAGTGATGTTTGCCTTGTGCAGAAAGGTCGACATCATGGATGATGATGATCATGGTGGAGAGCTACCAAGATGATATGTTGTCGAGGACGAAAACGATTTCAGGTGGAGGAGGATGTAACGCCCTGCGGTTCCAACCGGGCGTGCGCACCTCCATCTCGCGAAATTAACTAAGTGTTGGTCGCCATCGCACTTGGGCGCACGTGGTAATGAGCGTGCGGAAGGTTATGTATATGCGGTGGATGAAAGGCGATTAGCATACCCACGAGCCGACGGTGGATAACCAAGGTGAGGGGCGCTCATGTTATAATTTATGAGGTCGGCCAAGATGGAACGCACGTCCATTGGTGCGTATATATTGGTGAGGCCTGCGGTACATTTCAACAAGACTTCGCTCATCAAGCCTTCGCACAAAACAGAGGAAGTGCGTAGTTTTGGGAGGAAATGCGCACATCTCATGCGCATTAGACTTGGAGAATTGCACAGGCTGTTTAGTTGATGGTTGGCAAAGAGTGCCATGTTCGAGTGGATTCTGGGGTACGGTTTCGTGCAGGATTTGGCAAGAAGGTTGGGTGGCTCGGGTGAGCACCTCTTCTTGTGCAAAGGTGCATGGCACAATTGTAAAAGGCAAGTGGCATGTCTATTGTAAAATTCGGTTAAGTGTGAGACTTGGTTCGGCCAAGACACACTATTGAATGTAATCTGATATTCTTAATAAAGTTGTCAGGCAGACTCACATTACGGGGAGTTGCTCCTCCCCTTTATACTTGTTTGCAATTGTTGACGTTCTTGGTTAATTGCATATGGATAATGAATGAGTATGGGCTTCATTAAGTATAAAGGCTAAATAAGTTTACTTGGTTGCGAAACACAAACTAAGTATGTTAATGTTGGAGTAGGCGTAGTCCACGAACGTTAGTATTGTTAAAAATAAAGCGTTCGGTGGTGCCGCACCTCGCTACAAGCGGTTGGAAGATTACCGCAGGTGTAGGGGCGTGACACTATATATATATATATATATATACACACACACACCTCTTTATTCTATTTATTTGTATCATGTTTCCTCCATTAACTATACTATTCCTGCTCAAAACATATATATAGAAAATTTACTAGGTTTTCTATGATACTCATATATTATGTTTCATTTATGCACGAAATATTAAGATAAATGGTTCAGAATTTTTTTCGACTTTATCTATTAGTTAAACATTTACGACCTCCTTATTGACAGGCCTAGTCATCCTATACGATGCTCGTGAATTTGTATGCATTCATAGGTGGATCTATACCCACCATGTAGTTAAGAATGCCTGATAAGCACTAAGTAAGATTATACATTAGGAAGTCCCTTAACGACATAATCTATAATGTTGATTGATATACCAGAACAACTATTTTTACAACTCCATATGTCGATATTTATTACAATGTTTTTGTTTAAGTATAGATTATCTATACTCATGGCACATATACTCCAATTACAGAACATTTACACTCGTGTAGGTATTATCACTACCTTAATCGGATTCATAACTATTTTTTCTTAACATCTTACATTTTCTAAAAGTAATTTGCACGAGGTCATCCATTTATCTCATCTACCTTTCCACTAAAACATTTTCAATTTATTATAATTCTCGCTAGAGTTATGAAAAAATAATTCCACATATCCTATAACAACTTCTACACTAACATAACATTTGAATATATTTAGAATAACAAGATATTCTTTCCAACAACCTTTCCTACTCTATTGCAAAGTATAGATAGTTTCTCTACAAGCTTAGATTTCACTAATTAAATGGCTAATTATATGATCAATCAATATACAAATTTATCAGATAATAACATCTCCATCTAATTATTCATATTAAAGAGACAAATTCAAGAGAAATATAATAAATGAAATAAGATAATATGTCGAATATATAAAAACCTAATTTATTGATGGAAAATCACTTGGGAATCTCACATTGTTTTCCGTCCAACCTTGGCTTGTAATCCTCTAGTTCACCCCCTTGCTCAAATTTTATTTCATGTGATTCAACAACCTCCGTTGATTCTCCTCCTAATTGTTTCATATTTGTATTTCAAGATAGATGTTTCCCTTAGTGACATCCTACTGTTGCGGTCCTTCAAGACCATTTGCCTAGGATTTTCTTAAGAAAAACTTGCTTTTGTCTCCCGCGATGCTTTATACCTATCCAAGCTTAGCATCTTTCCCTAGCTAAGAAATTTAATGGATTTTTCTCTCCCATCCATTAGACTTATCAAGAATTCCATATAGAATTATTATCATTAAAGAATTATCCAAATCCCATTTGGCAAGAATATCATTTCCAAGCGTCTCATTCCCAAGTACTTAAATTCCATTAAATTTATTTATTATTAAAATATTCATTTACATAGATATTTCAATGTACTTCATGGATTCTTCGCCATTATTTATAACATAATTATCCCTTACCAAAACAACATTACATCAATGGAGGGATATTACATTCTTCCCCCATTTTATTTACACCGTCCTCGATGTTTAATTTCTAGTTTCTTCCCATTTGAAACAATGCTGGATAATTTTTCTGCATTTTATCTTCTCGCTCCCATGTAATCTCTTTGGGAGTAAAATGCTTCAATTGCACTTTAACCAAAACAACAACTCAATTCCAGAGCCAAATCTCTTTTTGATGTAGGATACAAAGAGGCTCTGCCAGAAAGCCTCCTTCAGGTTCCACCTATAGCATTTTCCAATCAATAACGTGAGAATTGTCATGTACATATTTTTTAAGTAAATATACATGAAAAACATTATGAACTTTAATATGAATGGGTAATGCTAATTGATAAGCTATGGGTCCAATTTTATCCAAAATTTCAAATGGTCCACAAAAACGTGGTGTCAATTTTGGACAAGTTCCCATTCTTAAGGTACCTTTCTTTGGTTTAACTCTCAAATAGACATGATCTCCAATTTTGAACTCTTTGTGCATCCTTTTCTTGTCTGCATAGCTCTTAAGTTTGGCTTGTACAATTTTAATGTTCTGCTGACTTTTCCACATTATCTGTTATATTTCCTATAAGGCATCTGGATGGAGTATTAGTCTATCCTCCGGCTGACTCCAGCTAAGAGGTGTATGGAATTTTCTGCCATACGTGGATTCAAAAGTGCTCATTTTTATTGATGTTTCATAACTATTTTTGTAAGAAGACTCGACTAAATGCAAGAAATATTCCCATTTTGTAGGTCTGTCCATGACATCCATTCTCATCATGTCGTCCAAAATTTGATTGAATCTCTTTGTTTTCCATCTGATTGGGGATGGTATGTTGTACTGAAATTTAATTGTGTGCCCATTCCCCCAAACAAGCCATTTCAAAAGTTTCAAGTGAATTTGGCATCCTGATATGACACTATCGTCTTTGGTATTCCATGTAATTGAAAAATATCTTTCATGAATATATTAGAAATTTGTGTCATACCAAAACTACATTGTATTGGTATGAAATGGGCTACCTTACTTAAATTATTAACCACTACCATGATGGAGTCATGTTTCCTCTTTGTCCTTGGAAATCATATGATAAAATCTAAAGAAAATATTTCACACTTCCATTCAGGGATTGGTAATGTTGGGTGTGGAGCATGATGATCTTCTTTACTCAGAGGTATCATCACATTGGACCCCATTTCGTAATGTGGTAGCAATTCTACCCATTTATGTGCTATGCCAGGGGGCTCTGGGGGGGTGACTATGATTCTTTAGACCCCCCCTTGGTGGGGGATCGGGGGCAATGCCCCTGAAGCTAAAAATAGATGAAAATTCCCTGGTAAAATGGTGTAATTTCATAGTCAATCTAGGCCGTTCATTAGGCGGAAATATGAAGGTAGAAGTTATGTTTAATTTAGGGTTTTTCCCTAGAAGGAAAACCCTCTCTATATATGAGGAAATTGTATTGTGGCTATGTGGATCTATATTCTGAGCGAGAAAGAGAGAGGATATTCTGTGAGAGCAAAGAGGGAATTACATCAGATATTTTGTAGGTTGTATCTCTTAATTTTATTGGATAATATAAAAGGAAGGACTAGCTATTTCGTTGTGGACGTAGTCCAAATTGGGTGAACCACATATATCTGTCTCTCTCTTGTTTTATGTGTTTTATGTGTTCCATTGCTCTGTAATATATAATTTTATAACAGGTAAGGGATTCAACAACTGTGCAGGGTGTTGATGCTCTACCATTACCTGTTGACACTCTAAGCACTTTGATAAATATTCAACCACCTCTTTCTTCATACATGACCAAAAGAAATTTTTTCTCAATGTTGTGATCATATTTGGTAACCAGGGTGTCCTGAATATGGTTTTTGATGATATTCATCAAGCATCTTTTGTTTCAAATCAGTACACTGGGAACATACAACCTTTTTCTATAAATCAATAACATTTTAGAATTTTATTCATAACGAGGAATGTTAATTTTTTGTAATTTTTGTTGAATTTCCAAATATTTTGGATCACTAGTTATGGAATTTTTAATTTTCTCTATCAAATTTGTATTAATACTACTGATAGACACTTCCATTAGAGTATATGCATGCCTAATCAAAGCATCGTATATCTTATTTTCCTTCCCTTTTATGTGTTTAATATCGAATTCAAATTCACTAAGAAGCAACATCCATCTAGCCTGTCTAGCATCAAGATCTGGTTGGCTGAAAAGATATTTTAGGTTGATATGATTAGTTACCAATGTGAATTTATTTCCTAACAAATATTTCCTCCACATATTTAAGGCATGTATGATAGCAGCTAGCTCTAAATCAGATACAACGTAATTTCTTTCATGGATTTAAAACTTCCTATTCTCATAATCTATCACATAATTATCTTGCTGTAAAACTCCCCCTAACCCTTCCATACAAGCATCAATGCAAACTGTAAATCCTTTATTTGGATCCAAAATTTTTAAGCTAGGACCCATAGTGAGTAAATGTTTTAATTTATCGAAAACCCTCTCACATTCTACAGTCCATTAAAATTTTTATCCTTTTTTCTGTAAAATGTGATAGGATATGCTATTCTAAAAAATCCCTCTATAAATCTATGATAATATCCTGTGAGTCCCATAAATGATTGAAAAAATAACACATCCTATGGTATGGGCCAATTAACCATATCTTTAACCTTTTTAGGATCAATTGCTAGTCCTTCCCTAGAAATGATGTGACCCAAGTATTGTATTATGGTTTTGTAGAACTCACATTTGTTGAATTTGAAATACAATTGATTTTACCTTAAATTTTGCAACACCAATTTTAGGTTTTCCTTATGTTCTTCTTCTGTTATGCAACCAACTCACAAAATAGAAGAAAATATAGATCAATGCCTTCAAAATCAACCTCTTCAAGGGGGCAACCTGCTTTACATTACACAAATGAACAATTCTTGGTGATGCAAATGATAAAACCTCCTTTCTATATATATGAGTCTAAGGGGTCACAATATAACCAAATCCGACATAACAATAATAATATAATGGCACAACAATAACAATAGCGGGCTTTTATGGGGCACAATAATAACAATATGGGGATAATAGGGGCACAACAATAATAAAAAGGGCTACAATGACAATAGTAATGGGGGAATCATTAGTATTATAGGTACCTAACATGCCCCTCTCCTTCAAAAAAGTATTATCCTCAATTCATGAGTAGTTATGGATGCTTCTATATCAAATTCTCACCCTCCCATGTGGAATCTTCAGTGGGTAAGTTCTTCCACTTGATGAGATACTCTGAAATTGATCGATTTCGTAGCTGTCGAGTTCTTGTTTCCATGACTGCTTCAGGTTCCCATATGATTTTTCCTTCCTATTCAAGTTTTGGAAGTATTGTTTGAACTTGGAGTTTGTCACCTATAACCTTCTTTAAGCATGAAACATGGAAAACTCGGCGCACTCGGGAAGCTACAGGAAGCTCCAATTTGTATGCCATAGTACCAATCTTTTGCAACACCTTGTACAGACCATAATACTTTGGTGATAATTTAGTATCCTTCTTAGCTTGCTTGAGGGACATTTGTTTATATGGTTTTAGCCATAGGAATACCCAATCACCTACATCAAAACTTCTTGCACTGTGATGTTCATATGCTTGTTGTTTCATTCTATTCTGCGCCAAAGTGAGGTTATCCTTCAAGAGCTGGAGAACTTGTTGTTGATGCTAAATATGATCTTCCACTACTTGAACCTTAGAATTTTCTCTTAAATATGATGTGACGGACGGTGGATGATATCCGTAAAGTGCCATAAATGGAGTCATTTGTTCTGCAATATGGAAGGAAGTGTTATACAACCATTCAGCAAGAGGCAACCATTTGACCTGTTGTATTTGTTTATTAGATACAAAATAATGAAGATATCCTTCCAAACATTCATTTACTATCTCAGTTTACCCATCAGCTTAAGGATGATAAGATGAGCTATGAGTTAACTGAGTACCAAGACAAGAAAATAATTATGTCCAAAACTTTCCCGTGAAAATGGGATCTCTGTCGATTACAATAATCTTTGGGTTTCCATGTAGCTTTTGAATTGTTTCCATAAATGCAGTAGAAACTGTACTGGCTTTAAATGGATGCGATAGTGCACAAATTGTGCATGCTTGGTAAGTCTGTTAACTACCACCATGATTACACTCTTTCCTTCAGACTTGGGTAAGCCTGTGATAAAATCCATTGAAACCTCCTCCCAACATTGGCTTCGAATGGATAAAGGTTGTAATATACCTGGGTTCTTAATTGTTTCAACTTTATTTTGTTGGAAAACCAAACATTTCGCCGCAAAATTTTGAATATTTGATTTAAGGCCTTCCCAAAAAAATTCTTCTTAACCTTGTGGTAAGTTTTTAAAAACACCGAGTGCCCTCCTAAGGCAGAGGTGTGCAATTCCATAAGAATGTTTTGTTTTATTTGGGAATTCTTACATAGGTATAAGCGATCTTTGTACCATAATGAATCATTTCTCGAGCTTAATGTATCAGATGTACTGGGATCTTGTTTTAACTTTTGAATGAGTGCCCAAACTTCTTCGTCATTCTTTCGTTCATCCCTTGACTTATTTATCAAACTGGTTGGATAATAGAAATGGCACAAATCAATGCTTCCACATCCTCATCCTTTCTTGAGAGTGCATCTGCCGCAACATTTTTCTTCCCTTTTTTGTAGATGATTTCAAAGTCATAACCCAACATCTTTGTGTCCCATTTTTTATGCTCTTTTGGAGATAATCTTTGTTATAAAAGGTATTTAAGACTATCATGATCCATTTTTACCTTGAAGTGACTTCCCATTAGGCAGGGTTGCCATTTCTTAAGTGCATGTAGTATTGCCAACATTTCCTTCTCATAAATAGATTTGTGTAAATACTTTCCTTTGGTTGGACAACTTTCGAAAGAAATGGGTCTTTCTTCTTGCATTAAAACAACACCAATTCCATTTCCTAAGTCATCACATTCCACAATAAAGGTTTTTGTGAAGTTAGACATAGCTAAGACCGGTTCTTGGCACATTTCCTCTTTAAGATGTTCAAAGGCCTTCGTTGCTTCTGGAGTCCATGAAAATGCATCTTTCTTCAATAATGTTGTTAGAGGTACTACTATTCACCCATAATTCTTAACAAACTTGTGATAATACCCTTTCAACCCGAGAAATCCTCGTAGCTGCTTTATGAATGTGGGAATTTTCCATTCGTTAATGGCTTTAATTTTGCTAGGGTCTAACTTCACACCTTCATGAGATACAATTTGACCTAGATATTCCACCTCTTGTACTCCAAAGAAATATTTGGATATTTTTGCATATAATTGTTTCTTCTCCAATAGTTTGAGAACCTTGTCAAAATGTTGAACATGATCCTTCCAAGACTTGCTATATATTAGTATATCATCAAAAAATACTGACACAAATTTTCTAAGGAAGGGTTTGAAAATGGAATTCATCAAACCTTGAAATGTAGAAGGTGCATTGATAAGGCCAAAAGGCATGACCAAAAATTCATAATGGCCTTCATGAGTTCTAAATGTTGTTTTCAGAATGTCTTCAATCTTCATTCTGATTTGATGATATCCTAAATGAAGATCCAACTTGGTGAAGTAAATTGATCCATGCAATTCATCCAATAATACATCAATGATAGGAATGGGAAATTTATCTTTAATAGTGATCTTGTTGAGCTCCCTATAATCCGGACACATGCACCATGACCCATCCTTCTTGTGCACCAATACTACTGGAGTAGAGATAGAACATTGACTAGGTTTAATTATACCAACCTCTAGCATTTGTACAACCATACATTCAATTTCACTCTTTTGGATATAGGGATATCTGTAAGGCCTGATGTTTGGAGGAACATTTCCTGGAATCAAATGAATATCATGATCATGATCATGAATAGGTGGGAGGCCTTTGGGAGTCTCAAATACCTTGGAATGATTGTCCAATACTTTTTGGAGATCTTGATAAATAGATGATTTCAATGTGGGAACCTCTAGCGAAACTAATCGTGCAATTACACCTCGTTGTTCTTTCTTTAGAAACTTTGTCATTGCGTTAGAGCTTATTATCTTTCCTTGTTTCCTTGTGATACCCATTAATTCAACTTCCTTTCCTTCCAAAGAAAATGAAAAGTTCTTGAAACTAAAAGCTATTGTACCCAAGGATTGTAGCCATTGGACTCCTAGTACAACATTAGCACCACTGATTGGAATGGAAAGCATTGGCATATTCAATACATATTATCCCATGGATAGCTTGATATTATGGCACTTACAGAGAAATTTATGGTTCCTCCACTTTGCAACTATCACCTGACACTCTGGTGTTGGATATAGGAAGCAATTCAATTCCTTGGTTATCTTACAATGAATAAAATTATGGGTACTTCTCGAATCAATCAACACTATAACCTCTTTCTTCTTGATATGTCCTTCTATATTGATAGTTTGAGGAGTGTTAATTCCAGCCAATACATTACAAGATATGGTCAGATTAATTTCTTCTTTATCTAGGGTTTGTTCCTAGTGTATATCCTCTTCTTTTGATGTTTCTTGTTCCTTTTCTTCCTACTCTTCACAATCTATGTAAAATAATTTATTTTCAGCACACTTATGACCTTTACTGTATTTTCTATCACAACTGTAACAAAGCCCTTTTGCTCTTTTTTCTTCCAATTGTTGTGGTATCAACCTTGTAGGTTATGGAAGGCTAGGGGAAACAACACTTCCCTCTTTAAAGTTCTGAGTGGTAGGCTTCCTTGTGGCCATAGTTTTGCTTTCCATTTTTCTTGCTAACCTGAATGCCTTCTCCAATGAATCAGGTTCCCAAAGGTGAACCTCATGTTGGATGTTATCACTTAAATTCCCTATGAACACATCAATTCTATGCTCCTCTGGAATATCTTTTACCATTATATTCAATTTTTGGAAGTCCTCAATGTGCTCCATCATTGAACCCTTTTGTTTGAGATTTATCAATTGGCTAAAAAAAGTTTTGCTTTTTGTATCCTCATAATGTGCTACCATTTATTCTGTAAAAATTGCCCAAGTGACAATTTGTTTACGAGAGAAAAGCCATCAATACCATAAAAACTGATTTGGTTCCAAATATAAAGTTTCAATGTGTACCTTTTGTGTGTTTTGAACATTATGGAGATCGAAATATTACTCCATCTGTAGTATCCATGTTGCGGGATCCTTGCCATCAAACTTCCTTATATCAATCTTTGGAACATGGTAGGTCTTCAATCCACCATTAGAGTCTATGAAATCATGATTAACATTTCTTTTGTTTTCCTCATGAGTTTCCTTTACTACCCTTTCGCCATTAATAAACATTTCTTGTAGCAAATTTGTCAAATTTGCCTTCAAATCTTCCGTGTTGCCTTTAAGATTTTCTTCTATACCATCTATCTTAGCTTCCATGTGTGTCTTCAAATCTTCCATGTTTCCTTTAAGTTTTTATTCTATACCATCCATCTTAGCTTCCACGCCTTTCTTTAAACTATCCATCTTAGCTTTTGTTACTTTTTGTGTGAGTGAATTTTGTTGCACTTGGTCTCGTAATTTTGATATATCATGTTGCATTTCTTCTTCTTCTTCATGAGTCATGCTAGAGCTTTTAGGTTGCTTACTAGGTGTTTGCAGTTTCTTTTTTGGCGCATAGATTAATGATAATAATGCTTCACTATGCCCTTTGAATTCCTTCAAACTAATTTTTCAAACCAAACTTATGCAATTAAAAAAAAACTACACACATTTTTTCACTTTGTGAGAGCTCGATAATGAATCTATTGTATCTCTGTAATTTCGGATCTCCAAGGTCTGAAATTTATTCCTACAATATCCTTCTAAGTCCTCTTTCCAACCTCGCAAGTCTGATCAATATTGGATTCTCCAAGGAATATTTATGCCAAATCTCCCACGATGACCTGATTATAGACTCGTTTAGTAGAGATAAGTTGTACGAAGGTCCACGTGTCATTGTTTTGAGATTAGGACCTAAAAATGATATATAGAAAACTATAGGCCATTGTGTTTCTATAACTTCTTACGAAATTTCAATTTGATTCTCATCAAGAAAGTTATGATGATTTTCCCCAGGTCACATGTTTGAGATATAATTCTAGATCCTGCAAAAACCCTAATTTCCTTAGATCATATCTCTGAAAATATAGTCAGAAAAGATCAGAAATTCAGACCCGAGAATCAGAGAGATTTCAACTCAAATGGTTTTTTCTTAAGCTTCTGAAATGTCACAGAAAAACGTTTTAGCGAAAATTGTACGTTGACCTATTTGGAGCAGCGAAACCCTAGAATCCAAAGCTCTAATACCAAATGTTATGCTACCAGCTCACAAAATCGAAGAAAAGATAGATCAACACCTTAAAAATCTGACTTTTCGAGGGGGAAACCTCCTTTACATTACACAAATAAACAATTCCTGGATGATACAAATGACAGAACCTCTTTTCTATATATAGGAGTCTAAGGGGTCACAATATAACCAAAGCTGACATAACAATAATAATATACGGGCACAACAATAACAATAGTGGGCTTCTATGGGGAACAATAATAACAATATGGGGACAATAGGGGCACAACAATAACAAGAAGGGCTACAATGACAATAGTAAAGGGGGAATCACTAGTATAATAGGGACCTAACATCTTCATTTATGGAATATACTAGAATGTCACCAATGAATACTAACACAAATTTATCTAAATATTTGTTTAGTATATTGTTCATCAATCACATAAATGTTATTAGGGCATTAGCAAGGCCAAATGGTAGCACTACAAACTCATAGTGTCCATTTATGGTCTTAAATGTTGTTTTATGAATATATTCACCTCCGATTCCTAGTTGATGATATTTGGTTAAGTCAATTTTGGAAAAAATAGTTGCCCCTCTCACTTGAACAAACATGTCATCGATATGGGGCAATGAGAACTTATTTTTAATGATCATCTTGTTTAGTTATTAGTAAGAAATGCACATTCTAAATGTGCCATCCTTCTTTTTGAAAAATAAGATCTGTGCCTCCCATGGTGACACACTAGGCCTAATATAGAATTTGTCCAACAGTTCTTGTAGCTACATCTTTAGCTCCAATAATTCAAGTGGAATCATTCAGTAAGGGGATCTAGGCACTAGGCTACACTGGGTACCAAATCAATGGAAAAATTTATATCTTTGTGTGGTGGAAAATTTGAAATCTCCTCTAGAAAGACTTCCCAAAATTCCCTAATAATCGACAGTGTATATAAATTTGGATCCTCTCTTTGTTTCTTTCTTGCTTCTACATGAACCATAAACAATTGTCACCCCTTCCTTGCACTCTTTTTCATTTGTAAAGAGAAAATTTGTCTAACTGATATGGGTTTAGGTATTCCTTGGATTGTTTTAGTTTGTCGTTGATGATTCATGTAAGTCATTGTTTTTTCTAAATAGTTTATGATGGCTCCCTGATTTTCCAGCCAATCCATTTGTATGAGTACATCGTATGATCCTAGGGGAAGTACATTTATGTTGAATGTTGTTAAATAACCATTTAGATTAATATGACATTGTGTTACTTGGTTGATTACCCTTCTCTTGGTGCTAGTTTCTAGCTATACTAGCTAGGAAATTCTATATTTTCCAGTTTTAAGTTTACACTTTCCCACAATCTATGGTCCAATATAACTTAAACTAGCCCGGGGATCAATTAAAACATAAAAACATTGGTTGAAAATAATACCTTCGATCTCAATCATTGTTGATTACTATTCCACTTGCCTATATTTTAAGGTTCCACTTATTACGGGAATAGTTTTGGCATTATCATTTACCGTGGACAGTCCCTCAAGAGATGAGGCTCACCACACCCCCAACACTTCAATGGTTCTTTCTCCTTGCCCACATTACTCCTTTTGGGAAGGAATGCAACAAATTACAGAGATAACCATAAACACAGAGATGCATCAGAAATAATACTTCATTTCATTCATGTGAAATACTGAACTATGCTTACAAACAGAAATGGAAATAAACCAGCTATGGCGATGGTAGCTTATCTTTGAGAAGAGATGTGGTGGCTACATGCCTTTGAACTGTGTTACAATGAGTCTTGAAAGCCTATCTATTGTTGAGAAATAATGGGAAACCCTAAACATTCAAAAACCTAACCCTAGGAGATGAAACGCCAAACTGTGGCCCCCGTTTCGGGTAAATTGGTGAATCAACTTCCCTGGGTTGTAACTTTGGCATATGATCTCCATTTGACATGCAAAATAGCTCATTAGAAATATTTGTTCGAGGAATACAAATTTGGAAAGAGCAACATCGGTCCATGGAGCATGTTGCTTCCAGACTTCCCAAAAAACGTCATTTAGGGCCTCAAAACGGCTCCGGAAGTTCAAGACCCGAAAAACTGATAAAAATAGTAAACTTTGCTACAATTAAGGAAACTAAAAAGATAAAAGAGACAGTTGTGGGTGTCCAAATGGGATAGGTGGGTGGCCAACAACATCCACATAGATCATTCCTACCCCATTAGGAAGCAATGATCCCCATTGCGTTGAGTTCCTCCATCTGCTGAACTTGGTCCCTGGTGAGCTATTTTGCAATCTCTGATGTGTCCAGTAATGGTGGGAAGCATGGTCGAGGGCACTCCACATTGTTTCCCACAGCCTTGGTAATAGTGTAAGGACCATGTCGGAGTGGTCTAAGCTTCTAATGGGCTCTTGTAAGGCATTCTTTCTGCAGATGCAACCAGACTTTATCGCCCACTATAAACTTGTGTGGTACCTGATGTTGATCATGTCGCTACTTTTACTTGCAATTTTCCAGAATGGAGCGGCGATATATCAACCCGTTGGGTAGAGGTGTTCTAGTAGTCAGATCGAATGGATGATTGACCTAACAGTGCAACGGTACCCCAGTGGGTGGAGAGAAGATGTTCCTATGTTCTTTCATGACTGTATCCACTTGCTACTGCTGCTGTGTGGAGGAACCCTTCGCAGGGGTCATGGATGTGGCTATGATCTTCCCCTTACTTTGAGAGAGAACCACACAGAAAATAAATTTCCTAGCCTGGGACATGATCTTACTGCCAAGTTTCTTAGCAGAGATAAAAGAGGTGGCGGTAGATGGGGCTACCTCTGGTATCTTGTATAATGAATTACCCAAAGTAATAATAATAGCACGAGGCCTTGACTCATACATAGCATGTCGCCTCCATAAGTATGGTTGGCCTAATAGTACATCACAAACATCAAGAGGTGCAACATCACACAATACCTCATCTATAAAGGACTTTATGCTGTAGGGAAGGCAGCACTGCTGGCGGACTCGGAGCTCTTGTCCTTGGTGAAGCCACCTGATACTGTATGGCTATGGGTGTGGTGTAGTCGGTAGGCCCAACCACTTCATGACCTCTGCTGAAATGAGTTTCTTTTGGCTACCAATATCGACAATGAATTGTAGTGGCAAACCCTTCACCCACATTTGTGAGTGGAAAAGATGCTCCCCCTCCTCTGGATCTTCGGGCTCATTCTTCTGGATCTTGGCGGTGGCAACAGTGGCGTTGGGCTCCGCGTTAATTACCTGCTTCCCTTTGCCATTCCCCTTGTCGGGTTCTGACTTAAGGTCAGAATATGCATCTAATTCTGAAGCCTTCAACTCAGCCACCAGCGACTGCTTGGTCCGACACTCACTTGTGTTGTCAGTGGGGCTCTTATGGAACTCACACCACTTTCCTTTGTCCTTCATTGACTTTGTGTTGTTGTTCTTTTCTTGTGGCTTTGACGGGTTGTCTTGGGTTGCCCTATCTTGGCTTTTTCCTTGGTTCTGCAATTTGGGGAAGCCTTTCCCTTGCTTCAGAATCGTAGATCCAAAGTCTCGATTCTTTTCTTTGAACTTCTACTTGATTTTGACAGCGTATCGGTACGCCGTGCCAAGCAAGTAGATGTTCAGGAACTCCATCTCTTCCTAGATGTATCTATGTAGGTAGCCACGTTATTTGAGTACCAAATGTAGCTCAGAATCCTTGATTCCCAACTGTGTACGAAGGGTATGAAAAATGTTTGTGAACTCTGACACATCTTGGTCCATTCCCTGCCGCAGCATGGTCCACTTTATGTATTTTTCCTTATAGCTCTTGATAGGGTAGTACTGCTCCTTGATGGCATCTCGGAATGAATTCCAAGTGGGTGCGGCTGAAAATAGTGAGCCCGTACTTTCATCCTTCTGCTCGTAGTAGGTTTCTCACCAGTCCTTGACATGGGGGGCTGCTTTGAGAAGAGCGAAAATAATCTTTTCCCGATTGGAAAAATCATGAACAGAAAAATACCCTTCTAGCAGATTTAACCATTTATCTATGGCATCTGCGTCTATTTTACCCTCGAAGATGGGGATTTCAAAATTAACTTGTACCTTAAAGGGTGTGGCATTTCTAGAGTAGCTGTTGGAAGCCGATGCATCGCCTCTGGGTAGACGCTGAAGGATCTGGGCAAAGTTGTCCATCATTGCGTTCCTTTGCCACTCGAGGGTTTGTTCGAGCAAGATTTTGATAAGATTTCCTACCCCATCGTCTTTCTTTTCATCTGCCATGGGAGGCCATCGGGATTTGTGAGGCTGGTCTTGCGAAGGTTCGACCAGTTCAAGCCCTAACTCCTTATATCCCGACCTCATTGGGGACATGCAAAGAAAGATAGAGAAAGAGAAAACTACTCTGATACCACTGATCCGGATTTAAACAAGAACGGCAAAAATTACAGAGATAACCATAAACACAGAGATGCAGTGGAAATAATACTTCATTTCATTAATGTAAAATATTGAAATATGCTTACAAACAGAAATGGAAATAAACTAGCTAGGGCGATGGTAGGTTATCTCTGAGAAGAGATGTGGCCATTAGATGCCTCTGAACTATGTTACAGTGAGGCTCGAAGTCCTATTTATTATTGATAAACAATGGAAAACCATAAACATCCAAAAACCTAACCCTAGGAGATGAAACACCAACTGTGGGCCCCGTTTTGGGTAAATTGGTACATCAACTTCCCGGGGTCATAACTTTGGCATATGATCTCCATTTGACGTGCACAATAGCTCGTTAGAAAGATCTATCCGAGGAGTACAACTTTATGAAGAGAATCATTGGACTACATGCCCATGCTAGTCCTAGAGTTTCCCAAAAAATGTCGTTTAGGGCCTCAAAACGGCTCCGGAAGTTCAGGACCTGAAAAACTGCTAAAAATAGTAAACTATGCTAGAGTTAAGGAAACTGAAAAGCTGAAAGTGAAAATTTTGGGAGTCCAAATGGGATAGATGGGTGGCCAAAAACATCCACTTGGATCATTCCTCCCCCCTTAGGAAGAAATGGTCCCCATTGCATTGAGTTCCTCCATTTGTTGAACTTGGTCCCTGGTGAGTTGTTTTGCAATCCCTGATGTGTCTAGTAATGGTGGGAAGCATGGTCGAGGACAGTCCACATTGTTTCCCACAACCTTGATAATGGTGTAAGGACCATGTCGGAGTGGTCTAAGCTTCTGATGGGCTCTTGTAAGGCATTCTTTTTGCAGATCCAACTAGAATTTGTCACCCACTTGAAACTTGTGTTGTACCTGATGTTGATCATGTCGTTTCTTGTACTTTGCATTTTCCAGAATGGAGTGGCGATATATCGACCCGTTGGGTAGAAGTGTTTTAGTAGTCATATCGAATAGATGCTTGACCTGACAGTGCAACGGTACCCCTGTGGGTGGGGAGAAGATGTTCCTGTGTTCTTTCATGACCGTATCCACCTGCTGCTACTGCTGCATGGAGGAACCCTTCGTAGGGGTCATGGATGTGGCTACGATCTTCCCCTTACTTTGAGAGCAAACCAGACAGAAAATAAATTTCCTAGTCTGGGAGATGATCTTACTGCCTTTCTTAGCAGAGATCAAAGAGGTGGCGGTAGATGGGGCTACCTTCGGTATCCTGTATAATGAATTACCCAAAGTAATAATAACAGTGTGAGGCCTTGACTCATACATAGCATGTCACCTCCATAAGTATGGTTGGCCTAATAGTACATCATAAACATCAAGAGGTGCAACATCACACAATACATCATCTGTAAAGGGCTTGATGGTGTAGGGAAGGTGGCATTGTTGGCGAACTCGGAGATCTCCTCCTTGGTGAATCCACCTAATATTATACGACTGTGGGTGTGGTGTAGTTAGTAGGCCCAACCGCTTCATGACCTCTACTGAAATGAGGCTCATTTGGCGGCCATTATCGACAATGAATTGTAGTGGCAAACCCTTCACCCGCATTTGTGAGTTGAAAATATGCTCCCCCTCCTCTATATCTTTGGGCTCATTCTTCTAGATCTTAGCAGTGGCAATAGTGGTGCTGGGCTCCGCATCAATGATTTTCTTCCCTTTGCCATTCCCCTTATCGGGTTCTAACTCAGGGTCAGAACATGCATCTGATTTTGAAGTCTTCAACTCGGCCATGAGCGACTGCTTGGTCCGACACTCACTTTGTTGTGAGTGGGGCTCTTATGGAACTCACACCACTTTCCTCTGTCCTTCTTCGACTTCATGGTGTTGTTCTTTTCTTGCGGCTTCGACGGGTTTTCTTGGGTTGCCCCATCTTGTCTTTGTCCTTGGTTCTGTGATTTGAGTAAGCTTTTCCCTTGCTCTGGATTCACAAATCCAAAGTCTCGCTTCTCTTGTTTGAACTTCTGCTTGATTTTGACAGCGTATAGATATGTCGTGTCGAGTGAGGAGATGTTCAGGAACTCCATATCTTCCTAGATGTATCTGTGTAGGTAGCCGCAGTATTTGAGTACCAAATGCATCTCAAAATCCTTGATACCCAACTGTGTGTGAAGGGTATGAAAAATGTTTATGAACTCTAGCACATCTTGGTCCCTTCCCTCCTGCAGCATGGTCCACTTTATGTATTTGTCCTCATAGCTTTTGACAGGGTAGTATTGCACCTTGATGACATCCCGGAATGAATTCCATGTGGGTGCAGCTAAAAATAGTGAACTCATACTTTCATCCTTCTGCTCGCAGTAGGTTCCCACCAGTCCTTGATGTGGGTAGATGCTTTGAGAAGTGAGAAAATAATCTTTTCCTGACTGGAAAAATCATGAACAGAAAAATACCCTTCTAGTAGATTTAACCATTTATCTATGGCATCTACGTCTATTTTACCCTCGAAGATGGGGATTTCAAAATTAACTTGTACTTTAAAGGGTGTGGCGTTTCTAGAGTAGTCGTTGGAAGCTGATGTGTCGCCTCTGGGTAGTTGCTGAAGGATTTGGGCAAAGTTGTCCATCATCACGTTCCTTTGCTGCTTGAGGGCTTCTTTGAGCAATATTTTGATAGGATCTCCTGCCCCTTCATCTTTCTCTTCATCCGCCATGGGAGGCCTTCGGGATTTTTGAGGCTAGTCTTGCAAAGGTTCGACTAGGTCAAGCCCTAACTCCTTATATCCCGACCTCGTTGGGGACATGCAAAGAAAGACAAAGAAAGAGAAGACCGCTCTAATACCACTGATCCAGATTTAAACAGGAACACAACAAATTACAGAGATAACCATAAACACAGAGATGCAATGGAAATAATACTTCATTTCATTAATGTAAAATATTGAAATATGTTTACAAACAAAAACGGAAATAAATCAGCTAGGGTGATGGTAGCTTATCTTTGAGAAGAGATGTGGTAGATACATGCCTCTAAAATGTGTTACAATAAGGCTCGAAGGCCTATTTATTGTTGAGAAACAATGTAAAATCATAAACATCCAAAAACATAACCCTAGGAGATGAAACGCCAAACTGTGGACCCTATTTTGGGTAAATTGGTACATCAACTTCCCGGGGTTGTAACTTTGGCATACGATCTCCATTTGATGCGCACAATAGCTCGTTAGAAAGATCTATCCGAGGAATACAACTTTGGGAAGAGAAACATTGGTCCATGGAAACATGTTGCACCTATATTTCCAAAAAAACGTCCTTTAGGGCCTCAAAACGTCTCCGAAAGTTTAGGACCCGAAAAACTACTAAAAATAGTAAACTGTGCTACAATTAAGAAAACTAAAAAGATGAAAGAGACAGTTGTCAGGGTCCAAATGGGACAGGTGGGTGGCCAACAACATCCACCTAGATCAACATTCATGTCCATGTGTTTTGACTCCACTTCAGAGTGTTCCAACTGATTTACATTCACCTTACTGAGATTTTTCTGTTCATTTCCCTTACCAAAATTCTGAATATATCAAAGTTTCTATCGCTTGGCTCTCCCTATTGACTTGGTTCTATCATTATTCTACCATAATTTGGGGCCTTCACCCTTATTTTTGAACTGCTGGTAACATAGCCTAACCTTCCTTACTGCTTCATCCATTATCTTTGAATTGTCGAACTCAATCCACTCCTTGTACATAGTGGGAAAACAATTCACAAACTTTGTACCTTAGCTTCTTCTTCTTTAATGTAAGGTACGTACTGTAAAAAATTGGTAAAATTTGCCACAAATTCATCTATTGTAAGTTGTCCTAACCTTAATTCATGGAACTCCTTGGCACGATCATCATAATAAAGTTCACTTAAATATCGATTTTTTTTTTATTTTTTTATTTTTTATTTTTTTATTTTTTCAGAACTCCTCCCTAGATACTGCCTTTTCCTCAAGTAAATGCACACTTTTAGACTCTTCCCACCTGATGCAGGAGCATCTAGACCTAGCCATCAAACTGATGTAGTGGTCACATGTTGTGGCTAATGCAAGTTTGGAGGAAGACTTGGTAGTTAAATTTGTATTAATTTCAAATAAATGTAAGTAGTTAAGAGTGGCCTAATTCTGAACAGAATTGAGAATAAAAATGGAAAATGATCCTCCCTGCGTGGAGATCAAGCCAGTTAGTTAGAATGATTAGTTAAGATAGGATTTGATTTCTTAAAATAAATTGAATTCCTTCATTTGTGGAAGGAAACTGTTGGATAGGGCATATATGTAATTTCCTTTATTTTCTGAAAAAGGGGATTTCGAGAGAGGATGGAAGATGGAACTGTAAGCCTACGGGCAGAGGAAAAAACCAGAGGCTCTAGTTAAAAATAAATAGGCCAGAGAGAGTCGGGGAGCCTCGAATATGTGTTTATGTGTATATAGAGATTTAATTCTGAGTTTGGATGGTGTGATTTAACATGCAATGGTGATTTCTATTTGAATTAGTGATTCTGTTTAAATGTATGCATCTGTGCGGAATTCGGGGAACACAGAGAAGAGAGAAAGACATAGGGACTATGTATTTATGTGTTTTCTAGTCATGCTGGGCCTTAAACATTTAAATTATGTTTATAAGTGTATTAATCAACCATCGATCACTTAAAGATCGATGGCGAACCATTGATTGAATGAATAACTGTTATGTAAATGTAGACGGAGCATGTACAACAGAGGAATGCATTTTCACGCAGAAAATCCATCAAAACAAGTGAAATCAAGTTAAGAAAACACAGAGGGTGAGAGTACTCAGTGGCCGTTGGATCTCATAAATCAACGGTTCAGATCAAGGACGAGGGCGAGCATTGATACATTGCATTGGTGGATTGTTCCACAAAGGAACAGGCCTTTTAAAGAAATAGCGATAAGCGATATGCAATAAAATCTCAACCGTCAGATCAAATTTAGATCGACGGTTAAGATCTAATCGGCAAACACAATTGGAGGAAGTAGGATCTGGTGGACAGAGGAAAGTGATATGTCGATGGGCCGATCAACGATGCACCGATAGTCGTCGGATTGGCGAGTGGAATGGACAGCAGAGATCAACCGATCGGAGATCAGGGAAAATGGGGATCGGAGCAGTGGAAAGGAACAAAGTGAGGATCGGGCCCGATAAAATTTAGACTGCGGGTATAAATTTTGAAATCCGGTCTTAAGACTTTCAGCTAGGATTTCTGTGTATTTCCGGTATTTATATATCTCGATATTTATATATGTTTGTGATCATCGCGATAGCGATATCGCAATAGATCAAAGGTGAAGGGTGATAAGCAGACCTGAGAGATGTTTGCAGTCGGATTTATAGCTTTTGAGATCCGAGTAAAGGATTCAAGTGGGGTGATTTGGGTTTTAAGCGTATAAACTGCTTTCGATATATATATATATATATATATATATATATATATATATATATATATATATATATATATATATATATATATATATATATGGGTGCATATAAAGCTTAATAAGGGGCCATTAAGGGGAATTTAGTCTTGATAAGGTGTTTAGCATATGGCAGCCTTAGGGTTGCATCATTTTTGGTACCAGAGAAGATTTGTCATTGAAATCCCTAATAGCATAGTAGAGTTGTAATTAACACCAGTTGGTTTTCACAGAGTAGAGAAACTCCGTGTGAAGGAACTGAAACAGAGTTATGTGCTAAAGTATTTATGCAGGTAAGAGGAAGGATCAGATTCTAATCTGATAGGAAGAAAGCACATAGAGGTGATGTGTAGCAGAACTTGCTGATGCAGAGACAGAGGAAATCCATTCAAAACACAAGTGACAGCATAAGAAAGTGTGAAGAATGCATCACAATAGAACAAGAGAAGTTGTGAGAGAAGAACTAGATGTGTTCTTCAAAGCAGAGAAAGGAAAGCATTCTAAAGTGGTAGTGAACCTGAAGAATCTAGCGAGAGATTAGATAGAGAGGACAGTTGAAGTGTTCTCGAAAGAGAGAGTGAGAGATTGCAGAAGCCTAGAAGGAGCAAAGGTGTTTCTCAAGAGAAGGTTTGAGACAGAGGACCATGCTTACCAAAAGCCTAAGTGAGGAGAGCTTGGTGAGGTAAGATCACAGTAAGGAGGACTTATTGTTGTACAGGCTTGTTGGAAAGGAGTAAGGAGCACATGGAAAGAGACAAGAGGGAGATGACTATAGATATTCATAGCAGAGGTTCAGAAAGAAGTCACAACAGAAGGAAAGATGCCAAAGAAAATGGCGTGAGCATGAGTCAAGAAGAGTTTGACAGAGAGAAAGTTGAGATAGATTTCCAGATTGGAATATTGATGGAGATGCTGCAGAGAAGTGATGAAGACCAGAAGCATAGTTGGACCATGAGGAAAAGAGTAAAGTGGCAGAGGTTACAAGAAAAGAGAAATCAGCAAGTGAAGTTAGAGATAGCAGAGGAATTGAGAAAGATTGAGCGGATATTGAGTGCTCAAGAGGAATTAGAGGAACTCAAAGAAGCAGAAGCAAAAATGGAAGTTTCCATTTGTAGACCAGAACAAGGTGAAATGTTGGGTGAAGAGGATAATGAGAGATCAGCTGAAGATCTCATGAACTATTGGCATAGTCTAGAACAATTCAAAGATATGATGACAATGGAAGCAAATGAGGCAATGAAGCCTTGTGATTTTAATTCTCATAGTTTGTGTATGTTTGCAGGATATGTAGAGGATGATGGACAGTCTGGTGAAACTGTCACAAACATGAATGAAGCTCTTGAGGTGAAGTATGATGGAGAATCCCTTTTAGAGGAAGAAGGTGTTGATCTATTGCAGCAGAAGGAGTTCATAGATGAAATTCTGTTTGGTGTGAAACAATCAGATGAGGTTGATATAGACCAGAAGTCTAATGACAATGCCATAGTGGTACTACAAGAAGGTAAACCAATGAATTTTTTTAATGGAATTGATGAAAGATGCTTGCAATATGATAGTGTAGAAAACAGGACAACTCAGGAGGATTGCCAGGAAAAGAATGAAGCTGAGAATGGAAATTGTGATGAACTATTGGAGAGATTTCACAAGGAAATAGAATTCTTGGAGAGATTTCTCAAGGAACCTGAAGGAGAAATGAAGCTTGTAGAACCTGATGGAGAAAAATGTGTGGAAGACAACATTAATAAATATGATGCTAAAATCAAAGAAATTGAGCAGAGATTATTTGAAGGTGAGATGAAAGATCAGGAGCAACAAGGAAGTTATGTCTTCAGAAACATGAAGGAGACAAAAATATTGAACCATCATGATGAATATGGAAGGAATCAGCAATTTGAAAGAGAGGATCAGCTACATGAGAATGAATTTGAGGAAGGCATTAGATTGCAGCAGTATAGAAACTAGTAGCAGAAGGAAGAACAAGCAATTATTCTGTCAGTACAAAAGAAGACAGATGAAGACCGAAGATACAGATGGACAAAGAAGAAAAGGGTCAAGTGGAAGCTATTGCAACAGAGGTGGAATGGAAAGTTGATAAATGAGCTTGAACAAATTCATATTGATACGTTAGAGAAGGAGAGACTCAAAGGAATGGAGTCATAAAAAGAAGAATTTGTTGAAATCCAAAAGATCTATGATGGAGGATTGGTGCTTGAAGCATCAAAAGAAAACGAAAGGTATTGTATTTTGAAAACTGGAAGGTGTTGTGTGTTTGCAAGTCATATAGACTTGAGGAAAGACAAGCAGTTATTGGAAACTATTATCTTAACAGGTGAAGAGATGACTACTCACATTCATATGCAGAATAAGGGGAAAAGTTACAACCAAGTGAAAGAAGATGACCAGTCAGATGAAATCCAAAGGATAAGTCAAAAGGAGGATGGAAAAAGAATTATTGAAATCAAAGGATACTCTGAGGTAAGGAAACTATTTAGTATTGTCATAAGTAAAGGAAACTCACATAATTATGTGATGCAGAGGGAAGAGCAACTGTTAAACATAGTTGTAGTAAATTATGTAGATATTAGAAAATTGTTTAAAACTGAAGCCAAAAGAGGACAACTATTGAAGATTGATATGGAAGACTATGTAGATATTAAAAAGTCATTGGAGATCATTGAATTTGAAGAAAACCAGAGTAAAGAAGGATTAAAGAAAGATATTGCGGACAATGCAGCTAGTGAAGATTGTGCAGAACTTTTGAGAGAACTTCCAGATGAGATGGCAGATTTGTGGCATAAGTCAAGTCCTTTGAAGAGGAAGCAAGGTAAAGTATTTGTGTTTAATGAATTGCTTGAATCTGATGAAGATTTACATGCAGGAAAAAGGCAATGTGAAGTCAATCTGAACCAAGAAGTTAATTATGAGAACAGATCGAATTAATGAAGGGTGAGATTAGAAAGTCTTAGAAAGATGAAATGGTGGTGAATCTACAGTATGAAGTTGTTGAACTGGAGATGAGTATAAGAAATAATAGTAACAGAATTACTATTATAACAAAAAAAATTATTGATGATGAAGAGGCTGAAAGTGACATTTCAGGGGTAGACAAGTATAATGCCATAATCCTTAAGAGTACAGAAATGAAATTACTGGAAGAAGAGATATTCCAAGTAATTAAACAAGCAAAAAGAATTCTGAGATTTCAAGAAATTTGTGCAGTTACATGTATGCTGAAAATTGATCTAAGAAGTAGTGAAGTCCTTGTAGGGGATCAATGGAGAAGGCATCTATACATTTCATAAATGTATATGGAAGGTTATTGGCATAGGGATTATGATGTTCTATTTCAAGAACACAATCAGATGCAGGAGAATAGTATTCAACATATGAGAAGTGAAGTGGACAAAGAATTGGATGAGTTGTGGAAACTCATACAACAACATTCCAATAAAACAAATACAGGACAAATGAAGAAAGGAAGATTGGCTGGAAAGGATAGTACATGTGAAAGAAATGGAAAGCTACGAATTAAGATGAGCAAGACAACAGTAAAATATGTGAAAAGGACAACAGCAGACAGTGTGAGCATAGAAAATGGGGTATTACAGCACAAAGGAGGGAGACTTGAAAGACAAACAACAACAACAGTAACCAAGGACAGACTACTAAACCAAGTATGGGATCCAGGAGGACACAGATAAGAAATGCATGATTAGGAGATCATGATTAATTTAAACTTTAGGAGTATGATGCAGGAGCATCTAGACCTAGCTAGCAATGTGATGGAGTGGTCACATGTTGTGGCTAATGCAAGTTTGGAGGAAGACTTGGTTGTTAAATTTGTATTAATTTCAAATAAATGTAAGTAGTTAAGAGTGGCCTAATTCTGAACAGAATTGGGAATAAAAATGGCAAATGATCCTCCCTGCGTGGAGATCAAGCCAGTTAGTCAGAATGATTAGTTAAGATAGGATTTGATTTCTTAAAATAAGGTGAATTCCTTCATTTGTGGAAGGAAATTGTTGGATAGGGCATATATGTAATTTCCTTTCTTTTATGAAAAAAGGGATTTCGAGAGAGGATGGAAGATGGAACTGTAAGCCTACGGGCAGAGGAGAAAACCAAAGGCTCCAATTAAAAAGAAATAGGCCAGAGAGAGTCGGGGAGCCTCGAATATGTGTTTATGTGTATATAGAGAGTTAATTCTGAGTGTGGATGGTGTGATTTAACATGCAATGATGATTTCTATTTGAATTAGTGATTCTGTTTAAATGTATGCATATGTGCGGAATTCGACGAACACAGAGAGGCGAGAAAGATAGAGGGACTGTGTATTTATGTGTTTTCTAGTCATGCTGGGCCTTAAACATTTAAATTTTGTTTATAAGTGTATTAATCAACCAACGATCACTTAAAGATCATTCGCGAACCATTGATTGAATGAATGAATGTTATGTAAATGTAGATGGAGCGTGTACAACAGAGGAATGCGTTTTCACGCAGAAAATCCATCAAAACAAGTGAAATCAAGTTAACAAAGCACAGAGGGCGAGAGTAATCGGTGGCCGTTGTATCTCATAAATCAACGGTTCAAATCAAGGCGGAGAGCGAGCATTGATATATCGCATTGGTGGATTGTTCCACAAAGGAACGAGTCTTTTAAAGAAATAGCGATAAGCGATATGCAATAAAATCTCAACCGTCGGATCAAATTCAGATCGACGATTAAGATCTAATTGGAAATCACAATTTGAGGAAGTAGGAGTCAGCGGACAGAGGAAAGTGATATGTCGATGGGTCGATCATCGATGCGTCGATATCTGTCGGATTGGCGAGTGGAATGGATGGCGGAGATCAACCGATCGAAGATCAGAGATCAGGGAAAGTGGAGATCAGAGCAGTGGAAAGGAATGAAGCGAGGATCAGACCCAATAATATTTAGATTGTGGGTATAAATTTTGAAATCCAGTCTTAAGACTTTCGGCTAGGATTTCTGTGTATTTCCAGTATTTATATATCCCAATATATATATGTTTGTGATCATTGTGATAGCGATATCGCAATAGATCAAAGGTGAAGGGTGATAAGTGGACCCGAGAGATGTTTGCAGTCAGATTTATAGCTTTTGAGATCTGAGTAAAGGATTCAAGTAGGGTGATTTGGGTTTTAAGCATATAAACCGCTTTCGATATATATATATATATATATATATATATGGGTGCGTATAAAGCTTAATGAGGGGCCATTAAGGGGAATTTAGTCTCGATAAGGTGTTTAGCATATGGCAGCCTTAGGGTTGCATCACCACGAAAGGGAAGCTTTACCTTGTAGCTGGTGAATGGCCAATCTGGCCTTCAAATTTCTCTCTTACTCTAAGAATTGGAAGTATTTAGTCATATTAACTAACCATGCCTTTGCGTCCTCCTCCTTTTCCCCATCAAAAGTAGGGGGATTGATTTTTTCGGAATTCCTCTTGTAGTTCTATTTGATTCTTTCCCTTTTCTCTTTGGGGATATGTTCTAGCAGACTCCCTCCACTTTCAGATTTTTCTGATTATGTGCTCTTTTTATTTCCTTTCTCCACATCAGGTTCCATTGTTTTATGACTAGACTTTTTAGTTAGTCCTCTAAACAGTCTCTCCTACTTCTTCACCGGCCTTTAATAGTCATTCATTGTTCGTTCTAAGGTAACCTAGTTCTTGTTGTAAACTTCTAATAATATCCAGTAACTGAGAGTTATGTGGATCTTTTCCATTCCCTAACTCGACATACAATCCTTCACTCTCTGTTATACCTTGAGGAGGGTCCTCCGCTATTTTTTTTTCTCATCCTTAAATAACTATCCTATACAACATAGTACAACGATAGAAGATAAATTAGCTATACATTACTCATGGCAATTTTACATTCTACACGATATATCCACCTTCTATGCATAATAACTATGGTAGTGGTTCCATTAAGCCCCATTTTTTGAACATTAGGTGATATGATACCATCTCTCATAGCTCAACTTACATAACGCAATTTTTTTTTCCTTTATATTGTACATAGCATTTTCAATTTTAATTAATTGATATTGCAAATGTTATGCTTTCTCTAAGAAACATATTTCTTCTTACAACTAAGGAAATCATTTTAATAATTCTATTTCTTATAAAGAATCTTGCTATACCCTATGAACCCATTTTTCCGTGGATTATTCTCTAAGTACTCTTCCAAAAGGTATCAACCTTATATATGGTTATATCATGGAGCAGGCCTTCTATACTGGTTCATTGTTAATTTACACCCTCATGTATTAATTGGGTTTTCAATCACATTGATTTTCAAAGATTAGATTTTAAGGTATGTGTTTTATTTTCTTTTAGTTCCCAAGACTCCTATGCCCTTCCCCTCTAGAAATTAACCTCCCAACCACCTTACGCCACCTCGTCCTTCATCAGATGATGGCCATGTGATAGTCTTAATGGCCTTCGACGGGTTGTACATCAGGATATGGACAATGGAGATGTGGAATCGCTCATCGGACGGTCAGACTAAGCTTGGTAACCCTAACTTGTTTTTTAGCACTACCGCGTGACTTTCATGACATTTCCGTTGCGCCATTCTCCAATCTATTGGTATCACCATACTGATCTTCAATTTTGTTCACCATTTGGGTTCACACGATTTTGTTTTTGCCATAAATAACTCGCAAGCTCCACTTTCTACCTCCACAGGTGATTCAAGCAAGATTACAGGAATTGAACACTCTAAATGTTTTTTTTTTTTTTTTTGGGAAATGATACTCTTTGTCCTGTGTACATTCCTCGTCACCTCCAATGTGTTTTGTGTATACTTCTTTTTCAGGGGTAAATATTGCTGGTTTGGCTTCAATTTCTAGTGTAAATACTTATCATTATTGTTTTTGCGAGTTTGAGATGTTATTCTCTGTGGTTTTTCTATAGAAATATTTCGTTCCATTTGTAAGTTTTCTGGTTCAAGCATTTGAGGTTTGTCCCTATTTTTCCCTCTTACTTCCTTGCTTATGAATTCCTAGACTACGCACTTCTCTAGTTTGGGTTTTGACGTACAAGAGAAGAAAGGTAAGGAAAACGTCCACAATTTAAGTTGTATACACATTTGACTGGGATTTTTGGTTATTATTGTGAAATTTCTATTATATATGTGTATCTCTTTTCTGACTGTAGCTCTTATTTACACAGGTGAGGTGTACATACTCCTACTTGTAGAAACCTTAGTATCTGGGGAGAGTTATATGCGATTCACCAGATAATTGAAGCTTTTGATTTCCCTTCGCTCGTAAATTTACCAGTTGCCTCCGCCCCCCCATGTGGGTAGTTTTACTTCTACATATGAATAAATAATCCCTAGTTTTTTTTTTTTTAATCATGGTACACATTTTAACCTGTCCCTATCTTTCTCAATTCAATTGCGGGTTTGAAAAGAGTATGGCGACAGGGTATGTCTATAGGAGGCAGGGACTCCAGACCTTTCTGCCATCTACTACCTGCCATCCTAGCATAGGTAAGAGTTTAAAATCTCATCGTAGTCTCTTATACATATTCCTGTAATCTTTAACGATATACTTCAGGTTATTATTATTTTTTTTTCCTTTAAAACACTCACATATTCATCCTACATCTCACCCTAGACTTTCCTCTATTCTACATGTGAAATAGCCTATGGAAAGAGTTGAATGTATAGCTCTGTCAAGGCAAAACTCTTCGGTTTAATGATGCTACCTCTGTTAATTCAATTTAGCTAACTTCTCTCTTTTCCGGGCTTTAGTTCATCAAAGTTTTTCATAGAACCATCTCCCATTGCACCCATGATGGCGAAAAGTTTAAGAGTTGGTTCTTAATCGATTACTACGAGTTAGTTTCTCTTTTGTAGATACTAGATGGAAATGCGACTTACACCTCGTTCGTATTTTGATTTCAGGCTTTAACCGGTGGTATCTATTCTTTCATAAATGAACAACTCTTATAGTATTGGTTTAGTTAAATAGTTACTTTAGTTTTGAGAGGAGACATCTATGTAATTTTGCTAAGAACAGTTTACTCGATTGAGTTAATATATTTTCGTATTTCCTTTCTTAAATAGTATATCTGGTTCAATACTAATATATATACACCTTATTAAAGGTCTACCTATAACTATACTTATATGACATTGTTGTCTGTATCTACTCTTGCATGATTGGTTCCCATTGATGTATTGTTGGTAATACTGTTAATTCAAAACAATGTTACTGTTGTGAATATTTACCTTTGTTTGTATTTTATGAATTATTGAAGGAGTATATTTCTCTTAGCACCAGTCTGTCTTCTATTTATTTGTATCATGTTTTCTCCATTAACTGTACTATTTGTGTATTCAAAAGAATTATACTATTCCTTCTCAGAATGTTTATATATAGAAAATTCATTAGGATTTAAGTGATACTATTATATATTCTGTTTCTTTTAGGTAAAGAATACCAAGAGAAATAGTTCAATTTTTTTTTCATCTATTATCTATGAGTTAAACATTTACGATCCCCTCATTCAGAGGCCCAGGCATCCCATACGATGCTCATGAATTTATACGCATTCATAGGTGGATCTATACGCACCACGTAGTTAAGAATTCCTTGTAAGCACTAAGCTGGATTATACAATAGGATGTCCCTTAACCCCATAATCTATAAAGGTTATAAATATACGAGGACAATTGTTTTCACGACTCCGGAGGTCGATATTTATTACAATGTTTTTCTTTTATTTGTACTCATAGCCCATCTACTGTAATTACAAAAAAATTACACACCTATTGGTATTATGACTACCTTACTCAGCTTAAGAACTATTTTGTCTTAAGATCTCACGTTTTTGTCTTAAGATCTATTTATCTCATCTACCATTCCACTAAAACATTTTCGATTTACTATAATTCTAGCTAGCATTATGGCAAAATAATTCCACAGAGCCTATAACAACTTCTGCACTAAAAGAACGTTTCCAAATTTTCATAATAACAAGATTTTATTTCCAACAACCTTTCCTACTCTATTGCAAAGCATAGACAGTTTATCCCTCAGATTTCATTAATTAAATGGCTAATTATATCATCAGTCCATATACAAATTTATCAGAGAACAACATCTACGTCTCATTATTCATATTAAAAAGATAAATTCAATAGAAATATAATAAATGAAATAAGATAACATGTCGAAGATATTCCAACTTCATTTACTCACGAAACATCACTTGGGAATATCACACTATTTGGCACCCAACCTTGAACTGTAATCCTCCAGTTCACCCCCTTGTTCAAATGTTCTTGCCCGTGATTCAACAACCTTTGTTGATTCTCCTCCTAAGTATTTCATACTTTTTTTCCATGATAGATGTTTCCCTTAGTGACATCCTACTTTGGGGTCCTGCAAGCCCATTTGCCAAAGCTTTCTTTTCTTAAAAAAGCTCACTTTTGTGTCTCGTGATGCTTTATACCTATCCAAGCTTAGCATATTTCCCTAGCTAAACAATTTAATGGAGTTGTCTCTCCCATCCATTAAGCTTATCTAGAATTCCATCTAGAATTATTATCATGAAGGAATTAACCAATTCTCATTTGGCAAGAATATCATTTCTAAGTGTTTTATTCACGTGTACTAAATTTCCATTTAATTTATTTATTAATAAAATATTCATTTACATATATATTTCAGTAATTAATAGCTTTTTTGACATTCTTTATAACATAATTATGCCTAATCAAAACAACATTACAACAATGGAGGAATATATATATATATATATATATATATATATATAAATATAAAGCTAAGCCAAAGGAACATCATCATGAAGGTATGACCTTGTTGGTGTGTATTCATAAAAATAACCAATTCATGTGAATAACATTATGGAGCTACAATTAAGTTCAATAGAACAAGTTAAGTTCTATTATAGTCGATTTAAACATTAAATATTAACGATAGTGTTGTAGAAATAGTAATAAGAAAATACATAGATAGCATGGGTATGGTTAATTGCTACATGTAGGTGTATTTTTTATTTGTTGCAAGGGGTGTTACATTTATTGTATAGAAATGATAGAGATATTTAAAAAATAGGTGATACTAGTTTCTTTTTGTTAGATAAAGTGACTTTTGAGGTTATTGGCACATCTAACATGTTTTTCTAGTAGTTGTGACTTAGCAGCATATAAGTTGTCAAAATCATCGAGCTATCACCTTTTTTCTGGGCCAAAACAACCCTTAGCATAACTAGTTTTTTACCCATGAGATTTAGAATTGGTGACCTTTTTACCATAGAGTGTCTTAACAAAACACCCTATCATCATACATTCTTAGACCCATGGGAAATAATATATAGCATTATTAAAATTATTAATATTTATCAAGTTTTATAAAAAATGTTAGAATTCATTTTATTACAAATTTAATTGAAATTATAAAAGGATAAATGGATGATAAAAATCTATTATAAATTCGAAACTATTACAAATTGATAGGATATTTTTAGTATTTTGACCATGGAATAAGAAGAATCTCTTTTTAATATTCTTGTGAGTCATATTATCTTATATGAGGGTTTAAAGTTTTGGGGTACAACATCCTTAAAAAAACGAAAATCTAAAAGTATTTTATAACTTACAATCATGCAATTAAATCAATACACCATATGTAATCCTCTTCAAAGAAGAAGTGTTTTCTTCATTGAAGTAATTAGTATGGATACATACCTAATATATAAGAATAATACAAATAACATGGAAGACAATAGAGTTAGTAACATTATTTTAAACTCCAGCCAAAATTGTTTGTAGCTATGTGGCATTAAGATACCAAATTCGAGCTACACCATTGAAAAATAATAATAATATTCAGAATATTATTACATATAAATTTAAAGAGAAATTGTGGTGTGATGAAGAATTATAAGGAAAAATAAATTTAATATATGATAACAAGGTGATGAACCCTAATTTTATAAAATTATAATATCTATTTTTCATTGACTAGTTTAAAATGAAAATTGCTAAAATAAAGACAAACAAAGAGATCTTTAGAGATTTTCTAAATATTTTTTGTTATAATTATTTGTATGTTTGAGACCCTAACAATATTTTAAATGAAAATCACTTTCTCAAAATATTCTACATACAGTTACATTAAATCTCAATTTTAGAATATTTGTTATGGTTCTACTTTCCTAAAATTCAAATTCATATGCTAATTTAGAAATAATTCTCTTTAAGTTCTTAAAACTATAAATAAATAAAAATAAAAAATGAATTGAATCTAAGGCCTTAGATTTCTTAAGCGCCAATAACAAATAATGCTAACTACCACCACCACTCCCAAAGTAATACAAAACTTATGAAAATGTTTTATGAATGAGAATTTTAAAATTTTCTAACTATATTGATAATTCATTTTCAAATAAATTCCAAATCATATTTGAATATACATAATTAATTACTATAATGAACACAATAACTAGCTACTATAATCAAGATAAGAAAATAATTATGATGTTCAATATAATAACAAGTAGTGCAAAGCGACATAAGTTGAAACGTTAATGTCATAATAAGGGGAGAGGACTTGCATAAATTTTGGTGGGTAGTAACCACAAGTGTGAAAAATTACATTTTTATTCCGACTTGTTAAACTGTTAAGCACTCATAAATAATGGTGGGTAGTAGTTGTTGGTAAATATATTTATTTACATGTTGTTTCTATCAATTTCTTATGTAAATACTACTTTAATTATGGTGGGAAATAACTAATGGGGATTTTAATTTTATGCGATTTTCATATGAAACTTAAAAATGAATAATTATTGCACAAATATATAAAAATTAAGGCAATAAAGTTGCACATCCAAAAATTATGGTAGAAAAATTTTAAGAATTTATTCACACAACATTTTCCCATGCAAAGACTACAATAAGACCTTCAATTTATGGGCCATAAAAGATTTTCAAGATAATTTTTCAATAATATTGAAAAATACATAAATATTTTCCAATGTTAAACATTATAACTTGCATTGTTCAATGCTAAAGTAATAGTGGTCAACTGGAAAATTAGTTTCGTGCCTTAGTATGGCCTAATAACTAGCTAATTGTCCATATGAATATATAAGTTAGACATATATACATTTAAAAAATCATTCTTGACCATGTTGGTTCACTGGCACTTTATTATGAAGGTTACTAATATCTAAATAGGATTTATTACAATACCATGGCCAATACCATAGCTTATCAATACCTTACAAAATTTTTTTATGAATGATAATTTTAAATTTTTTAAACTATATTTATAATTCATTTTCAAATAAATTCTAAATCATATTTGAATGTACATAATTAATACTATAATCAACACAATAACTAGTTGCTATAATCATGATAAGAAAATAACTATCATGTTAAGTATAATAACAAGTGCTACAAAGAAGCATAAGTGGAAAAGTTAATGTCTTAATAAGGGGCAAGGACTTGCATACATTTTGGTGGGTAGTAACCACAAGTATGTCTGCAAAATTACCTTCTTTATTCCTATTTGTTAAATTGTTAAGAACTCATAAATAATGGTGGTTAGTAACTACTCGTAAATATATTTATTTACGTGTTGTTTTTATCCATTTCTTATGCAAATATTGCTTTAATTATGGTGGGAAATAACTAATGGAGAATTTCATTTTAAGTCATTTTCCTATGAAACTTAATGTAACATACCTCTTGAGTGTACCCGGAGAAATAGATACTACGCCCCCATTCAACAAAATTTTTCCTATGAAACTTAATGTAACATACCTCTTGAGTGTACCCGGAGTAATAGATACTACGCCCCCATTCAAAAAAAAAAATTCTTTGTTTACGACTAAGAATTTACCATTTTCTTATGTAATATTCTCCTCATGGTATTAACAAATATTATTCCTATCACTATACTCAATAGTCAACCCAAGAGATACACAATATTTGTAACATAACTCCTCTATGTCTTACAGGACCCATAATGGGAACCGTTATATCCATTTATACAACTTATAAGAGAGATACAACCATTAGGTATGAATGAAAGATTAGGCATGCAACTTACAACATTCCTTGGATAATCAACATAGACATTCGTAAAGTATTTTCTTAAGTTTACTATGGCTAACTTGGCCATACATTTTGTTTATAATTCTACATCATAATCAAAGTATTTTGACCAACCCCTTGTTCAACATGCATAACTAGCCAATGTAACCTCATCGGAAACGACGATCAACAACTTATACAATTAGAATCCTTATTTCCTAATCATTCCACATGTAGCATAGATATTACTTATTGATGAATTCAACTACTATCTCAACCATTAGTCATATGACCATCCCAGAACAATGGCTTCATTTAAACAATAAGAGAATCATTAATGCAGACACACTGCACAAATACTGACATATATCTTAGCGGCTATATCCACCCCATCAGGAAAGATGTATAGCATAGATACTTCATGTTTAAGGACTTACAGACTATGTATATGTTTGCTATTTCAAGCATAGTTGTTCATCATCAAATAACACATAGGAAAAAGTAATAATATAACCATTATCGCATCAAATTCACATAGTCTATACCTCTACTAATGTTAACATGGACTTCATTAATAAGCTATAACTTTCACATGCAACCAATAAAATTGTCTAGTGAAATCCATTAACATTGATAATCTATAATAGTTGCATACAATTCCTTTAATCATTTCAACAAAAGAATAAAATATAAAGGTACGAACCCATACAGTACATTCCACACATATGAATCCATCTTAAACAATCACTTGGAGGGAGGAGCACCACCACCCAAACATGAATCACCTCTGATTGCCCCCGAGCCGAGGTTCTTTCCAAGGATCAACTTTCCTCAATTAATCAATGCACTGGGTATTTAATAACATCTTTCATGATTTAATTTCCATTAGCGGTGTCTTGCTTTTATGGACTTTTCCATTTTCCTAGGTCTTTTCCGGAAAATCTCATCTTTATCTCCCACAAGACTTTTCCTCATAAAATCTTGCCTTTATCTCTCGCAAATATTTTATGTTCAATGGATCTTTATCTCCCATCCATCCGATGGATCTCCAATCCATCCAAGATTATCTAGAATCACATCTAGAAGCTTTATCATGAAAGATTCATCTCTATCCCATTCCTTAATGGGATTTGGCAAGAATATCCTCTCTCTTGGTGCTCCACCCTCCAAGTGATTTATTTTATTAATTTATTTAATAACACATTTTCTTTTCATATTACATATCACCTAGCTTTCCTCAGCTTAGGTTTAGAATAGTTTAACCCACAAAGGAGGGTATCACACCTAGCTTTCCTCAACTTAGGTTTACAATCATTTAGCACACAAGGGAGGATATAACACCTAGCTTTAACTCAGCTTAGGTCTATGTTAATTTAATACACAAGGGAGGGGTGTTACATACTTCCCTCCTTAAATTTTACAATGTCCTCAGTGTATCACTACATCATGTCCTCGTTCACAGGTAGCTAGTTTCGGAATCAACAGCTCTCATGGCTTTGCCATCTAATGTAATTTCACTCATGTACATTAGTCACAAGGAGTGCTCCTCTTCTATAGCTACATTGGTCACCAAGAGTGCACCTCCTCCATAGCTACGTTTCTCACGAAGAGTTCTCCTCTTCCATAGTTACATTAGTCTCAATGAGTGTTCTCCTTTCATAGCTACTTGTAACATTGTTTTCAAACCATTTGTGAGAATTTATTGATGCAAAATTTTGACTATGATACATATCATAAACTATTACTTAATATTATTAAATCAAATATTTCTCATTTTTCATTTTATCTGAAGAATGCGTGTTCACTTCTAGCATTCTTCCAAGCCTTTGTGTTCTTTATTGAACACCTACTTCTTGCAGTTTTTCTGCATACAACATGTCTGTTAGCATATTTTCCACATCAATACGCCTACAAGGTCATAATAGATTAGTTCACATAACAATATATATTCATCATATATAATTATCATAATCGTATGTATGCCAACTGCAATTTACCATGGTTACTTATCCTGGAACCACTTCTTACTTTCCTCTTCAGTGCAACCTCCAGGTCGGTTTCCCTACCAGACATTTTTCCACTATCTTCATGCATACCTGCACACAAGGTATATTATACATACTGATATACATATCATATTTCAACCCTGTAGCATATGTAGTCCTACGGGTCCCATATGTATTACTGTACATAGTCCATCTGTGGTACAGCCCATCATACCATCCTCATGGTATCACCTGCATGACATAAACTTTATCCACATATTTTTCCACCATGTTAGTATCATACTAAACATTCCTTTATCTTTAACTGTGCTCAGTTTACAAGGAATTTTTATGATCATGGTTCATCTCTGTAATCAAAGGAAGTTTTATGTCAAGTGTAAATCATTTCTAGATTTCATGTGGTTGTAACACAATATCAGTGGTATAGTATTGTATTCATGCATACTTTCATCTTAATCATACCTTCTCCTTCATGTTCTAAAGCAGACTATTAACTCATAGCTTTTGAAGGTTAATAATTATCAGATCATACTTCATTCTTAATAATTTATCTCGTATGATTTACTATTTCCCTTTTTATGCTTCAACAACTTGTTGATCATGCATAACATCTCATTTCCCCTTCATGAGTTTATACAAGAAAGTTTTATTACTTTCAATCCTACATCTTTTTAGTTGTAGGTACTTACGACCTCAGGGTATTTACATGTTAGCTCCCCCTCTTTAACATTAAATCCCCCTTAACTAAAAGATCAGTTATCCATTTTATGAATTCCTATATGGATTATGCCACATTTCTTATGTTATTCAGACATATTATTAATGCAACCCAACAAAGGAACCTCCCAATATTGCTTGGTACTAAATATGTATTTCCCTTGGTATGACATCAGTCTATTTAAATAGATTGTTGGATACCATTTAATTGACCCAGTGGTCCATAACATACAATTTGTGCTTCTTATTAATTTCCATGGTTATTGTTATACTCAAGGATACTTATAGGTCCCACTATGCATATCCAATGAAAGATGCATAGGTCATGGTATATAATAACATATTTAAGTTAGGTTCCCTTAATCACACTTTCTTCCAACCAAAGAACAAATCACATTCTAAATGAATGCATTAATCAAAGGATAAATTGAAAGACAATTTGTACAGGTTATATAGTCTTGTACTATAACATGTTCTCACCATCATAACATTATTTCCTACAAACCTTTACCTTGGTATAATACTTTCATAGAAATTTTATAAGTTGTTTTTATAGCATGATGACCATAGTTTAATCTTTGACCAAAATCATAGTCTAGTTTTATGAGAATTGTGATTCTTGCATTCATGAAGGCAACATATGTAAGTGTGCCACTCAAGTAATGATATCTTCCTCCCATATGCATTACTTGTTATTAATATTAAACAAAATCAAACAACATTACTTTTAAGGCATTTTCTCCCTATTGCATGCTATAACAACTTTAGTTATAAGATTTTTTTTGATAGTAAGACTAATAACCTTCAATTTCCTTGTGACTAATAAACATAGTCATGCATACTTTGCCTATTTATTATTGGCACATAACAACCCATGCATGTATAGCTTGATTTAGACTCAAGATTCTTTCTTATATGGATGCATGACATCAAGACCCTTTTATCATCAATCAATTGCTAAATACAATATTCTTACAAGTCTATAATACTGCACAAACATGTGCTTACATGGAAGATTCATATAACTCATTAATATCCATGGATATTAAGCATAATCTTCTTCAAGCATTTTTATCTTAATAATTACTTAACTATTCATGACAATTCACAGGTACATGTATCACAACAATTAAGCGAGGATACGACCATGGCCTTCCTCCATTATATGATCCTCCTTTCAGGTATTAGGTGAGATTTGCTTTTATTCACCAATCCCTAAAACATTTTGTAGTCAACAATGCTAGTATTCTACAGTTTAATTTGATCCTAACTTGTTGGTAAATACACCTACTGTCTCTATGTCGAAAAAAATGCAATATCCCGAATTTGATGGATAATTCCCAAACAACAACCACCCCATGCCATTGCTTTCTGCCTAGCAAGGACCAAGTTGTTTATTATAAACATGCCATTTAAATCATTAGATATAGAATTTAAAAGATTCTATGATCGATGACTAAATTTATCTGACTTGTGAAGAGGACTAGAACATGAGTTCCTGTACATATGTTCAACAAAATTCCACAGAAAATGGGCCAAGAACCTTCACAATCATAATTACTCAGATCCTTATGAGAAACTTGTTGAGTTCAAGAACTTATAACCAAGTGTCCTCTCTTGTAAGAAATATGCAACACCTTTCCTTTTCCTCATACGGGGCTCTTCTTTTTGGTTTAAGGATATTAACCTTATTAGTGTTGTCACAAAAAAAATATGCATGTACATTAAGTAGAACACCATTTTTATTGCCACGCTAAAGTCAGGCGTACAATTCTCCTTTTACTAGGAGACAACTATAAGTTGGAAAAAGTGTTACTTGAAGAAGAGGTGTCAATGCCTACATGCTCTGGAAGAACCAAATAGAAGACTTCATAGCACGACACTAGCATCCAGGTTGGCCACAAGTGACACACTCAAGTTGCTCATCATGGTTGTACGTATTCTTACATGCGTTCGCATATTATGGTGGAATTTAATTGTATATCGTGTGCTCTGTGGATTGGACTCGTGCGCTATATGCTTAGTTTAATTACATGGTATGCTGAATGGTGAAGTCTTTAATATAAACAAAAATATGCCACAAGTAACAAATTCACAATATTCACCATAAATTTTGACATAATTAGCATGATAATGCACATAATAATTAGAAGCAGTGCTGCAGACAGTGGTCTTCTATTCATTCAACATGCGCATATTTCTTTGTTCGGTTACCCTTTTTTTTTCCTTTTTCAGGAACCTGTGATTGCGTATTGAAGAGGTGTATTCCTTTAGAGACGAATATTTTTGAAGGCTTTGCGAGGGGAAACTGCTAGAACAGCACCCCAAAATGACACCTACCTTGGCATATTCTACCATATATCTCCATTCTCTAACCGCCCGACGGTGGTGTTCATTTCCATGCAAGAATTGATTTGGTGCAACAAGGGAACGTGTTTAGTGGACATGTCTGCAACCTCAAGGCTAGTGGTTGGCATAATGGATCATTGTCCCAGATTCTTAAGAAGATGGTTTCTCTCCATGAAACCTGTAAATTCCAAAAACTTAATCATGGAAAGCAATATTAACAGGATTTTCTGGCAACAACGAACCCGTATTTAGTAGATACCTGCGAGCATCTCAACAAAATAAATTGCTTCCATTTTAATCCAACAAACATTATCTTCTCCCTCTAAAATTTATGGGTTCATTAAAAACTGCTAAGAGAGAAGACACGACAGAATGAAGAATTCTCAGAGAATATAATATCTAATGTCCACTGGAACACTATACGAATATGCCCGCCAAAGGAGTATATGACTGTGTCTAACGATAATAAATCCTATTAGTGAAGTGATGACCTATGTGATCCTGATTCCTTGAACAACAAATCCTCAAAAGTGTGTTTGTTGTCCGCCTTGAATGAGACAACTATTTAATTGCATTCTTATACCTTACAGTATAAAGGTTCATGCGAATTTTAATAATAGCGGACTAAGAAGTAAGAATTACTTCTTACATCATCTAAATAGACTCCCAAACCGTACTTTAAACAAACATATACATATATATTTTCATTTAGGTTTAATAAATCTCAGGAAGGAAATGAATGACAACTGCGTAGTCTTTGTATCTATCGTATCTATCACAACCATTATCAAATGATCGATCTTCACACATGGCACGATCCTCCTTATCTCACATTCTTTTGCCGCAACTAAGTCATATATCTGCAGAGAATATGTATATATATCAACCTTAGTTAAAGTATTAGAACCACAAAGGAAGGATATTCACGCCATTTTTACCTCCATAGGACTAATGGCACAATCCTCCATACTTAGTATCGATGGTATGCCTTCTCTTACTTATGGCCTTACTTGGGCTCGATTAGATTGAGATAGCTCGTCCCAAATCGAGCTCGCTTATTTATGCATTGCTCTAACACATAGGAGTGTTAACACACTCTTGACTGTAAGGATAAGCATTATCCCTTCTTCCCGCACTTATCCATTCATGACTCAGAGATAAGATACGATATATGGTCATCTTTATCCGTAGATAATCATCATCCTATCGCCACCAGATAGGTATGCTATCTAATGAAAGAAACAACGTTAAAAATGTTGCTAGGAAGTAATCCATCGTTTGCTTTTGCCCGTACATGGTGATAGTCAACATTTTTAAAGAAAAGAAACAGCCATGCTATGACTTCCTTTATCCCTCTGAAACTGTGGTGAAACAGGCCGAAAAGCAGTATTTAAAAAGAAATAGTAGTCTTATCAAGGAAATAGTATGAGTAAACAATAGATTGTCAAAGGCAACAACGAGCTCTGGCTTTTCTTCAATCCTCATGGAACAGTGCAGCCACTCGATCAACATTCATGCCTTTTTGGATAACCATATCCTCTGCACGTTTGATTTTTATCCTTTCCACTCCCGCAGTGCAATTAGAAATCGCAACAGCCAAGGTTTCGTGTTGGGAAAATTCACCTTATTTATTTAGTGCATTTCTTCCTTCATCCCGAAAGTCAGTAGACAAGGGAAACAACAGTCACTTATCCTAATTACTTTCCTCCTTGGCGATAGCCCATAGTTGGTAGAATCTTACTGTGATTTGTGACAACTTTTACCAGCATATCATGTGTGCCTCTCTGCATGCTTTTGAGGAATGCATTTTTATATGCTTAATTTCCCAACCGCCTTTAGCTCGATGATCAACATGATCGAAGAGTGTCATATTGAAAAGGGAATTTGATGTTTTTGTGCTTTTAAAGGGTGTTGTTGCTAAACCCATCAATGCATATTTCATGCTATGGAGATTAAAACAACAATTTCTAACTTCATCGAAAAGAAAGGTCACACAGGGGGTAAGACAACACCTCGAATAACACTTTACATAGATTCTGGGGCATCTTTAACTTTAGTAGGCCAAGCCATCCTGCCATCTCTCTTGTCCGTCCTTTCCCAAACAACATCACCCACAGTAACTATTCAAGATGTAGGTTCTCTGAACACACAGACGCCATCGAATTTTGCAGAGTACTTGGCCTGGAAACCCTAGTGCTAACAAGATACGCTGAATTTTCATACCCACATGGTAAGTTATTTTCATGAAAAGAGACAACTGTCATGCTCATGAAACATTGACTGTCTTACAATTTCCTAAGAGTAGGAACGAAACACATTCAAGGTGTGGTTATACAACTCATTTTATAGACCATATATGTGCAAAACATGAGAGTATTTACGCTCCTACTTTTTCTTCTTGGACTGCAAAAGTCGAAATTATATAACCCGCACAAAAGCCATGTCTTCCTATTCAAAAACCATGGCTCTCGACCAACGCACTTGGAATTAATCTTCCATAGCGAGGACCGTGACCCAGCTCTTTACACGCGTACACATATAACTAGGCTTTCAATTTACCCCGAAAGGTGAAAATAACAACCCTTCTTAATGACATTCTTAGTCAATTTAACCTTACCAATGCCATATCTTAGATTATCATATTCATAAAACCAATTTATGCATGTATGCATTAAATCTTAACATGTCGTTAAAAAAAAACGAATGCATACAAACCCTTATTAGTTTAAATGCTAATATGTATATATATCAAATTGAATATATATTATCGCATATGGAAAGCAACCCAACTTGGCATATCATTTGTAACATACCTCTTGAGCGTACCTAGAGAAATAGCTACTAGGTTCCCATTCAAAAAAAATAATTCTTTGTTTACGTCTAAGAATTTACCATTTTCTTATGTAATATTCTTCTCATGGTATTAACAAGTATTATTCCTGTCACTATACTCAATAGTCAACCCAGGGGATACAAAATATTTGTAACATAACTCTATGGTTTACAGGACCCATAATGGGAACCTTTAGATCCATTTATACAACTTATAAGAGAGATACAATCATTAGACATGAATGACAGATTAGGCATCCAACTTACAACATTCCTTAGATAATAAACATAGACATTCGCAGAGTATTATCTTAAGTTTGCTATGGCCAACATAGCCATACATTGTGTTTATAATTATACAACATAATCAAATTATTCTGACCAACCACTGGTTCAGCATGCATAACTAGCCAATCTAACCTCATCATAAACGATGATAAGCAACTTATACAAATGGAATCCTTATTTCCTAATCATTCCACATGCAGCAGAGGTATTACTTATTGATGAATTCCACTACTATCTCAACCATTAGTCATATGACCATCTCAGAAAAATGGATTCATGTAAAAAATAACAGAATCATTAATGCCCACACAATGCACAAATACTGACATATATCTTATCGGCTATATACCCCATCATAAAAGATGTATAACATAGATACTTCATGTTTAATGGCCTATAGACTATGTATATGATTGTTATTTCAAGCATAGTTGTTCATCGTCATATTACACATAGGAAAAAGTATCAATATAATCATTATCGCATCAAATTCACATATTCTATACCTCTACTAATGTTAACATGGACTTCATTAATAAGCCATAACTTTCACATGCAACCAATAAATTTATCTAGTGAAATCCATTAACACTGATAATCTATAAAAGTCACATACAATTCCTTTAAACATTTCAGCAGAAGAATAAAATATAATGGTACGAACCCATAAAATACATTCCACGCATATGAAACCATCTTAATCAATCACTTGGAGGGAGGAGCACCACCACCCAACCATGAATCACCTTTTATTCCTCCTGAGCCAAGGTTCTTGCCAAGGATCAATTGTCCTCAATTGATCAATGCACTGGGTATTTAATACCCTCCTTCATGATTTAGTTTCCATTAATGGCGTCCCGCTTTTATGGATTTTTCCATTTTCCTAGGTCTTTTCCAGAAAATCTTGTCTTTATCTCCCACGAGGCGTTTCCTCATAAAAGCTTGCCTTTATCTCTAGCAAAGCTTTTACGTTTGATGGATCTTTATCTCCCATTCATTTGATGGATCTGCAATCCATCCAAGCTTATCTAGAATCACATCCAGAAGCTTTATCATGAAATATTCATCGCTATCCCATTCCTCAATGGAATTTGGCAAGAATCTCCTCTCTCTTGGTGCTCCGCCCTCCAAGTGATTTACTTTATTAATTTATTTAATAACACATTTTCTTTTTGTATGACATATCACCTAGCTTTCCTCAGCTTATTTTTAGAATAGTTTAACCCACAAAGGAGGGTATCACACCTAGCTTTCCTCAGCTTAGGTTTACAATCATTTAGCACACAAGGGAGGATATCACACCTAGCTTTAACTCAGCTTATGTTTACAATGATTTAACACACAAGGGAGTGGTGTTACACTTAAAAGTGAATCACTATTGCACAAATATCTAAAAATCATGGCATAAATATTCCAACTACATCAAACAATTATGGAAAAAAAAAATTTTTTTTTTTTAAGAAGTTATTCACATGACATTCTATTGTGAAAATACTACAATAAGACCTTCAAGTTATGGTCCAATCAAATATTTGCAAGATAAGTTTTTCAATAACATTGAAAAATATATATTTTTTTTCAATGTTAAACATTATAACTTGCATTTTTCAATGTTGAAGTAATAGTGGCCAATTGGAAAATCAATTGGGCCTAATAACTAACATAGAAATGACTGTTAAATGTCCATATAAATATATAATTTATACATATATACATTTAAAAAATCATTCTTGACCATGGAGATTCATTCTCACTTTATTATGAAGGTTATTAATATGTAAATAGGATTTGCTAAAATACCATGGACCAATACCATAGCTTATCAATACCTTATGACCAAAAAATCAAAACTCAGTTCATAAGATAATCGTTCGTATGAAATTTTTGTTTCAATTAATTTGTTTTATTTCAATTAATAAATTTAAATAAAAGGGCACTAAAGGGATAACTACTTTGAAAATATTTATTAGCCTTTCATATGTGTATACTACTAAGTATATTCTTGAAAATTTTATGGAGGTTAAATCACTACCATCCATGTAATAATTATTGATAACTAAATTAGAATTCTAGAAGCCCAATTCCTAAATATACATGCCTATTGGCATATGAATATCCCTACCATAAAGGGATTGGAGGGATATCTTATTATATAAAAATCATTTCTCCTCACATATTAATGTATATTTTAAACATTAATCGTGATAATATAATATTTATGTAATGTTTTTTTCCATACCTAGTAGTTTTACCTTTTGTAAGGAAAGCAACCTAGATCAAATTTTCCCCTACCTACAATAACTTAGAACAAGATTTTTAAAGTTTAAAAATGATGGTGGTAGGCTTTTGTTATGAGACTTTAATGCTAGAAATGAAAGTAATCAATCTATTCATTTAACTAATGATTCTAAACCTACTCCTTTATAGTTAAATGGGGACCTTTTTTTAGCTAACATATAGAAAACACAGCTAATAAATCTTTACAATTGTCATGATCTAGAAGTTTGCAATGGTCTAATGATGTGGACAAAATCCAACCAAATTACATGTATTCATGGGCTATATAAAAGCTAGAAATGTGATATATGATATCCCTATCTACAATCAAATAGTAAATTTTAACCTTTTAAATCACAATTATCCTAATGTTGATCATAAATATTTAACACTAACTCTTTATTTTATGCAAAAAAAAAAAACCAATTAAATAAAATTATAAATGAAGATAATTTCCTTCTGAAAGAAAATTACAATTTTTTTAAGGATTTAAAAATGAAATACATATCCTATATTATCAGAACAATATTTAAAACCTCTTTCATGAATTGTTAACAAGTTATATGAGGTATCGTGATGTGAAAAGAGAAATAGAAAAACCAACCCTTGATATGATAATTAAGTGTGAAATTGTTAGAAAAGTCATTAGGGGTGCCTCTAACGAGTCATTAAAATTTGATATCATAAATAAGTACAAAGCACCAATTAAATTGCTAAGTAATTTTTGTATAAGTAAGAAGAAATCTAAACATTTGCAGCTAACTAAACTAGATCATTAGAAATTTGGGATGTAAATTATGACAAAAAATAAATAAAATAATATGATTATGTTTAGGAATTGGAACTCATACATTGAAAACATTTATAAATTCCTAACACCAAGGAGAAAACTCCAAAGTTGAGGACGAAACCTTTCTATAGAAATCATCAATATAAAGAAAAAGAAGATAATAAAAGGGAAATCTAAGGACATCAAATTCCCCAAGATTAAATTTTCAAATTGGAGTGCCCAGTCACTCACTCCACATATATAACATTTTCAATTTAGTAGCCAAGTAAGGTTTCCCCAAACCTTGGATACAAAGCCTCATTGTACTTATTTTTCAAATTGGGGATAAAAACGCTAGTACAAAATGGTTAATTAGTTACTAAAAAAATGACTAAAATTTGCATATAAACGACTATTTTTTGGTCGGTGACCAATAGTAGCTAATTTACAGTATCTTATAATGCGACCAACTTTTAGTCATTTTTAGCTTAGTCATTAATTGATTGTCTCAATTTTGTTGTCTAGTAGTATATTTGGTCATTTTTTTGGTCATTAATTTAGTCATTGATGTGGTCATTAATTTAGTCACTGATTTGGTCATTAATGACCACAATTAATGACCAAATATACAACAAAATGTATTACTAAATGATCACCCAAGAAAATCAATTAATGACCAAAAAAATATGACGAAGATGTTGGTCATGTTATAAGGTACTGTAAATTAGCTACTAATATTCATATATATGCAAATTTTAGTCATCGTTCAAAACCAATTAATTACCAAAGAAATATGACTAAATTTTGGTCATGTTATAAGATACTGTAAATTAGCTACTAATAGTCGTATATATGAAAAAATTTGTCGTCATTTGTAATCACAAATTTATCATTTGCAGTAATCATTTAATTTTTTTGGTAGTTTCATACTCATTATATAAATGACTACTTTAGTAGTTTATATTCATTTCATTTACTTTCATTAACAATCGTTATAAGCAACTAATTTAGTCATATATTCATTTTATTTGTGTTCATCATTAATAAACATAAATTACTAGTTTAGTAGTTTTAGATTGATTTTATGTGTTTATTAATAATCAACATAAATTAATTAGTATTATTTTGCAACTAAATTAAAAAAAATGGCATACAATGTACATGTTCATCTAATATGAAAACGCAAAGTTACACATGTTAATTACAATACTAAATAATATCAAGTGCAACTATAAATAATTTCAACCACATAAATTATATTATATAAAATGTCAAGTATTACAATATGAGTTTCCAACTTAATATTGGTTGAAGTACAATTTACAAATGAGTATTGTTTCATCATTTCAAAAAATTATCATTATGTTTCCAAGGCATTGTAGGTGAATTCACCAACTCTAAAGATTTGACCATCAGTCTCTATGTGTGTGTCTTATGCGAGATATTGTCTTTACAGGTACCACTAGACCAGCTCTCTTCTCTCTATCTTTAATTTTCATTTTGTCGCTCTAGTGCTATTGTTCTCCTCTTTCTTCAATCTGTGCTTCTTACCATCAATACTAAGTTCTTTTTCTGAAAAACGAAGAAGATACAATGTAGGGTATAAGACATAAAATTCGATGAACACTAGCATATAAACTAAAGTATACTATAAAGGATTTATATGATATATACCTCAACATCAGTAATATTGTTAATGTAATTTTTCCCCATAAAATAAAGAAACTTGGACAAGTTTTCTTCAGTTGGGCAATAGTGGTCGTTATGTGGCTAGGCGACCTATATAAACAAAGAAAATAAAATGTCACCATAGAATAAATTTTGTACCTACTATGTTCTCATTGTACAACATTTTTTGATGAAATGTTATCTTCAACTAAAGTAATAAATGCAAATAGATGCACACATTTCTATCCCAATATTTCGAATTCCCATGCTTATGGTACACTGCAATTTTGATTTTATCCAACATAATCAAACATAGCGGAGCTAGCAATTTCTACTAAGAATTTCTCATGCTCCATTTTTGTGGTTGTATTGTTTCCTCTAGTTATCTTTAAGAAGTAGTAACACTTCAACCATAAAATTGGTCAACAGAAATCTAATGGGTGGAGCAAAGTATTGCTGACACAAGATTACAACAAGAAACTAAAAAAGAATAAGACAAGACTTTGAAAATTATGATACTAACTGGGAATATAGCTTCAATATAGTAACTTTCAATTGTCAACATACTATTCCAGGGTAAAAAGAATCCAATTCCCAAAAGCCAACAAATTATGTATGCGCCTTGTTTTCCCTGTAATTAATTGAGCAAGATTAGCACATGCAATTTCCATTTAGAATCTCTGAAATGATTCTATAAATATTCAAAGAAAACTTAATGTTACTCATTCATTTTTCTCTGATGTAGACAAAAATGAATATGCTAACCTGTTTTTGAGTTGGAGAGTTATGTAATTCATCATGTCCAAAATCATTGCTTATTGTCATGACTGCTTTTTTTAATGATCAAACAACAGGCCTATATTTGATCAAATTTTTTTCTAATTTAAAGCTAAATTTCCTTCTAGTTTATGACATTCAAACAAATCGAAATCTATTTCCTTTAACAAGTCACTGTTGTAATATACTACTAAATAGGCAGCTATGTAATGAAGTTATTAGTGGTGGAATACTAATAAATCACAAATAAAGGCAATAAATAACACCAATATGTCTTAGGCATGCCAATTCTTTATCCTCTTGGTTGGAAATATTACTTCATGAAAACAACATATTTGACAAAGAGAACTTTTCTAAAACTAACCAACGCCAGTGTATCCAACAACATTGACATTTCTATTGGCATGCCCTCAAAATGTGTGGAAGTATCAAACAAGTGTAGTGCACTTCCCTATACACACTCCTCTTTCTTCATGTGTCTTCGTAGGAAGCCCTCAAGTTCAATACTCCTGCAAGTATTGCTACAAAGTTCTATCTCTAAAGGCACTTAGATTTCAAATAGATGAATGTATTGTATCTTGGTTCTAAATGATAGGCACGGTGATGGAAGCATCAACTAATCCTAAACTCAATTATATGTCTCTATGAAATAGCATTATGGAAATTGTTTCTATAAAGCTTTAGGTCCAACTCAACATGGACAAAGAAACAAGGTTTGACTTAAAATCAGGCAAGACTTAAGAGTTAATTCAAGAAATTTGGTCAAAAGAAAATAACTTGAACAAAACTTTTGTTTTTTAACTGTCAAGTTTTACCCAATTCTTGCCCAAGCCCAAGTCAAATCCTGAGATAGTTCTACTCAAGTCTGAGTTAGACCCTGAATTATGTCCAAGTTAAGCTTCGACTCCATCTGATCTGCTTAGATTTAGATCCTAGCTGAGTCATACTAGCCAAGTTAACTAGCTGAGTTTGGTAACTATGGCTACAAGTATCTTTACTAGTTAAGGTAACAATGGCCCAAATGTGATATGAAAAATAAATACAATGTGATGAATCATTTCTTATGATTTAGGATTGATACATTTCAGATGATGGAAATGATATGTTGTCATGTATGGATAGGGTTTACAAGGATATGGTGAAATGTTCAAAGGCTTCAAGCTGTCACAAATAATGGTACTGTAATTCAAGACCATAACATAACAATATCACAAGTAAATAAGAACATAACAATATCACAAGTAATTATCAACATAAGAAAATATTTCTACCTTTCTGATTTTCTAACAGAAAGAACAAGTTTTTATATCAGTTTTTATATCATGTCAAGCCCACTAGAATTGTCTTCATAAAAATATCATTATGGTTGTGGTGAACATTTGTTCTATGGATACCAGAATGATTGGGCACAAGATGGATCATAAACATCCCATCCCACCAATGGTATTTCTAGCCACAAGGCATTGTTAGTTGTTTGGTGGCAGCCATTAGCTATTTGAAAAATATTGGGCCTCTACAAAGAGCTTCATTATCAAGAATCAGATTCGTATTAGACAACAAAATGAGAATTCCACCAATAAAGGGAATTTAAACAGAGACGCGTAGTAGAAATTAAAAAAAAAAATCCAAAATTATATTAGCGTAGTTGTGCAATTTAATTGGTTTGGAGTCTAATAAAGTTATTTTCCCAAGGACAATCATAGTTGAGTGAACATACACTGACTAGCAAACCTTGAAGTAACTAAGAATAGAGAAACCCTTCACAAGCCCATGGTGTTACACAAGAATGGAAAATGCAATATGCTAAAATATTTTCTGAAGGTGTGACTTGTAATAGTAAGATATTGAATGACATCAAATAAGATTTGGTGTGCCGTGTAATAGTAATATATTGAATGACATCCAATAAGATTCTACAATGTTATTGTTGATGTCATTGATCTACAAAAATTATCCATGTAGACATAATGCATTTCTCAAGCATTTGGATAGTATGGAAGGCATAAATACTTGTGTTTAAGCAGACAAATTCAGCATTCATTTGTAATTTCATGCTTATCAGGCACCCACATTCTCACCATGGCTTCGAAGATCCACCCATAAATATATCCTAATGGCAGTTAAAACTCAATCAAAAGTAACTATAGTGGTCAACAGGGTCTTGGTATGATGATAAAGAGGGTGTGATTCATACCCTAACTGAGGTATGAAATCTCATATCCCTTTGCCTCATGGGCCATCTCACCCATCCAAGAAAGTCATCATGCCTGTGTATGCAAGTCTTGTTGGATATGGGACTAGGTGCAAGCCCTTGGCATATCTGGCACAGCAGACTCCCCATATGTGGTTTCTTAATTAAGAGATTTTTTCAAAGGTTGTAAACCAGCAATATTTCATCGTAATATTCACATACTGGAAAAGTACATGCTTGCAGAAAAGTTGAATTACCCCAATAAATAGAAATAATTTAGTCTTTATAGTTGTACAAAAAGATCCCAATTAGCTGGAAAAATCCAGATAAATGCCATATGTGTTGTGATACAAATTCAACCCAACTATCTAAAGCCCATGCAGTCTCGATCCACTATGATTTTCCTTGTTTAAAACAAAAGGTAAGAAGGGAACAATACAGTCTCACCATGGAGATTGTTGAAAGGACCGTGAAGAATGACCTTGCGAATAAAGAGAAGGAAGTTGAACTTTTTATTGACTAGGCTTCATGAGATTAGTTAATGTTGATGGTTAAGTGTTTGAAACTATTGATGTTGAAGGAGTGGTGCAGATGGAGGTAGAGGTGGTAGAGTTTGCATAAAATTCCATACAGATTGTGTCATAGGTGACAGAGAAGAAAGTCTTTGTGATTGTTGCCTTTGTGAGAATGGAATGTTGCTCGATGATGGTGTCATAAGAAACAAGAATTCAAAGCTTAGCATATCAAAGCTTAGCGTATCAAAGCCAAGGTAAGATCCAACATTTTCTCGAGATTTTGGTACCATTCCTAATGTAATTTCTATACCTGTTGACCTAGAGTCATTCACTAAAGCCACAGGGTGACCAACACAATATGTTAAATTGAATGAAGATGCCAAGCTAGAACTTGAATTGTTGTCACCAGGAACAAAAACTTGAAGTGTTCTCAACCTTGATTGTGAAGTTGGGCTATTATTTTGATGTGATTGGTGAGGAGGCTGACCCATTACAGGTCGAAGTTCTAATGCACCTTGACTACTTTGTAGCAAAGATGATATCTCTGTGGAAGTGTCTCTGATATTTCGAGACACAATACCTGATTACATAAGAGAAGATGGATGGTGCTCTTTAGACTTCTACATTAAGAAAAATATCATTGTCAGACATCCTTTATCTTTACATGCTAAGGAAATCACTAAAATAGTAAGAATGAAAAAAGGAAATGGGTAATAATTTGTCATCGAAATAATTATTCAAAAGAGAGAGCAGGGAGAAAGGAAGCCTACCTTTCTAGGAGGTCATCTCTCCTTCTCACTCATCATAGGTCTATCCACATGAGACAAGGGTCCATGCATATGCCAATCACTCTTAGGAAGAGCAGGTTCCAGACCCATTGTTTTCTCTCTCTCTCTCTCTCTAAGCCTAACCACTTCTTTAGATCACTAGGAAAATAATCATCTTTCCTTGAGTTATCACTTCCTCTTCCATGATTTTCCAATCTTGGGCTCAGATCTTCCCACAAGTATTCTTCTTCCTCAGAATTTTGCCAATTTCTAGACACCATTCTAATGCATATTATATCAATTTCCTGAGGTGGTTGTACAAGTGAAAGTAGTCCATTCAGAGATCTCTAGCCCCTGTAATTTCCATATGCATCAATTAGAGCACCATGCATTAGTTGATGCCTCCAATCATAGCCATTCCTTGAACCATATGCCACACTCGTATTAGCAGTGTCAAGTTGCCTGAGGCAATCTCCATCACCTTTCCAACCCAAGGCCTTTCCCACCCATTATCCTTCTTCGCATTCCTGTCATTCAGGCTTCCAACAATCCTTGATGGAGAAGGAGTCCTTCCAACTCCAATCCTCGATGATGCCAGAGGAGCACTCCTGCTAACAACACTTAATAGAGAAGGATCCCTTCCAATTACAACTCTTGGTGGAGAGGCAACCCTTCCACCTCTTAACCTAGAGAGTGGAGAGGAAGGTTTTCCAACTCTAATCCTTGACAAAGGAGAGAAAGGCCTTCCAAGTCTAATGATTTATGGAGAAACATTGAAATTGTAATCACTATAGCTTGTAGCAAAATTCTATCCATATCCAGGTTCAAGACTCATATCCATACTAGAGAAATTCATGTTAGCCTATATAAAGGATTTTCTTCATTTCTTGCAACTTCACTCTTCTTTCAGCTATAATACAGAAAAATGACTGCCTTGTGAAATTAATCTCTTTCATTTCAGTCTATCACAACTTACAACTTGAAGAAGATTATAAACAATGGCATTGAAATGCAATATCCTGTCCAGCCCACTTGAATTGTCTGGGTAAAAAAATCATTATGGTTGTGGTGAACATTTGTTTTATGGATCCCATAATGATTGGGCATAAGATGGATCATAAACATCCCTTCCCACCAATAGTATTTCCAGCCACAAGGCACTATTAGCTCTTTGGTGGCAGCCATTAGCTATTTGAAAAATATTGGGCCTGTGCAAAGAGCTTCATTATCAAGAATCAGATTTATATCAGACAACAAAATGAGAATTCCACCAATAAAGTGAATTTAAACAGAGACATGTAGTAGAAATTAAAAAAATTCCAAAATTATATTAGCGTAGTTGTGCAATTTAATTGGTTTGGAGTCTAATAATTTTTTCTTCACAAGGATAGTTGTAGTCTTGTGAACATATGCTTACTATCAAACCTTGAAGTTACGAAGAACAGAGACACGCTTCACAAGCCCATGGTGTTGTAGAAGAATAAAGCTGATAGGTAAGATCCTCCAGTGCATTTCAACATAACCATGGGTAAGATCCTCTATAGCCTCATCAGATATCTTGGGATGTCTGTGTTGTATTGTATGATTGATATATAATGAAGTTAGGGTTGATACATCGAATGTGTCCACTCTTAGGTCCTGTAACGAGAAATGATGTAATTTTAGTCATGTAAACTGGAATAATGTCCTCCACGTATCATATGAAGCCATCCCAAGCAGTAGACATAATTCCATACCTTAGTCTCTTCATAATGCAATGCAACAAGATGCCTTGCAAAGTGCTGATTAGTTTTCTCATTAGCTTTATCAAGAACCAAGTAAATCAGATCAAACCTACAGGTGTAAACCATTAATTTTGTGGATTTGAAAAGTAAGCAAACCTCGTAAGGACTCATACCATGCCCATAACAATGACTAAAATTTACCTGGAGAGAAATGTTGGAGGAAGTTGGATATTGTCAATGAATGAAAATCTCTGATTGTAGTGTGAACCACTAGGGTTCACACATGCTAACACAGATGTTCCAGCATTAAGGGTTTCTATGATCCCAACCTTGGCAACTGACATGGTCTGTTGCTCCATCACCTACCTCAAATAGAATACCACATTAAGAAATGACAAAAAAGTGTAGGAAATACAATAGAATGTGGGTAAGATTGATCAAGAGAAAACCACTGAATGCATAATATTTTGTGAACTGATTTGAAGAGGGAAATCCCACCTCATGTAGCATGCTTCGAGAATTATATGACATCTTGTCAAACTCATTTATGTAACAAATGCCTTTGTCACTCAATACTAGTGCTCCACTTTCCAATACCTATTAAATTCAAAAACTAATCAATAATCCAACATTTCAATGGATGTGACAGTTCCATTGTTGCTCATTAAAAAATTCAATGATGAAACATCAGAGTCATTAAACATATAGTTTCACCAGCTTCAGGATCCTTTGACACATAAGCAGTCAAGCCAACTACAAAGATTTCTCAACCACTTGTATAAATACCTCAAGGAGCCAACTTATGTACATACTGAAGTAGTTGAGACTTACATGTACCTGGGTCCTCAACAAGCAAAATGTTGATGTCACCACGGAAAGTGACACCTGTGGCTAACTTTACTGGCATTCCCCCAAAAATTGTTTCCAACAACAATAGTAACTTCAAGGGTTGGATCACAGTACATGTACAAGAAATTACTAGAAATGAAAGAGATAAAGAGCCAACAACCTGGTTAAATTCTCATAGATATCAGGCTGCCATGATAGCTCTTTCAACTTCTCAACCTAAAAATCAGAAATACATGTTAATGAATTCAGTAAATGTATTAGTACGGTGAAAAGGTGAAGATGAGACTAAATTTATACCTTGGCTTCATACCGAGCAGTTGAAATATCGCCTTCTTGAAAAGAAGCAAAGTTGTCACTAGTGGCATCACACTCCATTGGATCTTCATCTTGTAGTTGTGTCTAGTCTTCCTTCTTTAAGTGAAGGCAGTCGATGTAAGTCTGCAAACAAACAACATTTATAAATTTCATTTATAATGCATAGTAAGAAGAACAAATATCCAAGCACATGCAAAACAACTTTGGGACAGGATTATACCTTAAAAGGGGATTTTACTGTCCTCTATTTTGGTCCTAATCTAACACTCATGGCCCTGAAGATTCCAGTTACCTGCAAAATATTCACAAGTCATGATCAAAACTCCTTTCACAACAATATTTTTTCTACAAAAAACAATTTCCAGAAATCACTCTCTACCTCAACTCTATCACCAGGTTTGGCATCATCCACTAGCTTTTCATGCATTAACAAGTTGACTGTATGTGGGGTTTCCCCCTTTGGAATGGCATTGGGGCTTTCTTGCAGCCTTACAATCTGTTTGTCAGCAAACCTGACCCCAAAATAAATGAGAAGGAGAACGTTGTAATAATGAAAATTCAACTAGATTACTATTTAACTCAACTATATTGACAGTTACCTACATCTATTATGAGCCAAAGTCATGAAGTTCATAGCATCACATTCTGGCCTTCCATGTCAAGTAGGTTCGTCAATTCGATCTAGTAGTCAGGTTATGAGTAAAAACATGAGTTTCCAAATACATTTTTGAACCTCTTTTGAGACACAACCATGTTCATAGAAAATGAGTAGTATTCACTAAGAGAGCTTGAGAACTGCTTCCAATGGCATGAATAAATCATGAACATTGATGCATCACTCTAAAATTGAATTATTTTCCCTTCAGTATAAACTCTATTCTATGCAAGCAACTATAAAATTATGAAGAAACAAAAGCTACAGTAAAAATCTATAACTACGGAACAAAATTATAGTTGCACTCAAGCAAATGAATACTTCTATCAACGGGCACTGGTGGTGGAGCATAGCCACAAACAAGGCATCTGAAAAATGCCTCTTTGATTTCTGCAATTATTGAGCTACAATGTATAATCATCCCTTTCACTGAAATAATTTTCTCAATATCTAGATTTCAAGGCCAACACAACCCAGGCTTATTTTCTACCAAAAAGTGGCATTGAACAAAATGGCTAAAGAGATTAGATATCATAGAAAAAAATGCACTGGTCACCAAATCCTATTTGAGTGATTCAAATTTCACATGTTAACTATATCTTTGAGTTTGAATATTCTTGCCTGAATAAAAAAACAGTTATGTAAATAAAAATAAATATTTTATACAATTTTATAGGGAGGTCAATTTGAAAGAACCATGCAAATGAAACCATAAGCTGAAAATGAAATATATACTTGACACATGAAACTTGAGAGGATTGCAGTCTGCCTACCTATATGTGCTTCTCCCATAAAGGTTTAAGGCAAACACCAACATCCATCAAAATTATATCAAAAATAGCAAGAACTTCAAGGGGGTATATAACCATCTTCCCATAAAGGTCTTCATCATAATCCAAGATGTTCATTGCATCAATGTTCAAAGAATCGCCTTCTACTTCCATTGTCTGTAGGGGTTGTCAGCTAAATGTAGTCAACACAAAATATAAATGTTGTGTTATGAGCTTTGGGAAGGTTGTATTGTTGAAAATATTATCATATACAAAGTAGTCCACTCCTTCAGATCCTGGAAATATTTTGGACTGAGAAACATAACCGTTGTTTTCTTCAGCTTGATTAAGGTGGTTGATCTTTCTGTCTTCAGCTTTACAACTTTATCTAACTTACTCTCATTCTCTTCTTGGGTAGAGTTTGGTTCTATCGTAGGGATGATCTGATCACAAAACTCACAATTTATATCAGTGCTAGAACCAGAAGACAAGTATTGATCTAGAGTGTCTTCTTTGTTAACAACTTCATAATTCTCAAGAATGCAATAAACTTGTATGATATTTTGGTCAGTGAAATAGTTTTAACTTACATCTACTAGTAGTTTTAACTTGTTACAACTTACTAGTAGTATTAACTTTTAGTGTTAAGGCATTGGAATAGCTTTCTAGATTAGTTGAGGTTATTTACCAAGAAATTGTTTGTACAGTCCTACTAAAACACAACATTATAATGAACATTTTGTTGGAGAGAGACTAGACATGTTCAGGGGAGGGTTGTTGACTTTCTTCCACTTTTATTAGTAGTGCCTGCTTCAACAACCAATGGACATGTGCTCCTTTAGGGAGTTCATGAGAACCTCAAGATCTTGTCATTGACCCATGAAAATGACTTCAATATCCACCAATCACAAAATTCTCAACACTTTATCAAAGGAAATGCCCTCACCCTCTATGCTTGATCACTATAGCAAACAAGGCCACATTGAGCTCTGAGTGCTTTTAATCTGGAGACTCTATGACTACCAGGCTGAGCCAAAATCTGGGTATCTAGACACCATTAGGTGCAAATCTACTCTAGTGATGATTGTTGCATGTTTGTTCTATGTATCTTTGAACATGGTTTTTGTAGTGGTTACTCCACCATAAAAAATCTTGCAATTATCCTGCTAGCTCTTTGGAAAGCATGTCTTTCCACCAGTGCTATTGTTCATACCTATGCTTTGGAAAATATGATGTGAAGACTGAAACTAAGAGTATTGGAATGATGCATTCCACCATCAATTCTCGTTTGTGGAACCTACCTTATCAAACAGTCTTGGTAGCCCTTTAGCAACACACAACTCGTACTCAAATATAGGATTTGGGATTGTCAATTCCAATGGAGAAGATCTCACCTTCTAGAGCACACAGAAAATGTATTCACTGCTAGGGTTCAGACGAGCTCCATACTGTTACAAGAACTCACTTGGTAGGCAAGAGTGAAATCTACCACAAAAGTCATAAATTGGTGTCTTCCATGACTGGTTGTGGCTTCATTGAAAGAACTGTATCTTTCATTATCACTGAGGCATGGAAGGCTTTGAACCAACATTGTTGTGGTCCTCCATATGTTCCACTCAGCTTCATCCTGGCGTAGTGATAAGAGCACATGGTCAACACTGCTCCTTGCCACATTGTTTTCCTAAAGGGATTGTATGTGTACTGCTTCAGACTTATTTTGAATATCATCAACATAAGTTTTCATCCTTCTTAAACCAAGGAACAAATGACCAATCATGGAAATATCCACAAGGATGTTCAGATTTGTCAATAGGAAAATATCAAGCTCTCTCATTGCTCCAATTGCACAAATAATCATACAAGTTTGATGACCCTCAGGTGAACTATCATCTTTTGTTTCTTTTTCTAGAAATGAGAAATCGAGTGAAAGGCATATGTTCATTTCATTGTTGGAAAAAACTCCCTTTCGTTTTCCTGTTGTGTGACTAAATTTCACTGAAAAATCCTCTAGGAGTAGATCATATTGTTGTTCTATTCACCCACACCAATATTATCTATACCATCAAGCAATTTTCCATAGACATCAAATTGGCATACATCAATTTTCCTTATGGCTAGTTCACCCTTGCTCGATCCATCATACCTTCGGATAATGGAAAAATCCCTGGGATACAACCATGGCTCCAAAACATTATGTGTTTGATGTGAATGGCTATGATGGAATTTTTTGTTTGTGTCCCATGTGGCTTTAGCACACTATCATCATCATCAACAGGAAAAGCTAGTCCATAAAAAATCAATGGGTGATAACTAAATTTTTTATCCTTGGGAAACCATTTGAATGCCATCTTGCTGGTAATCTTTAACCAAGATGTTGTTCATTGCCAAGCAATCCAATTTTTTTCATGTTTCCATCATTTTCATATAGAGGAACAACCATAATGGGAGAGAGGAAAAAGCCAGTTTCCATTGTGATAGGAGACCCAGATTCCTTTTCTTTCTAGTGGTAATTATCAAAATTTGGTGATCCCTAAAAACAAATTCACGTGACCTTCCCCTATTCTATTGTGAATGAAATTCCAAATTAATATCATTCCAATTGGGCCTATTATACTTACTCCCTAGCCAACTAGGATGGTTGCGATTTTCCCTTCCGACATCATAAGTTTGTTCAAATTCCATCTCATCAGTGCTGGCAAACTCATGATCCTCTACATTCATATTTTTCTCAAGCCTAGAATCTGGTTGCTCTTTTAATGCAAAGTGAAACAAAGAGTTGGACATCCTTGTCGTCATAGGATGAGATTGGTAAATCATCTGCAACAATGGTGGATGGTGGCTCATTTACAACCAAAGTGGCCTGGTTCGTAGGGAAGGTATCAAGAACCTCATAGTTAAAAGTCTTCTCTTCACAAGTATATGCAATGCTCAGGGAAATCTTTTTTGATGTGACCTCTGCTGTGGGAATAAATTTGTTCCCTCTCCAATGAATATCATTGTCAAACTGTAGAGCACTGTCTTGTTCAATTTTAGCACGTCTCATTACTAGCATGGAGAAATAAAGTTCCCTTTCTACTTATCTCTAATTCTGAGCGCAAATGTTGTGTTATGAGATTTGGGAAGGTTGTATTGTTGAAAATATTATCATATACAAAGTAGTCCACTCCTTCAGATCTAGGAAATACTTTAGACTGAGAAACATAATTGTTGTTTTCTTCAACTTGATTAAGGTTGTTGATCTGTATGTCCTAAGTAGCTTTTTAAACAAGGTTATACGCTGATCACTGTTCATGCGGTCCTCGAAAAGGTTTATCTCTCCCTTTCTATTGCCATATTTTTTTCTACGGCTGCAAATAATGAATTAACTACTTCATATGCTTCAACGAGTTCTTGGGAAATCAAATCCGTGGGATTGTTATGATAATTTTTCATAATGACATCAAATATTTTCCTTATTTCAACATGAATATTGAGCAACAAGTCCCCATCAGATTTTTTGATAATTGTTCATAGTACCTGCTATCTTCTTCAATGGCATCTTCGAAAGGTTAAAGACAATCTTTTTCTTGTAAGGCCACCATCAAATTTTAATGGGTATCTTCATATCTTTGAAATCTTGGACCCCAATTCTTGAGAAAAAATTCAAATAAATCTGCTATAGAAGATATACTTTACCGTGTGCAACAATACATAAAGTTTAAACCAGTCCCTTTATGGTGCCAATGAATAAGTGAATAATTTCATCAGGTTGTCTTCATGAATCACATCTACTTCTGAGGTTTATTTCAAAGGTCATACAATATGAGGGATGGCTGAAAAAGGGTAACCATCAAATTTTGGACAAACTTCAACCAATCCACATTATAGTGGTTTGGGTACCTTGGGATACTCTTGCCACCAATTAGCCTTATATATCTCATGAAATTCCCAAGGAGCCATGTTTCATCAATACGGGAGCTTAAATTGATAATAATGCAATTCTGTAACTTATCATAATGAGCAGCAAATGTGAGTTGTCAATGTCTTCACAATGATGCTTCTCTCACCTCACAAGCACAGTCTTCAAAATATTTAAAGAAGAAGGTCTTCGTTCTTCCAATATGAGAAAAATTTTTCAAAAATGAATCCTCATCCAATGTTGTAGCTTTTCTATAAATGTCTTTCAGGAAATGGTCTTTATCTTTGGCAACAATACCAAAATCTTATTACGCAAACTTATACCTCTTAAGATAAAGTCCAAAAGTTGAAGTGTAGTTTGAGTGCAACTAAAAAGGGAGGCCACTGTCACCCCACCAACCCTCTTCTTCACTTTAGACTGGCTCTCCTCCAGCTCAAGGGGGTCTTCCCTAGATTAAGATTGCTTGGTTTTAAGGCAATGAGTTTCAAGGTGATACGAAGACTAAATCTAACAAAATGGTTCTAAAAGAGTTTTAGATTATGGAATTTGATGGAAGGACTAGAGACCACTCTCTTTCCTTTGGGAAAACCAGGTCAACTAAGGACTCCCTTGGGAGAAAGTAAGTGGATCTAGGGTTGATAGGAGTCACCAATATGAGAAAAAATATTCAAGAATGAATCCTCATCCAATGTTGTAGCTTTAGCCTTTTTTATAGATGTCTTTTAGGAAATGGATTTTATCCTTGGAAACAATGGCAAAATGTTATTACAGAAACTCTTACCTCTTGAGATAAAGTCCATAAGTTGAAGTGTGGTTGGAGTGAAACTAAAAGGGAGGACATTGTCACCTCACCAACCCTCTTCTTCACTTCAAGCTGGCTCTCCTCCCCCTCAGGAGGGGGGGGGGGGGGGGGGGGTGGGCTTCCCTAGGTTAAGATTGCTTGGTTTAAGGAAATGAGTTTCAAGGATATGAAGGGTTTTAGATGAGGTGTATAAGCGTAGTTGGGTTTACCATTATATCAATAAATACAAAAGGTCTAGTTTCTTTCTCTTCTCTCTTCCTCACCTATAGATGGAATCCTTGGATTTAAATTGACATCTGTACTATTTGGTTGAATTTGATTGGCTTCAAAAACAGGGTCCACTGAAGTACTTTCAGGATAGAATCATTTAGTTTTTTGTCTTTTGTTTCTATTTTCAATAGTGACATTTTGTGTGTGTGTAGCAAAAATACTATTACTATAACTTCTCAAATTAATGGACCTTGATAGGGCTCCATTGTTGTCTATTTCCATTTCCGATTTCTGATCCCAGTTAGTAGGTGCTGGAATAATGGTATTTTGTTCAAGCCAACCACCACATCCAGATGTCACAACTGGAAAACCACTAGAAAAAAGATGGTGATCAGTATGATTCCTAAGTTGTTTAGAATTATGGGAATCTTGTATAAGATCATCATCAAACTTGTGTTTCCTATCAAGAAATCTTCCTACAACATGTTCCTTGTGATAACATTAGAATCAGTAGGGCAAGGAATTCAACAACCTTTCACCTAGGATCTCTATTCTTTGGTTGGATTTTCCGAGAAGACCCAGTCATTAGATTTATTAACTTCCCTGTCTCAACTACACCCTTACTACTATGGAAAACTGGTACTTCTAGCTCCTCTGAAGAACTGGTTTGAATCTTTAACCCCACAACATTGGATTCCATGTATGAGTTCAATTGTGGAATTCTGGAATCTACTGTTCATTCATACATTGATCAAGATAAATAAACAAACACAAAGTTTAGACATACAAAATATTTTGCACAACAAATCTATTGGCAAGGAGCATATATTTTCACTTAAGTTCAAGCTTTATTTAACTCTTATATATTACAATGGCTTCAATATTATCTAATTTCATATGGTACATTAGGATCCTTCCTGATACAGAAAAATTATAGCATCCAAAATTCCATAATTCCAACCAGATATTGGAACAAGGACAACTTCAGAAGAAGAACAAATACACCAAAAGAGTATTTTCTTTATAACATTCAATGACCCATCAAATTAAAAAATGGCTAATTAGTAGATATGGAGCAATGCTTGCACCATACTCAGAACTGTCATTGCTGCTAATTGCAATTGGAGAGTCGTGTATACTAGATTGCTTTCTTTTGGTGGCTCTTGCTCGGACAGTATCCTGAGATGAGTTCGACATGATGGTCATAGGAGGCTGGAAGCTACCTGGTGTAATTTTCCTTAAATCCTGAAAACAATAGAGCATAAATGTCATTTTTTATCATTTTTTATTGAAGCTTCTGCATACAACATACTTTCTCACAATTGCAACACAAGCATGTTCAATTAGTATGAATTATCATTTTCTGCAGGCCAAATCGCAAGGAAAATTGCATTCATTTTAGGAAAAAGAATAATATGACATTAAGGTCCATGCCAAGACAAATTATGCAGACAAGGTTGTTGAGTCAATACTTACCATGTGTTTTAGAGCCATAACGAAGGTTGGCTTTGAGAGTGTCCTCCCAAAGCCAGTGCTCTCTTGAGATGACATTGAATTCACTGTCTCTTAGGGTTGCAAGGTGGCATTGACAAACTTAGTTGATTGCTTTACTATACTTTGAGAGAGAGATCTCATTTCATCTATACCTTTCTACCATCTTGCTGCCAAGTGAAATGGGCATTGTCATGCTGTGAATGCCATTACCATGTAGTTTGGTATTATGCAAACTAGACCTATCACTAGTAAGGTTGTCATACCAAAATCTTTCTCTTGCTCTGCTCAGTGACCATGATTGTCTTCTTGGACTGCTTACAATAGGAGCTTCAGTTCTACATCGCACAAAGTTGGGGGCTCTAGGTCTACACCTATTAGCTAAAGCTGTCTTTTCTGGCATTGTGGTCCTTAAATTTGGAGGTGTTACACCTGAAAAAGTAGGTATTAAAGAAGGTTGCAAAGGATTTGTTTTCACTTTGAGAGAAGTTCCTTGTGGCATTACTGAATTTATATACGACATGATGCTAGCTTTGCTCACAGAAGAAGGTTCTAGAGGAGGAACTAAATTCTTCTGACTTAGTTTTGGCATGGAAGATTGAAATAGTGGTTTTGATGACTGCATGGATGACCTTGGTGAGGACTTTGATGCAGACAATACTAACTTTGAAGATGGGTTAGAAGACCTTGAAGAAGCTGCAGAGTTTGGTGTTGTCACAGAAAGTTTCTGTGTTGTTGGCTTTGATCCAGACATAATTGACCTTGACAAGGGGATTGAAGACCTTGAAGAAGCTTTAGATTTGGTTGTTCTCATTGAAGGTTTTCGTGTGGTTGTGTTTCTTAAACCATCATTTCCATAGGACATCCTTGGTGCATATATTCTTGACCTTCATGAGGGGATGGAAGACCTTGAAGAAGCTACAACTTTTGGTGACGTCACTGATGGTTTCTTTGTTATTGTGTTTGTTAAACTTTTTATCCCAGAGGAGGGTGTTATCCAACGTGAATTTGAAACCCCCCTCACAGTTTTCAATGAAGGTTCTATCCAAATTTTAGGGAGCTACACATTATAGAAATTCAATCTCATCTACCAAATACTTCACATAAGTCCCAAAAACGAAAAAAACCTATGTATGTGAAAATATTACTGTTTTGGTGTGGCTCATTGTTGTTTCTTCAAATATGGAGAGAGTGACAACAAAGCAGTTATAATGAGCTGTCATCGTTCCCTCCAAATGTCTGTAATCATCAAGCATTGAGTTTATTTTTGTCTCCCAATAAAAAGCATCACCTACAGTAGATTGAATTCATGTGAGATGAGAATCTTCCATATGGACAAGAAGCCCAGTTCTCTGGCTAAAATAGCCAAAGAGAACATGTCTAATAATCTCAGTAGGGCCATCACTTCTAGCCTTTAAGGTTGATGGATCTGCACAAAGCTTAAGAACAAAGTAGTCTTCCCCATTTATTTGCTTCTCTCCAATGCATCTAGCATCAGAAAACATGGTTTCGATGGTTCTTGGATCCAAGCCTTGAACCAAACACAAGATTTCAGGACTTGAACACCACATAATTTATTAATTCAAACCAGAAATGAAGAAGAAATATTACTTCTAAATTCAGAAAAATGTGGATTCTGTACTTTATCAAGAACTAAGTATGAATGTAGGCTTTGGTAATTGGGTAATGAAAAACTGATAAAATTGAACACTGCAAAAACTGAAATTTGGCAATAGGTAGTGTGCAATTTCACTAAAACTATCAAACACATATTCCAGATATCCTACACATCTAGGACATATTAAACACATGATCCATCAGGTTCTATTTTGGCCAGGTTACAGAAATAACCATTCCTATAAAAGACCAACAAGAAACACAGGTTTTAGCACCTATCTAAGAGTTATCAAAAATTAAATAAATAGATCATAACCTAAAACTAAAAAAAGCGTCTCAAATATGGCCTGAGTGAAAAAAATGAATCTATTAAAATATGGTAAAATCTAAAATTACAAGCAAGTAATATGGTAAAATCTAAAATTACCAATCCCTTCAACTAGTAAAGAAAAACAAGAAGAAAGCACATAGAGGACCACAAATAATAGTACAATAGAGAAAAAGAATAGTATCTTAGCAACTATAATTTCAAGGCATAAATTAATATCATATATTCCAATTGCAGCACTGAAAGAAAATTCAAAATAACATAAAAGCAGAGACAACACTGTATTACACAAGTAAACATTGTTAATGGAAAGATGCAACACGGATTGGCATAATCATGTCTTTATCAGTGAAATTTCATTAGACCATTGAACAGTTTCACGTTAACAATATTTAAATAAGTTAAAGGAAACCCTTGACCTATATTGTACAGTTTCTGGGATGGAAATCAATATGTAGAAATCTTCACTTGGTTTTAATTGGGTAGAGGAGGAATAACTTAGAATGATCTTGTATGTCTTCTCATTTTAGAGCTCAACTTTTCAAGAAGGCTTTAAGTATCCACATTTCAAGAATCATTGGAAGTGGTTGATAAAGAATATAGGAAAAAAAAATAAACAACGGTGTAATCAATGGATTTCTTGGGAGGTAGATTGACATTGGCCAAGGCAGTGTTGGAAGCAAGTCCAATCTATTGGCATATTATGTCCTACATCCCTAAGGGGTATTGAAATAATTATAAAGAAATGCTTTAAAGTTTTTGTGGACAGGTAAGAGGAAGAAAGAGGGTAATATTCCACTTGTTAAATGCTAGTCCTTGTCTAAACCAAAAGAAACTAGAGGTTGGGATTTCAAAGACATTCACTTCTTTGGAAAAGTTCTAGCTACCAAAAGTCCATGGTAGATTATTTCCAAATAGGGACTTTGGAGGCAGGTGATATACCAAAAGCACATTGAACACCTTAACATGGAATAATGAGATAGGAAGGAAAACAAAACTATCCAAAATGGGTCTATAGTCTGGAAATCATTGGCACTGACTTTCACTTTGGTAAGTGTATGGTTAGTATGGGGAGTTGGCAAAGGGGATCAAATCAGAATAGGGGCTAATCCACAAGTTCAATGTGGAGAAGCCTACAGATTACCATTGGATTTGATTGCTACTTTGCAACGTCAAGGAATCCATACCCTGGGTTAGGGAGCTGATGCAATATCTGCCTCATTTTGGTAGCAAAGATGGAAGAAAGGAAAGGAGTTTGGTTTGAAAAAGAGGGAAATATGCCACTGGAAGGTATTTTTGGATCAACATAAGAAGATTCATATCAGAATAAGCAAGGGGGATGTTCTGTTGTACTCAAGGAACCCTACCCTGGGGGATATACTCCTATATTAGGGTACAAAGAAAAGTTTGTAGATACAACCTAGGAAGAGGAGGCCTAAAGGTGAAAGATTCCATGGAAGTCTTATGCTCCTCTAAATTCAAAGGTTTAGATGTCATTAGTTCTTTGGAACAAAGCACTAACTTGGAAAATACTTCAAAAATGCAGCAAGAATGGTCCAGGGTGGTGTACACTATGTAAGAAGGAAAGAGAACCAGTTGATCATTTATTAAAAATTCCACATATGCAGGTAAGTAATGGGAAGAGATGAAGTAACTGACAAATTGTAGGGAAGGGTGACAAGTGTAGACTATGGAGGAGGCTTTGAAGAACTGGACCCAGAATAAAGAACTTGAAGGTTTTAGAGCTCTTCCTATTGTGGTTTCTTGGAGCATATCATCAACTTGAAATACTGATATATTTCAAGAGAGATACATTCCTCCTTTTCAATGTGCATCTAATATCAGGTCAGTGTTTGGAATCATAAAAATACATCAAAAGACATAAACCCAAGATGCGGAAGAAACCATGAATTGATAAATTGGGGTGACTTGTATGGTGCTAGCTAAGAGAAACAGTCTTTGTACTGTAGGAGGTACCTTATTTCTAAATGATTCTCTTCTCCTTAATTTCAATGCAAGCTTGGGTGCATTACTAATAACTATGTTGAGTTGATGGCTCTAATGATCTTAATGAAACTGGCAGCATACATGGAGGAGACAAAATTGTTGATTTTTGGTGACTATTATGTGGTTATACACTAGATGAAGGGCTGCTAAAAAATGGGGAATATGAATTTGCACCTTATGCTAGCTCAGATGACAAAAATGGAGACATTATTCTCCAACATATCCTATCATCATTCTTGTAGAGAACCTAACACAAGAGTAGATGATTTATCAAAATGACTACTTCTGGGAGTCAAGTAGGTGTGATCCTGGAGGTCGAAGAAGGAATCAACTAGCTAGAAAGCTTGAAGATAATAGTTGGAGTTTGAAGTTGTTTACTAAGTGTTGAGTAGTAGGATGTTCAAATTTTGGCTTACTAATTTCTAGAATTGTTGAAATTCAAATAGTTTTTTTATGAAAGACACATGTATATGGACTGTAATGTATTTTTGAGAACAGGAGAAATCATGTATATTGCTTTTGTTTTGGAAAATTTGTTTGTTGTGAGACTAAATTAAGGGAAGTGTGGGTATAATTATAAAAGACTGCTAGTATGCCTTTAGGTTTTATGAAGATGATTATAATAATGTGAAAAAAACATAATAAACAAGGACAGTGTGTGGGTGGGAGAGTGTGAAAATGAGAACACAGATAGATATACATACCAAGTTATTGTTAGGGGTGTCATAGTAGTTTGAATTTGTTCAAACTTGGGAAAAACTAATTGGTCTTCCACTGCTTTCCCTCTAGTTAGTTTTCTTTGTCTCTTTACCTCGAGTTCACCTAGATGCCTCCCAGATAGCCACTCACTAGCTGCCGAAAAGTAAGTATCATCTAGTTTCCTCTTTTTGGTAATTGATTGAACAAAATGTCCATTTGTAGTTTCTTGATGGTTCAAGACTCGCCCATATTGTCTATTCTTTCCATTAAATGCATCATGCTTCTCATTTATCATTGACAACGGATATTCAAACTTTACCTCACTAGGCAAGAATGGAAAAGATTGCATTGGTTGAGTCGATTTTAAAGGGGGCTCAACTCCAGTGATACCTTGAAATTTACTAGCCTGCACAAGAGTATGGGGGTGGATAAATGAGGGCTTTTGGGCATGCCTTTGATGGCATCCATCCCCACATTGACCTGTAAACCATTGCCAACAACCCAAACAAGGTTACTGCAAAGCCAAGGGACTGCACTCCATAGGCTTCTCCAAGTTGCAGACATGCATGTAGTGGATGGAACACCATTGCTAATCCATTCCTCCAATCCACTGTTATGTAGATATTTTGTAGCCATGATTTTTTTCCATAGACCCTGTTCTCCGAAGATGCGCCATAGGTTGGCAGACAAAAGAGCCAGATTGAAATTTTTGAAATTAAGGATGCCCCAACCTCCAATCTTAATTGGTCTAGAGATTAGATTGAGACTAGCAAGGGGGGTTTTTCTTTTGGTGCTAGATCCCAGCCATAGAAAATGTCGCACAATGGATTCAATCTTCTCCATAGTAGATTGAGGGATGTGAAATATATGCATCCAATAAACAGGGATGCTTTGGAAAACAAGTCGAATCATGACAACCCTGCCTTCAAGATTTAACCACCTATGATCCCAGTGGCATAAAATTTGCTCGAATTTGTTGACTAGCCAATCCCAATCTAAAAGCTTGTACTTGCTAGTTTTCAAATGTCATCCCTGGTATTTGAATCCATTTGATAGTGGGAACATATTTATCTCAAGCATAGCAACAATTCTGATTACCTCCATCGAGGAACCATCATCAGAAATAAGTTCTATTTTATTTTTGTTAATGTTAAGCCGAGATGCATTGCTGAATTTTAGAAAAATCTTGTGGAATGCTTCCCATTTAGATATTTTTGCCTCCAATGCACATATGATATTGTCCACGAACATCAGATGTGATAGTTGACTATTTTTTGATATCCCACAACCTTTTATGGCACCGACCTCTTTCATGGAGTTGATCCCCCTGCTTAATGTGTCCATCACAAGAATAAACAATAGGGGAGACAGAGCACAACCTTGTCTCAGTGCTTTGTTCATTTGGAAGAAATTTGTGGGATCCCCATTGATGAGAACCACCATAGATGCAGATTTGATACAGGCCATTATCCATCTGACATGTCTATGTTTGAAGCTGATTTTGTATAGGATCATAGTGAGGAACTCCCAGTCAATACAATTGAAGGCCTGGATGAGGTCAATTTTCATGAAACATGATTTTTGATTCCTTGATTTGACTGAATGAATGCCTTCTTGAACAATGGCCACTGCATCTTGTATTCTCCTATTGGGCAAGAAGTCAAACTGTTCTTGTGAAATATATGTGGAGATGATCTTTTTGACATGATTAGCAATAAGTTTGGACATCATTTTATATATAGAATTGCATAATGAAATAGGCCTATAGTCATTGAGAGATAGAGGATTGTGTTTCTTAGGATTGAGAGTGAGAAAGGTTGAATTGATTGCACTTGGAATTTTTCCGGAGATTCTGACCGCTTCCATCATCTTAACCAAGTTCGGGCCCATCAATTCAAAGAAGAAAAGAAAGAATTCACAAGGCTAGTCGTCAGGCCCAGGACTTTTGTCCTTTGCCATCTCCTTGAGGGTTTGTAGCAGATCCTCATTGGAAATATGTATGTCCATTGATAAAGTAATTTTGTTGTTGATCCAAGTAGGAAAGAGATCAATTAGTTCCATCTTATCAGCCATATGAGTATCCTCTCTTTCCTGAAATTGATTTTTGAAATGTTGATATGCTATCTCTTTGATCTCTTTGATGGATGTATAAGTGTGCCATGCTTCATCTTTGATTGACCAAATTGAGTTTGTTTGTTTTCTTTTGGATGCGGTCCTATGAATTTTTTTTATATTTCGATCACCTCCTTTGATTCATGCAAGTTTTATTTTCTCGCACCAACATTCTTCCTGTAATTTTAGGATTTTATCTTTTTCGGAAATCAACTCTAAAATTGTTGTGTGTTGATGTACATAAAAATAGCCCGACACAATAGGATCCATCAGTAGGGAAATTTCTATGTCTATCGATTGAAGCTCCTTTCTGAGATTTCATTTTTCATTGTTAATCCACTTTCTTACCATAGTTTTCATCCTCATCAACTTTGTAATAACCACCTTTTACGGATCAATGTTATCTGGAGAGAGGGTTAAACCAAGATCACAGAACTAGGTCCTAGAAATTGGTCTCATTAACCCATATCTGATTAAATTTGAACGATATTTTATGTCTTCTTGGTCATCTTACCATTCCAGGATGCTGGCATCATAATCAGATATATTCGAGAAGAAATTCCATGACTTGAGCCTTTAAATCTAAGTGATAAGTTGGAGTCCCCCAAAAAACTGTCAATTCTTTTAGCAATGTCGTATGTGCCCATCCTACCATTCTTCCATGTTGGACATATTGGATCAGGAGAAATGTCATGGAGAGCCTTGCAGTTGAAGAGATTTGTGAAATATGCCACGAGAGGATTTGGATTAGCCTTGTACCCCCAACAGTCACCCACATTCATTGTTAAGTTTAAGTCCCTTGCAATGATTAACGGGTGAATATCTAGTAAGCCTGAATTTTCAATCAATTCCGAGAAAGGCTTACAATTTCTATAAGGGCCATACATATTAATAATTCGGAGTCTACAACTCCATCCCCGAGCATGTCCTGTCAATATTATGCCAGAAATCAGTTTGCAGGCTAGAAAGGAGAAATAGGTAGGGTCCCATATTGCTGCAAGACCAAGCGAATTTCCAAAGGAATTGGTAGCACAACCATGCCATGTCGAGCGTATTTAGAGTAAGATCTCCAAGGCTTTTTCCTTAGAAATCATAGTTTCTTGAAGGAGAACAATTGACAAATGTTTTTCCATGATGTGGTAGTTTAGGAATCTTTTTGAATGGTCAGATCCCAACCCTATCAGATTTAGGGACATTAGCTTTATTAGGAACTAGAAAATACGAGATTCACTACTCTAAGGTCCCGGATGTGTGAATCTTCCCTTGCTTCAGTGGACTCCGTTAAGGGTCCCACATCGAAGGACGGATATAGAGTCTCCTCCAAAGATTCTGAGAACCAGGAATTCATTTATGTTTCTAAGTCCCCTGTGAGAGTTAATTTTCTGAATTTAGGGGCTTTATTCCTACTATGGTTTTAAGATGAAAGAGACTTATTTTTGTCATTCTCTGGTTCTTTACAAAGTGTGTGGTTTTTCTTGATTGACATCCGTTCTAGTCCAAGTCCTGGGTAATCCTCCAGATTTAGTATATCCATGTCATCTGAAATAGGAGAGGGGATCGAGTTAGTAGTGCTTCTGTTGCAAATAAGGGGCGCGAGGGAACTCCTACTTGATTTCTTTGCTGAAAGAACCAATTCTTTCCCCTTTCTTTTTGTGGGGGTCTGGAGTGAGGGGGCCTCCATTGTCTCATTAGCATTTTTACCAAGCTCCCTATACTCAACATCCATTGAAAACATCAGATCAACAATTGCATGATGATATTCTAGGTGATTTTGTAGAGTTTCCTTTGTGATACCTAGTTTTCCAGCAGGGAGACTGCCCATAAAAGTTCCCTTATCTCTCCTGTCGGGTTGCCTATTGTGAAAGGTGATCTCCTTTGACCTCCAATTCAAATCCCCGAAGCGGAAAGGATAGTTAGCCATAAGATGACCAATATTATGTCATTCAAGGCATCTAAACAAGATTCCCCAATAGTTGACCTGCTGTCTGATGGAGAAAGTGGCCCAGAAGATGTCAATCGTTGCTAGCAGCCCTCCTGATAGATCCACTTCTACTAGAAACCAGGAAGCTTTCTTATCTAGTAGTCCCATGCATCCTTCATCAACATAATATAGTTTTCCTATTTTGTTGGCTAATTCCTTTATGACTCCCTTCAACCATAGCTCAATGGGGAGCCCGAGAATTTTTGCCCATATAATTTTTCTTTTTAGAGTCTCAACTACTGGGTCAAAATCAACTTTCCAAGGCTGCATTACCAAAAAACCCTGGCCTTTGACCCAAGTTAAATCAACAATCTTTGTGGTGTCCTCCTCATTTAGGAAATGGAAGCCAAACCAACCATTAACCATCGCACTTACCTTCGGTTGATAACCAAGAAGAGAAGCCCAGCTTTTCTATGTCCAATCCTTCATCTGAACACCATTCATTTTGATGAACTCCCATCTTCCTATAAACATATGCTTTCTAAGTCTAACCACATTTTCCCAATATAAATCAACTCCTAGGATTAGTTTTTGGATCTCTTCCGGGGCTTTGATTGGTTTTTTGCTGTTAACTTTTTTAAGTTTCCTGTTGGGAAGGTTATCCTGTAGTGTCCTTTCCATTCCAATCACCTCTAAAGATTTTAATGTGAGATTTGTCTTCGATAATGGACTAATATTATGTATCCTTGTGGGGGATGCAACCTTCATTCCAGAGCCTCTTGTAGCAAATCGGATTCCTTTTTTGACTGTATTAGATTTCTTCTGCTAGGATCTATATGCATTTTCATTTTCTGCAACCACAGTTACTTCTATGAGCGATTCCACATCAATGTCCAGGTCTGTAAATGGTGATTGGCCTTCCATTCTATAGGTTTTTATAGATCCATCAGTTGCAGGGTGAGGGCATGCACGATAAAATGTAGGAAAATATTGTTGATGGCTACGACCAATTTGCAAGAAGTCAACGTGCACCTGACCCCAATGGATTTGTAGGGTGAGATGCCTAAATCACCTAGATTCGCCAGACTTTACCACAGAGATTACCATACATAGGGGAGCAGCCAACAAGAGGATTCACAACCAATAGGATGGTTCAATGACCAACCCCAGCCAGTCATTGTTATAGAAAAGACAAATAAAGGATATCTTACGAGTTTCTGGTTGCCTCTTCAGTACTGACCAATTAGTTCTAGGGTAATATCAAATATAGGTAGCTCTGCCAAGTGGACTTGATCTATTTTGAGTATTTATTTGAGAACCTGGAGTAGGTGAATCGGACATGATTGAAAATAGTGTTGGTTTTATTTATTTAATTTGTTCCATTGGGATATCAAGATTCAAAATTTAGTGGGATCGTTTGGCGGCATCCAGTCTGACTGCCAACAATTACTTCTAAGTTATTCGACTTCTGTACTATGGAGATCCTTTGGTGGCATTCTATCCCTCAAACACCATGTCTTCGTACCTACATATTTTCAAAAGTACCTACCACCACCAACCAGCGTAATTTCTATTGGATACTAGGGCACAACGACTAAGCCGGGTCAAGTTTGAAAATAGAAAGTGCAGTAATTCTGTAAAGGGGTTGAATATCCTACATCCGCTAAACCAACATCCTACTCCAGAGAACCCCAAGAATGGATAATTTCCCAACATCGCAAAAAATAATCAAGCCCATCGCTAGAGATGTGGTGGAAATCGGTTGTGCACATATTATTCATCAACGCTCCGTCAATTTGTTGCCAGATGTTTGAGGAGTTCTGGATCGATTGTAGTTATGCCTATTTCACTAATGATTCTTTGCTTCACTTAGTTCCATATATCATTTAGCATTTGAAAAAGTATTATTTTTGTAACAACTATTAATATTAGCAGAACTAGACAATTGAAAATATCTATCAGGAATTTACCTCTTCAAATTATGGAGTATTGGCTGCTTAGTTCTAACTTACTTGTATTTTCGAATCACATCCTCTGTAAATCCAATTTCGAGACCGCTCCAATGGTGAAGGGGAGGAAGTCATCTCCTCGGCACTCCATAAACTTTTAGTCCTCTGTGTCGAATGTTCCAACCTCATATTTTCTCTTCTTTCCATCCAAGCCTGATTTTTCTTCCTATTCCATTCAGCCTCTCCACTCTTCTCCTGTACTACGTCATCCTCTACCCTCTATCTCTTCAGCTCCTTGTAAGCCCTCCTTTCTCTTCAGCTCAAACCCTTCAATGGTGAAACCTGTACATGCCATACATACTAATGTGAAACATTACAATGCTAAAAAATTTGTGTAGTCCTACTTGTGTTGGAAGCAGAATCAATATTTTCCACACTGAAACAGTTGCTCTGCAAATCCTATATCTTCTCCTTCTGTTGTTCTCACTAATTTTGTATCTCGCTACAACTTTCAGTGGCTCTCCGTTACTAGAGGCATTCAAACGACCAATACCCTGAATTTGGTGATGAAGTTATGAAGGAAGAGATCTAGCTCAAGCTTTGCCAAATGCATTCGTGGATAGATCCAGGCACCTCCTCCAAAAGGCATAAATGAGGGGTTCTTTGAGAGCTCTTGATCTTGCAGATGTTGCTGCCAACGCCATGGGTCAAACGTGAGAGCAGAAGAAATACTTATCTCAATTTAAACCAACATCATCATTATGTTTTTCCCTTCGCTCCACTGTTTACATCTACAATGTAATGGAAGGAACCATGACATCTAAATAACAGTCAAAAATTTTACAACCACCTACTGCCACCTGCTCTAGCAAGTTAAAACTTGCACTGTCAGTAAAACCAAAAGTGACTCATGAGGTACATTATAGAGCTAAACGTAAATATATATATATATATATATATATATATATATATATATATATATATATAAACCCCTCCTGCGGGCCCAAATCTCTATTAAGCGCTGCTAGATTAATCTAGAGAAAACACTATTTTTTTATTTTCTTTTCTTTGGGTTTAGTTAAAAGTTGTTTGGAGAATTATTATTTTTTAATAATATTGGGATTTTCAGTAGTTAATCTATTTTTTATATTAAAAAATAAAATATATTTAATCAATTTAGATTATATTTTCAAATTAAAAATATTTTTAATATTTATTAAAAAATAAAATCAAAATGGCCCTTAGGTAGAGTATATTGTTTAATGTTTATGCATTTGAAGGATATTTCCAATTGTATTTAGTGTCCATTTAACGTAATAAAATGAAGAATGATTAATCTCCTAAGAGTACAAGAGGTCATGGTTATGTGACATCAATGATGAGCAATGTTATTAGAATATGCCAAAATAGATCTAATAATATGCAAACAAATCAAAAGGTTAGGACTCGTTAGTCACCTACAATATCATGATCCTCCTATAAAATATAACAAAGGTATTAAGATCTCCACACATACAATATATGACAAAAGGAAATGAGAAAAATGAGGGAAAATATAAATCTAACTAGGATATAAAAGATGTCTTTGGTATTTGGTAGAAGGATATCAATCTGACACTTCATAGATATAATTGAAACATTCCTTTGACGTGACAACTTAAGGAGATGATCAAAAAAAGTGTGAAGAAAGTATGATTCTCAACACTCTGATAAGCATGTGAGTGCAACATGTCACAGTAGGTTTGAATATAATCCTTTCATTGCTTACAGGCTTTGGCAATAGAATGTATCTCATTTTTATAGGTTGGGCATCTATGAAAATCATCATAGAGTATATGGCTACGATAGACCATGAAATGTTTGTGTCGTGTGGGAACTACATCAACGACATGATCGATTGGCTCAAAGGGTCTATGTTGTGTAGTCATTCATCGACCACAATTAAAATGACTAACATAAATGACTAATTTGTATTATTGTAGTACTTTTTAAGTAGTCATATTTTTGTTCCTAAACTAAATTAGTCATTCATGTTAGTCATTTTTAGTTGCATTACTTATTATCTAGTCATATATTTTATCCCGAGACTAAATTAATCGTTTATGTTAGTCGTTTTTAGTTGGGTCACCTAAGCTTGCTCATTTTTGGTAGTATTTCACTTGGAAAAGTTGTGGTGACCGACTTTTTTAGTCACCTGGTCACTAATTTCGTCATTTTTTACTAGTCAAATAATCCCTCTAAGTACAACAACATTATGATTAGCCTAATTTTAGCAAAAGCTATGTGGAATTAGTTTTTAAAAAGAATATTAGTGTATGAATATAAACATTAGAGGAAATTTCATCCTAAAAGTGCTGATGAAATTTTCATGTACATAACATGTAAACCAATCAAAATACCTTAAATTTAAAAAGAGGTACATGCCAATATTTTGTAGGGAGAATAAAAAAGTCTAATTGTATTTTTTACGTATCGTCTTATAGGTTTGCTTAAATTTCAAGTTTATGCATTTTTTAGATGTGAAATGAAATTCCACATCGAACGAGTACCCATTATGCATACTTCTGAGAACTATCAATGTGGGCCTTCTCAGAAGTATGCATAATGGGTACTTGTTGGATGCGAGTGTCTACAATTGAAATTTGAATAAACCAATAAGTAGATAAGACAAAAATACAAACAAAAAAAGTAGTTTTATTTTTTCGCTCCAAAATTCATAACTATTATTTTTCCATAGAAGGCCACTTTTAGGCTAAAATTTCCTCTGATGTCCATGCAAAAAAACTAAAGCCTAGGCCAAATTCAGGGTTAGAATTCAAGTATAGAACACCTTGTTACACTTAGATCATTATAAAGAGGTGTTGCAATAATAAAATTGATCCCATTTGTTGTTTCATTGACTTTAGAGAAGTTTTTGACACAATGCCCATAATGAAATTTTGGAATAGGTTAGAAGAGATGAAAGTTGCTTTCAAGTTGAGAATTTTTACACTAAGGTTATATGTGAAAATTATTTCCAAGTTTAGGAACACCAAGGGTTAGTAAAAATAAATAATTACAATATAGGAGTTAATAAAGGTTGACCCCTATCCCCTACCTTCCTTTTATTGTATATACATTAATAGGTTACCTAATAATGCTTTGAGGAAACAGGTTGTGTCAACAAATCATTGGTTTAGTCATCATCCTTCTTCTTTATATTGTTTATAATGTTCTTTTGGTGAGAAGTCCTTATGATCATAGAAAGAAACCAAGAATACCAAATTATTTGTACTCTAGTATGGTTTTACTTTTTCAAAGTAACAAAATAAATATTATGATAACTAAATTGAAAAGGACCAATTATGATGCACTCATATAGGAAAAAAACAACTTATATTGATTTTGCATAGATATTTTGAAATATATATTTATCATAAACTCAACTAGATCTGCAACTTAAAAAAAAAAAAGAATAAATGGATGGTAGAAAGCTTATCATGGTCTTGAAAATAATTATAAACTAGTTGAAATTTCAATATGAGATTTAAGATGAAAATCCTCTTTTGTTACCTTATATAGATATGAAATTTAGGGATGCAATATCTCTATAGAATCATGGATTAAAAAAAGAAAATCAAAATAATTTTATAACTTAAACACCAAAATTAAAGGAAATACACATCTCCTACCCTCCCCATAAATGAGAATATTGCGTCAATTAAGGATACAAATATGACAAGGTACCTAATGTACAAGAACAAATAATCCACATTGCTTCCAAATGTTTCTTCAAAGCCTAGCCAAAACCAACTATGACTAAAGATGGATGACATGCAACTACTAAATCTTGGTTAAGCCATTAAGAATAAAGGAAGATCTACAAAACAATGATAACATTAGAAATATTATAGCATCAAAATTTAAGAAGAAATTTTGATGTGATAAAGAATTAAAGGATAAAAGAAAATTAAGATACTATAAAGAGGTGATTAACCTTGATCTATAAAATCAAAAATATCTCCTTATTTTGACTAGTGTAAATAAGTATATGGACATTATTAAAATAAAAATAGACTCTCACAAGCTCCATACCCAAACTAGAAATTGCACAATTTCGAAAGCACAATGGGTTGCAAAAATATATCAACTTTGTTGCACTATAAAAGTTGAACAGGAAAAAACACTCTCTCTTCAAATGTGTTCCAAATTCCCATATTAGACCTCAATTTCATAATATTTGTCACAATATCAACTTCATAACCTTTTAATCCATAAAAACTATAGTGATCCATGAAAATTTACCCTAATAATTTTTGAACACATAAACAAGAAATCTAAATAATCTTATAAACTAAATCTAACCTCAATAAACATGATCCATCATCATCATCATTGTCATTATCATTAATCAATCATTATAATAGAAAAATACCCATCATACATGTAAAGTTATAAATTCACTAATTACATTATTCTTTCCTATATAAATATGAACATATTCAAAATAAAACTATCTCTCATTCTACCTACTAAACAAAAATGGTTTTATGGTATGACCTTGTATGCGTAAATCCTAACATATGTATATATTAGTAAGTAGACTTTGAAATGCATACAAAGTTCTAAACAAATAAATAAATTAGAAAAGTTTGAGATCGTTATTCACTAAGATTTCACTGACATTGTTTTAGCAAGATAGTGTTGTTGCACAATTTCTCCATCTTCTTAGAAATGTTAACCTAACTGATAGATGTACCACTTTGTAAACATTATTCTAATATATAAACAACTCAGGAACAATACGTTTGAGCTCTAGCCATTTCTTCCTCAACCGCGGTATCTATAACCAAAGTGGTCTCCCTGTTCCCAAATCACCCAATGTTTGTATTTTTGTAGTTGTATTGGAAATGATCAACGGATTCTCCAAAGTCAAAATCTCATAAGTCCTCATTTTCCTTTTTAGATATAGTATTTGACATCATGCATCTCTCCCTTCATGCTTGTGGCATGAAATTCTTCAATGGAAAAATCTAAATCTAAATCTATCTATATTATGTTCTTTGCAGGTCAACAATTTTATGATTTAGATGAGAGCAAGTTAAACTTTTCTGGATCAAAAAATCTCCGTTCTGAAATTCTCAAATATCACCCTTCCTTCCTAAATTCACTAAAAATAAGTGAAAATAAGGAAACCTGCTATCTCATGATTGTTAAAATACCAATTAAGATTTCAACATGAAATTCACACAGAGTAGATCCTCTATTTAAACTATTAAGTGAATTGAGCAAGCAAGTGCGATAGTAACAAGATTTCCATGAAAACTCCCCGCAAATAATGTCGCAAAGTTTCTCCTCATAGCAGCAAATCAAGAAACTGTCCCCTTCTTGCTTTTTTTTTTTCGAAAACTGCTTCAAAATCATGTTTATTATTTGTTTAAACGTATTTTATCTACTCATTTATACAACTAAATACTATTTTGAATTATTTTGTTAATTTTGTTAAAAAAAATTTATATTTATATGTGTATTTTGAAATAAGATTTTTAGAATTTTAATTTAATTATTAATTAGATGTTACAAATTTAACATTCATGAAATATTATAAAATATTTTGAATAATAGTCATAAATTAATAATTAATATTTATTTATAAAGTATTTATGATTTTTTTGTTTTTTTAATCAAATTAATTAATTAAAAGCCTAAACTATGATATTATAATAAAGCTTATTTACAAGTTAAGCATTTCCATAATAATATGATGATAAATATAATTATAATAAAAATCTTATTACAAATTTTAAAATATCTACATACTTAACTCATATATTAATTTTTAGGCCGATAGGCCTTTCCTATGCATCAACTTTTCGTCAACACTTTTACTCTGATCCGTTAGATCAGACTAAACACTTTCAACCGTTGATCTGAACCAGAAAAAAAAACAATGGAAAATCAAGAAAGTACGGAAAGAAAGCACAAAAGCTCAAAAAAGATTCTATGCAAAAAATATCAAGAAAGCACAAAAAAGATCATAAAAATCAAAGATCGAAAGAAAAAAGCTCAGAAAAGCAAAGATTTTTGAGGATTTTTATTTTTATTTTTATTTTTTAAATGCAATGTATTATTAATTTATTTTTATAATTTAATTGAAATATAAATTTTAAATTTTAAATTTAAAAATTAGTTTAGATTTATTTTTAGTTGTAAGTTTATTATGTGTTAAGAAGGATTTTTTTTTTGAGGTATTGATTTTTTAAGAGTGAAAAGAGATTTGATTCTTTTTGGCATTTGGTAGATGTAGAGTTAAAATGAATTTAGATTAGTTTAAATATTAACCTTTAAATAACTCACATTAGAGAAAAATACCATGGGAAAAAACCATAGATTAAAAATATAATAAGAAAAAACCATGGGTTATAAAATTTTATATTTTATATTTTAATTTTAATTTGACTAAGTCAAAATGTTAAACATTGTGACATCTCTCTAAAATAATTAAATTCAATTTAAGTCCATGCTAGCTCCCATCATTTTCCTGCTCAAAAGGTAGGCGTTCTCAACACCTTAGCTACTTCGGTGGGCATTGCAAGTTTATGACGAAAATCACCTTGAAGATGAGAACACTGACCTCCTGGAAGTTTTTAATAAGAATGGTTATAGTAGGTCTCAAGGTCTTAAGGCTTTTCAAAATGTTGAAAAGGGTCCTAAGAGTAAGATTTACCCCAAGGATTAGTCTTCCGGTGTTCATCTTCCCTTTATTCAAGGGACCACGGATAAAATCGCTAGGATCTTGAGGAAGCATAAGATTCATTCTTCTTTTAGACCTCTTAACACTATATGAAGTTCTCTTCATTTTGTTAAGGACCCGATTAACCCCAAGGATTAGAAGGGTGTTTATATCATTCCCTGTTCTTGTCGAGCTCCTTATATTGGTGAGACCGGTCGATCCATTAACCAAAGGATTTGTGAACATGCTGCCGACATCAGGCATGGAAGGTCTCGCTCCTCCGCTTTGGTAGAGCATGCAGAAAAAACCAATCATCACATCTCCATTGAAGAGGCTAAAGTCATTGCGAGGATTGACCATTTTCATTATCGTAAATTTAGAGAGGCCTTAGAAATTGAAAAAAAGACTTGTTAATTTAAATATAGATGATGGCTGGAGTATCAACAGATGCTAGATTCCTGGGCTTTCTTCCTAAAAAAATATTTTTATTTATTTATAGATTATTTAATTAATTTTTTTTGTTAATCCCCATATTGCTTAGTTTATGACTCTCTTAAATTATTTTTGGTAATATGAATAGGATTAAACCTTAATATTAATATAATATTATATACAATAATATTCATTAATAAGATTATATAGGGTTATGAATGCTTTCTCACTTGAGGGGGGATGTGAAAAAGAGAGCGATGAGGGTTCCGTCGGCAGGAGGACTCGAGCCAGGGCAGCCTAGGCCATCGGCCTAGGGTGCTGCAGACTAGACCTCATTTTGGATGACGAAGACTAGGAGGTACGGGGTGGGTCAATAGGCTTTCTGTGGAGATGGTCCATACAATGGCCATGTAGGCTGTGGGTTGGATCCAGGGTGCTCAATCTGCAAGGATCCCAAGGAATATGTTTACTGGGACAGATTTCATCCAACTGAGAGGGTACAATGGATGATTGCAGAGGAGGTTTTGGGCGGGGATTCTTCCTTCGTTTCTCCCATGAATCTCAGAGGCTTGATCCAGTACACAAACCCCACCCCTTCCCCCTTTGATCCTTTGTTTACGTAATAGATTATACCCTAAATTATTCATTAATCGAGCATGTCCAAAGGTGTGAATCAACAATCCAACTGTATATATTTGTGATGCTTATTGGTGCAAATTTTCATTTTTTCACAAACGCGTAATAGCGAATAGATTTACCTTAAATTATTCAACCCAAAGATATCAATCAACAATCCAGCTGTATAGGTATATGTGTGACGTTTACTGGTGCAAATTTTAATTTTTCACAAAAGCAGAATCGCTATCAGGGTTTACCGGGAAGAGTTGTGGCATTGTAGGCGACCAGGCTGATTGAACCAATATCTCTTCTAAAAAAATTCAACCATTCCAATTTAATAATCCTATCGGCCTCTCTTTGTACCTTTTGGGACAATTGCTAGTTTTTATTAATAATAATAATAATTTAAAAAAAAATTATAGTAAAATTATCTTGTGATTTTTAAAATTTGATAAGGTGTGATAATTAGATAAGTGTTTTGAGGTGTACAGGCTGGTTTAATTTATATGGCTGATGTACTATAAACTAAACACTCATTAATGAGTTAAATGTCTTTTAACTTTTAACTAAAAACTTTGTTTATTGTATGTTTTAATGATCATATAACATTTCTTTTAATATGAATTAGAATTTCTCCAAAATAGGTAACTTCCAGTACACTAGATATAATATTTTATAGATGTCACTATTGGCTAGATACAACATATTTTTGGGAAACTTAATCTAGTTAACTGAAAAACAAACATATTTCAAAAGACTTAAACGCACACAACTGAAAAACAAATCATTTACCAAACCAGTCAACCTAGAATCCTTTAACCTAATAATAATATAATATAATTATTGATAAATTACCATTTTTATTATTTAAATTATAATTTTTAATATATAAATTAATTTGAATTCTATAGGCTCCTAAAACCACATATTATACTTCTGAAGCGAAAAGATCTCTATCAAATTTTAATCAAAATTGTTTTAGAAAATTATACCAAACAGTTAAAACTACATTATTTGACACGGTGTTTAAGCTGCCAAGACTGTTATCGTTTTTATTGCGTTCTAAAATTATTGACATCGTTAATCGTGAATAGCAAAATAAGGTTCTCGCCTCGAATGGTCGAACGGTACGTAAGAAGTTGGCGGCGACTACGCGACGACACGAATTTATTATTACAGAATTCAGAGAAGCAGAAACAATTACTCAAGAAGGATGTTGCAGATGTGTCGTACACGTTTAAGAATCAATAATAAATTATTTGCTGAATTACGTGATAATCTGAAAAGAAATACGATTTGTTTCCACATATGATCCAGATGCGTCCGCCTGTTAAATGTGTGAAAATCCTGCAATTTTTAGAAATTTTAAGTTATAAGATGATTTGAGTGGACACTGATTCAATGAACCACTGTGAAATAACGAGAGTGTAAACGTGCAAAATGGGAATATTAAATAAATTAATTGGATTAAATGGTAATCGAAAATGAGTTAGGTTTAGTAAACCTTTGGATATTTAGGAATATTGGGAAATTAATTAGGATATTAAATTTTAAAGATAATCATTGCACGTGTAATTGGAGATTTGAGTTATCAATTTGTGTTTCTTGATAACAGTTATTGATGTTGTTTTGTTGATAGTAGTTAGTGATGTTGTTTTATTATTGGTTTAATAATTGAGTTATGATTAGTTTTCTTTCTCTTTAGAATATGGTGGTTGTTAATTTTTTTTTAAAGAATATTAATTTGTTTTTAATAAAAAATAACAATATTATAAAATTTATGTATATGGATAAATTATATTTTATTAAAAAATAAGTATTACTGTTATGTTTTTAATTGAAAATGATAAACCGATTTTGGTTCAATCTAATTAATAGAAAAAATGACTTTCTTAGTTGGAATTTTTAATACAACTTTGGGCAAGATTGTGATTTGTGTTGTTTAAAATGCATTTTTTAATGCATAAATGTATTTAGCACTCTAGAAATCTAGTAAATTCTCAAATTAAACGAATTGTAAGCGTTGTATAACTAGCCCACGACCCTTAATTTCTCGCTAAAATAAAATTAGAAAATCTTTAAAAAACCTACTTTAGATATGTTTAAATATTTTTTTATTTCGAAAATAGATTTATCTCCATCAAAAATCCTTCCAACCCTAGAAATCTTAAATCTTGATAACTATAAATCTTGAATTTCAAATAATTCTACCATATTTTTACAAAATTATATTTATGGTTTAAATTTATAATTAAAAAAACCTGTACGAAATTTTTAACAAAATAAAGTAGGAAAAACAACCATAAAAAGGCATAGCCCCTAATAGTTAAACTTGGGGAGATTCACTGCTTTGAAAAAATAACATAGGGGAGGGTCACCATTACATGTGCGCCCTCCCCGCCACATCAGAAAACCATGTGTAAAAGCACATGGAGCCGGTACGACACCTGTCCACCGTGGAGCTCCATGTGTTGGCTACCGTATCAACCCATAAAACTTTGTGTTCGCGCCATTTCACAGGTTCGTTTGGGGTCATTGCTGCGATGTTCCATTTTCCCTTTGTCTTTCTGCTCGGGGCCGGTTGTTGGGCGAAGCCCCCCGCCGAAGATGGCGCGGGACGGCCCCAGAACCTGCGCGCTTCGTCGTTTATTCGTGTGCTGTTTGAGGCGTTTGTTTGGTTGACAGGGTTTGTGGACCTGCGCGCTTCGCCTGGTATGCAGGTGCTGGTGCAAATGTTTGCTGGAGTTTCAGGGTTTGTGGTTGGCACAGCGCTTCTGCTTTTCTTGTGCTTTTCCGCCTGGATTTCTTGGTCGTTCTGGAATGCCGGTTGTTTAGCATTTCTCTGTTGCTGGTCTTATTCGGCGATTTTGTTGTTTGGGGAGGAGTCGGTCGCTGTTTTACTGAGCTCGAGGTCAAATGGTGTTTTGCTGTTAATTTGCTATTTTGTGGTGGTGTTTTTGTGGTTTTCTGTTCCCTAATATATATTTTTCTTCTCGTTGCAGGTGTGGAAAAGGTCGTTGCAGGTGTGGAGAAGGTCTGGCGAGCTCCGGGGAAGGTGGGGAAGGTCGGCGACCATGTATCCGGTAGGATTTTAATCCTACCAGCATTCTCTGTGTTTTTCAACACAAGCATCTCTATTTTTGGATATTTTGTAAACTTTCTATGGCATTTTTTTTGAGGATTTTTTTGAGGGTTTAGGGTTTATGGGATATTTTGATGCTGTTTGTTGTTGAAGGTTTAGGGTTTATCTGAAATTTCATTGTTTTCGCTGTTATTTTTGTTGTTTTCGCTGTTATCCTAGGTCGTCCCGTGCTATCCTCAGCTGTCCCATGCCCTCGCTGTTATTTTTGTTGTTTTCGCTGTTATCCTAGGCCGTCCCATTCTATCCTCGGCCGTCCCGTGCTATCGTCGGCCGGCCCCGAGCATAAAGACAAAGGGAAAATGGAACATCGCAGCAATGACCCCAAACAAACCCTCGAAACCCTCTGTCACTGCTCTCAATTGACTTGCATAACTTGTCTTCACCTCGTCCGTGAAAGCTTCTGTCAGGAACTTCACTCTTTGTATTTGAAATGAAGCCTCGAAACCCTCTGTTGCTGCTCTCAATTGACTAATTTGAGTATATTTACAGTTTAAGCAAATTTGGGGTTTTTTTTATTACGCTGAAAATAACAAATTCTTTAATGGCCATATGTATGGGGCAGTATAAGTCTACCCTTGCAGTTATTTAACTATGGAGGAAGAGAAGTCCTGTTAGTTTCTGGAATTTGTTACTCCTGGTTATTAATTTTGGTGCTTTTTGCTATTTTCCTGAACCTGATGTATATGTTTTGCAATATGGATATCCTGTATACACAGTCCTTTTTGTTTCCATGCTGACGCTGCTCTCAATTGACTAATTTGAGTATATTTACAGTTTAAGCAAATTTGGGGTTTTTTTGGTTGCACTGAAAATAACAAATTCTTTAATGGCCATATGTATGGGGCAGTATAAGTCTACCATTGCAGTTATTTAACTATGGAGGAAGAGAAGTCCTGTTCGTTTCTGGAATTTGTTACTCCTGCTTATTAATTTTGGTGCTTTTTGCTATTTTCCTGAACCTGATGTATATGTTTTGCAATATGGATATCCTGTATACACAGTCCTTTTTGTTTCCATGCTGACGCTGCTCTCAATTGACTAATTTGAGTATATTTACAGTTTAAGCAAATTTGGGGTTTTTTTGGTTGCGCTGAAAATAACAAATTCTTTAATGGCCATATGTATGGGGCAGTATAAGTCTACCATTGCAGTTATTTAACTATGGAGGAAGAGAAGTCCTGTTCGTTTCTGGAATTTGTTACTCCTGGTTATTAATTTTGATGCTTTTTGTTATTTTCCTAAACCTGATGTATATGTTTTGCAATATGGATATCCTGTATACACAGTCCTTTTTGTTTCCATGCTGATGTATTTGTCTTTCTGTACATGGTGCCTTTTCGGACCTCTGACATTTGCCTTTCCTCGAGATGTCTTGGACAGTGGCTGTCATATGCCACCCTTTTGTATCTTATGATGTTTTTTATATTGTCAATATAATCTGTGATGCTTTTTTCTCTGAAAAAAGAAAAAGGAGTTCACACATTTTACAGTCGATTCCAAAACCGGTTACTGATGGTTACAGAGATAAGAGAATAAATATTTTTAGTAATGAATTATGTTCTCATACATAAAATGCATTTCAATAACTAACCCTTCTCGGGGTCCAACGATAAAACCTTACTGTATCAGTGACTTTTCATTTTAATTTAATTAAGGATGTGGATCATGTAAATGAGCAAATATGACTTATTCCTAGGTCCCGCTGATTCAGTTGTTCACTTCAAAGTTCTAATGTATATTAGTATATGATATAATAGTTTACTCATTGTGTGAATATCTGAAGTAGTCTCTGTTTCCAGCCCGTCTTGGGGTTCACTGACTAGCTATTACAGAATACAATGGGTAGAAATTGCTTTGTAAGCATTATGGTTGAAGCATGAGCTATCAAGTTGAATGATGTTCCTTTAGATAACGGTCCACTTATTGGAGCCATAAGTGAGTTTAGAGCTTTGTACAGTGCTGCAAATTTGATGCCTTCAATGTTGAGATCGAAGGCATAAAAAATACGATGTATAAAATGCTCTTAGAGAAAAGGTCATCCAAAGATTAATGGGTTGAGTGTCAAACCCATCTCTCCTAACATCTGATGTCAAAATTTATTGACCACATGAAAATCCATTGAGCCATTGAGGTGCGAACTGTCTAGCCATTGAGCCATTGAGGTGTGAACTGTCCACTAAGTAGAAGAACTGAGACATATTAATATGGAACCACATATAGAAATCGAAAGAATGTTCAATACGGGATGATCAAGAGTATATGTCTCAGGGTTTCCATCTGATTGTGAGGGAGTTGAGTGGACAAAGCTATACTTCTCCCTCCTTCACTTCCAGCGAACAACGTCATCCCTCCAATTGCTCCGAAGAATGGGGCGTGTACATTCAGTGGCCTTACTTTTCATTTTAATTTAATTAAGGATGTGGATCATGTAAATGAGCAAGTATGACTTATTCCTAGGTCCCGCTGATTCAGTTGTTCACTTCAATGTTCTAATGTATATTAGTATATGATATAATAGTTTACTCATTGTGTGAATATTTGAAGTAGTCTCTGTTTCCAGCCCGTCTTGGGGTTCACTGACTAGCTATTACATAATACAATGGGTAGAAATTGCTTTGTAAGCATTATGGTTGAAGCATGAGCTATCAAGTTGAATGATGTTCCTTTAGATAACGGTCCACTTATTTAGCCTTTTTCATACTCAACTTGATAATGAGAGCAACTTGATAATGAGTGCTCTCAATATCTCAAGGGTCCCCTCAATGAATAAAATTATTAGTGGCTTTTTCACATTTAATAAAACTTATTATGAGGTAGATTGCCTCCTCATTGATTTCTGTATTTAGCCTTTTTCATACTCAACTTGATAATGAGTGCTCTCAATCATAATAAGATTGTCTGGTCATTTGATTTCTGTATTTAGCCTTTTTCATATGCAACTTGATAATGAGTGCTCTCAATTTCTCAAGTGTCCCCTAAATCAATAAAATTATTAGTGGCTTTTTCACATTTAATAAAACTTATTATGAGGTAGATTGCCTCCTCATTGATTTCTGTATTTAGCCTTTTTCATACTCAACTTGATAATGAGTGCTCTCAATCATAATAACACTGTCTGGTCATTTGATTTCTGTATTTAGCCTTTTTCATATGCAACTTGAAATGTTATTATTGAATTCCCAAACATCGCAGCAATGACCCCAAACAAACCTGTGAAATGGTGTGAACACAAAGTTTTATGCGATGATATGATGGCCAACACATGAGCTCCATGGTGGACAGGTGTCGTACCGGCTCCATGTGCTTTTACGCGTGGTTTTCTGATGTGGCGGGGAGGGCGCATAGAATAACTTATAGAAATAGTTTTATCATAATTAATATTTTACAGAAAGACATATTCCATTGAAAATTTCTTATCAACACACAGTTAGGTTGCCACAAGAAATCACTACTAGGTTGTTAGCCAAAATGTTTCTTGGGACAAGAAAAAGATACAATCTAGTGTTGTAAGCCAAAATATTTCTGTGACAAGAAAAAGATACAATCTAGTGTTGTAAGCTAAAATGTTTCTGTGCCAAGAAAAAGATACAATCCATCCAAAATCCACATCATAATGTGGTTAGAACCAAAAACATATGACACCCCTATTCTTTATGGCCCTAAGAATCTTGAGTGCCAAAACTCTCCGAGTTACCTTCTTGAGCCAGGTAGGTTGGCCTACCAGTCAAGGGCTGATTAGGAAATGGTTGATTGATGCCATATGATTGATTCCAATTTGCAGCTTCCAACCATGGAGGTATTGAGTACCCATACCTCACATTTGCACTACTAACCCTTGCATTAAGTGGAGGTGTGTAATGAGCATACAGAGAATTGACACCAGCTCTGGTAGGAACAAGGAAAGTGGGTAAACCCTTAGTTTGATTGTGGGGCACTTGAATGTTTATGAGATCTTGGAATAATGGTGTATTATCTGCAATGGAGTCCAATGAGTTTGAAATAATCCTAGTTTCATCAGCTATTCTTGTATCGTTGATCATCCCTTGTTCCTTTTCAAGCATTTGTTGTGCCTTTCGTTTTCCCTTTTCCTGTCTTGCCATTTGCTTTTGTTGGTCCTTAACTTGCCTTGCTTTATCTCTTTCAATCCTTTCTTCTGCTCGACGTTGTGCTGCAACAATCCTTACTACCTTCTTCTTCTTGACTATATCCTTCTTTTTCTGTTTTAATTCTTACATTTCAAATTTCTTTTTTTCTGACTCAACTAACAGGTTTATATAGTCCTCTGAGGTGAGTAACTGTGAGCTTCGTCCCAGACGAAGACTACCCGGTGCACCTTGCTTTTTTCCATTGATACTCTCTCTACTGGTAGCTTTAGGAACCGTCCAAGTGTCTTCTCCACCCCTCCCACCTGCATGTCAGTGCTTGGTACTTCCCTTTCAGTATTTGTTAGAACTGATTGAACCATATCATTATCTTCATTTGACGCCTCATTATGTCCTTCATCTTCTTCCATTGATCTATTGTCCACAAAAAAATGAACAATTTCACTGTTCAATTCTGCTGGTTGTGAGGGCATGTTCATGCTTTCTTCATTGGTTGCTGAGACACTATGTGCATTCATATTGATCATTCCTTCTGCTAGCCATGAAGGTGGGGTTACTTGGCTTGGCAATGTCAATTGGTCATTGTCAACTACATGTTCAACAATATCATTAGCAATATCAACAATAGGAATTTCATGTTATTGAGTTGGTGGAACAATCTCCATGTTACTAGGAATTTGTTCATTGTTATATTGTGTTTCACATACAATTTCATCATCTTCAGCATATAAGTGTCCTTGAGACAGGGAAATCATATTACCAGCTGCAACAACATCATCTTGGTCATCTACTTCTTGCACTTCAACACCTGTTTGGACATTCCCTTCTTCCTCACCATCCACATGAAACGCTTGGCTACAACTAGTATCATGCATAAGAGCATCATAGTTTAGTGGCCAGATTCTTGTCCTCCTAAAGCCAGCCTTGATATTTGATGGTGTCAAAGCCCTTTTAAAAGCTTTACTTGCAAGCTCTACTAGCTCAAACCTTTTCACCTCAACCCCTGGATTCTTTGCCATCCATGCAGCACGCTCCGACCTGAAATAGTTCTTGAAAGGGCCAAACACACTAACATCAAGGGGTTGCAGCCTATGAGTGGTATGAGCGGGCAATGTCAACAGGTCGATGCCTAAATTGTTTGCTTCCTCAATTGTTTGTACAGCCATGTGGCTCCCATGGCCATCTAATATCAAAAGGTGTCTGTTATTAGGCAAGACGCCACCTGGTACCGATGCAACAAAGTGAAAAAGCCAACTTAGAAACAGTTCTTTAGTCATCCATGCATGGGGATGTGCAGCCATGCATGCACCTGGTTCACAGTTCTGTATATAGTTTTTCAGTTGATTTTTACCTTTGAATAGATAAAATCCTGGGATTGAAGTACCAATTGCATTAACACAACATAAAATAGTTATCCACTCCCTGCTCTTGGGAAAATTCTTTGGCACATTTCAGCTCCCTCTCTTGGCAATTACCCGCATGCCACAATTCCTCTCTGCCTGTAAACCTGTTTCATCACAGTTCCATATATGGTCTGCTCCATAAGAATGTTTATCGTAAGCACTAGAAAGTGTGTCATAGAACTTTTGCACAACTGCAGGGCGCAAATTTAATGCTCTGTCTCTGTCAAGCCCCTCAGCAGTACGCAATACAAGTTCTGGATGCCTTTTTTTAAACCCAAACCACCATGATTTACCAGGAAACCCATCTTTGAATGGGTTTGGCCTCCCTTGACAGATTTGAGCAACTATTGATTTGAGTTGTATCAACTCTAGCCCATGTCCCAGTTGGGCCATCTCTTTACAGCACTCAACCACCTCGGCCTCCTCCTCCTCAGTCATAACTGTAAGAGGCCCTCTACGTTTTGTATGAATCAGTCCATTTATCCAATAATGTATTGATGAGGGAGGAATACCATGTTTTTTTGCAGATGCCCGAACTGAGTATCCATTAAACTCTATGTCGTCAATTGCAACTAACATTTGTTCTTTTGTCCATCCTCTTATAGCACTGATCTTTTTAGTTGAGCTTGCCCCTTGGACTGTTGTTGATGGTGGTTCTGTGGCTGATGGTGTGTTAACATCAGCGGCTGTCACATGGTCATCTTCAACAATGTTCCCTGGTGCATTGCCAGCATTGACATCAGCTGGCCTGTCATCATCAGACGATGTGCATCGCAGCTGCGCACCCGTGGTCACTCTCCTACCACTTCTCCTTGTATGAGCAGAGTAACTTCCTTTTGCCATAGATGCAACAACCTGTAAAATTATTGCATGCATTTAGACATTAGAATATATGTCAAATTATGCTTTATTACTTCTGCAAAAATACTTTTCCTCTATTACAGGAAATTATCAACATGTATGTTGCATTTAGACATTAGAATATATGTCAAATTATGCTTTATTACTTCTGCAAAAATACTTTTCCTCTATTACAGGAAATTATCAACATGTATGTCACTGTTTTCATAATGAGAGTAAATGTTTCACTTTCATAGGGCAGTGTCAAAATTTTGCAAATGTCATTCCAAGTAAATCCATAGTTCATCAATTTAGCAACTTTTATGTGGATTCAAGTAGATTCTATGATAGTTGTTTCAAATATCATTTTCCATTTACTTTCAACAGCTTTATACAGCTAAACCAATGAGGTATGTAAACATGTATGAATTACGTCATTCTCCTTATATCTGTTAAAGATTAGGGAATACAGGTAATAAGCAGGTCTATTCAATATGTACTTACCCTATAGAGTAGAGTGTAATCATTACTAATGGTTGAATCAGTGCCATAAGTAGAACCATGGAAATCAAAGTAATGAGGAAACAGAGCTTGTTACATTAGGATATGCGTATACAGTGATTACAGTCTATCCATATGTATTGATTATGTATTACATTAGGATATGCGTATACAGTGATTACAGTCTATCCATATGTATTGATTATGGAGAGAACGGTACTCTATATACCAATAAGAAAAAAGGTATTTATATAATAGGAATGACTAAGAGTGAGAACCCCGGGATATCATGTTGTATATTGATTAGCTTGTCACCTTTGTACCTTATCTAAGCTTATGACAAGCTATGGAATTAGAACACAGTAGTTACACATGACTCTTTCTAACCATGCTTGTTTACCTAATCACTTGCTTGTCTCATTCTCATTACACTCGGCATAAGTAATAGCACAGATATTTTATAAGTAACATCATCTAAAGGTTGACCTATCAGTACTAACCTAAGAAATACATGTATAGATATGATAAAGTACCTGTATCACAGGTTGGTTATCTCCCTAATAGACTGGATTCAACTTTAATATAGATATAACATATGTAATTATACAGAGCTTTGTTCTAGCTCACTCATAGATAAGGGTGAACTGAAACCATGCTCAGATACTAATATGAGCTTTTTAGTGTATAGAGCTTACTAGTGATAAGATGAATGAGATCCATTGAATATGATACATACCTTTGTTCAATGTATTATGTTATATAGCTTATACAACTTAGCTTCATACTAGATCATGTATTGAGTAAGATACACGAGTTTCATCAATTCCAGTACTCTGACCGTAATCATACTAGTATACCTATTCTAACTTATAAGTAATTTGTATAGGTATATCCCTAATTAACACTAGCATAACATGTAAGAAACACAGACCCTTAGTAATACATGTTCCTTATCACTAGTCGCAAGCTTCATTAGTATCACTAAATAGTTACTCAGCTTAGGCTATGATCAGAGCTTGTATCGTTTCATCATAGTTCATAAGGTAAGCATATCCATATTCAACATACAAAAAACAACACGTCTTAAGCATAAGATGTAATCAGAGCTATGACCAAGTTGGTTGATTAGATGGATACGACTGTATTCAATAGGTTCAATTCCTGTAAGCTAAACAAGCTGTGACTACAGTACTAACATGACATACATAACCTCTGTGATATGTAAGCTGTAATCACTATTAAGCTGATGATCGAATAAGTGTCGCCATAATAAGCTAGAACACATACATAAACTCTGTATAAAAAAGGTTAACTGTAATTGTATTAAAAAGGTTAACTGTAACCCTATGGATAGAACTGTAAGAACAACGACTTTCAATTGTTGTTTGTGAAACCATCCAGGTATCCTTCTAGCAGTTATGGCCAGACAGACCATGTAAGAAATCTGATAAATGAAAACAGAACTGTAAGAAGAATGAGTTGTAATTCATATAACTAACTTGGATATATTGGCCACTGTTTTGTGATGTTGTCTTCAAGTTTGCTAAATAGTTTGAAAGCATAAGATGCAACTTCAACAGTGGGTGGACTTCTTTTATAGTTTTGGGGACTTGAATTTAATTGGTGGACATTGATGTACATGGATTGCAATGGCTTCATTTTGAATGTGTGGTATGGATTTAATTTGATGTGATCTAATGGTTGGGAATTGGTTATTTATTGATCCATGTGCTTTGATCTGTTTTAATGAGAAATAGAGTGAGTTGGGTGTCATTTATTGCAGTTATTGGGTCTTGGTGTCATTTATTGAACAAACTGGGTTTAAATGTTATTGGGTTGGGTGTCATTTATTGAACATAGGGTGTTTAGTTGTTGAACAACACAGCGGTTATGTGAAGTTGCAGTTCTGATGAGTGGGGGTTGAAGTGACTGCTGTTTTGTACTTCTGGAATAGACCAGTTTGGAAGCCTTTATGGCTCTCGCTGTTTTCTACTTGGGTCAATATGTTTTGCAGTGTTAAGTAGTAAAATACTATTTATGGACAGTTGTGGGCCCAGTCAATGTATGGGTGATTTTTGGATATAAATTAAAACTTATTTATACATAATGTTATTTATTTCTGTTTAAATTTTGGTTTCAAAAGTATCAATTACCAATGGTTTGGTGGGACCAGTACTATATCAATTACTGGTCCCTGCACAACATTAGGAATCTCTCCCCTAATTACAGCTTGAGATAAAGATTAACATGTGTTACTGTGGATAAGATGAACTGACAACGATTAGATTGATGCGATGGACAAAGTCTAACCCGCTGCCGGCCTGCTGCTATGTGAAGCTGGCTGCCGCAAGTGCGCACGCCGGACTAAACCGAATGATCTCCCATCAAACTATTTGTCCAATTACATGACAGAGATGGCACGCCAAATTTTCTGGCAACCTTCAACGAGGATGAGAAATATGTAATCGTACGTCCCTAGGTTTGAACAATTCCTAATATTTCGTTGAAGTCAGGAATTTGCAATCAATTTAGGATCGGAAAATCACAGAGAATTCTTATGCTTATGCGACCATGTCAAATTTTCCAAATTCAAAATCAAACGTGCGTGTTTCTGCAAATTATCATATCCACACAGCACCACGCTCTAATCTATGTTATATATAGCCACATGATCTGTGTATACATACCTACTTGCGCATAAGATTGCAAATCTCTCTAGTATGTAAAACTGCTGAAGCTAAGCCCTGGTTAGCCCCCCTGATCTTCACTTGATCACGACATTGCAATTCAGAAATCTTAGAACTGTGGTTGTGATTCTTAGAATGCTATATCAGATGATGCACCCGTATAGGATGAAGGTAATTCCTTCATGTTTGACAACTTCAAGCTTCGATGGTACTCTTCTGCATGAAGAATTCCGGGCACCAAAACCAATCAAAATCAATTCGAGTGGGATTCATCAAACCGGACTACTTGCCGATATGTGGCAAGATATCCAAGGAGCAAACTTGTGGAATGGGTTATTAAATCCAATCAATCCACTTTTGAAAGCGGAGATACTTAGATATGGTGATTTCGCACAGTTATGCTACGATGCATTCGATAGTAAAGTTTGCATGAGTTATTATGGTGGGTGTAAATATAGCCCTGATGAAATACTTTATAGTAATTATAACGTGGCCGGTAATTGGCAAGCTTACTACGGGTATCGAGTCACCAAGTATTTGTATACTGAGACTGATATTATATTGGGGAGGCAGACAGAGCAATCTATTTGGATTGGCTTTATTGCGGTCTGCACAGATGCTCAACAAATACGAAGAGCGGGCCGGAGAGATATTATAATAGCGTGGAGAGGAACCCAAACATCTCAAGAATGGATACAAGATCTCACAGATTTTTTAGTTCCTGCTCGATTATCAACTACTAATGGTCTCAACGAGAAGGGCGTCCGAGTAGAGAAGGGATTTCTAAATTGTTATAATTCTACAGGAGAAACTGCTCGTTCAGAAGTTATAAGACTCTTAGATAAATACAAGGACGAGGCCTTGAGTGTTACTTTAACTGGGCACAGTTTAGGAGCTGCTCTCGCAACCTTATGCTCATATGATGTTAAACAAATTCTGAACTTACATTCACCAGCACGCCCTATAAGGCTATACCTGTTACTGTGTTTGCATTCGCCTCTCCACGCGTAGGGAATAGAGCCTTCGCCCAAAGAATGGAAGAACTTGGCGTTAAGGTGCTTCGTTTGGTGAATAAGAACGATATCGTTCCCAAATTTCCTGGACTTGTTGTGAATGAGAGTTCATGGGGATGGTTCAGAAAATTGTTGAATTGGCTTCCCTGGACATATTTTCATGTGGGGGTCGAAGTTATTTTGGACAACAATAACTCCCCCTTTCTGAAACATACCTGCAATCTTGTTAACGCGCACAATTTAGAGGTGTATCTTCACCTGATCGACGGTTATGTAGGAGAGGGTAAACCTTTCATATCTTGTGGAAGAGACCCTGCTCTTGTCAATAAGAGCTGCGACTTACTAATCGAAAACCTTGGCATTCGTCCTCATTGGTTCCAGCAGCAACAGGAAGATGGAATTTGCAAGGCTGAATATGGCTACTCTAGTATTCCCGAAACCCCATGAAGAAATTGTATCGGGCTGTTTCCGAGATATATATGGCCTTTGTTAGCTGTATTTGTCATAGAATGAGGTTGTCAGCCAATCAGTGATCTGTTAGCGAAAAAGTGGTTAGTTGATCATGCAGTCCAATGCATTACAATCATATGTGATCATAAAATAGATAATGCAAATCAAAAGCATTCCATTGTTATTAGGGCACAGGAATATGTTGGATGACCATATTAGTATCTATTATTTTATCATCATCAATTGAAACGGCTTTGTGGATGCTAAGGCTGTGGGGCAAACAATATGCACTCACGAACAGAGTAATCAATGCTTGTTATATGATAAACGTAAGGCTGCACCGTAAACAATATGTATTTTAACGTAGAGTAATACATGTTATATAAGTTTGGGATATACTCTAGGAAGTATTTAGACTTACATGTAATTATATTGATTGATTGTTAGGTTTTACATTATGTAGCGACAATTATAATTTAAAACTATCAATATTGTGTGTTCGGTATTTAAATATGTATTAATAAATAAAGGATGTTAATCTCATTTAATAAAAAATTATCTAAATTTTAACCAAAATCATTTTCTAGTAAAGTGGAAAAAATATTTATTAATAAATAAAGGTGATTAATTTAATTTAATAGGAAAATATTTAAATTTTAACCAAAATCGTTTTCATTAAAGTGAAAAAATCTATTACAATTAAAGGGATGATATTTAATTATTAAATCTGAATTAAATAATTAGGAATAAAGCAAAATTTACAAATTAATGAAAATATTAGAAATATTATAACATAAAAATTTAAGAAGAAATTCTGATAAAAAATTAAAGGATGAAAGATAATTAAAATACTATTAAAATGTGATTAACTTTGATTTGTAAAACCAAAAATATCTATTTAGTTTGACTAGCATAAATAAGACTATCGACATTATTAAAATAACAATTGATTCTCAAAAGCTTCATAATCAAAGTAGGCATTATACAATTTCCAAAGCACCATAGATTGGAAAAATCCATATCTTTATACCACTAAGAAGGATGAAGATGAAAACTAAATTTTTCTTTAAATGTCTTCCAAAAGCCCATATTAGACCTCAATTTTAAAATATTTGTCATAATATCAACCTTCATAACCTTATAATCCATTAAAACTATGGTGATCATCTAAATAATCCGCTAAATTAAATGTAAACTCAAAGAATATTAACCATCATCATTATTATCATTACCATCAACAATTATACTTTTTTTTATAAGCTTGGCAGGACTACATCTTCAACATGTCCAATATATCACCTGAATCTGGAGGAATTGAACTGGTGACTTCACATCAAGAAGTGTCTTAACTCATGACACAATCACTGTCTATCCAAAAACCCATGGACTTTCCATTATCAACAATTATACTTTAAAAAATAACCATCATACTAATTAACTAACTTATTCATTAATTTTAGAGTTTTTTTAAATAAAAATTTCACCATGTTCAAAATATAATCTCTTTTTTATTCTTCCTACTAAACACAAATGTTTTTAAGATATACCCTTTATAGGGATAAATCCTATTAATAACTAGAATTTGAAATACATACAATATTCTGAAAGTAAATAAACTAAAAAAATGAGAAATCACTATTCCTTAAATTTTCACTAACATTGTATACATCTATAACAAGGAAATGTTGTTACTCAATTTCTCCATGCTTATGAATTGTTAAACCAACCAATAATACCACTTCTTAAACCATATTCAAATACATAAAAGGCTCACTAACCATATTCTTTCGCTGTATGTATTTCTTCCTCAACCCTAGCATTTATAATCAAAGTGGTTTCGCTGAACCTCAAGTCATCATCCTATGTTGGTATTTTTGTTGGTGTGCTATAAATGACCATCCGAACTCAAAATCTACGGAGCCCTCCTTGTCACGCCCCCAGGCCGGTGGTAGTCTTTCAACCGCTCTTGGCGAGGTGCGGCACCACCAAACGCTTTCTTTTCACCAATACTTATGTTCACGGACTACGCCTAACCATATGTCCTACTTAGTTTGTGTTTGTCAACCAAGTAATTATTATGTTTCCTTTATACCAATGAACACCCATACACATTCATTATCATCAACAATTATACAAGAGAACACAATTGCACAGTATAAAGGGAGGGGCAACTCCCTGAACAATGAGTCTGCCCGAATACAATATATTATATAATGTTTACAAAGCTTTACAAGTATACTTGGAAACACCAAGTTTCATACTTAGCCAATTTTACATCAAGGCCACACCTTCGTGTGCCAACCAAGTTCCTTGCCCGAGTTGGGCGGGCACGCCCTCACACCGGACCGCCAACCGCACTCCTCAACCGAACTTCGTTCACCTTGTATCTTCGTGCACGACGGGCGACTCACCCGAGTCACTCATTCACCAAACAACCGGCGCCTTCACCCATGAGTTACCCGTGTTCACCAACCGAACGTTGGGCGCTCTCGTCCAAGTTACACCCGTGTCGTTTGCCTTTGCCCAGTGGGTGCCCTCACCTGAGGCTTACCCGTGCTCTTCCGAACGATGGGCGACCTTGCCCACACCTTTACCCGGTAATAGAAACCTGTGCGATGTCACCATGTGGCTTTTCCCGTGAGTGGGCGCATAGACCTGTGCCTCTGCTCAACCTCCCAACACGTCTTCGCACTTTTCCCTTATCACCACAGGCTCCTTCGCATTCCTTGATCGAATGCTTGAGTTCGAATGTTCGATGTCAAATGATCCATCCATGCATTCAATATATACGCATTGTTATGTGGTCGTGCCACCTCTCGGCCGACCCGCGTTCATCATCAACCGACACCCTCGTTTGGTCTGCCATACGGTCGGCTCATCCGCCAACACCCCCAACCAACACTCTTCACTGTCGGCTCACCAAGGATGAACACCCTCACTCATTCATCGTATAAACATGTGACTCGCTCCTCCATACTTTCGCACGCATGCTCCAAGTATCTTCGCTCTGTCGTTTTATCGTTCAACCGTGCGCTCGTTTGGCTAACCAACTCATCGCACTTGCGTGGCGATCATGCCTTGGACCGCAGGTCCTTACATCCTCCCCCATTTGAAATCATTGTCGTCCTCGACAATATCTCATCCCGGAAACCATTTGTCACCAAGATCACCAGACCAAGGTATACACCCCATTAGTATGTCATACATCGGAAGATCATCTCAATCCATGACCATCAACCATTATGTCACAATCTCCACATGTTGCTCCCATCGTGGAAGGTTGGCCCTTCCATCTCAAGCTATTTGCTTCCTGCAACATCTCATGTCAACCTGATCATGTGTCGTCCTCATGTGAACTACTGTCATGATACTCCAACATAATGCTAACACATCTCTGCACATTGAGCTCCCTCATGTTTGAACTAGTCGGGTGATCAGTCCAACTGTCACGCTCAAACCATGAAAATGCACATCCTCATGCCACCATCAGTCGTTTATCAGAACATCCTATCACATCATCAACTCGATCAAGAATCCATCTCCATATAAGTGCAAGCCATGCTCAGGTCCATGAAGTAGTTTCCATCTCATCTGCAAAATGTTGTCCATGATATTTGGTACTTAATGTGCTGCATGAAATCAGCCACATCTACCCCAACATCATCATCCATCAGCAAAACATCCATCTCAAAGTGAAGAGATCCTCTCATTAAACTCCGACTCTCGATGTGCCACATCCAGGTCCATGAAGCAACCTCCATCATCTCTGTAATGTGCCATCCCTCAAGTCATAGAAACAAGTATACACCTGTCTCATCTATCCATGTGCTGCTCATGATCATAGATCAATCATCTCCCATGTGTCAAAGGTGGTTGAGTCTCAGCTCAACCCATGCCAAAGTGTTGCCACCAAGGCATCATCATCGTTGTAACTCTATCACTCGAAAGTGTCTCATATCGATCGTCCACATCAAGTCACTCTTTCAAGCCACACCCATACATGCACTTGAAAGTATGCATCCCATCCTGCATCAAAGTCTCTGACCTCAGGTCCTCAATGCATTAGATCCTCCAAGTAAACCATATATGAAGTCCCCAAAAGTCACAACCTCATGTCATCATGAGCTCCATAAGCCATCCCCAACCAACATCCAGCAAGCATAAAAGTCTCAGCCCAAAGGTCTCTGCAAGATGCCTCAGCTCTCCATGTAGTAGGAATGCTCCATATTCTGCTCACAACTCCATCCAAGTTCATGGCCTTGTTGTACAAGAGTGCACAACCTCTCCATCGGATCATAAGTAATAAGTCTCCATGTCACACTAGTAAATCCACCTGCACAACATCCCTACCTTGGTACTCCTCATTGGATGCCCATAAGTGACACCTCTACAAGTGCTCTTGCATAATGTCCCTGCATAGACTGCTATGCTCCATGTCTCCAACCTGATGCCCATGATTAAGTTGCCCATGTTGTCCAACTGAGTAGACCCATCACAACAATCAATCATCCTCATCCAAGTCTGCAATCTTCGGTATAGTGAACTCGGTCACCCAACCATATCATCATCACATGAGTCTCTCCACCATGGCTCCCCCACTAAAGGTTCCACCAAGACTATCTCTTGGTCTCGGCCATGAGAAGTCCACCCAAGTGTCTCAAGTGTGTGCCCTCCCCATTCTGTCCATGAGTCATGCCAGGCACTTAGCCAATTCTGCATGTGGCTAAAGCATGACCCATTCATCCACAATGATCATCATGTTCCTCTCTTGTCACGGGCCTTTGTACCTTCTACCATAAGGTCACAAACAACCCCAACAAGTCCTGAAACAGTCAACAGTCCTTGCTTCTCCATAAAAGGTCTCATCATAGACATCCATGGTAAGATGCTCCCCTGCATCGGCAAACTGATTTTTCCCTTCCCTGCATATGGTTCATCTACCAAATGCTCAAATGAAACACAAGTATCAATAGTACTTACATTATCATCATGAGGCTCCTCCATGTGAGTATCCCCATCCATCCATGTTTGCAAACTGCACGATCCTGGTCCAACTTGATCATCCTCAAGTTCATCCTCCAACGTTGTCACATCTGCAACATCTTTAACCATCACTGCTTCCTCTTCCTTGTCAGCACAATCTGCAACTTCATCTTGCTCCATTGTCCAACCATGTTGAAGAAGTTCGTCTTCAACATTCTTTTCCAAGACTTCAAGTTTCTCTCGAATCTGGGGATTCTCTTCTTTCATCCGCTTCAACCTTTATAAGGTAATCAAGAGCTTCCCTTCACATTCTTCCAAACCTGTCATGCGATGTCGTTCAGCTTGGCCCAAGCACTAAACTTCACCTCTGCTAAACCTGTTTCACCACTCACCAGCTTCACCAAGTTCCCTGCAATCATGAACCAGCCCTCATTCCACTTTTATGTGAAACCAACTTCCTTCACCAGCAAGTATTTGCTTCCACTGTCATCAATTGTCAAACTTCTTCAACCCTGAATCAACTTCAATACCATCTGTACTTTTTCACGAGCAACCTTGCTCTGATACCAACTATCACGCCCCCAGGTCGGTGGTAGTCTTTCAACCGCTCTTGGTGAGGTGCGGCACCACCGAACACTTTCTTTTCACCAATACTTATGTTCATGGACTACGCCTAACCATATGTCCTACTTAGTTTGTGTTTCTCAACCAAGTAATTATTATGTTTCCTTTATACCAATGAACACCCATACACATTCATTATCATCAGCAATTATACAAGAGAACACAATTGCACAGTATAAAGGGAGGGGCAACTCCCTGAACAATGAGTCTGCCCGAATACAATATATTATATAATGTTTACAAAGCTTTACAAGTATACTTGGAAACACCAAGTTTCATACTTAGCCAATTTTACATCAAGGCCACACCTTCGTGTGCCAACCAAGTTCCTTGCCCGAATTGGGCCGGCACGCCCTGACACCGGACTGCCAACCGCACTCCTCAACCGAACTTCATTCACCTTGCATCTTCGTGCACAACGGGAGACTCACCCAAGTCACTCATTCACCAAACAACCGACGCCTTCACCCACGAGTTACCCATGTTCACCAACCGAACGTTGGGCGCTCTCATCCAAGTTACACCCGTGTCGTTTGCCTTTGCCCGACGGGCACCCTCACCTGAGGCTTACCCACACTCTTCCGAACGATGGGCGACCTTGCCCACGCGTTTACCTGGTAATAAAAACCTATGTGATGTCACTGTGTGGCTTTGCCTGTGAGCGGGCACATAGACCTGCACCTCCGCTCAACCTCCCAACACGTCTTCGCACTTTTCCCTTATCATCGCAGGCTCCTTCGCATTCCTTGATCGAATGCTTGAGTTTGAATGTTCAATGTCAAATGATCCATCCATGTGTTCAATATATACGCATTGTTATGTGGTCGTGCCACCTCTCGGCCGACCCGCGTTCATCATCAACCGACGCCCTCGTTTGGTCTGCCATACGGTCGGCTCATCCGCCAACACCCCCAACCAACACTCTTCACCGTCGGCTCACCAAGGATGAACGCCCTCACTCATTCATCATATAAACATGTGACTCGCTCCTCCATACTTTCGCACGCATGCTCCAAGTATCTTCGCTCTGTCATTTTATCATTCAACCGTGTGCTCGTTTGGCTAACCAACTCGTCACACTTGCGTGGCGGTCGTACCTTGGACCGCAGGTCCTTACACTCCTTTTGCTTTTTAGTTGTAGCACTGCATCATGAACATCTCCCTTCATACTTGTCGCTCTAGTTCATTGTAACAAAATTCCTTAATAGATTAAAAAAAATGGTGTGTTCTCTCCACATGCCAACAATTCCACGACTTAGATGAAAGCAGGTAAAAGTTGTCCAGAGCATAGAATCTTCGTTCTGGCTTCTAAGTGATCTCTATTCTTTCCCAAATTCACTAAAATTGGTGAGATGTGGGAAACCTGCTATCCCATACTTGTTAAAATACCAAATGAGATTTCAACGTGAAGCTCACATAACCTAGATCTTCCATCTAAACCATTAAGTGAATTAAGCAAGCAAGTGCGATAGTAATAGGACCTTCAAGATAACAGCCAAAGTTTAAACTGGCCCTTTAAACAAAAAAAACGACCCCCTTGTTGCTTTTATTGTTTATGAATACAGCTTAAAATCATGGTTCTTGATTAGTTGGATATAAATTATTTATTAATTTATTTATTAATTTTTATTGGTATTATATTTAGAAAAAAAAAATGTTATTATTTATTATATATATTTATATGTTTATTTTGAAGGTTTTTAGAATTTTAGTGTAATTATCCATAATTGTTAAATAAATGGTAGGATTTAATCTCTATATAATATTCTGAAATATTTTTGGTAGTTGTTAACCATTATAATTATGATATTTTTGTCTTTTTAATTAAATTGGTTATTTAAAAAAATCTAATAATAAACTATAGTATTGTAACAAAGCCTATTTACAAGTTAAAAATCTCCATAATAACATAATGGTGAATTTACATCATACTATATATATATATATATAAATTAAAGTTATAATTTAATTATTTTTTATGAATTTTTTTAACCTTAAAAATGTCAGATGTATTATAAGTTCTTAATGTATATAGACACAATTATTTATTTATATGGTTGAGTTAATTTAAATTATATCAAAAGATGATTAATGGATTAATGTATTTGCAAGTCTTTTAGCTCTTCTAGTCTCCACTACTACCCAAGATACAACATTTCATACATACCACTAGCTGGACAAATATAGCATGCTTTAGGATACTTGAACCCACACAATTAGCAAAACAAATTGTTCACCAAACCAGTTAAACAAACATCATTAGTAATAAAACCAACACAATCGCATTACTAACAAGCATAGTAGTAATTATTAGATGTCTAAGAGTTATTAGACTTCTACGAGAAATTTAATATTAATTATTATATAATTATAATCATTAGGTTTTATAATATTAAGTTTAAAATATAAGATTTTAATATTGAGTATTAATATTAGGGTTTTAGTATTGGGTTTTAATATTAAAGTTTCATGGTAAGTAAGCATAAATAAAAGATTCAAGAAAATGAATAAATTTCAATTAAAATTATAACCATGGTTTTTTTGTTACTTAATAAATTATTTAAATACTATTCTTAATATTATTAATAAAATGATTAAACTTTAATATTAACATTAAATTATTTGATGTATTAATATTAATTTCGATTTTAATATTAAAATTAAACTAAAACATTGTACTATTAAATATAGAGTTAAAATCAATATTATTAAATTTAATATTAAAAAAATATTAAATCTAATAGTAAGAAACCTAAACATAATATTAATATAACCTAAAACCTAATATTGAAATGTGAAACTTGGTCATAAATCATTACTGAATTCCCTAAATTGTAGAGATTATAGGAGTCCTCCTACTTGAAAATAATATGGGGAAGTTATCTTTCAATAAATCAATATACCCACCAAACAAGGGAACTATACGGAGATGTTAGTATCTTAATAGTACAACAAACAGTTAATAACTATAGATAGAAGCTGTTGGTATCTTAATAGTATTGGAGAAATCTGTGTGCCATCATTCTTTACTTGTAATATCACTCTTACTTTCTTGAGGCGGTTGGTATCTTAATGATATTGGAGAAATTTGTATGTTGTCATTCTTTACTTGTAATACCACTCTTACTTTCTTTAGGTTGGGCTGTTATATAAAAATGATTATATTTAATATTAATACTAATAATGGATTAGAAGCAGGACTCTAACATTGCATATTTTATTATGTGAATATATGTGTTTGTTTTTAATGAGATGAAAAAATATTTTGAATAATAGAATTAATTATAGGTTTTAAGAAAGTCGTATTATAGATTTTATTATTTATGTAAAGTGTTATTTTAATTTATATGTAGGTTATCTAGTTGGTTAGTCTTATTAATAATCTAAAGCAGTATGAAATGCTAAAGACATGTATAAAAATAGATGACTAAGTAGCTATCCAAACTATTGTAAGAATAATTATTTCACGTCGTTTTACAGTGTCGCCGCACACCGCCATGACGCTTCAAATTCCAAACAGTCAACGTCGCCTGATCACATCGCCTCATCTCGTCAGATTTGAAAGGAAAAAACTGATTAGAATGTGAAGAGGCAGCACTCCCTAGAAAATTATTTGTTTAATTGATGTAACCGACTTAATTTATGCTGTAAATAGAAGGATCATCGAGAGACATGCATCATCCACTCTCGGATTTCGTCCTTGTTTGTGTAATTCAGCAGCTGTAGTTGAGATTTACTGAGTTCTTGGTCTGCTCTATTTCTTTCATCTGGTATCCTAGCTAAGAGAAATATTGAATATTGAAATATTGAATATGTTCCTGTGTGAGGTCGACATTTCTGCCATTCCAAGGGTGTCGTTCTTTGAAGAGTGTTGTTGGAGATTCACATTCTCTTATAGTTTCCTTTTATCTGTTTTCTCACCTTCACTAAACATCTACTTGGAAGACAGAGCAGTTCGGTGGAAGAGTTCAGGTGAGCGTTCGGTCACATTAAGAGATTCGCCAGACACCTTTTTGATCCATTGGATCAGAAGGAATCAATATGTGGCTATGACAAGTCTCATTTCAAAAGGGACCAGAGCAATTCGTTGAAGGTCAAACATGCAAAGGTGACGTATTTTTTTCTCAAATCCCTTTGTAAGTTTGAGAGGGAGTATTGTTTCAAGTCATATTGAAAACATGCTTTATCCTTATGAAGTTTGTTTTTTTTAAACGATTCATATGTTGTATAAATAAAAGGTTTATTAAGGGAGTATAAATGTTTTAAAGACCTAAGAGGGTGTTTTAAACTATTTGGAAGGGTATTTGAAGTCATCTCTGTCATTTTTAAATGTAACTGAAAGTAATATAGTGTAAAAGTTTTTTTAAATTTTATCTCAAGATTTCAATTATTTGTGGCATATTTATACTAATTAGTCAATTCCTATTTTAACTATGAAAAGTTATGGTTCCTGGTTTATTTCAATGAGAACGTTGTTGGGTTATCATGATCTTTGGGGATTTGTTACTCATGGGTATCTAAAGTCTGTCAATGAGGTAGCTGAGATGGTTCTTACAAATATTGAATGAACGTTGTTGAGAGAGAACAGAAAGAAGGACAATACACCTCTTGGCCTTATTCAACAAGGCTTAGATGATGTGTTACTTTCAAAAGTCTCAAATGCAGATTCTTCAAAGAAGGCATGCAACACTCTTGAAACATGTTATGAAGGTGTAGAAAAAGTAAAGAATGTCAAGTTGCAGAATTTGAGAAGATATTTCGAGAATATGAAAATGAAAGACAATGAAACTGTGGATGATTTTATGACTCAATTCATGAGTGTTGTTAATCAATTGAGACAATATGGAGAACACCTCTCAAACAAGAGAGTGATCAAGAAAGGCCTTCGAAGTTTGCCAAATAAATTTGAAGTGGTTGTTGCATCCATAGAAGAGTTCAAGGACACAAGTCAAATGCAAATTGAAGAGTTGATTGGTTCGTTGATTTCACATGAATCAAGGATGTCAAGATATGATGATAGCATGTTGGAGAATGCCTTCAAAATTAAACTACAATTTAATAGAGGAAGATGCAGAGGAAGATTGAGTAATAGAGGAAGAGGAGGCAGACTAGCTGATCAAAGGCATCCGCGAGATAATTATGATCATGAAGAGAAATCTCATCAATGTCCTTCTAATTTAAGGGGGAGTAATAATATAACGTGGCATCGAGGAAATCAAGGGTATGATATGTCTTAAGTTCAATGTTATTATTGCAAAAGATATGCCCATTTTCCTACTAACTTATTGAAGACGCAGATAGATGTTGGTAAGAAATCTACACACAACTCAGAAAAATTTGACAATAATCAGAGGCAAGTATTTATGACTTGTAACGTGACTCCAGAATGTTCGAATGATATTTGGTTTTAGATAGCGGCTGCAACAATCACATGACTAGAAACAAATATTTTTTTTCCAATATAGACACCAGTATTCAGTCTGAAGTCATGTTGGGTAACGATATTAAGGTATGCATTAAAGGTAAAGTAGTTATTGTTGTTTATATTAGAGATGGCTATAGAAGAAAAATTGATGATGTGTATTACGTACCTAGCTTAAAATTCAATTTGTTGAGCATTGGACAACTCATAGAGAAAAGGTATAGAGTGTTATTCAAGAATAATGTTTGTACTATCATTGACAAATATCCAATCAAGTCGCTGATAGAAAGAGTAGAAATGACAAAGAATAGGATGTTTCTTCTTATAATGAGAAATTAATTGTCTCCCTCGAGTGGTTATAAAACTAATAATTTCGACGAATCATTGTTATGGAATTTAAGATATGATCACCTATATTTTGGTGGTCTAAATTTGTTGCAGAACAAAAAAATGGTGAAAGGGTTACCTAGTATTCAATAACCAATGTTTAATTTTTAACTTTTATTGAAGACTACAATTGAAAAACATGGGTTTATCTTCTAAAACATAAATCTGAATCATTTTATGTATTTAAAAGATTTGAAGCTATGGTTAAAAAGGAAAGTGGAAATCATAATAAAATTTTGAGATCAGATAGAGGTGGTGAATATATGTTAACATATTTCATTGAGTTTTGTCAATTGCATGGAATCAAGAGGCAGTTTACTGCATGTTATACTCCACAAAAAAATGGAATAGTTGAAAGGGAAAATTGAACTATTATGAATATGGCTTGAGGTATGTTGAAGGAAAACCATCTACCAAATGAATGTTGGGGAGAAGCAGTAGCTTGTGTTGTTTATATTTTTAACAAAAGTCCAACTAAGAGCGTAAAGGACCGAGCTCCCAAAGAAGCCACAAATGGTAAGAGTTGGCATATATCTCATTTAAGAATTTTTCGATGCGTTGCTTATGCACATGTTCCTAAAGAATTGAGAAAGAAGTTATATGATAGAAGTGAGAAATGTATCTTTATTGGATACAGTAAGGAATCTAAAGCATAGAAACTCTATAATCCCATCACCAAGAAATATATTATCAATAGAGATGTTGAATTCAAGGAAGAAGAAGCTTGGGATGGAAGCATAGATAAATATGTTATAGAGGGAGTCATATTATCTCATGGAGATGATAATGAATATGAGACAGAAGTACAAGGTGGACAATCGATTCAATATACACCTATTGCAAGCACTTAAACAAGTCAATCACTAAGAGTTAGTTGATTAGAACTTAGAACATCGAGAAATCAAGAACATGGCGAACCATGAGTTTATGGTGGACAACAAACAACAACATCTTAGGTGAGTAATGAATCTAATCATACAATAGCTACATTAAAGAATAGAATCCAAGGTCATATTACTAGAAGTCTAAAGGAATTGTATGAGTTAAATGATGAAATAGATCAAGTTTCAAATTTTGCATTACTTAGATATGATACAGTAAATTTTAATGAAGTTGTGAAAGAAAAAGTTTGGATAAAAGCCATGGCTGAATAAATTGATGCTATAAAAAGGAATAATATTTGGGAACTTCTAGATTTTCCTAAAGGTAAAAATACTATAGGTGTTAAATCGATTTATAAAACTAAATTGAATGCTAAAGGTGAAATTGAAAAACATAAAGCAATACATGTAGCTTGGCGGTTCAGTCAACAACCTGGTATTGGTTATAATGAAACTTTTGCACTTGTAGCTACACTTGACAAAATAAGAATGGTATTAGCTATTGTTGCACAAAATAAATGGAAAATATATAAGATGGACGTTAAGTATGCATTTTTAAATGGTTTTTTGGAAGAAGAGGTTTATGTGAAACAACCTCATGGATATGAAATTGATTATCAAGAAGATAAAGTTTACAAATTAAATAAATCATTATATGGATTGAAACAAGAACCGCGAGTATGGTATAGTAGAATTGATGAATATCAGGAGTCCAAGTGAGCCATCTTTGTATTCAAAAGTAAATGAGGAAGGTAAAATTTTGATTGTGTGCCTATATGTTGATGATTTTGTTTTCACTACAGATCTCTCAATAGATGATTTTAAGACAAGCATGAAAACATAATTTGATATGACTGATTTAGGCCTAATGAAATATTTTCTTGGTATTGAAGTAAATCAATCTGAAGATGGTATTTTCATTTGTCAATCCATGTATGCAAACGATATATTGAAAAGGTTTAGGATGGAAAAATGTTAGCCAATTGTAACCCCAATTGAAATTGGTACAAAAATCAGTAAGGATGATCAAGGTTCAAATATTTATCCAACCTTTTTTAAACAATTGGTTGGAAGTCTTATCTATTTGACTGTAACAAGGCCCAATATAATGTTTGTTGTAAGTTTAATTTGCAGATTCATGGAGTCTCCGAAGTGTACATATTAGCTAGTTATAAAAAAGATTTTAAGATATGGTGCTAGAACAAGAAATTATGGTATCTTGTATACATATTATTTAGATTTTAAACTGACTCGATATACAGATAATGATTTTGTAGGAAATATTGATGATAGAAAGAGCACATATGGGTATGTATTTAGTTTTGTTTTAGGTGCAGTTTCATGGGCCTAAGTGAAGCAATCCATTGTGACTCTATCATCAGCTGAAGTAGAGTATGTTGCAGCCACAAAAACAACATGTAAAACTGTGTGGATGTGAAGAATTTTGAAATAGTTGTTACATGAATAGAAAGAACGACTCAGATTTTCTATGAAAAAAAATCTGCTATTGAATTATCAATAAATCATGTTTTCCATAAGAAGAGTAAACATACTGATATGAGGTATCATTTCATTCGAGAATTATTAAGAAATAATGAAATATATATGGAGTTTTGCAGATAAGAAGACCAGTTTGCAGACATATTTACGAAACCCTTGGGAAAAGATTATTTGAAACTCACAAGGAAAACATAGGGGTATGTATGACGTAACGACATTTTGATGTAATAGAAAAGTTTTGTTCTTTTATTTTTTTTGTGAAATAATTAAGGGGGAGAATGTAAGAATAATTATTTCACACTGTCTTTCTCTGTCACTACACACCGCCATGATGCTTCAAACTCCAAAAAATCATTGCCACCTGATCACACCACCTCAACTCGTCGGATTTGAAAGTGCAACAATGATTCAAATGCGAAGGGGAAGCACTGCCTAAAAAATTATTTCTTTAAATGCAGTAACTGACTTAATTTTTTCTATAAATAGAAGGAACAGCGAGAGGGAAACATGATCCACTCTCAGCTTTATTGCTTTTTTGTGTAATTCAACAGTTGTAGCTGTGATTTACTAAGTTCTTAGTTTGTTCTATTTCTTTCATCTATGAAATATAATATAACATTGAATAGCTTTACTGTAATTACAATCATGAAACTCCCAGTAATTATAAACACAAGGAAAACCCAAAAGTAAATTGCTATATACAAAAAAAAATTAAACAAAAAAATGAACCTAGTAGATGTATTAGCTGTTAGCACAGAAAAACACTAAGAAATTTTATATCAGGGAAAGAAAAATTGAAAACATTTCTAACCAAAAAACTAATAGGTTAAGCATCCTTTCAACTAGTAAATAGTATAGAACCATTAGTAATTGTAGTTCTATCCACAACTTGGTGCTAATACTCATAAGTGCCACTGAAATTGACATCATTCTTATGGTTACTTGAACTTAGGATTGCGCCTAAATATAGATTGGGAAGACGAATCTCATTTTCCCCATAATCAAACGAATGTAGAAAACAATTAATCCGCATAACAAAGCTCACCGGCTTAGCTTGTATAAAACACATCAACCATGGAAAAAACATATGAAAATATAAGAATTAAGAAGGATAAAGATATGACTGATAGTTTAATGATATATATGTTTATTGAGGCATCGTCACATAATTAGTAGGATATCTCAAATAGTTCTCTCCTTTTACCCTGAATTCACAATACCATACCTAATTCTCTTAACTTTGTGAGTTATATCATCAACCTAGCAATGTTAGTTGTATAAACTACAATAACGAGTAGATGGAAGATTTCTCTAGTCTAATTAGTCTAATTATAAGTTGTAAAGATTAGTGAAGAGAGATATGTTCATTTTATATCCTTGAAGGAACCAAGTAGCTTACATCGTCATAGCATTTGAAATATGGCCTATAATGGGTTAAAATCCTTTTAAAATACATTCAATTGAATGACTGTACATCGAGCCACATTTTTTTTTGAAATGATCCATCGCCTTAGAGGAAGTAGAAAATAATGGAGAATATGTATTATTGGAGAGAGCTTGTTTCACAGTTGTGTGTGTGTCCTAGATTAGGATTAGTTCCTATTTTATAGGAGAGAGTTCTAATCTCCCTAAAATTATGTAAACTTATATATTTGTGATTTTATGATTAATTGAATATAGCAGTTCTACTTGGGTAGTCTCCAAGTGCAGCTTGCTCACTTGTGAGCTGCTAGTTTCAGTATATAAGTTTCATCTTCGATTTTTGATATGGTATCAGAGATAGTGAGCCAAGGTGGCTAAATTGAGTGCTTTTGTGGAGAGTTGAAAGCCTTGGTGGCTGGAGAGCCTTAGTGGGAGTGTGGAGCCTTTATGGCTAAATTGAGAGTGGAGTTAAGAGTCTTGGTGGCTAAATAACTAAGATCCTTAGTGGCGGGAGAGAGGCACTCTCAAGAGAGCCTCAGTGGCGAAGGAACTGTTGCAAAATTCATTATTGTTTTCCTCTGCAGATCCATCTCAGCGCATTTTTCTTCCAACATTTATGTACTGGTCAACAAAGGGAATAGTGCAACATTTTCCCCTTAATCCCATCCTTATCGAGGTTTCCTTACATGAATCACGTCCATCACAGTTCAAAAGCGCGGACATGATACCCTAATCTTGCGCTGGTCATCGTGAGTTGGAAGATCATGGTGGATCATTAGCATATTGGTGTAGTGGTGAGCTGGATGTTGGATCTTTAGCTTATATTAGGGTTTGTGTAGATCGTGGTGATCGCTTTGGCTATAACAGTCACCTAACCTCATGCCCTCGCCACTCGTGGAGAGTGCTGAAACACGTCATTGCTGAAACAATAGTGTGATGTGGATCTACGTTAGGGTGACAATGGTGCCTAGTTGGTGCCTATTCATACTTTTGTGGATCGGAAAGTGTGGTGATTCATGGTGAGTTGGTATATCAAAATCTTTGAATCTCGAGATCGATTGGTGGATTTTGACTATAAAAAATCGTTGGAGACCACAGAGAGGATTGTTGTGAGATCCTTTGTTTTTTGGTACGTCTTTTGTGTTGCCTCCACGCAGAGCAAAGAGTGCAAGTTCTGACAAGACCTTGATCAATCCTCTACGCTGACAGTTGAGATCACATGCCTGTGGTGCTGTGTTGATGTCAAATTCTAATTTCTGTGAGGCATATCAGAAGCCTGCCCTTCCAATTATTTCTCCTTCAGCATTTTGAATGTTTTTCTCGCTGCTGCTATTTACACCTTCCCTGAGATTTCATGGTTTGTGTATTTTGGTGTTGTAAGTTTGCTCCGGTTTTGGATGGTACCCTACTTCGGTTTTGGTGCTTTCTTTTTTATGAAGCTGACTTCGATGCATTAGAGGTCAAGATCGATCCAATGCTCGTTTGATGTAGTTTTTTTTTGGGTGCACTTTCTTTTGGTGGTGCTTTGATGTGTTGAGGCCGAGAACATCATTCCTCAAATCGCTCCTTTGGTACATTCTTTTTTTGTTTTTTTTCTTAAGATTGAGATCGTCGGTGTTTGTGTAGTTTTGATGGTGACCAGATCGATTGTTGGAGATTGAAGATCTTGAAGTAAATCCATATATCGCTCATATCACAATGAAAAATCACATGGAAAAAGCGTATCTGAATGAGAGCAATAAGCTCAATGGGTCGAATTACAACAATTGGAAGTTCAAATTGCAGACACTGCTAAAGGGTTCAAGTGCGTGGGAAATTGCAAATGGGGACGAAGTTAAGCTAACTACAGCTGAAGGTGGAACAACTGCAGCAATTCAATATTGGGAGAAGAGGGAAAACAAAGTGTAGGTGTTCTTGAAGATGTCAGTGAAAGAAAACATCATCCATCATGTCAAAGAGTGCAAAAATGCCAATGATATTTGGGTGACTATGAAGGATCTGTATGAGATAAAGAATACAAATCACCTTTTGTTTCTGAAGAGTAAGATTCTCTCCATCACAATGGAGGAGAATGAATCTGTTGTTGCATTCATCTCTTGGATGAAAGTGTTGAGAGTCAAGTTGGGAAACATAGGAGAGAAAGTGTCCAACACTGATCTCGTCTCGATTACATTAAATGGTATGATTGATGATTCTCATATGTTTATTACAGGGCTGACAATGAGGGAGAAATCTCCCACCTTTGAAGAGATGTCAGGGATATTGATGCAAGAAGAAGAGAGGCGGATGAATCTAAAGCCTCAAAATGCAGATCTCGCATTGATAGTGAAGAAAAATCCTTTCATAGGCAAACTAGGAGCAAGACATAAAAGCGGTGGTAAAACCTAGAAAAAGCCATTCCAAAGTATGTCATCAGCTAGAAATGATTCAGGAATCAAGTGTTTTTACTGTGGTAAAACTGGTCACATTTCTAGAAATTGTTATAGAAAGAAGAGTTATGAAGGTAGACATAGACATAAGAAGCATGCAGGGCACTTTTCTGACGAAAATCAGAATCATGACCTCAAATTGTTTGTGTCTAACTCTTCTCTCTCCACTGAGACTAATGAGGTTGAAACTTGTTTTGTGGATTATGGAGCATCCACATGACAGGTAATAAGCACTGGTTTGAAAGTTTTAAAGAGAAAAGCAGTGGTGCTAACATCTACCTAGGTGATGACAAAGCATATGAGATTAAAGGGTATGGATATATTCATGTGATATTGCCTGATGGTAATATCAAGCGCATCTAGAATGTCATGTATGTACAGGACATTAAAAATAATTCGATATTTGTCTCCATGATTGCATATGAGAACTTGAAGGTAGAAATTTTCAAAACCTATTGTGTCATAAAGGATTTGCAGGATCATGAAAAGTCGGTGGCATCTGGAATACGAGTTGAAGGCTCATATAAGTTGAATGTTACAAGCGTGCGACATCAAGATTTAACTTCAACAATGATGACAACAGAGAATATTTTCCATCAAAGATTCAGACACATCAAACTTCATGACTTATTGCTACTACAAAAACAAGGTATGGTTAATGGACTTTCTATTTTAAAAAATGCACATGTTGATTGTGAAGGATGTGCACTTGGAAAAATGCACAGGGATGAATATCCCTCAAATGTAAATAGAAGAAAGAGAGATATACTCAAACTTGTGCACACTAATATATGTGGACAAATGTAGACAAGGTCCTTAGCAAGAGCATACTATTTTTTGTTTTTTGTTGATGATTGTACAATATATACATGGATATATTTTCTCAGAAAGAAAATTCATACTTTTGAATATTTTAAATAATTTAGAAGTATGATTAAAAAGTAGACATGGAAGGTAATCAAAACTCTGTGCTCAAATCAAGGGGGAGAATACATGCTTGTAAAATTCATCAAATATTGCAGGGATCATGGAATAATTCAACAATTTACAGTACCACACACTCTACAACAGAACAATGTTGTAGAGAGAAAGAACAGAGCTCTGGTGGAGTGTGCACACAACATGTTGAAAGTTAAGAGCCTATCTAATGGTTTTTAGGAAGAAACATTAATAATGTAGTCTATTTAAAGAATAGGAGTCCAACTAAGAGTCTTGATCTCAAGACTCCATTTGATGTTTTATATGATTTTAAGGATGTAGTTAATCATTTAAAAGTATTTGGTTCAAAAGATTTTGCACATATTCCTAAGGAGGATAGGAAGAAATCAGATGCTAAGGCCATAAAATACGTATTTGTAGGGTATTATTCTGAGTTCAAAGTATATAACTTATTTAACCATCTACTCACAAGGTATTTGTGAGTAGAGATGTTATATTCCATGAATAGGTTGATGAAGTGAGCATAGACAAAAGCTATGAGGAGTGGCACATTCCATTACTGATTGATGATATCAATGATGAAGCTAAAGACAACCATGTGCAGCAACAACAGTAAAAAGAAGAATCTAGTGATGTGGGTATAGTGAGAAATCCAAGTCCACTCAGGAGTGATTAGGACAAATTTGAGGCAAGTCTGCTATCAAGGAGATCAGGTAGGCAGACTCACTTACCAATAAGCTATAACGACTATGCTCTTATGACCAGTATTTTAAATGTTGTTGAGCCCATAAATTATAATGGAGAAAGTCGGTATCATGAATGGAGGTCAGCTATGAAAGAAGAATATGAGTTAATAATTAAAAACACAACCTCCAACTTAGTTAAACTGCCAGAAGGGGAAAAGCCCATAGGTTGTAAATTGTTATATAAACCTAATTTCAAAGCATATGGTAGTGTATAAAAATATAAAGCTAGGTTGGTGGCTAAAGGGTACTCAAATAAAGGAGGGATTGATTATGAGGAGACCTTTGCTCCTATAGCTAAGATAAATACTATTAGAATGTTAATAGCTTTGGCTACAAAGCATCATTGGCGTTACGCCAGCTAGATGTGAAATCTTCTTTTTTAAATAGAGAACTAAAGGAAGAGGTATATTTAAGACAAACTCAAGGATTTATTAAAGAGGGCATTGTATAGATTGAAACAGGCACCCAGATCTTGGTATGAAAAGATAGACTCTTTCCTCTTGCAAAATGGTTATAAGCGAAGTAAGAATGACCCAAATCTGTGTACTTTGTTTGATTCAAAGGGGCATACTGTGTTGATTTCTTTATATGTTCATGACCTGATTGTCACTGGAAATGTTGATGAATTGATTAAAGAAATCAAAGTGCAAATGTCACGGGTTTTCGAAATGAAGGACCTTGGACATTTACATTATTGCTTGGGTCTTGAAGTCTGGAGGGATTCTGGCTAGAATTTTCTCAGTCAAGGAAAGTATGTCAGGGGATTATTGAAGAAATTCAGAATGCGTCAGTGCAAAGTTGCCTCATTACCTATATAGTAGAATGTTAAACTTCAGAATGGTGATGGCTCTAAAGAGGTGGATGATACAATGTACAAACATCTAGTTGGAAGTCTAATTTATTTGACTACAACTAGACTTGACTTAGCTTTTTCATTCAGGGTGTTGAGTCAGTTTATGTGAAAACCTCTTGAGAATCATTGGGTGACAACAAAAGGTGTCTTAAGTTATCTTCAAGGAACCTTAAACTTTGACATTAAATATACTGATTCTTTTGATGTTAAACTGATAGGTTATTCAAATTCAGACTGCGCTGGAAATCTGGATGATAGAAGATCCATAACAGGTTATTCTTTCAGTATTAGGTCCGGGGTCATTTCTTGGAGCAGAAAGAAGCAAAGTATTGTATCTTTATCTTCACCAAAATAAGAGTATCAAGTTGTATGTGCATCCACTTGCAAATAAATCTAGTTGAGGAGACTTCTTCATGATGTAGGAGAAGAACAAAAAGTTGTTACAGTGATAAAATGTCATAACCAAAGTTCAATCAAGCTGGAAAATAACTCAGTTATTCATAAAAACACAAAACATATTGATACTTAGTTTCACTTTGTTAGAGAAAAGGTTGAGTCTAAAGAAATTTTTATTGAATATTGTAATACCTGTGAGAAAGCACCAGATATATTCACCAATCCCCTTAGGGAGGATTAAATTTTAATTGTTTAGGTAGATGTTAGGTGTGCAAGTGAACTCTTTCTCCATTAAGGGGGAGAGTTGGAAATAATGGTGAATAGGTATTATTGGAGAGAGTTTGTTTCACAGTTTTGTGTGTGTCCTACTTTAAGATTAGTTCCTATTTTCTAGGAGGCAGTTCTAATCTTCCTAAAATTATGTAAACTTATATATTTGTGATCTTATGATTAATTGAATATAGCAGTTCTGCTTGGGCAGTCTCCAGGTGCACCTTGTTGAGCTGCTAGTTTCAGTATATAAGTTTCATCTTCCATTTTTAACAAAAAAAAAACAGACCATCCATCACCTCTCCTTGACATCTATGTAAAACATTAATAATGGTATATTGAAATAGAAAAGAACACCACTTTAATAATTAAATTAAAATGTAATATGCAAAATATCAATCTCAATTGAATCTCATCGCCCTATATTGATATGACGAAAAGAATATTCACTTAAAAATAGATGTTGTCCATCCATTAAATATGCCTCTCAACTTAATTAAACTTAACCTGCAACATGTTGATCTAATAGAATCTCATCCCTCCATATTGATGTGAGACTAAGAATATTCACTTAAAAGTAAATTTTGTCTATCCATTAAAAACAAATTGAAAAATCTATCAGCCTTATTGTTATGAAATAGCTATGTGTATCAATGTAATTACAATTTTTCATTATTTAAATTATAATTTATAGAATATAAATTAATTTGAGTTTTAAAAGCTCCGGCATCTTATAATCTCAAACCTGCAATCCTAACGGATCTCTATCAAATTTTAATCAAAATTGCTTTAAAAAAATATACCAAACGGTTAAACTACATCATTTGACAGGGCATATTATAATCTGAAACCTGGAATCCTAACGGATCTCTATCAAATTTTAATCAAATTTGTTTAAAACAAATATACCAAACCGTCAAACTAAGTTATTTGACACGGTGTTTAGGCTGCCAAGACTGTTCCATTATTGTTTTTATTGCTTTCGAAAATTATCGAGATCGTTAATCGTGAATGACAAAATAAAGCTCTTGCATCGAATGGTACGTAAGAAGTTGGCGGCGGCCACGAGACCATACAAATTTATTATTACAGAATTTTGAGAAACAGAAAAACTACTCAGGAAGGATGTTACAGGTGTGTTCTACACGTGTAAGAATTACGATTTGTTACCACATTTGGTCAAGAAGCATCCTCCTGTTAAAGGTGTGAAAGTTCCACGTCTTTTTAGCTTCTTTTACGAATTTTAAGTTATAAGATGAATCGATAGGACACCTGATTTAATTAAAAAAAAAAACTGTGCAAAATACAATACTAAACAAATTTATGCGATGAAAAGATCATCTAAAAAGACTTAGTTTTTGTAACAAAATATGCTGCGAATGCATATAAACATTGCAATATTGATGAATATAGAAACATTCAAGATATTAAATAATAAAATATAATCATTGAATTGGTGATGAAAGAATTGAGTGATTGAATTTTGCACATATTAAATGGTCGTTGTTACTCTTTTTTACAATATTAACATATTTATTTAGTAATAAAAATAATAGTATTATAAAAAAAATTATATTTGAAAATTTCAATTTTAAGAAAATAAAATAATTAATATTGTTGAGAATTTCTAGAATCTTGTGTATTTTGTTTGAAGAGTTTTGGTGAACACTTTAACCATCTTAAGTACTTATTCACATGACATTCTATTGTGTAAAGACTATAATAAGACCTTCAAGTTATGGTCTAATAAAAGGTTTAGAAAATAGATATTTCAATAATATTGAAAAATAAATATTTGTTGTCCCTAGTGTCCCACTTTATTAAAAACTAATAACTAGTACAACTATGATTGGTAAATGTCCATATGCATCAACCCATAATAAGTATCAAAACGCATACTTCATTATATATCTCAAGTTTCGAAAATTTAAAAATAATAAGATTTAACTCAATTATAACTTTATTTATTATTATTATTGTTGATAAAATGAATGAATATATATGTTAGACATATATACATTTCAAAAAAAAAAAATTTGACCATGGATATTCACTCTCACTTTATTATGAAGATTATTAACATGTAAATAGGATTTGTTACAATACCATAGCTTATCAATACCTTATGTCCAAAAAATCATAACTAATTTCATATGATAATTGTTCATATGACATTTTCCTTTTGATTAATGAATTTTATTTCAATTAATGAATTTAAATAAAAGGGAAGAAAGACATACCTACTATGAAAATAATTCTCAACCTTTGATTTGTGTATACTACTAAGTATATTCTTGAAAATTTAATGAAGGTTAAATCCCTACCATCCATATAATAATTATTGATAATTAAATTAAAATTTTAAAAGCCCAATTCCTAAAGAATGAGGGATATCTTAATCTATACAAATTGTTTCATCTTACATATTAATGTAAATTTTAAACATTACTCATCATAATATAATATTTATGTAGCAATGTTTTCTTTTACGAAACCTATATCAAATTTGTCCCTACCTACATTAACTTAGAACAAGATATTTAAAGTTTAAAAATGATGGGAGTAAACTTTTGTTATGAGACTTTAATGTTAGAAATGAAAGTAATCAGTCTATTCTTTTAACCAATGATTTGAAACCTAGTCTTCTATAATTAAATGAGGCCCTTGTTTTAGTTAACATATAAACAACAAAGTTAATTAAGCTTTACAATTTTCATGATCTAAAAGTTTAACCAATGATTTGAAACCTAGTCTTTTATAGTTAAATGAGGCCCTTGTTTTAGTTAACATATAAACAACAAAGTTAATTAAGCTTTACCATTGTCATGATCTAAAAGTTTGCAATGGCCTAGTGAAGTGGCCAATATCCAACCAAATCACATATATTCATGGGCTACAAACAAGACATATATGTGATATATGATATCCTTGTCTACAACCATCTAGTAAATTTTAACCTTTTAAATAAAAAAACTCTTCATTTTATGAAAAAAAACCAATTAAATAAAAGTATAACATAAGGTAATTTCCTTCACAAAAAAATTACAATTATTTTTAAGGATTTAAATATGAAATACATATCCTATGTTATATGAACAATATTGAAAACCTCTTTGATGAATTTACAACAACGCTTTGTACTTTTATTAACAAGTTATAAGTGGAGTTGTGATGTGAAAAGAGAAGTGAAAAAACCAACCCTTGATAAGTGTGAAATTGTTAGAAAAGTCATTAGGGATGTCTTTAAAGAGTCATTAAAATTTGATATCATAAATAGTTATAAAACTAATTAAATGGCTAAGTAATTTTTGTATAAATGCAAAGAGAGAGAAACGTTTGCAGCTAACTAATCTAACTCATTAGAAATTTGGAATGTAAATTATTACAAAAAAACTAAAGAAAATAATATGATTCTCTTGAGGAACTAGAACTCATACTTTAAAAACATTTATAAATTCCTAACACCATGGAGAAATCTATATAAAGCATCGATGTAAGGGATAAAAAGCTTACAAAAGAGAAAGCTAAGGACATCAAATTCTACCAATATTAAACTTTTAAATTCGAGGGCTCATCTGCACACTCGATATACATAATATTTCCAATTTAGTAGCCAAACAATATTTCCCTAAACCTTGGATACAAATCCTCATTGTACTTATTTTTCAAATTGGGGATAAAAACATTCCCTCTAAGTACAACAACATTATTATTAGCCTAATTTTACCAAAGCTATGTGGAATTATTTTTTTAAAATAAGATTAGTGTATGAATATAAATCCATGGCAAAAAAAAATGCCAAGGCAAAATTAAGAAGTTGGAATTCAAGTATGGAACACCTTGTTACATATAGGATCATTATGAAGAGGTGTTGTTATGATAAAATTGATGCCTTTTATTATTTCATTGAATTTAGAAAATCATTTGACACAATGTTCATGATGAAACTTTGGGATATGTTAGAAGAGACGAAAGTCCCTTTCAAGTTGAGAGTTTTTGCAGTAAGGTTGTGTGAAAAAATTATTTCCAAGCTTAGGAACACCAAGGGTTAGTAAAAAAAAAATTGCAATATATGAGTTAATAGAGGTTGACCCCTCTTCCCTACCTTTTGTAGTATATTCATTAATAGGTTACCTAATAATGTTTTGAGGAAACAGGTTGTGTCAACACATCTATGTCTGGTATAATCATCATCCTTATTATTTATAATGTTCTTATGGCAAGAAGTCTTTAAGATCATGACAAGCAACTACGAATCCCAAATGATTTTTACTCTAGTATGGTTCTACTTTTTCACACTGACAAAACAATGATTATGATAATTAAATTGAAAAGGACTAATTATGATGCACTCATATAGGAAAACAACAACTTGGTTTGATTTTGCATACATATTTTTAAATACATATTTATCACAAGCTCAAATGTACCGCAACATTAAGAAAATAATAAATGGAGGGTAGAAAGCTTATCATGGTTTTGAAAACAATTGTAAACTAGTTGAAATTTCAATATGATTTAAGATGAAAATCCCCTTTCGTTATCTTATATGGATATGAAATTTAGGTATGTGATATCTATATAGAAACATGGATAAAAATAAAGAAGAATTAAGAGGATTTTATAACTAAAATGCCAAAATTAAAGGAAATAAACCCTGTCCTAGGTAATGTACAAGAAAAAATAATTCACATGGAAGACAAGAGGCTTCCAAATGTTTCTTCAAACTCTAGACAAAACCACCTATGACTAAAGCGGGATGAAATGCAACTACTAAATCTTGGTTAATCCATTAGGAATAAAGGGAGATCTACAAAGTAATGAGAACATTAGAAATATTATAACATCAAAATTTAAGAAGAAATTGTGATGTGATAAAGAATTAAAGGATAAAAGAAAATTAAGATACTATAAAGAAGTGATTAACCTTGATCTATAAAATCAAAAGTATCTCCTTATTTTGATTAGTGTAAATAAGAGTAATGGTATTATTAAAATAAAAGTATATTCTCACAAGCTCCATAGGGAACTAGGAATTATACAATTTCTAAAGTACTATGGGTTGGAAAAATATATCATCTTTGTTACACTAAGTATGTTGAAGAGGAAAAAACACTCTCTTTAAATGTATTCCAAATTCTCAGATTAAATCCTAATTTCAGAATATTTGTCACAATATCAACCTTCATAGCCTTTTAATCCATTAAAATTATGGTGATCCTTGAAAACTTACCTTAATACTTTTTGAACATATAAAATATAATTAATCATATAAACTAAATCTAACCTAAATAAGAATTAGTCATCATTATTATTATCATTATCATTAACGACCATTATAATAAAAAAACTAGCCATCATCTTATCAAACAACTTATTAATTTACTAGTTTTACATTATTCTTTCTTATATAAATATTAACGTATTCAAAATAAAATCTTCTCTCTTATTCGACCTACTAAACAAAAAAATGGTTTTAAGGTATGCCTTTGTATGCATAAATCCTAACATAGGTATCTATTAATAGTTGACTTTGAAATACATAGAAAGTTCTAAACAAACAAGGGAGGTTGCGAGGCAGCAAGTCCCTGCATTAAGTTCAGCCTGCATTTCTGGGTTGACAGAACAGAAGAACATAAAATATGAACAGAAACAGAACAAGCAGAACAAGTAGCATGAATAGAAAATCAATACATTAAGTTCAGCCTCCATTTCTGGGTTGATAGAACTGTTCCTCTTTTTGACGAGGAATGATATTTGGTTCTACATTCAGACGCTGCCAAGTAACATTGACCAAAAAGCTAAGACACCAATTATTATTATTTATTAGAAAGTTTAAGATTCATGTTTAATCTTTTGGATTAATGATGCAGAGAGCTATGAGTCATAGCCAACCAATATGGCGGCTATAATGTGCAATAAAGTTAATAGTTTATTAGGGTATCCGGATATGATTGGCAAACATTTTGTTTGCCTGTTGCAGCCTGAAGAAAGTCGTTCCTCATTTCACTATACAGGCAATGCCATGTAATGCATTGTTAGCAATCCTATGCAATCCATCCTTGATTTACACTTAAATATTAAAGAAATAAATAGTTAAAGCTGGTAGATATTAAGAAGTTTAAGATGTTTGAAGAAATTCCGGGTATATAACGTCTGGGACAAAACCTCAGATCCAGTCACAGTTTTCACAATCTGAGGATTTAGTTGGCAGTGAATCAAATAAAGATTACGAAAAACTTTAGCGATCGAACAATAATTACATTTCTCCATAAGTTATGAGAATGGACTTGGGGAAGTTAGCATACAGTTATTCTCGAATTAAGCAAATAGCTATTCATTCTTAGTTATGTCCACAGTGGCTCCCATAACTGCAGCGGATCCACGTCGTCATAAACGGAACCAAACTTATTAAAGTCATTATAAAAGTCCGTTAGTATTGGACAACTTATGAGGACCAGCCACGTGCATTGCATGCAAGCCATGTGCTGCGACAAAACCTCAGATCCAGTCACAGTTTTCACAATGTGAGGATTTAGTTGGCAGTGAATCAAATAAAGATTACGAAAAACTTTAGCGATCAAACAATAATTACATTTCTCCATAAGTTATGAGAATGGACTTGGGGAAGTTAGCATACAGTTATTCTCAAATTAAGCAAATAGCTATTCATTCTTAGTTATGTCCACAGTGGCTCCCATAACTGCAGCGGATCCACGTCGTCATAAACGGAACCAAACTTATTAAAGTCATTATAAAAGTCCGTTAGTATTGGACAACTTATGAGGACCAGCCACTTTCTCTCTCCCTTACCACGTGCATTGCATGCAAGCCATGTGCTTGGCAGCAGGGAGGTGATCTGTGACATTAGTATCATTCCAGCCACTATGAGGCTGGTTATTCAACCTTCGCCTCTGCTTAACGATTCTTGCGAGACTCGAGACATGAATAACCAGGGACTGCAATTGAATCAGAGCCTGCCTTTCAATCTTACAAGTACGAACACGGTTATGCTGTTGAAATGCGATCCTATAATACTGGCATCGCCATTGAATTGTAGTTCAAGCAGTTTGTGTCATACATATATTAATGAAGCCGAGGCAGCCATGGCGTGCAGGAAAGATGGTGTCTGTTGCACATTTATAGCGGGAGGTTGTATGCCACGTTTCCGTGCGTACAACATACGTGTTAATAGCCAGAGGACTCAATTACAGGAACCTGACACTTATGCTTTCAGATGGTCATCCAGAACGAGTATCGCCGGAAGCACAGAAACTGCGATCAATACTGAGGTTTGTGAGAGATAGGTCTGAGATTTATGGCTCGCTAAGGTCGAAATTATCTAGGGATTGGTAGACAATGAGAGATACAATTCTGTATTGGAGACGCTTACATATGGTAATGTATTTGGTGTTTGTGGAGAGGTAGCAAAGCATCCCATAACTCCCAGGGATGCTGCTCTCATGCAGAGTGTGTCTCAGGCTTATCTCAGAAATCTTGTTAATATTGTTTTCAGTTTCAATTACCGTTGTCGGAGACCTTCAGCCTTTTGCTGTAAGCTGCAGCCTGCGACACGAGCTTAAGATCATAAAATGGCATCAGTGCAACAGGCAAATGCAAAGACAACGGACCAGTACTCGCAAGCATCACGGCCATCTGCTACAGAAAAAGAAAAGGGTGTATAGCAGCAGCAAACTGTAGGTGAATCAAAAGATGCACAGAATTTATTGTTTTTTCAAAGTTGATATGTAATGGAGAAGAAATTTGATAGTTATAAGAAATTGTATTTTCTCGAACCTTTCTGTAATCTTCGGTATATGCACATCTGCTATTTGATGAATAAGTGTAATCAATATTATTTTGTTTTCTGTCTTTCGTAGAGTAAATCTTATAAATTTTGTGGCTACCAAATAACCTCGGCTTGCATAACATTTTCTCAGGGTTAATTATTTCTCAATCAATATTATTTTGTTTTTTGTCTTTGGTACAGTAAACCTTATAAATTTTGTGTCTACCAAATAAACCCCAGCTTGAATAACAGTTTCTTAGAGTTAATTCTTTCCCTTGATGTGCTGAATGTTTAGTTGTAAAAGAGATAATTTTTCGGTTGACTCTCTTAAAAAAAAGGGAAAAAGAAAGAGTAACTCACATACTTTGTTTATCACTTAGCTTTATGCAGAATATAAGAACAGTTCACACATTTGTCCATGGCTTAGCCTTACTGGCAGCATACCATCACAAAAATAAGTATATATTTTCTTTAGAAAAAACACGTGTCTTACTTCTCATATTTACAAGGTACCATTCTCTCTTTTGAGACACTTGTAGGCAAAAGAGGCAGCAAAAGAGGCATTTGTAGCCCAGCAGGAAGCAATTAGAAGCTCAAGATAAGGCTCGGGGAGCTGCTGAGCAGCTGTTTGCACAGCAAGAAGGTGGAAAGCAAGCAGCAGCACTCGCCGCTCGTCAGGCAGCGGCTACTGCTGTTGAGGAGCAGAAATCTGCTGCTCAGAAGCAGATGGACCAAGCAGTTATAAAGAAAAAGATGAAAACCCTTTCCACTGGGCAGAAGAGCCTCTATACGGCCAAGCCTCTCAGCGACAAGCAAGTGGAACTGGACGTTGTCTTGGCGGAAAATGAAGGCTGAGGAGTTCCTTCCACAAGGTGAGTTATATATTTTTTACTATTTGGAATTCATCTTATATCAAAAATTTAACAAAATCAGAAGAACAGGGAGCTCAACAAAAAAATTGACCTGACTGATATTTGTTGGTTTCTCTGGCCGATTGTTCTGTGTTCGTAATTGTAATAGCGTTGTCTTCGCTGCTGCTTATGGCCGAAATGGAAGCGAAATCCAAGCGCTGGTAACGGTGAAAATACAACAAAGTCCGATGAATGAATGGATGCTCCTTAATCTCTTAATGTAGTTATGCATATCGATCTGGATATGCCTGTTCTGTAGACACCGCAGCATGCAGAGCATCTGTTCTATAGACACCACAACAGCATGCATGCAGAGTGACACATTGCAACAGTGGCAATTTCAGTAATCCTTACCCCGCGTGATATCAACCAGTTCAGCTTCGTGATAAGTCAAATGCAATAAGAGCTAGCATTTTATATTGCCAGATTAATGTTAGCATTAATCAACAGCTCCGGAAAATGAATGAGAAAGACCCAGGAAAATGCAAGATAATATATGGTTGCAGAATAATATATGGTTGCAGGGCCTCTACCTCGGGAAGAGGCCAAATAAGACCATAAACCACTATGATCTAAAAAAATTTGTTTATACTCGATAAACAGGCGCGTTCAAGCAGTTGAACTAATGTTAAGTACATCGGAAACGATTACTATAGTCCCTGGCCATTCCCAAATGGCAAGGACTAATAAATAAATTAGGAAATTTTGAGACCTTTATTCACTAAGTTTTCAGTGACATTTTCTTAGCAAGAAAACGTTGTTGCACAGTTTCTCCGTCTCCTTATCAATTGTTAACCTGACAGTTTCTTCCCCAACCCCAGTATCTATAACCAAAGTCGTCTCCCGATTCCTCAAATCATTGCATGTAACCAAAGTCGTCTCCCTATTCCTCAAATCATTGCATGTTTGTATTTTTGTAGTTGTGTTGGCAATGATCAACGTATTCTCCAATGTCAAAATCTCATAAGTCCTCATTTTCCTTTTTAGATCTAATAGTTGACATCATGCATTTCCCTTCATGTTTGTAGCTCTAATTTATCGTAACGAAATTTTTATATATATAGATATTCTCTGCGTGCCAATAATTCCATGATTTAGATTGGAGCAAGTTAAACTTTTCTGGATCAAAGAAGCTCCGTTATGGATTCTCAATGATCTCCCGTCCTTCCTAAATTCACTAAAATAAGTGGAAAGGAGGAAACCTGCTCTCTCATACTTGTTAAAAGATTTCAACCTGAAACTTACACAGAATAGATCCCGTATCTAAATCATTAAGTGAATTGAGAAAGCAAGTGCAATAGTAATAAGATTTCCGAGAAAACTCCCAAAGTTCAAACTCCTCTGAAATAAATGGAATGATTAGTTCGTTGCCTTACATGGATGTTATATTTATTAATTCTTTTTATAAAATATTTTTAATAATATTTATAATATTAACATTTATTTATAAAATATATATGATTTTTTTTAATAAAATTGATTAATTAAAAACAGTTATAATAAGTCATGATATTATAATAAAATTTATTTACAAAATAGAAATTTCTCTAATAATAATGTAATAGCGATCATAATAAAAATTTTATTACATATTTTAAAATTACACATTTGAATCATATGTTAATACTTTTTATAATTAATAATAAGTAGTAGTTACATTTAAATTAAGGTTTATGAGTTTTTTAACCTTGATAATGTGTGATCATTAGATAAATGTTTTGAAATATATTAATATGCCTGACCTACTTTAAACTATATGAAATAATGATTAGTGTGTTTAATGTCTTTTAACCTATTTTTTTAAGTATATCTTATAGAATCATTTTGATTCTTAAAAATTTGCTATTTTATGTTTTAACGATGATATAATTTTTTTTAACAAAAATGAAAATTCTTTTAGATGACTAACTTCTATTAACCAGATACAACATTTTATAGATGTCACCATCTTGTCAAATACAACATATTTAGGGAGACTTGAACCAACACAACTAAAAAACAAATACATTTCAGAACACTTAAACCCACCCAACTGAAAAACAATTTTTTTATAAAACACTCACCTAAAATCCTTTGATTTAATAATAATATAATATAATTATTAATAAATTGCTCCTACGACCACATATTACACCTAGCCTGCAATCGTAAATCGTGAATAGAAAAATAAGGTCCTAGCCTCGACTGGTACGTAAGAAGTTGGCGGCGACGCGACGAATCGAATTTATTATTACATAATTGAGAGAAACAGAAACAGTTGCTCAAGAAGGGTGTTGCAGATGTGTCCTACGGGGGTTAATAATAAATTATTTTGTTAATTACATGATAACCTGAAAAGAAATACGATTTGTTTCGAGATATGGTCCAGATGCATCCACCTGTTAAATATGTGAAAATCATGCAATTTGAATGGACACTGATTCAATGAAAAACTGTTCAATAAAAAGAGTGTAAACGTGCAAAATCTTAATATTAAATAAATTTATTGGATTAAATGATCATCGAAAAAGATTTAGATTCTGTAGCGAAATATGCTGCAAATGCATTTGAACGTTAGGATATATAGGAATATAGGGAAATTTAAGATATTAAATTCTAAAGATAATCATTGAATGTGTAATTGGAGATTTGAGTTATTAATTTGCGCTTTTCGATAGCAGTTAGTGATGCTGTTTCGTTATTAGTTTAATAATTGAGTTATAATTAGTTTTCTTATTCTTAAAAAAAAATGGTAGATTTGATTTATTAAATTGGAAAATATTAAATAATTGTTAATTTTTTTTTAAAATATTAATTTATTTATTAATAAAAAGTATAATATTATAACAATTTATGTATATTGCTAAATTGCATTTTGTTAAAAATTATTATATTTTTAATTGATATGAGCTTAATTTAATTAATAGAAAAAATGATTTTGATTATTTAAAATTTGTAATATAATTTTGAGTAAGATCGTGATTTTTGTTATTTAAAATGCATTTTCTAATGTATAAATGAATTCAGCACTTTGAAAATTTAGAAAATGTTCAAATTCAACTACTTAAACTTAGGTATTGTATAAAAAGCCAATTTTTCTCACCTGAATTGGATGAGAAATTCTTCAAGAAAGCCAATTATGAATGTGATATTTTTTATTGAGAAAATGAATTCAGCACCATCAAAAATCTGTTAGACATTTAAAATCATAAAACTTGAAAGCTAATTTTTTTATAAAATTATGCTAACTTTTTTAATTCTTAACTTTGTAATTATTAAAAATAATTAGTAATTTTTTTTCTCTTTATTAGCAAAATTGAATAGGAAAAACAACCATAAAAATCCATTGCGCGTATTAGTTAAACTATCAGTTTGATAATTTTCGGACGTTCACTGCTTTAAAAAATAACACAATTACTGTTCGAGATAAAAGCTTGTCACGTGTTACAGTGGATAAGATGAACTGAAAACGATTACATTGATACGATGGACAAAGTCCAACCTGCTGCTATTGAAGCCGGCCGCCACACGGCAACCCTTATCCCGATTGCAGATTCGAATTCTCATAACCTACTTACGTGGCTGTTTGGTCCCACCTCTCCATGAATATATCTAGTTCTTTATTTTTAATTAAATGCAATATAAAATATCAATAAGTATATTGATTGTCTAGTTTGTTATTGGCATTAACAACTTAAAACATGTTGAGATTTTTACTCTAACTCTCAACTATAAATAAAATATTTACATGTTAATGTGCCATATATATATATATATAGGTTATATATATTAATTTATTTATTTCAGTATCATACATCTAGTAAATGTCTTTCTATATTTCAATGTAGAAAGAAAAGAAATGTAATTATTTCAATTCTTAATATTAAATTAATACGTAGCATTAAAAAATAAATTGAGTTATAATTAAAATATTTCAATCAAAAAATTATGATTAAAACATTTTAAGTACTTTCACTATTCTACATTTTGGCCCTTTTTTAGGTATATTTTTTAGTCATTTGAAATCTAGCAAACATTTATTTGAATTGTAAGTTTAAGTTGTGTATTCTACACAATCCAAGTGCTCAAGGAAATTTTCAAGGCATCAATTCATGTATACAATCAAGAATGCAATTTAAACAATGAAAAATGTTATATTGCACTCTAAAAGTGATTCACACCTCAAGAGATTTGATTACTATGGGCTCTTGAGAGCCCACTGACAGTAAAATTCAATGAGGATAAAAATTAAAGGACTACAAAGGTTTGTTTGATCACTGGGATTATGTTTTCAAGAGCACTTTGCATCATCTAATTATAGTCCATTGTTTAGCATTAGAGACATTAAATGGTTCTATGTTTCCTTAAGAAGCACTTATGTTCTTCAACCTTCAGTTCCTAAATTTTGTAGGAGAATCCACACTTTACAATTAAAAGATAAAATTGAACTGGGAGGAAAATAAAATGCTAAAGGTTTGTTGGATTACTATAATTATGTTTACAAAAGCACTTTACAAGCTTTAAACATAGTACATTGTTTGCATTAAATGCATCAAATAATTTTGCAATTCTTTAAAAAACACTTTTGTTCTCCAACCTTTAGTGCCTAACCTATATAGGGAATCCAAACTTTTGCAATGAAGGACATATGAAAGTTCAAGAACTAAAATGACAGTGAATCCAAATATTTATTTGCAAAACATAAATAGAAATGAAAATCTATCTAATTAGCTAATCTAACTAAGAAATAAAGGAATTTGCAACACAAACTAGGTAGACGACCCTACCTAATAACTTGCACTACAAAGGAAAACTATAGTATAAGTACTTTTCTATAAAATAAAACTTAGAATAGCATAATTTATATTAAAAGAGGAATACACAAGTTCACACTGCAATTATAAAGATAATTTGTAGAGACTCGACATGGATCCACATATGCTTGGTCATTAAACTACAATATACACAAACATATGCCCTTCATATTGGACCAGTTAAACAACTTTGTAATACATAGATTGACTTCTTCCTTGACTAATCCTTTAATATTACAAACATTAACCTTATAGAGGTTATATAATATAGGGGAGGGTGTATTGAACCGTGAATAACACTTGAGGACACACAAAGTTGTTAATTATTTACAACCCAAAAAAAGAGTAGGGCATAATGCAATTGACAAATACAACTCTCACTGACATGGTAACTACTTGTATGTTGGCATAGGATATTTTCATGGAATGCATGAAAATATCCATTTCAATTTCCAAAACCTCGAAGTTGATTAAATATTCAATTGTTGCTTTGTTATATGTGTTTCCGCCTTGCGTTTGACTGGAGCATTAACTCCGAGTTGGTGCCTTCCTTGTCTAACATAGGAGCCATCTCAAGCCACCAAAATTGATCCATCTCGAGCCACCCAAAAACAAAAACCATGTGGCATATTTACCTTGGGGATGCATAGATATGACATCTATTGATTTGGGTAAATATATCTTTACTAGGGTTACATGATTCGATACTCATATTAGAAAAATCAAGCTCTAGCTCAAATAAATCATTAAAATTAAAGGAAAAGCATTGAAATTAACAACGTCACACATCATCAGCATGTGATGACCATAATGCAAGTGATTGTGACAAAACGGGAATGATAATAAGCTATAATTGGGAGTAGAAAGGGAAAAACACACACTTCCGATAGTAGTAAAGTATTGAAAATGAAGGCTCAACGTCTTCCCCACACCTGAGACTTTGCAAGTCCTCATGCAATATTGGGTGAATAGCTAAAACTAGATCCAAAAATGTTCCTCGAAATGGATCAAAACGATGTTACCAACACCTCCCCTAATGATCATAATACAAGGGTATATTTCACATATCTCATCTTACTTGCCTCTTTAATCTAGTTTACGACATTTATAATACTTGTAAACCTAATTTACATTTCATATATATGGGTTATGGAACATTATACATAACAAGAGAAAAAACTAATAAAATCATAATAGGACAAAAGCATTTTATAGTGTGAACCCAAGGATGATAAAACCCACTCAAAACAATGAGATTTAGTAGTTCAACAAAGTTACAACTTCTAGACAAGTTGGTGACCATTGAAATTCCCGTGAATAAAACTTAGAACACCAAGGAAAACAACTCATAAGCCATTTAATTCACCAATTACTCATCTCTAACATGGTATCATATCATTGAAACTCTCAATCCTATTGCTCTTATGACCTCGGTGTGCTACCAAGTATTTAACTCTTCATAGTTTCCTCCAATTTCACTTCCTCACATGATCCTTATCCATGCCAATCTAAGAACCACTTTTCTTATTATACCTACTCAAGTTGATGGAATCAATCTTCTGTTGGCATTGCAAACAAGTATAATTAGTAGACCTTTAATGAAGGGATAATAAAAAACTCCTATTTGATACTCTCATCACTATTATTATCTTATACAGATGTCAAGTTTGGGGATGAAGTTTATCTAGATAATATTTAAGAACGATAGATCAAATCCAAAAGAATTTTGTAACTTATAATCTTGTTATTACAAGTGTACACCCTATCCTATCCTCCTTATAGAAGCAATCCTCTCCCTCATTGAGTGTGTGGCCTAATATGCTTGGTCTGGTCATTTGAGGCCCATGACATATCATCTTTCTTAAGATTCAAAGACAATTTTCTAACCAACTTATCAACTTCCAATAAATCAATCCTTTAATTCTATTGAATCAAAAAATTCATAATGTCAGCACAGTACATGATTGTAACACGCTCCAACATTCCCAGCTTCAACTAACCTATTTTTTTTGTTTTTACTAAGATTAATATACTCTTATCCCAAAGTCTTTATTTTTATTATCCACTTCACTTGGGCTACGTATCATTGAAGTTATAACCGATTAAGGCATTACCATGTGAACCATATTTTAATATATTAGCAAATACTTTATGCTTTATTATTCTAGATTTCCAAATCACGAATTAATATTTATTTATCATATTCTTACCTGTTAACTATATATGATTATCTTTTCATGGGAAATCCAAAAGTAATTGGATTATTAACCTGTGATTATTATGTCTTGGTACATACGTAATATCGATCATGCTCTTACGATTCTTGGGGATCCGACGACCCACACTCTTCCACGTGAGTCGATACCGGTCCTATGATTTCCCCAAACTCTCTAGACTCGTCGGTTGTCAATTGATATGGTCTGGTGAATTAAATTTTTACCTCGGGAAAAGAGAGATCATCCTACGGTCCTGATTCCTAGGGTTTAGATCGACGATGTGGATAAGGTCCTTTAGTTATGGGTGTAACCAACTCCCACCCACTACACCATTCCTCTCCCATTTGCACCATTCACTCTTGCTGAGATGAATCTCTGTTACTTATTCTTGGTTACTTGCAGATATTTCTTTTCATTAGTTAGGTTCCTCCCTCTCCTAGAGGAAATTTCAACATTCGAACCATATTCCGCAGAATTTCTTTCATGCTGCCAAATACATTTCTTGCCTTTTCTACAGACAATGTTTTAATTAAGAGCATGTTCCTTCTCCCTTCTACATTTTTTTTGTTTTTCATGGTGCAAGGTTAGCAATGTTTTCCAAGTCGCTTCCCATATTTCATGGACAGGTTAAATGCCAGGAAAAACCCCCACCACACCCTTAATAGTGTTTGTGGTGCTTTGCGGTTTGGCATACCAGTTTTGAATTAACCTTCAAGTGATTGGTATTGCAGTTTTTCTCCAAAAAAAATGTTACAGGTAGTGTACTAACCCAATTTTGATTTTCTAGATTTCCTTCAGTTGCTTACTAGTCGTATTGGAATTTTTCCACGGTTTAGGTTTCACTCGATGAGCATAACTTCATCTTCGCTTCGAAAACCCCCAGATTCTGACAAAATTCTCTTTTGCGGTTTGCTTCGCCAGGTATTTGAGAGCTCAAGGAAAAAGACCTATTATATATATATATATATATATATATATATTAATTCCAGGGAAAACCTGTGTAGCCATAGTTGTACAGGGATGCTACCCCTTTTTAGGTAATAACATTCTGACCATAGCTAGGGTAATTTACTAGTATATTTGTTTTTACTTTAAAATCCCAAATAATTATTGAAGTGGTTATTATTTTCTAATCCCACGTTAATTTCTTCACCTTGATTTAATTTTTATACAGGACTATAGAAAAGGTTCACTTCATGTACTGATTTCACAAGTAAAGACCCATTCCTCATACCCTTGATTTATTTTATTTTATTTTCATTCAATAATTTGACAGAATTTAACTTGGTGGCCTTGCAGGTGAGGCTCTCTTCTTGATTTCCAAGGGTCCAATTTAGTTGCAACATTGCAGGTTTTGCAGGTTTTAATATCAAACTCTTGCTTGTCACCAGGTGTCTGTGAGTCTCGTGTTTAGTTTTCCGACTAGAATTTCTTTGGAATAAGTATTTTGTACATTAATTTTTACTTCGGTTATAGTTCAGAACTATATTGGTGCCATAGCCACGATTCTCTGGCCCTATACAAAAACTCATAAGGTTCTCATAATTTATTATGGCAAGCGGCGAAGAGTAAATTGTATTTTTTCATCTGTAATTACCCTTCATTATTTTATTAAAAATAATGTGTGGCAAAACTATCTAATACACTATCGCTTTACTTTGTCCATGGCCTAAGAGAAAATTATCTTTTTATGTATTAACTATTGTTCCTTCTTTTCCTCAGAATGTATGAATTTTATTAGATAAATTGTTACCTTAAATAGTTTTGATATTTTTTTTTTCACTTGTCCTTATCACCAACAAATATTTATATAATTTTACTTTGAATTTTACTTCCCATTCTCTATGAATGTTTCGCCATAGAAGCTATACAATGTTGTCACTACTGTAACCGTCTTGCACATAATGCTTGTTTTGGGTTGTATTAGCATGAAACATGGTCACTGCTATAATAGTTTAGCATTATACGACCTGTTTACTTACAGGGTTCATGTTATAGAATTCATTTTCCAACATTCAACTTTGTAATAATTGATATATCTTATTTATATCCCTTCTTTTTTGTTTCTAGCTAATCTAGAATTTATAAGTGAGACCCCACCCCAGGACCTGCTTGAATTATTCGAGCGTTCTTTTCTGAACTCAGGACTATTTCTCTAGGCTACTGGTTAATTGGCTAGGTCTGGTAACTAACCTAGGTTCAAAGGGTTTTTCCTTTTTCTTTTTTTTTTTTTAAATCAACTCAAATCATAACAGTTGGTATATATTCATTACAATTTCTTTATGTTTGAAAAAGATTCACCAATTCATCAACAGATAGAAACATCTAATCATGAGATAATAATACACAACAATCTGAAATACTGATCTTTTCTTTAATCTGGCCCAGTCCCAAAATCACCAGGAAAAAGAGTGCTCCACCCAACCGATGAGTGTTGTGTCTGCACAATAGGACTCCCCCCCGATCTAGTTTCTTCACGGAACAGTTACTTGACAGTGACCCAATCATATTTGCCCAGAGGCATCAAGACCTTTCCAGTCTAGCCTAGAAAGTCAGGCTCATGAGTCTATCTTAAGGATCCCACTGGCCACCCACCATCTCAAGGATACCCCAATTGGCAGCGTCCTTCCAACCTTCAACAACATCATGTTTTAGGTTCCAAATCTTGAAGCTTCAACTCCTCTCTTGGACCTCCTTCAACCAAGTACCAAGTCTCTAAGGCCGCCTCAGTTTTTCCTCCCTCTCACCCTCTTGGCTCCTTTGCCCCAACTGAGATTATTTATCTCTAGGGGGGAATAATTGTCTTAACTGTCCGGTAAATGAAACTCTCTTTTAGCACCTTTTTCTCGTAATTTTATGGTTGTCCATAGATTGTATTAAAAATTTAAAATCAATAAGTTCATTTACATAAAATAATAACATTATGTTTTTACCATCCACCTTTGCCTTTCCTGGCCCATAGTTTTATCAAGCCATTTGCAGTAAAACAAAACGTTTACATCTTTTACCGAGGGGTGTTACAGTGATACAATGGTGCTCCAATTCATTGGTCTTGGAGTAGGCTTGCAAAAGAATCTTCTTATTAAATTAAGTTAGCTCTTTGCAACTTCTTGAAATTCTTTGAGATTCATTGATATCATTTTTGTCCGTGTTGGGATGATTTTATATCCAATAGAGATTACCTCAATCCCTAATGAGGAAACCCTTTGATTATGGCTTTTAAAGAGAAGTTGTTTTGGGGTCTGCAAAGGAGGAAAGAACTTGAACAAGGTTAAGGGATACAAACCTATATACTTCCATGAAATTTCATTAAAAGTTTTACTATTTCTTGAACCTAAGGATGAATTCCAAATAGAACCGAACTAAGGATAGACACAACTATTTGAATCCAAGAAATAGTAAGAGTTACGATAAACTAGAGAAACCTCAAGATGAATCGTTGTCTTGTTCTGTGCATTTTTCCACAAGCTTTTGAGGTAGCCTTCCCTAATTGTTGCCTAGTGATTCTAGGCTTGAGAAGATACAAAATAAAGGATGGAAAACTAGAAGGGCTGAAAATTAAAAAGATCCAAAAAATGAAAATAAGTGAGTAAGAGAAGGGAAGGATCTAGTATAATATGGACAGACTCCTTCACTTAAAATTTATCAAGCTAATCAAAGGATATGCCTAACACAAAGGGACAAATTCTAGGTTTACAAAAGGGGATAGAGAGTGAAGAATCATCAAATCGAGACATACATTGTATAAGTTAATGTTGATTCCCCAAAAGATAGAAAGCTCCCCTTAGACCAAATCTTTGCAGATGTAGTTGAGTGCTAAGGTTGCATGGACAATGTTGATGGGAGGTCCAAGAGAATTAATCGGAATATCAATGTTGTTATCCCCACCAAAACTAGAATGTGTTATTTCCCAATTTTAGCACCTACACACTCCATTATCCCATTTATGAAACACATAATATAATTTGATCCTTCGACAACCAAAACGAAGATTAATGAACACATGCTTAAGGTACTACAAAGGATCATTCAATCTCCCAAACTGATGCAAATGGAATGATGAACTATTTTCTCAATTGTGAGAGAATAAATGTGATGAGAAATCGTCAATATTAACTTAGAGCTATGGGATATAACATGTATTAAAATCTCAAGGTTTGAAGATATGTTAGCCTGCTTGTCTGCCACATATTTGAGGTGTCTTTTGACATGGAAATAGGATGAATGTGAAAGAAATTTGGAATCCTTTTTAATCCAAATGCTATTTTTTGTCAATTTATTTCCCTTCAACTTCATAAAGCATTCATTGCTTTGATGATGGTTATGGAATCTCCAACATTTTAAAATAAGTTGACAATTTCCTCCTTTGCAACTAATATCCCTTACATGGTGAGTAAGTCTGCTCTAGTTATAATAACTTGTCCTAATCCCTATGCAAAAGTGGATACTTTTTTTCTCCCAATATCAAGAATTAATCGCATAATTCATGTGTGGAAAACAAAATAAACTATATATACTAATAAGAAAACACCTAACATGAAGTGTATGAAAGCATGTTGCAAGAAATTAATGAGACCTTGAAAAGAATTATGCATAATTGACAAAAGAAGTGTGAATCGAATAATGACACTAGATGAGGCCATCAAGAACACATGCCCACAAGAATGTGTGCTCATTCCTAGGAATGCATATGTGTTCATAGGAATCAACTACCAACTAGGATGCATGATATGAATAGAAAGAGGTATATGCCCATGGTATTGAATCATGTAAAGGTGACATAGAGAATATTATAAATAATGAATCTCACCTTGCAAAAAGATAGATTGGTCCACCATGATGTAATAATATTCTCTAAACATTCAAGGTTACGAATACTAGAGAGTCATTTTGTATTTTCCATGTACAAATCTATTGGGAATGATTTAGTGTAACAATTTTTTTTTATATATATGAATTAAATTCTTATAGTTTATCAAATATAAAAAACGATATTTAAAAATAAATCTATTTTGAAATAAAAATTCTTCATATCAAATGTGACAACTATGATGTTTATGGAAAAAGTTTAATTTTTTTTTTAAGAGAAGAAGTTTTAATTATTTTTTTAAGATAACTTAGTGTGTATATTACACAACACACACACACATATATATATAACGCATACATATTTTTCTAAATAGAATAAATTTTATGTACATTTAAAAAAATTCACAATCTAATAAAGCAATATTATATACACATTTTTATTTGTAAATAAGTGAATATCTTAAAAGTGAAAATTAAATTATAAGAAAAAATATTTTATTTATTATTAAGACAATAAAAATTTAAATAAAATAATTTAAAAAATAATCTGGTTTCCATATTAAATATATAAAACAATTTCCATAATATTTTCCAAATAATAAAAAATTTATTAATACATAAATATTTTTTCAAAAATATTATATATAGATAAATGCCTACACGGATTTTAAAAAATTATTAATATATAAATGTTTTTTTCAAAAATATTATATATAGGTAAATGCCTAAAGGAATTTGAACCTTGAATCCCAAGATTTAAATAACACTTCATAACACATGATCACCAATTGAATTCCCACATAGGCTTATTTCAAGCATATATTAATTTATTATCAATTTAGAAAAGAAATAGATTGTTATTGAACCTTGAATTCGAGGATTTAAATAACACTTCATAACACATGATCACCAATTGAACTCCCACCTAGGCTTATTTCAACCATATATTAATTTATTATCAATTTAGAAAAGAAATAGATTTTTATTAATATTGTTAAATTTAAATATATAAACTGAATTGAAGCTCTGATTCATATTAAGAATGTTGAGAGTTGTTTTTGGTAAAAAAATCACATTAAAAATAATTTGTGGAAGCCTTTGGAATCATCTAGTGTGTCTAGTGTGGTTCATCCTAAACACAAATTATTTCTAATGTGATTTTTATCAAAAAAAAACTCTCAAACATATTTTATATAATTATTTTTTTCTATTTTATTATTTATAAATAAAATAATTTATTTTAATATATATTTTAAAATATAAATTTATATATAAAATAAACATAAATAAATTTATTGTTATCTAATTAAAATAATAATAATAATTTAATTTAATCTGAATTTCATTAAAAATATATATATATATAATTTAAAGTTAATTTAAAATTGAAATATTTATTTAATATATATATAGTTTAAAGTTAATTTAAAAATTGAAATATGAAATAAATATTTGAATATTTAAACTTAAATAAAAAAGATATAAAAGAAATGTGAATTTTTAAAAATGAGAAAAAATTATAAAAGAAAAGTGTTTTTTTAAAATGGGAAAAAATTATAACTAGTTAACTTCTTGCGATGTATCATGATCATCTGGCCAGCCAAAATTCATTTGGCGGCACACTTAGCCCGAAGCCAAGACAAAAAAAACCTTAAATCTGAAATAAACCAACTTACCATAAAAACAGAATGAAAATGGCGGCACACTTAGCCCGAAGCCAAGACAAAAAAAACCTTAAATCTGAAATAAACCAACTTACCATAAAAACAGAATGAAAATGGCAGTGAGCAATAGCATTTATTTATAAAAATCCTCAAAAAAAAAAGTAGTCCTACAATTTCACAATCGGACCATCAAGTCCAGCATGCACTAGACCCTACTGGGCTGTAAATCCCCGGTGGACCATTCCTTCTACAATATCCTCTGCACCTTGACTCTGCTTCACAACCTGCCTCCACTAATGGGACTTACCTTACCTAGGGTGTGAGCCATATCTGAGATCTGACCTGAACTTGCAGCAAAATGAATTTGCTTGTTCAATATTTTGCTCACCTTAGTACGGAACTTATATCCCACACATAGTGGCCTTCCTTTATCTCCATATGGCTAGCAGTCTATTTTCCCTTTTTAGCGGGAGCCTGGAACTCACATACCACTCGATGGCGGCAAACTTAATGTTTCAGTGTGTTGCAAAGATACTATGAACTATTTCCTCACGCCAATCTGAACGCTCCATTTTGTGTAGAGCAGAGCCCTTCCTGTAAACTTCATCACTTAGGATGCGTGCAATGGAAGCAATTTGCTATTATAAAACAAAGTAAAAATGGAATTGATAAAGCCACCTGGTGCTGAAGAGCGAAAATATGCGAAATCGCAGCCATAAACTGGATCCTGAAGCTGAGTTTGTGCCTCATACGATATGGTAGCCACTGCTTCATATCGTTCTTGAACTGGTAAGTGCATCAACAACTCAGAAAAGTTGCTCGCTCCGAAGATCCGAAGACCCTACGTATGGATGTATGGCGTCCAGCGTATGCATAAAGAACTCTGCGTGGGCGTTCAAAATTCAAAATTCAAAATTTAAATTTCAAATAGGAGGGACTGCGTTAGCCATCCCATCTACAGAATTTTAATGACTCTGCTGGTTCTCGTCAGTCTGGGTGAGCCCTAGGAATATGGATACAGATGGATACGGATGTGAAGTGATTGCTAGTTTTCCGACTTTCGCAGAGACGGGTTGCCGTGTTTATGTAAACGGACGGCAACGGAGACGAGAGGGGGTCATCTGGCCACGTCAACAAGCCCAAACAACCTGCAATCGAGATAAGCTCGGCCCTGCCGGACATGCGCATGCCGGACTAAATCGAACGATCTCCCCCCAAACTATTTGTCCAATGACATGACAGAGATGGAACCCCAAATTTTCTGGCAACCTTCAAGGATGATGAGAAATATGTAAATCATACGTCCGTACGTTTGAACAATTCCTAATATTTCGTTGAAGCCAGGAATTTGCAGTCAATCTAGGATCGGAAAATCACAGAGAATTCTTATGCTTATGCGACCATGTCAAATTTTCCAAATTCAAAATCAAACGTGCGTGTTTCTGCAAAATATCATATCCACACACCACCACGCTCTAATCTATGTTATATATACCCACATGATCTGTGTATACAGACTTACTTGCACATAAGATTGCAAATCTCTCTACTACGTAAAACTGCTGAAGCTAAGCCCTGGTTAGCCCCCCTGGTCTTCACTTGATCACGACATTGCAATTCAGAAGTCTTAGAACTGTGGTTGAAACTCAGAAATTGTTAGAATGTTATATTAGATGATGCACCCGTATAGGATGAAGGTAATTCCTTCTTGTTTGACAACTTCAAGCTTCGATGGTACTCTTCTGCATCAAGAATTCCGGGCACCAAAACCAATCAAAATCAATTCGAGTGGGATTCATCAAACCGGACTACTTGCCGATATGTGGCAAGATATCCAAGGAGCGAACTGGTGGAATGGGTTATTAAATCCAATCAATCCACTTTTGAAAGCGGAGATACTTAGATATGGTGATTTCGCACAGTTATGCTATGATGCATTCGATTGTAAAGTTTGCATGAATACAGCCCTGATGAATTATTTTATAGTAATTGTAACGTGGCCGGTAATTGGCAAGCTTACTGCGGGTATCGAGTCACCAAGTATTTGTATACTGAGACTGATATTATATCTATGTGGATTGGCTTTATTGCGGTCTGCACAGATGCTCAACAAATACGAAGAGCGGGCCGGAGAGATATTATAATAGCGTGGAGAGGAACCCAAACATCTCCAGAATGGATACAAGATCTGACAGATTTTTTAGTTCCTGCTCGATTATCAACTACTAATGGTCTCAACGAGAAGGGCGTCCGAGTAGAGAAGGGATTTCTAAATTGTTATAATTCTACAGGAGAAACTGCTCGTTCAGAAGTTATAAGACTCTTAGATAAATACAAGGACGAGGCCTTGAGTGTTACTTTAACTGGGCACAGTTTAGGAGCTGCTCTCGCAACCTTATGCTCATATGATGTTAAACAAATTCTGAACTTACATTCACCAGCACGCCCTGAGTGTTACTTTAACTGGGCACAGTTTAGGAGCTGCTCTCGCAACCTTATGCTCATATGATGTTAAACAAATTCTGAACTTACATTCACCAGCACGCCCTATACCTGTTACTGTGTTTGCATTCGCCTCTCCACGCGTAGGGAATAGTGCCTTCGCCCAAAGAATGGAAGAACTTGGCGTTAAGGTGCTTCGTTTGGTGAATAAGAACGATATTGTTCCCAAATTTCCTGGACTTGTTGTGAATGAGAGTTCATGGGGATGGTTCACAAAATTGTTGAATTGGCTTCCCTGGACATATTTTCATGTGGGGGTCGAAGTTATTTTGGACAACAATAACTCCCCCTTTCTGAAACATACCTGCAATCTTGTTAACGCGCACAATTTAGAGGTGTATCTTCACCTGATCGACGGTTATGTAGGAGAGGGTAAACGTTTCATATCTTCTGGAACAGACCCTGCTCTTGTCAATAAGAGCTGCGACTTACTGATCGAAAACCTTGGCATTCGTCCTCATTGATTCCAGCAACAGCAGGAAGATGGAATTTGCAACGCTGAATATGGCTATTCTAGTATTCCCGAAACCCCATGAAGAAATCATTGGTTCCAGCAGCGACAGGAAGATGGAATTTGCAAGCCTGAATATGGCTACTCTAGTATTCCTGAAACCCCATGAAGAAATTGTATCGGGCTGTTTCCAAGATGTATATGGCCTTTGTTAGCTGTATTTGTCATAGAATGAGGTTGTCAGCCAATCAGTGATCTGTTAGAGAAAAAGTGGTTAGTGATCATAAGTGATCATAAAATAGATAATGCAAATCAAAAGCATTCCATTGTTATGAGGGCACAGGAATATGTTGGATGACCATAATAGTATCTATTATTTTATCATCATCAATTGAAACGGCTTTGTGGATGCTAAGGTTGTGAGGCAAACAATATGCACTCACGAACAGAGAAATCAATGCTTGTTATATGATAAACGTAAGGCTGCACCGTAAACAATATGTATTTTAACGTAGAGTAATACATGTTATATAAGTTTGGGATATGCTCTAGGAAGTATTTAGACTTACATGTAATTATATTGATTGATTGTTAGGTTTTACATTATGTAGCGACAATTATAATTTAAAACTATGAATATTGTGTGTTGGGTATTTAAATATGTATTAATAAATAAAGGAGGTTAATCTCATTTAATAAAAAATTATATAAATTTTAACCAAAATCATTTTCCAGTAAAGTGGAAAAAATATTTATTATTAAATAAAGGAGATTAATTTAATTTAATAAAAAATATTTAAATTTTAACCAAAATCATTTTCCATTAAAGTGAAAAAATCTATTACACTTAAAGCGATGATATTTAATTATTAAATTTGAATTAAATAATTAGGAATAAAGCAAAATTTACAAATTAATCAAGATACTAGAAATATTATAGCATCAAAATTTAAAAAGAAATTCTGATAAAAAAATTAAAGAATGAAAGATAATTAAAATACTATCAAAAAGTCATTAACCTTGACTTATAAAACCAAAAATATCTATTTATTTTGACTAGCCTAAATAAGACTATGGACATTATTAAAATAGCAATTGATTCTCAAAAGCTTCATAATCAAAGTAGGCATTATACAATTTCCAAATCACCATTGGAAAAATCCATATCTTTATATCACTAAGAAGAATGAAGATGAAAACTAATTTTTTCTTTAAATATCTTCCAAAAGCCCATATTAGATCTCAATTTTAAAATATTTGTCATAATATCAACCTTCATAACCGTCTAATCCATTAAAACTATGGTGATCATCTAAATAATCCTCTAAATTAAATGTAAACTCAAAGAATATTAACCATCATCATTATCATCATTACCATAAACAATTATATATTAACCATCATCATTATCATCATTACCATCAACAATTATATTTTTGTTTGGTGATCATCTAAATAATCCTCTAAATTAAATGTAAACTCAAAGAATATTAACCATCATCATTATCATCATTACCATCAACAATTATATACTAACCATCATCATTATCATCATTACCATCAACAATTATATATTAACCATCATCATTATCATCATTACCATCAACAATTATATTTTTGTTTGGCAAGACTACATCTTCAACATAACCGTCTAATCCATTAAAACTATGGTGATCATCTAAATAATCCTCTAAATTAAATGTAAACTCAAAGAATATTAACCATCACCATTATCATCATTACCATCAACAATTATATATTAACCATCATCATTACCATCAACAATTATATTTTTGTTTGGTGATCATCTAAATAATCCTCTAAATTAAATGTAAACTCAAAGAATATTAACCATCATCATTATCATCATTACCATAAACAATTATATATTAACCATCATCATTACCATCAACAATTATATATTAACCATCATCATTATCATCATTACCATCAACAATTATATTTTTGTTTGGCAAGACTACATCTTCAACATGTCCAATACATTAGGCATATCTGGGGCGGGAATTGAACTCGTGACTTCACATCAAAAAGTGCCTTAACTGATCACACAATCACCGTCTATCCAAAACCCCATGGACTTTCCATTATCAACAATTATACTTTAAAAAATAACCATCATACTAATTAACTAACTTATTCATTAATTTTAGATTTCTTTTTACAAAAATTTGACCATGTTCAAAATATAATCTCTTTTTTATTCTTCCTACTAAATACAAATGTTTTTAAGATACACCCTTTATAGGGATAAATCTTAGACTTTGAAATACATATAATATTCTAAAAATCACTATCCCTTAAATTTTCACTAACATTGTATAAATCTATAGCAAGGAAATGTTGTTACTCAATTTCTCCATGCTTATCAATTGTTAAACCAACCGATAATACAACTTCTTAAACCATATTCAAATACATAAAAGGCTCACTAACCATATGCTTGAGCTGTATGCATTTCTTCCTCAACCCTAGCATTTATAATCAAAGTGGTTTCGCTGACCCTCAAGTCATCATCCTATGTTGGTATTTTTGTTGTTGTGCTATAAATGACCATCCGAAGTCAAAATCTACGAAGCCCTCCTTTTCCTTTTTAGTTCTAGTACTGCATCATGAACATCTCCCTTCATACTTGTCGCTCTAGTTCATTGTAACAAAATTCCTTAATAGATAAAAAAAAATGGTGTGTTCTCTCCACATGCCAACAATTCCACGACTTAGATGAAAGCAGGTAGAAGTTGTCCAGAGCATAGAATCTCCGTTCTGGCTTCTAAGTGATCTCTATTCTTTCCTGAATTCACTAAAATTGGTGGGATGTGGGAAACCCGCTATCCCATACTTAAATACCAAATGAGATTTCAACGTGAAGCTTACATAACCTAGATCTTCTATCTAAACCATTAAGTGAATTGAGCAAGCAAGTGCGATAGTAATAGGACCTCCAAGATAACAGCCAAAGTTTAAACTGCCCGAAATAATGTGGCAAAGTTCCTCCTCATAGCTTTAAACAAAAAAACGACCCCCTTGTTGCTTTTATTGTTTATGAATACGGCTTGAAATCATGGTTCTTGATTAGTTGGATATAAATTATTTATTTATTTTTTTAAATATTTTATTTATTAATTTTTATTGATATTATAATCAGGAAAAAATATTTTGTTATTATTTATTATATACATTTATATGTTTATTTTACATGTTTTTAGAATTTTAGTATAATTATCTATAATTGTTAAATAAATGGTAGGACTTAATCTCTATATAATATTCTTAAATATTTTTGGTAGTTGTTAACCATTATAATTATGATATTTTTGTCTTTTTAATTAAATGGATTATTTAAAAAAATGTAGTAATAAATTATAGTATTGTAACAAAGCTTATTTACAAGTTAAAAATCTCAGTAATAACATAGTGGTGAATTTTCATCATAAAAATATATATATAAATTAATAATAATAATAATTTTAAATTAAAGTTATAATTTAATTATTTTTTATGAATTTTTTTAACCTTAAAAATGTGATATGTATTATAAGTGCTTAATGTATGTAGACATAATTATTTATTTATATGGTTGAGTTAGTTTAAATTATATCAAAAGATGATTAGTGGATTAATTTATTTGCAATTCTTTTAGCTCTTCTGGTCTCCACTATTAAACAAGATACGACATTTCATAGATACCACTAGCTGGACAAATATAAACAAGATACGACATTTCATAGATACCACTAGCTGGACAAATATAACATGCTTTAAGATACTTCAACCCACACAATTAGTGAAAAAAATTGTTCACTAAACCATTTAAATGAACATCATTAGTAGTAAAACCAGCACAATCACATTACTAACAATCACAGTAGTAATTATTAGATGTCTAAGAGTTATTAGACGTCTAAGAGAAATTTAATGTTAATTATTATATAATTATAATAATTATATAAGTAATAATTAGGTTTTATAATATTAAGTTTAAAATATAAAATTTTAATATTGAATATTAATATTAGGGTTTTAGTATTGGGTTTTAATATTAAGGTTTCATGATGAGTAAGGATAAGTAAAAGATTCAAAAAATGAATAAATTTCAATTAAAATTATAACCATACTTTTTTTTGTTATTTAATAAATTATTTAAATAATATTGTTAATATTATTAATAAAATGACTAAACTTTAATATTAACATTAAAATTATTAGACCTTTTAATATTAAGTTTAAATTTATTAATATTAACTTTGATTTTAATATTAAAATTAAACCAAAACATTATACTATTAAATATAAGCTTAAAATCAATATTATTAAATTTAGTATTAAAAAATATATTAAATCCAATAGTAAGAAACCTAAACATAATATTAATACTAATATTGAAATAATAGTAAGAAACCTAAACATAATATTAATACTAATATTGAAATGTGAAACTTGGTCAGAAATCATTACTGAATTCCCTAAATTGTAGAAATTATAGGAGTCTTCCTACTTGAAAATAATATGGGTAAGTTATCTTTGAATAAATCAATATACACACCAAACAAGGGAACTATAGGGAGAGGATGTTAATATCTTAATAATACAACAAACAATTAATATTCCCAAGAACTATAGATAGAGGTTGTTGGTATCTTAATAGTATTGGAGAAATTTGTGTGCCAACATTCTTTACCTGTAATACCACTCTTACCTTCTTGAGGTTGTTGGTATCTTAATAGTATTGGAGAAATACGCTCTGCTGTTGACCTAGTCATCGCTACCCCTACTGACCTAGCCGCCGTTACCCCTGCAGATCCATCCCTTGGAAGCCTCCTATTGCTGAGGCCAACCAGACCATGCAGCCCTCTGAGGAGGGAGATCCTCCCTCTTCCACGCAGCCATCGAATGAAGAAAATGCAAAAGCCTTCGCATCTCTGATCGCAGAGAATGGAGCTCCAAGGAACGGGCCATCAATCAATAAATTTGTAAAGAAACTTGAAAGTATCCCAGACATCTCTCTCCCTCCAGCACCTCCAAGAAGAGCAGTCATCTCTCTGGCAGAACGCAAACTTGTTGGACAGTTGACAGGGCTATGGCCTTCACACAAATCAATGCAAAAATGGGTGGAAAGAAACTGTAATGCAACCACACAGGGGAAGATAGCAATACGATTCTGTGGAAGGGGATACTTCACCTTTCTCTTTGAAACAAAGGAGGACAGAGATTTGATATTTAGAAATGGACCTTACTTCATGGACTCCAGAGTTTTATACCTGAACAGGTAGATGCCAGTCTTTGATCCAGAGATGGATGTCCCAAACGCAGTGCTTGTGTGGGTTAGGCTCCCGCATCTTCCTCTTCATTGCTGGGGAGACGAATCTATAAAGGATACAGGAAACACAATGGGAAAATATATTGATAGATGTGAGCCAAAAGACAACATGCACGTGTGCACAAGAATATGTGTGGAAGTAGATCTTGAAAAAGGCCTCCTAGAGGCAATAAAGATCAAGGTCGACTAGTGGACACACATCCAGTAGCTGGACTATGAGCAAATACCATTTAAATGCAAGGTATGTCACGAGTATGGTCATTTTACAAATAGGTGTCTTAAAAAAATAGAGCATGAAAATGTAGAAGAGCAAGAACCTACATGGGAACAAGTGAAAATGAAAAAACCTACCAATAAGCAAACAGCATCAAATATGTATCAGTCCCAAGAAGCAAATGAAGCAACCTCTCAGCCTTGAGCGAAGGTTACTCCTACTGATTACACAACTCCGAATCCTTTTGAGCCATTAGAAGACTCCTTTGATCCACCCTCTCTTAGATCCTATCCCTCAAACCCTACCTCTTTAGCTCTCATATCCACCCCCAACCCTATATCCTCCCCTCCTCCTCCCTCATTGGACGACATTCTAACTAGAAACAAAGCCAAAGAAATTCCCCAAGCCTGGGATCAGCAAAAAAAAGTGGGAAGGAAATCTAATAAATAAATCATAGATGAGGCAGTAGCTAAAGAAACGGCTCTAGGAATGCAACAGCCAATGGATTCATTCCTTGGGAAACAAATAGGAAGTCATGAAAAAACTCAACAAAGAGTAAAGGGAGGACCACACCAACACAACAGTAAATAATGATAGTGGTTTCTTGGAATTGTCACGGCCTTGGCACCTCCTTTAAAGTCAATGCAATGAGAGACATTTTAGCTAAGGAACAACTAGACATATATATGATCCAAGAGACCAAACTAAACAAGTAAGAAAATAAAAAAATGATTCAAAAACTAAAAAATTATGAAGAAGTAGCGTTAGAAGCCACAGGAGCATTAGGAGGAATCAACACCATTTGGGATAAAAGAAAATGGGAATTAATGACCCAAAAAATCAGCAGACACTGGATTCGAACAGAGTTGAGGAATCTCAATACAAAAGAACAGTACGGCATTATAAATGTGTATTCTCCAAATCATTATAGAGAGAAAGAACAATGCTGGAAATCAGTTAAAGAAGAAATAGCAGAGAGACAAAGTGGGCACTTAATCCTGGGAGGAGACTTAAATCTGATAAGGAATACAGAAGAAAATTTTTGTGGAATCTTCCGCAACGATCCGTCAAGAGAAGCTCTTGAAGGAATAATAGAAGAACACAAATTAATAGACATTCCGCCAAGCAATGGAAAATACACTTGGAACAACAAAAGAATTAGAAAAAAGAACATAAAAGAAAGGCTGGACAGAATTCTTATTCATGAAAGCATAGCAGCTGCTTACATTCTTATGAAAAGAAAAATTGTTCACAACTTAGCTTCAGATCACAAGCCGGTGGTGATAACCTTCGGAAAGTTGGAAAATCAAGGACCCCTTCCCTTCAAATATAATTCAATTGGGGATATCAAGGAAGATTTTGACAAACAGATAAAGGATAGCTAGAAACAAAGTGTCACAGGATCTCCCCAATATGTTTGGGAAACTAAGCTAAAGAACCTAAGGATGCACTTAAAAAATTTGGCAAGAGAAAATGATCTCCGAGACAAAGCTAGGAAAATTGAATTGCAAAAAAAAATGGATAACCTTTGCAAGGAAAAAGAGAACAAGGAAGAAAGTAAACAAGATCATATACAAGAAAAGGAAATATATCTGGAAATATATAAGAAAAATAGGCAAGAAGAAGAGGAAAGCAGACTGAAATCAAGATGCCTCTGGCTAAAATCTGAGACAAAAATGCAACCTTCTTTCATAATACAATGAAAATAAGGAGGCTAAAAAATCAGATTGAACAGATTCAAGTAAATGGTCAAGAAATAAAAGGAGTTGAAGCAGTAAAAAATGCATCCCATAAACACTTTAAAGAACTCCTCTCAAAAAGTGACCAACAAGTAGCTAATGAAGAAACTTTGCAGCATATAAAAAAAAATAAGCAACCAGCAAAACAGGGAATTAGACAAAGAAATTACTGAGGAAGAAGTCAGAGAAAGTGTGTGGAATCTCCACCCTGACAAGGCACCAGGTCCAGATGTGTTTACAGTGGCCTTTTACAGACAACATTGGGAAATTATCAAAAAAGATCTAATGAGAATGCTCAAAAATGCTTTCCAAAAAAAAAAAAGATTGGAGGAAATACAAAATCCTCCTTCCTAGCCCTCATTCTCAAAGAACCCAATCCTACAACTTTTAGCAGATATTGGCCAATCTCCCTTTGCAACTCGTCTTATAAGATTCTTACCAAAATCCTAGTAAACAGAATGAAAAAATTACTTCGGGAAATAATTTCAGAAAACCGAGGATTTGTCCCTAAGAGGCAAATCACAGACAATGTGATAATTGTTCAGGAGGCTATCCATAGCAGTATCCAAAGAAAAGAGAGAGGAATGATTGTTAAGTTAGGTATGGCTAATGATTTTGATAGAGTTAACCATAAATTTCTTGCAGCAGCTCTCAATAGGTTTGGCTTTTCAACAAATTTCATAGAGATTATCCAGTCATGTATATCAAATCCTTGGATAGCTCCATTAATCAATGGTCGGCCCAGCAAATTTTTCCAAAGCACACGAGGGCTAAGGCAAGACTGTCTGCTTTCTCCATTCTTGTACATCGTCATGGCTGAATCATTCAGTGCTATGCTGGAAAATCAAAGAAATGACAAAAAAATAACAAGGATCCAAATCTCGAGAGGAGTCAAAGATATTAACCACTCTCTCTTTGCAGATGATACCCTTCTCATAGGTGGGGCATCCTGCATCATAGCAAAACGATTCAAAAAAGTCTTGGATGAATTTCTCCTAGCCTCAGGAGGAATTTTAAACAACTCCAAATGCAAAATTTATTGTTGGAATACCCCAACAAAAACAATGCAACGTATCTCACAAATACTGGAAATACCTCTACAAATAAATTAGAGCCACTTCACTTATCTTGGGCTGCCCTTAGCAAAGGAAGTGGTAAAATCAGAAGTCTGGAATAGGCAAGTGGAGAGAATGAGGGAAAAAATTCAGAATTGGGGAGTGATGTGGCTCAACCTGGCAGGAAGAGTGACACTGATTAAAGCACTTCTCTCGGCCCTGCCTATATATCAGTATGCAATCATTATGGCTCTGGAAAGCGCCCACAAGAAAATGGAACTGATAATTAGAAGCTTCCTCTGGCAAGGAGGAAAACAAGATAATAAAAAATTCAACCTTGTTAAATGGGAGCAAGTTACTCTTCCCTATGAAAAAGGAGGTATAGCAATTCGCCTGCCAAGACTAATGAACACTGCTCTAGGGACAAAAATTATCTAGAGAATGATAAATGGGAATGGTCACTGGTGGGAAAAAGTACTAACAATGAAATACTTAAATTGTCATAGAACAAAGATGCTCACTGATACTATTCTAGACAGGCCATGCACCCAAATCTGGAAATTGGTTAAAAGGATAATTCCTCTTATTAGAGATCAAATATCCAAAAATCCAGGGAATGTCGAAACAATTCTATCTAGGATGATAGAATAATGGGGAAGAACCCCTTAAATTAGCAACAAAATCTAAGGGGACCTCACAGATGGATGGAAGAGCAAAGTTTTAACACTCTTTATTCCATTTCGGATTGGGATCAGAATAATTGGGTAAGATGGAAAAAGATGGCTACACCACCAAGACTAAAAAGTCAGTGGGAAATTTTAAAAGTCCATCTAGCAGGGGTCGTGCCCATCAACATAGAAGAGCAGGATGACTTTGTTTGGGACCCAAATGGAGGGGATTACATAGTGAAATCAGGGTACAACTTCCTCCAAAAACTTCACAATCAAAATGACTGGAGTCCTTGGAAGGCAGCTTGGAATTCAGAGAGTCTGCCCAAAATTAAATTCTTCACCTGGACCCTCCTCAAAGGGAAAATTCTTACCTCTAAAAATTAAAAAAAAAAGGAATACAAGGGCCCTCAAAATGTGTCATGTGTCAAAAGGAGGAAGAAACAATTCAACACCTCTTCATTAACTGTATGGTGGTGAGAGAGTGTTGGAAACAGGAAACAAGTCCTTTGGAAATAAACATAAATCCAACAATTTAGTTGACAACTCTTCATCAAAACTGGGACAAAAGCTACCCATATACAAAGAAAAAAAAGGCAGCAATAGATAGGATATGGAAATGTCTCTCTTCAATCATGTGTTGGCAACTTTGGTTAGGCCGAAACAAATGCATTTTCAAAGAACAAAAGCCAAATCTAGGCAAGATCCTAGCAAAAATTTGGAGCCAAGTTGCAAAGATAATAAGTACAAATGGAATCTCAAAAATGGACCAGAACGACTTACAACAAAAAAAGAAAGACTGGTACAACAAAGCAATGTTAGAAAACAAAGCAAAAGCAGCAGCTATAGAAAAAAATAAAGAATTTCACACAAATAAGAATTGGAAATTAGGATTGGAGGATAAAGAATTTGCAGAATGGATAAAACAACAGAAGAGACACATTCTTTTTTTTGATGGAGCTACAAAAAATAACCTAGGTAAAGCAGGGGCAGGAGGAGTTATTCTAGATCCAAATGGGAAAAAAATAATAACCTATGAATGGAGCCTTAGAGAAATGACAAACAACAGGGCTGAAGCATATAGCCTTCTCCTAGGCACAAGGCTTTTAAACTAAAAGGCAATCAAGGACCCTATAATAATAGGGGACTCGGCTATCATAATAGCAGCACTAGATGCCAAAAGGGAGTTCAAAAGCATAGCCATCAACAAAATCTACTAAAGGATCAGAACAAGCTTTGAAAGACTGGGAAACATAACCATAAAGCATGTCCTGAGAAACCAAAATAAGGACGCTGATAGCCATGCCAACAAAGCAATTGACAGACTAGTTGGGGTTGTCAAAGAGAATAATGAAGTTTATGAAGAAAGTATACCATGACCCTCACACCCAGTATGAGGATTGAGAAAGAAGATATAGATCGGAAGAATAACACAAGAAATTTATGAGGGGAAACAATAAAAATGAAGAATCAAAACATCAACTCAAGATGGAGATTGCATGAGGAAAACAGAGAATATATGTCAGCAGAGGTTCCCAACTGTAATCAGCCTTGCTTAGAGCACACGACTCTCATAATCCCAAAAAGCTACACTTTATGATGAAACAAGATTCCAATTGTCCTCCTCTCCTAGGCGAAGTCAACATTAGTCATGTCAACCATGAATGCCTAGACCATAACGGTAATGCAAGTAACAATCAGGTCTCCAAGTTCACCTGCGCAAGCTCTCAGGCGACCCGAGACAGTAAGGCAATCAACAGCAGCAAGTCTCTCCTCAACAAAGACCAATACATTAGGACCAGAAACCACAAAACATCGAAGAATTACTGCAAAGAAAGCGTGAGGAGACAGACGAAAAACCCTCGCACAGGAACCGTTAGATCCAGAGATCAACAGATAAGGAATGACATCAGAAGTATCAGGAGAGGAACTCGACGGAGGTAGATCAAGGGTCATCGGGTGCTAACTTGCACGAGTTTCAGTCAAAGAGAAAAGGTGGGAATACGTAGGAGTGGTATATCGGGAGGTGAATAAGCGGTAAGTGGTTTCAGGAGGGAACCCCCCGATTCCACTCACTGTTGGACACGTAGCAAGCAGGTGGGGTGAGAATACCGCTTTATCGGGCGGGTATTCTCCGCACGATTTTCCCACCCGAAATCCATGCTCATTGTTGGATATTTTGCGTGTGGATCAACGGTTGTGGTGAGTCGTGCAGGTTGAATGCTCGACGTTCGGTGGTGTTCGTCAGATTTGACAGAGGAAATCTACGGTGGAGATTGAGCCTAATAAAGGTAAGTTTTGATAATCGCGCCAAGGTTGTGGAAAAGCGGAATTTGAGTCCCGTGAGCTTGTATTTTTGTCCACCTTCTCAAAAGTTAAGTGCGAGTTTTTGGTTAAGTCCGCTTTCTCAAAGTTAAGTGCGAGTTTGGTCTCTTCGCGAGGCTTAAGGTGTTCAAGTCACATTTTGTATTTTTTGAAGTTTAAAAGAAACAAGGTTGTTAAAGTAGCTGTGGGGACAACGCTCCCTGTTGCGCTCTACTTTGATCCAGCCCTCCTCTGATTGTACAAGGAACTGGCTTCCTTTCTCTTTTTTCTACAATATATAAAAAATAACCGACTGTGTTGAAAAAAAGAAATAGTATTGGAGAAATTTGTGTGCCGTCATTCTTTACTTGTAATACCACTCTTACTTTCTTTAGGTTGGGTTGTTATATAAAAGTGATTATATTTAATATTAATACTAATAATTCATTAGAAGCAAGACTCTAACTTTGCATATTTTATTATGTGAATATATGTGTTTGTTTTTAATGAGATTGAAAAATATATTTTTAATTATAGAATTAATCATAGGTTTTAAGAAATTTGTATTATAGATCTTATTATTTATGTAAAGTGTTATTTTAATTTATATGTAGGTTATCTAGTTGGTTAGTCCTATTAATAATCTAAAGCAGTATGAAATGTTAAAGACACGTATAAAAATAGATGATTGAGTAGCTACCCAAACTATTGTAAGAATAATTATTTCACATCGTTTTACAGTGTCACCGTACACCGCCACGACACTTAAAATTACAAACAGTCACCGTCACCTGATCACGTCGCCTCATCTCGTCAGATTTGAAAGGAAAAAACTGATTAGAATGTGAAGGGGTAACACTCCCTAGAAAATTATTTGTTTAATTGATGTAACCGACTTAATTTATGCTATAAATAGAACGATCATCGAGAGGCAGGCATCATCCACTCTCGGATTTCCTGTTTGTTTGTGTAATTAAGCAGTTGTAGTTGCGATTTACTGAGTTCTTGGTTTGTTCTATTTCTTTCATTTGGTAACACAGCTTAGGCTAAGAAAAATATTGAATATGTTCCTGTGTGAGGTCGACATTTTTGCCATTCCAAGGGTATCGTTCTTTGAAGAGTGTTGTTGTATTATTTTACTTGGAGATTCACATCCTCTTATAGTTTCCTTTTATCTGTTTTCTCACCTTCACAAAACATCTACTTTGAAGACGGAGCATTCGGTCACATTAAGAGATTCGCCAGACACCTTTTTGATCCATTAGATCAGAAGGAATCAATATGTGGCTGTGACAAGTCTCATTTCAAAAGGGACAAGAGCAAATTGTTGAAGGTCAAACATGAAAAGGTGACGTGGGTAATTTTTTTCTCAAATCCCTTTGTAAGTTTGAGAGGGAGTATCGTTTCAAGTCATATTGAAAACATGCTTTATCCTTATGAAGTTTGTTTTTTTTAAATGATTCATATGTTGTATAAATAAAAGGTTTATTAAGGGAGTATAAATGTTTTAAAGACATACGAGGTGCTTTAAACTATTTGGAAGGGTATTTGGAAGTCATCTCCATCATTTTGCAGTCTTTCCTTTAAAAAGAACTGAAAGTAATATAGTGCAAAAGTTCTTTTAAATTTTATCTTAAGATTTCAATTATTTGTGACAGAGTTATACTAATTAGTCAATTCTTATTTTAACTATGAAAAGTTATGCTTCATGGTTTATTTTAATGAGAATAGTGTCGCATCATAGAAAATTTTAGGGGCGAATGTTCGCCCTTTGGCGAAATTAAGGGGTTTTAAATTTTTAGTGGGCGAATATTTTGTATCATAGTACATTTTTACAAATCACCTCAAATAGCCCACCTTATTTTAAGGGAGAGGGTTAAAAAGGTAAATTTAGCCCTTGAAATTAGGAGTTACAACCTTCCATTCGCCCATTTTCAATAATAGGTTTTATTTAAGTGAATCCATTCGCCCATTTTCAAGAATAGGTTTTATTTAAGTGAATCCTATGGGCCAAAGGCCCAAATACCATATTTATAAAAGAGGTATGGCAAATTAATAAAAATATAAATAAATTAGAGGTATGGTAAATAAATAAAACATTTTTTTATATTTACTCCATTAGTCACCTTATATACATGCAAGGGTGTAAACAAATAAAAATATAAGTAAAGTGGAGGTATGGTAAATAAATAAAACGTCTTTTTATACTTACTCAAAAGGTATGGTAAATAAATAAAAATATAAATAAACTAGACGCATGGTAAATAAATAAAACCTCTTTTTATATTTAGTCCATAACCCTCGTTCTATTTATGAAGGCTCAAGAAAGAGGTTTTATTTAAGTGAATATTATTAGCCAAATACCATATTTGTAAAAGAGGTATGGTAAATTAATAAAAATATAAATAAACGAGAGGTATGGTAAACAAATAAAACATTTTTTTATATTTACTCCATAAGTCACCTTATATTTACGAACCCTCAAAAAATGCGTTATATTTAGGTGAAACCTATGGGCAAAATACTATGGGACAAATACCATGGACTAGATTGTTATTAATACCATGCAAAAAAACATTATTAACCCTAATATTAGTATTAATAAAAATAAAAATGGCACATGGTATTGACCCATGGTATTCACCAAAATGGAACATGTATTGACCCATGGTATTCACCTGGAATGTAGCCTATTTAAATGGGGGAATTAAACCAGCATAGATCCATCTTTACTTTGGATCTACTAACCCCCGAGAGGTATCAAATATCGTGATATGCAAACTAGCATAGAGTGAAAAAATATTTGATCCAATCAAGAGTAAAAATGGATGTTGTAATTTAATGTATGTTAAACATTTTAGCTTGGTTAAAATAAAAATAAAATAAAAATCAACTATTAAATTTATTAATTTTTATAAATTACTAATAGTAATTTTTAAGCTCCAGGTTTATGATAACCCATGGTAATACCATGGTATTCATGTGAGCATAGACTATTTAAAGGGGAAATTCTGTCATCTTAGATCCATCTTAATTCTGGGTCTACCAAGTGTTTAGAGGGATAAATAGATTTCATCCCTCTAAAAGTGGTAGATGTGGAGTTAAGATGGATATATGTTGGTTTTTATGATAATGAAGATATTAAATAGACTTAGGAAATTATATTGTAAAAACATCTTAAGGTGAATGTTTAAAGCATAGACATTGGACAAGTATATTTGTATACTTTTGTTTTAAACTGAAACAAATCCAGGGCTAAAAGGAATGGATTGATTGCACTAGTCATCCTTTTATAACTTTCCAACATATGCTAGAGTAAACAGATTGTAATTTGGGTAATTTTTCTAATTGCAAACAGGAACATACTTGTGTATTGGCAGGGTGGTTACGAGATCCCTAGAAGTGATGAATTTGAATTTTTCTTGGTTTTATATATAGTATTAGGTTTTTTCTCATGCTTTCTATGAATGGCATGGGTGAATTTTATCCTACACACACTAGGTTATCGATATGTAATTTTGGTAATTTTGATTTCAAAAGATATTTTAAAGAAATGCAATGATTTCATTTGTGTATTCAATAAACACAAGATTTTATAATTGAGTAAAATATTCGCCATGCCTCGTGAGAGATTCGCCAAAAAATTATATATACATATCATATTATTGATAAAATCGCCTTCCATTTTTCCTATATACCATGGAGATTCGCCCATTTATTATACATGTAAATTTGGAGGGGTTCTTAAAATTTTCCCTGTGTTGCATTATCATGATCTTTAGGGATTTGTTACTCAAGGGTATCCAAAGTCTGTGAATGAGGTCGCTGAGATGGTTCTTATAAATTTTGAATGAATGTTGTTGAGAGAGAACAAAAAGAAGGACAATACACCTCCTGGCCTTATTCAACAAAGCTTAGATGATGTGTTACTTTCAAAAGTCTCAAATGCAGAATCTTCAAAGAAGGCATGCGACACTCTTGAAACATGTTATAAGGGTGTAGAAAAAGTAAAGAATGTCAAGTTGCAAAATTTGAGAATATATTTCGAGAATCTGAAAATGAAAGACAGTGAAATTATGGATGCTTTTATGACTCAATTCATGAGTGTTGTTAACCAATTGAGACAATATGGAGAGCACCTCTCAAACAAGAGAGTGATCGAGAAAGACCTTCGAAGTTTGCCAAATAAATTTGAAGTGGTTGTTGTATCCAGAGAAGAGTTCAAGGACACAAGTCAAATGCAAATTAAAGAGTTGACTAGTTCGTTGATTTCACATGAATCGAGGATGTCAAGACATGATGATAGCACGTTGGAGAATGCCTTCAAAATTAAACTACAATTTAATAGAGGAAAATGCAGAGAAGGATTGAATAGTAGAGGAAGAGGAGGCAGACTTGCTGATCAAAGGCATCCGCGAGGTAATTATGATCATGAAGAGAAATCTCATCAATGTCCTTCTAATTTAAGGGGGGGTAATAATATAACTTGGCATCGAGGAAATCAAGGGTATGATATGTCTTAAGTTCAATGTTATTATTGCAAAAGATATGCCCATTTTTCTACTAACTTATTGAAGAGGTAGGTAGATGTTGGTAAGAAATCTGCACACATCTTAGAAGAATTTGACGATAATCAGAAGCAAGTGTTTAAGACTTGTAAGGTCACTCCAGAATGTTCAAATGATATTTGGTTTTTAGATAGCAGTTGCAAAATCACATGACCAGAAACAAATATTTGCTTTCCAATATAGACACCAATATTCAATCTAAAGTCATGTTGGGTAATGATATTAAGGTATGCATTGAAGGTAAAGGAGTGATTGTTGTTTATACTAGAGATGGTTATAGAAGAAAAATTGATGATGTGTATTATGTACCTAGCTTAAAATGCAATTTGTTGAGCATTGGACAACTCATAGAGAAAAGGTATAGAGTGTTATTCAAGAATAATGTTTGTACTATCATTGACAAATATCCAATCAAGTTGCTGATAGAAAGAGTAGAAATGACAAAGAATAGGATGTTTCTTCCTATAATGAGAAATGAATTGTCTCCCTCCTTGAATGCTTATAAAACTAATAATTTCGACGAATCATTGTTATGGAATTTAAGATATAGTCATTTATAGTTTGGTGGTCTAGATTTGTTGTAGAACAAAAAAATGGTGAAAGGGTTACCCAGTATTCAACAACCAATGAGCTCGTGTGAAATTTGTATACTTGCAAAGAATTATAGATAGAAATTTGTATCTGTAGTTTCGTATAGGGTGAAATCTCCATTGGAGATTGTTCGCACATATTTATGTGGATCATTTCAAACACCTTATTTGGCTAGTAATGTTTAATTTTTAACCTTTATTGAAGACAACAATCGAAAAACATGGGTTTATCTTTTGAAATATAAATCTGAAGCATTTTATGTATTTAAAAGATTTCAAGCTATGGTTGACAAGTAAAGTGGAAAGCATATTAAAATTTTGAGATCAGATAGAGGTGGTGAATATATGTTAACGTATTTCATTGAGTTTTGTCAATTGCATGGAATCAAGAGGCAATTTACTACATGTTATACTCCATAGCAAAATGGAATAGTTGAAAGGAAAAATCGAAGTATTATGAATATGGCTCGAGGTATGTTGAAGGAAAACCATCTACCAAATGAATATTGGGGAGAAGCAGTAGCTTGTGTTGTTTATATTCTTAACAAAAGTCCAACTAAGAGCGTAAAGGACCAAGTTCCCAAAGAATCCTCAAATGGTAAGAGTTGCCATATATCTCATTTAAGAATTTTTGGATGCGTTGCTTATGCACATGTTCCTAAAGAATTGAGAAAGAAGTTATATGATAGAAGTGAGAAATGTATCTTTATTGGATATAGTAAGGAATCTAAAGCATATAGACTCTATAATCCCATCACCAAGAAATATATTATCAATAGAGATGTTGAATTCAAGGAAGAAGAAGCTTGGGATGGACGTATACATAAATATGTTGCCAAGGGAGTCGTATTATCTCATGGAGATGATAATGAATATGAGACAGAGGTTCAAGGTGGACAATTGATTCAATATACACCTGTTGCAAGCACTTCAACAAGTCAATCACCAAGAGTTAGTCGATTACAACTCAGAACATCAAGAAATCGAGAACGTGGTGAACCATGAGGTTATGGTGGACATCAAACAACAACATCTTAGGTGAGTAATGAATCTAATCCTACAATAGCTACATTAAAGAATAGAATCAAAGGTCATAATACTAGAAGTCTAAAGGAATTATATGAGCAAAATGATGAAATAGGTCAAGTTTCAAATTTTGCATTACTTAGATATGATACAATAAATTTTAATGAATTTGCGAAAGAAAATGTTTGGATAAAAGCCATGGCTGAATAAATTGATGCTATAAAAAGGAATAATATTTGGGAACTAATATTTGCAGTCAATTTAGGATCGGAAAATCACAGAGAATTCTTATGCTTATGCGACCATGTCAAATTTTGCAAATTCAAAATCAAACGTGCGTGTTTCTGCAAATTATCATATCCACACAGCACCACGCTCTAATCTATGTTATATAAAGCCACGTGATCTGTCTATACATACCTACTTGCAGGACGTAAAACTGCTGAAGCTAAGCCCTCGTTAGCCCCCCTGGTCTTCACTTGATCACGACATTGCAATTCAGAAATCTTAGAACTGTGGTTGAAATTCAGAAATTGTTACAATGCTATATCAGATGATGCACCCGTATAGGATGAGGGTAATTCCTTCATGTTTTACAACTTCAAGCTTCGATGGTACTCTTCTGCATCAAGAATTCCGGGCACCAAAACCAATCAAAATCAACTCGAGTGGGATTCATCAAACCGGACTACTTGCCTATATGTGGCAAGATATCCAAGGAGCAAACTGGTGGAATGGGTTATTAAATCCAATCAATCCACTTTTGAAAGCGGAGATACTTAGATATGGTGATTTCGCACAGTTATGCTATGATGCATTCGATACTAAGGTTTGCATGAGTTATTATGGTGGGTGTAAATACAGCCCTGATGAAATACTTTATAGTAATTATAACGTGGCTGGTAATTGGCAAGCTTACTACGGGTATCGAGTCACCAAGTATTTGTATACTGAGACTGATATTATATTGAGGAGGCAGACAGAGCAATCTATTTGGATTGGCTTTCTGCACAGGTGCTCAACATCTCGAGAATGGATACAAGATCTGATAGATTTTTTAGTTCCTGCTCGATTATCAACTACTGATGGTCTCAACGAGAAGGGCGTCCGAGTAGAGAAGGGATTTCTAAATTGTTATAATTCTACAGGAGAAACTGCTCGTTCAGAAGTTATAAGACTCTTAGATAAATACAAGAACGAGGCCTTGAGTGTTACTTTAACTGGGCACAGTTTAGGAGCTGCTCTCGCAACCTTATGCTCATATGATGTTAAACAAATTCTGAACTTACATTCACCAGCACGCCCTATACCTGTTACTGTGTTTGCATTCGCCTCTCCACGCGTAGGGAATAGAGTCTTCGCCCAAAGAATGGAAGAACTTGGCGTTAAGGTGCTTCGTTTGGTGAATAAGAACGATATTGTTCCCAAATTTCCTGGACTTGTTGTGAATGAGAGTTCATGGGGATGGTTTAGAAAATTGTTGAATTGGCTTCCCTGGACATATTTTCATGTGGGGGTCGAAGTTATTTTGGACAACAATATTTTCCCTTTTCTGAAACATACCTGCAATTTTGTTAACGCGCACAATTTAGAGGTGAATCTTCACCTGATCGACGGTTATGTGGGAGAGGGTAAACCTTTCATATCTTCTGGAAGAGACCCTGCTCTTGTCAATAAGAGCTGCGACTTACTGATCGAAAACCTTGGCATTCGTCCTCATTGGTTCCAGCAGCAACAGGAAGATGGAATTTGCAACGCTGAATATGGCTACTCTAGTATTCCGGAAACCCCATGAAGAAATTGTATCGGGCTGTTTCCAAGATGTATATGGCCTCTGTTAGCTGTAAAAAATCAAAAATCATAGAATGAGGTTGTCAACCAATCAGTGATCTGTTAGCGAAAAAGTGGTTTGTTGATCATGCAATCCAATGCATTCCAATCATATGTGATCATAAAATAAATAATGCAAATCAAAAGCATTCCATTGTTATTAGGGCACAGGAATATGTTGGATGACCATAATAGTATCTATTATTTTATCATCGTCAATTGAAACGGCTTTATGGATGCTAAGGCTGTGGGGCGAACAATATGCACTCACGAACAGAGTAATCAATGCTTGTTATATGATAAACGTAAGGCTGCACCGTAAACAATATGTATTTTAACGTAGTGTAGTACATGTTATATAAGTTTGGGATATACTCTAGGAAGTATTTAGACTATATAATTATATTGATTCATTGTTAGGTCTTACATTATGTAGCGACAATTATAATTTAAAACTATGAATATTGTGTGTTCGGTATTTAAATATGTGTTAATAAATAAAGGATGTAAATCTCATTTAATAAAACATTATCTAAATTTTAACCAAAGTGGAAAAAATATTTATTAATAAATAAAAGACATTAATTTAATTTAATAGAAAAATATTTAAATTTTAACCAAAATCATTTTTCATTAAAATGAAAAAATCTATTACAATTAAAAGGATGATATTTAATTATTAAATCTGAATTAAATAATTAGGAATAAAGCAAAATTTACAAATTAATGAAAATATTAGAAATATTATAACATCAAAATTTAAGAAGAAATTCTGATAAAAAATTAAAGGATGAAAGATAATTAAAATACTATTAAAAAGCGATTAACCTTGATTTATAAAACCAAAAATATCTATTTATTTTGACTAGCATAAACAAGACTATCGACATTATTAAAATAACAATTGATTCTCAAAAGCTTCATAATCAAAGTAGGCATTATACAATTTCCAAAGCACCATAGATTGGAAAAATCCATATCTTTCTAGCACTAAGAAGGATGAAGATGAAAACTAAATTTTTCTTTAAATTTCTTCCAAAATCCATATTAGACCTCAATTTTAAAATATTTGTCATAATATCAACCTTCATAACCTTCTAATCCATTAAAACTATGGTGATCATCTAAATAATCCTCTAAATTAAATTTAAACTGAAAGAATATTAACCATCATCATTATTATCATTACCATCAACAATTATACTTTTTTTTATAAGCTTCGCAGGACTACATCTTCAACATGTCCAATATATCACCCGGATCTGGGGGAATTGAACTGGTGACTCCACATCAAGAAGTGTCTTAACTCATGACACAATCATTGTCTATCCAAAACCCCATGGACTTTCCATTATCAACAATTATACTTTAAAAAATAACCATCATACTAATTAACTAACTTATTCATACCCTTTATATAGATAAATCCTATTAATAACTAGAATTTAAAATACATACAATATTATGAAAGTAAATAAACTAAAAAAAATGAGAAATCACTATTCCTTAAATTTTCACTAACATTGTATACATCTATAACAAGGAAATGACGTTGTTACTCCATTTCTCCATACTTATCAATTGTTAAACCAACCGATAATACCACTTCTTAAACCATATTCAAATTCATAAAAGGCTCACCAACCATATTCTTTAGCTGTATGCATTTCTTCCTCAACCCTAGCATTTATAATCAAAGTGGTTTCGCTGAACCTCAAGTCATCATCCCAGGTTGGTATTTTTGTTGGTGTGCTATAAATGACCATCCGAACTCAAAATCTACGGAGCCCTCCTTTTGTTTTGTTTTTAGTATTGCATCATGAACAGCTCCCTTCATACTTGTCGCTCTAGTTCATTGTAACAAAATTCCTTAATAGATTAAAAAAAAAAAAATGGTGTGTCCTCTCCACATGCCAACAATTCCACGACTTAGATGAAAGCAGGTAGAAGTTGTCCTGAGCATAGAATCTCCATTCTGGCTTCTAAGTGATCTCTATTCTTTCCTGAATTCACTAAAATTGGTGAGATGTGGGAAACCCGCTATCCCATACTTGTTAAAATACCAAATGAGATTTCAACGTGAAGCTCACATAGCCTAGATCTTCCATCTAAACCATTAAGTGAATTGAGCAAGTGCTATAGTAATAGGACCTCCAAGATAACAGCCAAAGTTTAAAAGGGGCCTTTAAACAAAAAAAACGACCCCCTTGTTTCTTTTATTGTTTATGAATACGGCTTGAAATCATGGTTCTTGATTAGTTGTATATAAATTATTTATTAATTTTTATTGATATTATATTTAGAAAAAAAAAATTGTTATTATTTATTATATATATTTATATGTTTATTTTGAAGGTTTTTAGAATTTTAGTGTAATTATCCATAATTGTTAAATAAATGGTAGGATTTAATCTCTATACAATATTTTTAAATATTTTTGGTAGTTGTTAACCATTATAATTATGATATTTTTGTCTTTTTAATTAAATTGGTTATTTAAAAAAAATGTAATAATAAACTATAGTATTCTAACAAAGCCTATTTACAAGTTAAAAATCTCCATAATAATATAATGGTGAATTTACATCATTATATATATATATATATATAAATTATTAATAATAATAATTTTAAATTAAAGTTATAATTTAATTATTTTTTATGAATTTTTTTAACCTTAAAAATGTCAGATGTATTATAAGTGCTTAATGTATATAGACACAATTATTTATTTATATGGTTGAGTTAATTTAAATTATATGAAAAGATGATTAGTGGATTAATTTATTTGCACGTCTTTTAGCTCTTCTGGTCTCCACTACTACACAAGATACAACAGTTCATAGATACCACTAGCTGGACAAATATAGCATGCTTTAAGATACTTGAACCCACACAATTAGCAAGACAAATTGTTCACCAAACTAGTTAAACAAACATCATTAGTAATAAAACCAACACAATCGCATTACTAACAAGCATAGTAGTAATTATTAGATGTCTAAGAGTTATTAGACGTCTAAGAGAAATTTAATTTTAATTATTATATAATTATAATAATTAGGTTTTATAATATTAAGTTTAAAATATAAGATTTTAATATTAAGTATTAATATTAGGGATTTAGTATTGGGTTTTAATATTAAGGTTTCATGGTAAGTAAGCATAAATTAAAGATTCAAGAAAATGAATAAATTTCAATTAAAATTATAACCATAATTTTTTTTTGTTACTTAATAAATTATTTAAATACTATTCTTAATATTGTTAATAAAATGATTAAACTTTAATATTAACATTAAATTATTAGATGTATTAATATTAAGTTCAAATTTATTAATATTAATTTTGATTTTAATATTAAAATTAAACCAGAGCATTATACTATTAAATATAAACTTAAAATCAATATTATTAAATTTAATATTAAAAAAATATTAAATCTAATATTAAGAAACCTAAACATAATATTAATATAACCTAAAATCTAATATTAAAACCTAATATTGAAATGTGAAAGTTGGTCAGAAATCATTACTGAATTCCCTAAATTGTAAGGATTATAGGAGTCTTCCTACTTGAAAATAATATGGTAAGTTATCTTTCAATAGATCAATATACACACCAAACAAGGAAACTATAAGAAGAGGATGTTAGTATCTTAATAGTACAACAAAGAGTTAATATTCCCAAGAACTATAGATAGAGGCTGTTGGTATCTTAATAGTATTGGAGAAATCTGTGTGCCATCATTCTTTACTTGTAATACCACTCTTACTTTCTTGAGGCTGTTGGTATCTTAATAGTATTGGAGAAATTTGTGTGTCATCCTTCTTTACTTGTAATACCACTCTTACTTTCTTTAGGTTGGGCTGTTATATAAAAGTTATTATATTTAATATAATATTCCGAAGAACTATAGATAGAGGCTGTTGGTATCTTAATAGTATTGGAGAAATCTGCGTGCCATCATTCTTTACCTGTAATACCACTCTTACTTTCTTGAGGCTGTTGGTATCTTAATAGTATTGGAGAAATTTGTTTGTCATCCTTCTTTACTTGTAATACCACTCTTACTTTCTTTAAGTTGGGCTGTTATATAAAAGTGATTATATTTAATATTAATACTAATAATTGATTAGAAGCAGGACTCTAACATTGCATATTTTATTGTGTGAATATATGTGTTTGTTTTTAATGAGATGAAAAAATATATTTTGAATAATAGAATTAATTATGGGTTTTAAGAAATTCGTATTATAGATATTATTGTTTATGTAAAGTGTTATTTTAATTTATATGTAGGTTATCTAGTTGGTTAGTCTTATTAATAATCTAAAGCAGTATGAAATGTTAAAGACATGTATAAAAATAGATGATTAAGTAGCTATCCAAACGATTGTAAGAATAATTATTTCACGTCGTTTTACAGTGTCGCCGCACACCGAATTCCAAACAGTCACCGTTGCCTGATCACATCGCCCCATCTCGTCAGATTTGAAAGGAAAAAACTGATTAGAATGTGAAGAGGCAGCACTCCCTAGAAAATTATTTGTTTAATTGATGTAACCGACTTAATTTATGCTATAAATAGAAGGATCATCGAGAGGCATGCATCATCCACTCTCGGATTTCCTGCTTGTTTGTGTAATTCAGCAGCTGTAGTTGTATTATTTTACTTGGAGATTCACATTCTCTTATAGTTTCCTTTTATCTGTTTTCTCACCTTCACTAAACATCTACTTGGAAGACAGAGCAGTTCCGTGGAAGAGTTCAGGTGAGCGTTCGGTCACATTAAGAGATTCGCCAGACACCTTTTTGATCCATTAGATCAGAAGGAATCAATATGTGGCTATGACAAGTCTCATTTGAAAAGGGACCAGAGCAATTCGTTGAAGGTCAAACATGCAAAGGTGACGTGGGTAATTTTTTTCTCAAATCCCTTTGTAAGTTTGAGAGGGAGTATTGTTTCAAGTCATATTGAAAACATGCTTTATCCTTATGAAGTTTGTTTTTTTTAAATGATTCATATGTTGTGTAAATAAAAGGTTTATTAAGGGAGTATAAATGTTTTAAAGACAGAAGAGGGTGTTTTAAACAATTTGGAAGTCATCTCCATCATTTTTAAAAGTAACTGAAAGTAATTTTAAAAGTAATTGAAAGCAATATAGTGTAAAAGTCCTTTTAAATTTTATAATTATTTGCAATTACAGAAACATTTTAGAATTATCTATTCAACAAATTTCAATTTAATTTAAAATTAAAAAAAATTATTAATACAAATTTATAACATCTAATTACATAATAATAAAAATTCATAATAAATATATATATATATATATATATATATTATAAAAGTGCAGTTATAAAAATTTCATATTTATACTAACTAAATTTATTCTAACTTCAAGAAAGAAATGTAATTTTAAAAGTAATTGAAAGTAATATAGTGTAAAAGTCCTTTTAAATTTTATTTCAAGATTTCAATTATTTGTGACATATTTATACTAATTAGTCAATTCCTATTTTAACTATGAAAAGTTATGATTCTTGGTTTATTTGAATGAGAACCTTGTTGCGTTATCATGTTTTTTTGCGGATTTGTTACTCATGGGTATCCAAAGTCTGTCAATAAGTTCTTTTAAATTTTATATCAAGATTTCAATTATTTGTGACATATTTATACTAATTAGTCAATTCCTATTTTAACTATGAAAAGTTATGATTCCTAGTTTATTTGAATGAGAACGTTGTTGGATTATCATGATCTTTGCGGATTTGTTACTCATGGGTATCCAAAGTCTGTCAATGAGGTAGCTGGGATGGTTCTTACAAATATTGAGTGAATGTCGTTGAGAGAGAACAGAAAGAAGGACAATACACCTCTTGGCCTTATTCAACAAGGCTTAGATGATGTGTTACTTTCAAAAGTCTCAAATGCAGATTCTTCGAAGAAGGCATGAGACACTCTTGAAACATGTTATGAGGGTGTAGAAATAGTAAAGAATGTCAAGTTGTAGAATTTGAGAAGATATTTCGAGAATCTGAAAATGAAAGACAATGAAACTGTGGATGCTTTTATGACTCAATTCATGAGTGTTGTTAATCAATTAAGACAATATGGAGAACACCTCTTAAACAAGAGAGTGATCAAGAAAGACCTTCGAAGTTTTCCAAATAAATTTGACGTGGTTGTCGTATTCATAAAAGAGTTCAAGGACACAAGTCAAATGCATATTGAAGAGTTGACTGGTTCGTTGATTTCACATGAATCGAGGATGTCAAGATATGATGATAGCACGTTAGAGAATGCCTTGAAAATTAAACTACAATTTAATAGAGGAAGATGGAGAGGAAGATTGAGTAATAGAGGAAGAGGAGGCAGACTAGCTGATCAAAGGCATCCGCGAGATAATTATGATCATGAAGAGAAATCTCATCAATGTCCTTCTAATTTAAGGGGGAGTAATAATATAACTTGGCATCAAGGAAATCAAGGGTATGATATGTCTTAAGTTCAATGTTATTATTGCAAAAGATATGCCCATTTTTCTACTAACTTATTGAAGAGGCAGATAGATGTTGGTAAGAAATCTGCACACATCTCAGAAGAATTTGACGATAATCAGAAGCAAGTGTTTATGACTTGTAACGTGACTCCAGAATGTTCGAATGATATTTGGTTTTTAGATAGCGGCTGCAACAATCACATGACTAGAAACAAATATTTGTTTTCCAATATAGACACCAGTATTCAGTTTGAAGTCATGTTGGGTAACGATATTAAGGTATGCATTAAAGGTAAAGGAGTGATTGTTGTTTATATTAAGGATGGTTATAGAAGAAAAATTGATGATGTGTATTACATACCTATCTTAAAATCCAATTTGTTGAGCATTGGACAACTCATAGAGAAAAGTTATAGAGTGTTATTCAAGAATAATGTTTGTACTATCATTGACAAGTATCCAATCAAGTCGCTGATAGAAAGAGTAGAAATGACAAAGAATAGGATGTTTCTTCTTATAATGAGAAATGAATTGTCTCCCTCCTTGAATGCTTATAAAACTAATAATTTTGATGAATCATTGTTATGAAATTTAAGATATGGTCATTTATATTTTGGTGGTCTAGATTTGTTGCAGAACAAAAAAATGGTGAAAGGGTTACCCAATATTCAATAACCAATGAGCTCCTGTGAAAGTTGTATACTTGCAAAGAATTATAGACAGAAACTTGTATCTGGAGTTTCGTATAGGGTGAAATCTCCATTGGAGATTGTTCACACATATTTATGTGGACAATTCAAACACCTTATTTGGCTGGCAATGTTTAATTTTTAACTTTTATTGAAGACTACAATAAAAAAACATGGCTTTATCTTCTGAAACATAAATCTAAAGAATTTTATGTATTTAAAAGATTTGAAGCTATGGTTAAAAAGGAAACTGGAAATCATAATAAAATTTTGAGATCAGATAGAGGCGGTGAATATATGTTAACATATTTCATTGAGTTTTGTCAATTGCATGGAATCAAGAGGCAGTTTATTGCATGTTATACTCCATAGCAAAATGGAATAGTTGAAAGGAAAAGTCGAACTATTATGAATATGGCTCGAGGTATGTTGAAGGAAAACCCTCTACCGAATGAATGTTGGGGAGAAGCAGTAGCTTGTGTTGTTTATATTCTTAACAGAAGTCCGACTAAGAGTGTAAAGGACCGAGTTCCCAAAGAAGCCACAAATGGTAAGAGTTGTCATATATCTCATTTAAGAATTTTTGGATGCGTTGCTTATGCATATGTTCCTAAAGAATTGAGAAAGAATTTATATGATAGAAATGAAAAATGTATCTTTTTTGGATACAGTAAGGATTCTAAATAATATAGACTCTATAATCCCATCACCAAGAAATATATTATCAATAGAGATGTTGAATTCAAGGTAGAAGAAGCTTCGGATGGAAGCACAGATAAATATGTTGCAGAGGGAGTCATATTATCTCATGGAGATGATAATGAATATGAGACAGAAGTACAAGGTGGACAATCGATTCAATATACACCTATTGCAAGAACTTCAACAAGTCAATCACAAAGAGTTAGTCGATTAGAACTCAGAACATCGAGAAATCAAGAACGTGGCGAACCATGAGTTTATGGTAGACAACAAACAACAACATCTTAGGTGAGTAATGAATCTAATCCTACAATAGCTACATTAAAGAATAGAATCCAAGGTCATAATACTAGAAGTCTAAAGGAATTGTATGAGCAAAATGATGAAATAGATCAAGTTTCAAATTTTGCATTACTTAGATATGGTACAGTAAATTTTAATGAAGTTGTGAAAGAAAAAGTTTGGATAAAATCCATGGCTGAATAACTTGATGCTATAAAAAGGAATAATATTTTGGAACTTCTTGATTTTCCTAAAGGTAAAAATATTATAGGTTTTAAATCGATTTATAAAACTAAATTGAATGCTAAAGGTGAAATTGAAAAACATATAGCAATACATGTAGCTTGGCAGTTCAGTCAACAACTTGGTATTGGTTATAATGAAACTTTTGCACTTGTAGTTAGACTTGACAAAATAAGAATGGTATTAGCTATTGTTGCACAAAATAAATGGAAAATATATTAGATGGATGTTAAGTATGCATTTTTAAATGGTTTTTTGGAAGAAGAGGTTTATGTGAAACAAGCTCATGGATATGAAATTCATTATCAAGAAGATAAAGTTTACAAATTAAATAAATCATTATATGGATTGAAACAAGAACCGCGAGTATGGTATAGTAGAATTGATGAATATCAAGAGTCCAAGTGAGCCATCTTTGTATTCAAAAGTAAATGAGGAAGGTAAAATTTTGATTGTGTGCCTGTATGTTGATGATTTTGTTTTCACTAGAGATCTCTCAATAGATGATTTTAAGACAAGCATGAAAACATAATTTGATATGACTGATTTAGGCCTAATGAAATATTTTCTTGGTCTTGAAGTAAATCAATCTGAAGATGGTATTTTCATTTGTTAATCCATGTATGCAAACGATATATTGAAAAGGTTTACGATGGAAAAATGTCAACCAATTGTAACCCCAATTGAAATTGGTACAAAAATCAGTAAGGATGATCAAGGTTCAAATATTTATCCAAACCTTTTTAAATAATTGGTTGGAAGTCTTATCTATTTGTCTGCAACAAGGCCCGATATAATGTTTGTTGTAAGTTTAATTTGCAGATTCATGGAGTCTCCTAAGAGTACCCATTAGCTAGTTATAAAAAATATTTTAAGATATGTTGCTAGAACAAGAAATTATGGTATCTTGTATACATATTATTTAGATTTTAAACTGACTCGATATACAGGTAATGATTTTGTAGGAAATATTGATGAGAGAAAGAGCACATTTGGGTATGTATTCAGTTTTGGTTCAGGTGCAATTTCATGGGCCTAAGTGAAGCAATCCATTGTGACTCTATCATTAGCTGAAGCATAGTATGTTGCAGCCACAACAACAACATGTAAAATTGTGTGGATGAGAAGAATTTTGAAATAGTTGTGGCATGAATAGAAAGAACGACTCAGATTTTCTATGACAAAAAATCTGCTATTGCATTATCAATAAATCATGTTTTCCATAAGAAGAGTAAACATACTGATACGAAGTATCATTTCATTCGAGAATTAGTAAGAAATAATGAAATATATATGGAGTTTTGCATATAAGAAGACCAGTTTGCAGACATATTTATGAAACCCTTGGGAAAAGAATTGTTTGAAACTCACAAGGAAAACATAGGGGTATGTATGACGTAACAACATTTTGATGTAATAGAAAAGTTTTGTTCTTTTATTTTTTTGTGAAATAGTTAAGGGGGAGAATGTAAGAATAATTATTTCACACTATCTTCCTCCTTCACTGAACATCGCCATGATGCTTCAAACTCCAAAAAATCATTGTCACCTATTCACACCACCTCAGCTCGTCGGATTTGAAAGTGCAACAACGATTCAAATGCGAAGGGGAAGCATTGCCTAGAAAATTATTTGTTTAAATGAAGTAACCGACTTAATTTTTTCTATAAATAGAAGGATCAGCGAGAGGGAAACATGATCCACTCTCGGCTTTATTGCTTGTTTGTGTATTTCAACAGTTGTAGCCGTGATTTACTAAGTTCTTAGCTTGTTCTATTTCTTTCATCTATGAAATATAATATAACATTGAATAGCTTTACTGTAATTACAATCATGAAAATCCCAGTAATTATAAACACAAGGAAAACCCAAAAGTAAATTGCTATATACAAAAAAATTTTAAACAAAAAAATGAACCTAGTAGATGTATTAGCTGTTAGCACAGAAAAACACTAAGAAATTTTATATCAGGGAAAAAAAATTGAAAACATTTCTAACCAAAAAACTAATAGGTTAAGCGTCCTTTCAACTAGTAAATAGTATAGAACCATTAGTAATTGTAGTTCTATCCACAACCTGGTGCTAATACTCATAAGCGCCACCGAAAGTGACATCATTCTTATGGCTACTTGAATTCATAGGATTGTGCCTAAATATAGATTGGAAAGACGAATCTCATTTTCCCCATAATCAAACGAATGTAGAAAAAATTTAATCTGCATAACAAAGCTCACCGGCTTAGCTTGTATAAAACACATCAACCATGGAAAGAACATATGAAAATATAATAATTAAGAAGGATAAAGATATGACTGGTAGTTTAATGATATATATGTTTATTGAGGCAACATCACATAATTAGTAGGATATTTCAAATAGTTCTTTCCTTTTACCTTGAATTCACAATACAATACCTAATTCTCTTAACTTTGTGAGTTATATCATCAACCTAGCAATGTTAGTTTTATAAACTACAATAGCCAGCAAATGGGAGATTTCTCTAGTCTAATTAGTCTAATTATAAATTGTAGAGATTAGTGAAGAGAGATATGTTCATTTTATATCCTTGAAGGAACCAAGTAGCTTACATCCTCATAGCATTTGAAATATGGCCTATAATGGGTTAAAATCCTTTTAAAATCAGTGGCCAATCTCCTCTAATAGCTAGTGCATGGCTTGTAGCACCTCCAGTTCTTCATCAAAAAGGATCGGCACCAACGAGATATTTTAAGAGTTGTCAGCTTTAGCGCTAAAAGATGTTGAAGATGAAGACTTTGCTCCTCATGAAGACCATACATTGAATTGAATGACTGTACATCGAGCCACATTGTTTTTTGAAATGATCCATCGCCTTAGAGGAAGTGGAAAATAATGGAGAATATGTATTATTGGAGAGAGATTGTTTCACAGTTGTGTGTGTGTCCTAGATTAGGATTAGTTCCTATTTTATAGGAGACAGTTCTAATCTCCCTAAAATTATGTAAACTTATATATTTGTGATTTTATGATTAATTGAATATAGAGGTTCTACTTGGGTAGTCTCCAAGTGCAGCTTGCTCACTTGTGAGTTGCTAGTTTCAGTATATAAGTTTCATCTTCGATTTTTAATATGGTATCAGAGCTAGTGAGCCAAGGTGGCTGAATTGAGTGCTTTTGTGGAGAGTTGAGAGCCTTGGTGGCTGGAGAGCCTTAGTGGGAGTGTGGAGCCTTTTTGGCTGAATTGAGAGTGGAGTTAAGAGTCTTGGTGGCTAAATAACTAAGATCCTTAGTGGCAGGAGAGAGGCACTCTCAAGAGAGCCTCAGTGGTGAAGGAACTGTTGCAAAATTCATTATTGTTTTCCTTTGTAGATCCATCTCAGCGCACTTTTCTTCCAACATTTATGTACTGGTAAACAAAGGTAATAGTGCAACATTTTCCCCTTAATCCCATGCTTATCAGGGTTTCCTTACATGAATCACGTCCATCGCGGTTCAAAAGCGCGGACACGATACCCTAATCTCGCGCTGGTCGTGGTGAGTTGGAAGATCATGGTGGATCATTGGCATACTGGTGTAGTGGTGAGCTGGATGTTGGATCTTTAGCTTATATTAGGGTTTGTGTAGATCGTGGTGATCGCTTTGGCTGTAACAGTCACCTACCCTCGTGCCCTCGCCATTCGTGGAGAGTGTTGAAACATGTCATCGCTGAAACAATAGTGTGATGTGGATCTACGTTAGGGTGACAATGGTGCCTAGTTGGTGCCTATTCATGCTTCTACAGATCGGAAAGCGTGGTGATTCGTGGTGAGTTGGTAGATCAAAATCTTTGAAGCTCGAGATCGATTGGTGGATTTTGACTATAAAAAATCGTTGGAGACTGCAGAGAGGATTTTGTGAGATCCTTTGTTTTCTGGCACGTCCTTTGTGTTGCCTCCACACAGAGCAAAGAGTGCAAGTTCTGAAAAGACCTTGATCAATCCTCTACGCTGACAATTGGGATCACATGCTTGTGGTGTTGTGTTGATGTCAAATTCTAATTTCTGTGAGGCATATCAGAAGCTTGCCCTTCCAATTGTTTCTCCTTCAGCATTTTGAATGTTTTTCTCACTACTGCTATTCACACCTTCCTTGAGATTTCATTATTTGTGTATTTTGGTGTTGTTGGTCTGCTCCGGTTTTGGATGGTACCCTACTTCGGTTTTGGTGTTTTCTTTTTGATGAAGTTGACTTCGATGCATTAGAGGTCAAGATCGATCCAATGCTCGTTTGATGTAGTTTTTTTTGGGTGCACTTTCTTTTGGTGGTGCTTTGATGTGTTGAGGCTGAGAACATCATTCCTCAGATTGCTCCTTTGGTACATTTTTTTTTGTTTTTTCTTAAGATTGAGATCGTCAGTGTTTGTGTAGTTTTGATGGTGACCAGATCAATTGTTGGAGATTGAAGATCTTTGAGTAAATCCATATATCGCTCATATCACAATGAAAAATCACATGGCAAAAGTGTATTTGAATGAGAGCAATAAGCTCAATGGGTCGAATTACAACAATTGGAAGTTCAAATTGCAGACACTGCTAAAGGGTTCAAGTAGGTGGGAAATTGCAAATGGGGACGAAGTTAAGATGACTACAGCTGAAGGTGGAACAACTATAGCAATTCAATATTGGGAGAAGAGGAAAAACAAAGTTTAAGTGTTCTTGAAGATGTCAATGAAAGAAAACATCATCCATCACGTCAAAGAGTGCAAAAATGCCAATGATATTTGGGTGACTATGAAGGATCTGAATGAGATAAAGAATACAAATCACCTTTTGTTTCTGAAGAGTAAGATTCTCTCCAGTACAATGGAGGAGAATCAATCTGTTGTTGCATTCATCTCTTAGATGAAAGTGTTGAGAGTCAAGTTGGGCAACATAGGAGAGAAAGTGTCCAACACTGATCTCGTCTCGATTACGTTAAATGGTATGACTGATGATTCTCATATTTTTATTACAGGGCTAACAATGAGGGAGAAATCTCCCACCTTTCAAGAGATGACAGGGATATTGATGCAATAAGAAGAGAGGCGGATGAATCTGAAGCCTCAAAATGCAGATCTTGCATTGATAGTGAAGAAAAATACTTTCATAGGCAAACCAGGAGCAGGACATAAAAGCGGTGGTAAAACCCAAAAAAAGTCATTCCAAGGTATGTCATCAGCTAGAAATGATTTAGGAATAAAGTGTTTTTACTGTCGTAAAACTGGTCACATTTATAGAAATTGTTATAGAAAGAAGAGTTATGAAGGTGGACATAGACATAAGAAGCATGTAGGGCACTAATCTGACGAAAATCAGAATCATGACCTCAAATTATTTGTCTAATTCTTCTCTCTCCACTGAGACTAATGAGGTTGAAACTTGTTTTGTGGATTATGGAGCATCCACATGACAAGTAATAAGCACTTGTTTGAAAGTTTTAAAGAGAAAAGCAGTGGTGCTAACATCTACCTAGGTGATGACAGAGCATACGAGATTAATGGGTAGGGATATGTTCATGGGATATTGCCTGATGGTAATATCAAGTGCATCTAGAATGTCATGTATGTACAGGAAATTAAAAATAATTCGATATTTGTCTCCATGATTGCATATGAGAACTTGAAGGTAGAAAATTTCAAAACCTATTGTGTCATAAAGGATTTGCAGGATCATGAAAAGTCGGTGGCATCTAGAATACGAGTTGAAGGCTCATATAAGTTGAATGTTACAAGTGTGCGACATCAAGATTTAACTTCAACAACGATGACAACAGAGTATATTTTCCATCAAAGATTCAGGCACATCAAAATTCATGACTTATTGCTACTACAAAAACAAGGTATAGTTAATGGACTTCCTATTTTAAAAAATGCACATGTTGATTGTGAAGGATGTGCACTTGGAAAAATGCACAGGGATGAATTTCCCTCAAATGTAAATAGAAGAAAGAGAGATATACTTGAACTTGTGCACACTGATATATGTGGACAGATGTAGACAAGGTCCTTAGGAGGAGCTTACTATTTTTTGTTATTTGTTGATGATTGTACAATATATACCTCGGTATATTTTCTCAAAAAGAAAATTCATACTCTTGAATATTTTAAATAATTTAGAAGTATGATTAAAAAGTAGACATGGAAGGTCATCAAAACTCTGTGCTCAAATCAAGGGGGAGAATACAAGCTTGGAAACTTCATCAAATATTGCAAGGATCATGAAATAATTCAACAGTTTACAGTACCACACACTCTACAATAGAACGAGGTTGTAAAGAGAAAGAACAAAGCTCTAGTGGAGTGTGCACGCAACATGTTGAAAGTTAAGAACCTATCTAATGGTTTTTGGGAAGAAACTATTAATAATGCAGTCTATTTAAAGAATAGGAGTCCAACTAAGAGTCTTGATTTCAAGACTCCATTTGATGTTTTATATTGTTTTAAGCATGCAGTTAATCATTTAAAAGTATTTGGTTCGAAAGCTTTTGCACATATTCCTAAGGAGGATACGAAGAAATCATATGCTAAGGCCATAAAATACGTATTTGTAGGGTATTATTCTGAGTTCAAAGTATATAACTTATTTGTTGGGTGTGGAGCATGATTATTTAGAGGTCTTTGTTTCAGCCGGATGTATACCACGGGAAGTTTGTACACCCCTCCACGCGGGGGGACTTGTCCCCCCCGCGGGGGTCCGGGGGGCTAATCCATCCCAACTGGGGGATCCGAGGGCCAGGAGTCCCCCGGTGGGGGTGTCAAGGGCAATGCCTCCAAAGCTAAAAACAGATGTAAAATTGCCTTGTAAAAGTATAGTAATTTCTAGTCAATCTGGGCCGTTCATTAGGTTGATGATCTGACGGTAGAACTTATGTTTAGTTTAGGGTTTTTTGCCCTAGAAGACAACCCCTCTCTTTGTATGAGGGCATTGTATTGAGGCTGTGTAGATAGATGTGTATTCTCTGAGCGAGAAACATAGAGGTGAGACTGTGAGAGAAAACAGAGGATATTACAGCGGATCTGCTATAGGTTGTGTCTCTTCATTTTGCTGGATAATAGAAAGGAAGGACTGGCTGTTCGGGGTGGACGTAGCCCAAACTAGGTGAACCACGTATATCTATGTCTCTCTGGTTTTATGCGTTTTCTGTGTTTTTATTTATGCAATATTCTATGTGTTCCATTTCTCTGTAATATATAATTTTCTAACAACTGGTATCAGAGCCAAAGGTCTATTTGGCTGATAAACTTGCAAGAAAGAAGGGTTCCTTGTTCAAGTGGGAGCAATGGTGGAAGATGGTAAGTTAAGGGTCAAGAAATTTAACGGCTAAAACTTCTCGCTGTGGAAGATGCAGATGGAAGATTATCTGTATCAGAAAGATTTGTACCTACCACTGGGCGGAAAAACAAAGATGCCGACGGGTATGACAGATGAAGAATGGAACCTTCTCAATAGAAAGGCACTCAGAATAGTACGGTTGTGCCTCGCAGTGTCAGTTGCCTTCAATATTTGGAAGGAAACAATGACAGAGGGTTTGATTAAGGCATTGGCGAAACTATATGAAAAACCCTCGGCCTCAAACAAGGTGTTTCTTATGAAACTGTTATTTAATATGAAGATGTCAGAAGGTGGATCTATTGCAGACCATTTAAATGATTTTAATACTGTTACAAGTCAGTTAAGTTCTGTAGGGGTAAACTTTGATGATGAAGTTAGAGATCTGTTATTCTTATGCTCATTACCAGAAAGTTGGAATGGTTTAGTAATGGCCATTAGTAACTCTGTTTCTGGATCTAGTACTTTAAAGTTTGATGATGTTGTCAGTGCTATTCTTAGCGAGGAAATGTGACAGAAAAGCTCCGATGAGACATCGGGTAATGCTTTGAGTACAGAGTCTAGGGGAAGAAAAATGGAAAGAGGAAAGAGCTCAGGATATCGCAGTAAATCAAGGAAAGGCAGATCCAAGTCCAGATCGGGGATAGTGTGCTAGAAATGCGGAAAGAAAGGACACCTAAAGAAAGATTGTAGATCTCGGAAGGGAAAAGAAGGAGATGCACAACAAGAAAACAATCATGAAGTGAATGTGACAGGTGAGTTGTTACAAGATGCTTTGATTCTTTCTTTCAAAAATATTATTGGTTCCTGGATGATAGATTCAGGGGCCTCATTCCATGCCACACATGATAAGAAATATTTTCATGACAATGTTCAAGGAGATTTTGGACAAGTCCGTTTGGGTGATGATAAACCTTGTAAAATTGTTGGAATGGGTAAGTTTCTTGTAAGACAGCAGAATGGAAACCAATGGCTACTAGAGGAGGTAAGGCATGTTCCATATTTGAAGAAAAATTTGATTTCAATAGGGCAGTTAGGCCGTGAAGGTTGTGTGACAACTTTCATAGATAAAGCTTGGAAGGTCACCAAAGGAGCCCTGGTAATAGCAAAAGGTGAAAAGGTTGGTGCATTGTATTCATTCAATGGTATTTCTAACTATGTTAATGCTTTAACTTCCAAAGGAGAAGATGCAGCATTATGGCATCATAGGCTCGGACACATGAGTGAAAATGGGATGAAGATTCTTCACTCAAGGAATTTGTTGCCGGGTTTGAAGAATGTTGATTTGGACTTTTGTGAGAATTGCATTTATGGAAAACAGAAGAGAGTCAGATTTCTCAGAGTTGGGAAAGAAAAGAAAACCAAAAAATTAGAGCTTGTGCATACAGATGTATGGGGACCTGCTTAGGTATCATCTCTCGGTGGCTCTCGTTATTATGTTACTTTTATTGATGATGCAACTAGAAAAACTTGGATTTATTGTGTTAGGAATAAATCTAATGTATTTGATACTTTCAAGAAATGGAAAGCTTTGGTTGAGATTGAGAGAGGAAAGAAATTGAAGTGTCTCAGATCAGACAATGGAGGTGAATATTGCAGCAAAGAGTTTGATAGGTACTGTTCAGAGCATGGAATTCACAGAGAGAAGACAGTTCCAAGAACACCACAAAAAAATGGTGTGTCAGAAAGGATGAACAGAACAATCATGGAGCGTGTAAGGTGAATGAGATTGCATGCAGGATTGTCTTTACAATTTTGGGTAGATGCTATAGATATTGTTGTTTATCTAATAAACAGAGGGCCTTCAAGTTCCTTCGATGGTGGTGTTCCAAAGGAAGCATGGATAGGTAAAAAGGTAAACTACTCTTTTTTAAAGCCTTTTGGTTGTGAGGCCTTTGTCCATATTAATAAAGAAAATAGAACAAAGCTTGAGGCAAATTCAAAGAAATGTACCTTTATTGGATATGCTGTTAATGATTTTGGTTATCGCTTATATGATTACGAAAATCACAAAATCATTAGGAGTATAGATGTAATATTCAATGAAAAGGTCTTGTATAAGAATCAGTTGCAAGAAAAGAAACAGGAAAAAGAAAACAAAGAATACGCAGTTCTTGATGAAATCACTGAAAAAGTAAAGGTGCCTAAAAATAATAATAATCAACAACCACAACAACAGCAACCACCACAACAGTAATAGGCACCCCAAAAACCTGAAAGTGGTGTTAGAAGATCTACCAGGATAAGTATAACCCCTGAACGATACTCTCCTTCATTATATTATTTATTGTTGACTGATTATGGTGAACCCGAATGTTATGAAGAAGCAATGCAGGTTGAAAGCAGGAAGAAGTGGGAGGTAGCCATAGAAGAAGAGATGGACTCCTTAATGCATAACCAGACTTGGGACTTAGTCAGGTTGCCTACAGGAAAAACTACATTGAAGAATAAATGGGTTTACAGGCTGAAGGAAGAAGATGGAGGAAAACAAAGGTACAAAGCTAGACTTGTGGTGAACGGGTTTACACAGAAGAAAGGTATTGATTTTGATGAAATATTTTCTCTTGTTGTTAAAATGACTTCAATCAAAACTATTTTAAGTCTAGTAGCAGTTGAAGATTTGCATCTTGAGCAGTTAGATGTAAAGACAGCCTTTCTCCATGGGGATTTAGAGGAAAAGATATATATGCAGCAGCCACAAGGATATGAGGTAAAAGGGAAGGAGAAACTAGTGTGCAGATTGAAGAAGAGCTTGTATGGCTTAAAACTGGCTCCAAGGCAGTGGTATCTAAAATTTGACAAGTTTATGTCTGAACAAGGTTATACTAGATGTCACTCTGATCATTATGTTTATCTGAAAAAGCAAAATGATGGCAACTATATTATATTGTTATTGTATGTAGATGACATGCTTGTTGCAGGGTCTAACGTGCAGGAAATAAATGTGCTCAAAAGAAAATTGGCAAATTCATTTGCAATGAAGGATTTGGGAGCTGCAAAACAAATCCTTGGTATGAGAATAACTAGAGACAAGAAAATTCGCAAATTAATATTGTCTCAGAATGAGTACATACAAAAGGTGTTGAAAACATTTAATATGCACAATGCTAAACAAGTTAGTACACCTTTTGCTAGCCATTTCAAACTTAGTAAGGAAATGTGCCCAAAGACCTAAGAAGACGTGGATTATATGTCTAAAGTTCCAAATGCATCAACAATTGGAAGCTTAATGTATGCAATGGTCTGCACAAGGCCTGATATTGCACATGCAGTTGGAATTGTAAGTAGGTACATGAACAATCCAGGAAAGGAACATTGGATGTCGGTGAAATGGATTCTCAGATATTTGAAAGGTACCACAAATCAAGCATTATGCTTTGGTGGTTCAAACATTTCTCTACAGGGATATGTTGATGCAGATATGGCAGGTGACAGAGATAGCAAGAGGAGCACTACAGGATATGTATTTACTGTAGGTGGAACAGCTGTCAGTTGGGTTTCAAAAATCCAAAGTGTTGTTGCACTTTCAACAACAGAAGCAGAGTATGTTGCTGCTACAGAGGCTAGTAAAGAAATGATTTGGTTACAAAGGTTTATGGGTGAATTGGGTAAGAAGCATGATATGGGCACGTTATACATTGATAGCCAAAGTGCCATTCATCTTTCAAAGAACTCAGCATTTCATTCCAAGACTAAACACATACAGCTCAAGTACCATCTCATACGATCATTGTTGGAAGATGGAGAGTTGAAGCTGCAAAGGATACACACTAGCCAGAATCTTGTAGATATGCTAACAAAAGTTGTAACTAGAGAGAAACTGAGAATATGCTCAGTTTCAATTGGTCTTCAAGGATGACGATGAAAATGAGAAATAGCCAGGTCCAAAGAGGAGTCATTGTCCAGAAAATGAAGCAGCGATGGAGTTTCTACAATCATTATCCAAGTGGGAGATTGTTGGGTGTGGAGCATGATTATTTAGAGGTCTTTGTTTCAGCCGGATGTATACCCCAGGAAGTTTGTACACCCCTCCACGTTGGGGGGGGGGGGGGGGGGGGGGGGGGGGGGGGTGCAGGGGGAACTTGTCCCCCCCGGCGGGGGTCCAGCAGGGCTAATCCCCTCCGGTTGGGGGTTCGAGGGCCAGCGGTCCCCCGAAGGGGGTTTCGGGGGCAGTGCCCTCGAAGCTAAAAACAGATGTAAAATTTCCTTGTAAAAGTATAGTAATTTCTAGTCAATGTGGGTCGTTCATTAGGCAGATGATCTGATGGTAGAACTTATGTTTAGTTTAGGGTATTTTGCCCTAGAAGGCAACCCCTCTCTTTGTATGAGGGCATTGTATTGAATCTGTGTAGATAGATGTGTATTCTCTGAGCGAGCAACAGAGAGGTGAGACTGTGAAAGAAAACAGAGGATATTACAGCGGATCTGTTGTAGGTTGTGTCTCTTCATTTTGCTGGATAATAAAAAGGAAGGACTGGCTGTTCGGGGTGGACATAGCCCAAACTGGGTGAACACGTATATCTGTGTCTCTCTAGTTTTATGCGTTTTCTGTGTTTATATTTATGCAATATTCTATGTGTTTCATTGCTCTGTAATATATCATTTTCTAACATTATTTAACCATCTACTCACAAGGTATTTGCGAGTAGATATGTTATATTCCATGAATAGGTTGATGAAGTGAGCATAGATAAAAGCTATGAGGAGTGGCACATTCCATTACTGATTGATGATAGCAATGATGAAGCTAAAGACAACCATGTGCAGCAGCAACAGTAAAAAGAAGAATCTAGTGATGCGGGTATAGTGAGAAATCCAAGTCCACTCAGGAGTGATTAGGACATATTTGAGGCAAGTCTGCTATCAAGGAGATCAGGTAGGCAGACTCACTTACCAGTAAGGTATAACGACTATGCTCTTATGACTGGTATTTTAAATGTTGTTGAGCCCATAAATTATAATGGAGAAAGTCAGTATGATGAATGGAGGTCAGCTATGAAAGAAGAATATGAGTCAATAATTAAAAACACAACCTCCAACATAGTTTAACTGCCAGAAGGGGAAAAGCCCATAGGATGTAAATTGTTATATAAACCTAATTTCAAAGCATATGGTAGTGTATAAAAATATAAAGCTAGGTTGGTGGCTAAAGGGTACTCAAATAAAGGAGGGATTGATTATGAGGAGACCTTTGCTCCTATAGCTAAGATAAATACTATTAGAATGTTAATAGCTTTGGCTACAAAGCATCATTGGAGTCTACACTAGCTAGATGTGAAATCTTCTTTTTTAAATAGAGAACTGAAGGAAGAGGTATATTTAAGACAAACTCAAGGATTTATTAAAGAGGGCATTGTATAGATTGAAACAGGCACCCAGATCTTGGTATGAAAAGATACACTCTTTCTTCTTGCAATACCTTATGACCAAAAAATCAAAACTCATTTCATATAATAATCATGCATATGACATTTTTGTTTCAATTAATTAATTTTATTTCAATTAATGAAATTAAATAAAAAGGCACTAAAAGAGTAACTACTTTGAAATTATTTATTAGCCTTTCATATATGTATACTACTAAGTATATTCTTGAAAATTTTATGGAGGTTAAATCACTACCATCCATGTAATAATTATTGATAACTAAATTAGAATTCTGAAAGCCCAACTCCTAAATATACATGCCTATTGACATAAGAATATCCCTACCATAAAAAGATTAGAGAGATATATTATTATATAAAAATCATTTCTCCTTACATATTAATGTATATTTTAAACATTAATCCTAATAATATAATATTTATGTAATGTTTTTTTCCATACCTAGTAGTTTTACCTTTTGTAAGGAAAGAAACCTAGATCAAATTTTCCTCTACCTACAATAACTTAGAACAACATATTTAAAGTTTAGAAACGATGGTGGTAGGCTTTTGTTATGACACTTTAATGCTAGAAATGAAAGTAATCAATCTATTCGTTTGACTAATGATTCTAAACCTACTCCTGTATAGTTAAATGGGGACTTTTTTTTAGCTAACATATAGAAAACAAAGCTAATAAAGCTTTACAATTGTCATGATCTAGAAGTTTGCAATGGTCTTATGAAGTGGACAACATCCAACCAAATTACATGTATTCATGGGCTATATAAAAGGTAGATATGTGATATATGATATCCCTATCTAAAATCAAATAATAAATTTTAATCTTTTAAATCACAATTATCCTAATGTTCATAATAAATATTTTACACTAACTCTTTATTTTATGGAAAAGAAAAACAAAAGACCAATTAAATAAAATTATAAATTAAGATAATTTCCTTCTTAAAGAAAATTACAATTTTTTTAAGGATTTTAAAATTCAATACATATCCTATATTATAAGAACAATATTTGAAACATCTTTGATGTATTTTCAATAATCCTTTGGATTATGTTAACAAGTTATATGAGGCATTGTGATGTGAAAAGAGAAATAGAAAAATCAACCCTTGATATGATAATAAGTGGGATACTAAGTGTGAAATTGTTAGAAAATTCATTAGGGATGTCTCTAATGAGTTATTAAAATTTGATATCATAGATAGGTACAAAGCACCAATTATTGCCAAGTAATTTTTGTATAAGTAGGAAGAAATATAAACATTTGTAGCTAACTAAACTAGATCATTAGAAATTTGGGATGTAAATTATGACAAAAAAAAAAAAAATGATATGTTTAGGAATTGGAAATCGTAATTTGAAAACATTTATAAATTCCTAACACCAAGGAGAAAACTCCAAATTTGAGGACAAAACCTTTCTATAGAAATCATCAATATAAAGGATAAAAAGATCACAAAAGGGAAATCTAAGGACATCAAATTCCCCAAGATTACATTTTTAAATTGGAGGGCCCATTCACTCACTCCACAGACATAATATTTTCAATTTAGTATCCAAGCAAGGTTTCCCCAAACCTTGGATACAAAGCCTCATTGTACTTATTTTTCAAATTGGGGACAAAAATAATCCCTCTAAGTACAACAAGGTTATGATTAGTCTAATTTTAGCAAAAGCTATGTGGAATTCTTTTTTAAAAAGAATATTAGTGTATGAATATAAACATTAGAGGAAAATTCATCCTAAAAGTGCCAATGAAATTTTCATATACATAACATGTAAACCAATCAAAATACCTTCAATTTTAAAAGAGGTACATGTAAATATTTTGGAGGGAAAATAAAAAATTCTAATTGTATTTTTGACGTATCGTCTTATAGGTTTACTTAAATTTCAAGTGTATGCACTTTTTCTTCATTCCACATCCAACGAGTACCCATTATGCATACTTCTCAAAACTATCAATGTGGGCCTTCTGAGAAGTATACATAATGGGTACTCGTTGGATGCTAGTGTCTACAATTGAAATTTGAATAAAACAATAAGCAGATAAGCGAAAAATACAAATGAAAAAAGTAGTTTTCATTTTTCGCTCCAAAATTCATAATTATTATTTTATTATTTTAACTATTATTTTATTATTTTTCCTTAGAAGGCTACTTTTAGGCTGAAATTTCCTCTAATGTCCATGCAAAAAAACTAAAGCCTAGGCCAAATTGAGGGTTAGAATTCAAGTATAGAACACCTTGTTACACTTAGATCATTATGAAGAGGTGTTGCAATAATAAAGTTGATCCTCTTTGTTGTTTCATTGACTTTAGAAAAGTTTTTGACATAATGCCCATAATGAAACTTTGGAATAGGTTAGAAGAGATGAAAGTTCTTTTCAAGTTGAGAGTTTTTACACTAAGGCTATATGAGAAAATTATTTCCAAGTTTAGGAACACCAAGGGTTAGTAAAAGGAAATAATTACAATATAGGAGTTAATAGAGGTTCACCCCTATCCCCTACCTTTTGTTATATATACATTAATAGGTCACCTAATAATGCTTTGAGGAAACAGATTATGTCAACAAATCATTGGTTTAGTCATCATCCTTCTTCTTTATATTGTTTATAATGTTCTTTTGGTGAGAAGTCCTTGTGATCATAGAAAGAAACCAAGAATCCCAAATTATTTGTACTCTAGTATGGTTTTACTTTTTCAAACTAACAAAGTAAATATTATGATAATTAAATTGAAAAGGACCAATTATGGTGCACTCATATAGAACAAAAACAACTTATATTGATTTTGCATAGATATTTTGAAATATATATTTATCATAAACTAAACTAGATCTGCAACATTAAAATAAGAATAAATGGAGGGTAGAAAGCTTATCATGGTCTTGAAAATAATTATAAACTAGTTGAAATTCAAATATTAGATTTACGATGAAAATCCTCTTTTGTTACCTTATATGGATATGAAATTTAGGGATGCAATATCTCTATAGAATCACGGATTTAAAAAAAAAGAATCAAAAGGATTTTATAAATTAAACACCAAAGTTAAAGGAAATACACCTCTCCTACCCTCCCCATAAATGAGAATATTTCATCTAAGGATACAAATATGACAAGGTATCTAATGTACAAGAACAAATCATCCACATGGCTTCCAAATGTTTCTTCAAAGTCTAGCCAAAGCCAACTATGACTAAAAAGGGATGACATGCAACTACTAAATCTTGGTTAAGCCATTAAGAATAAAGGAAGATCTACAAAATAATGATAACATTAGAAATATTATAACATCAAAATTTAAGAAGAAATTGGGATGTGATAAAGAATTAAAGGATAAAAGAAAATTAAGATACTATAAATAGGTGATTAACCCTGATCTATAAAATAAAAAATATCTCCTTATTTTGACTACTGTAAATAAGAGTATTGACATTATTAAAATAAAAATAGACTCTCACAAGCTCCATATCCAAACTAGAAATTACACAAATTCTAAAGCACAATGGGTTGGAAAGATATATCATCTTTGTTGCACTATAAAAGTTGAAAAGGAAAAAACACTCTCTCTTCAAATGTGTTCCAAATTCCATTATTAGACCTCAATTTCAGAATATTTGTCACAATATCAACCTCATAACCTTTTAATCCATAAAAACTGTAATAATCCTTGAAAATTTACCCTGATGCTTTTTGAGCACATAAACAAGAAATCTAAATAATCTTATAAACTAAATCTAACCTCAATGAACATTATCCATCATCATTATCATTATCATTATTCTTAATCAATCATTATAATTGAAAACTAACCATCACAAATGTAAAGTTACTAATTCACTAACTACATTATTCTTTCCTATATAAATATGAACATATTCAAAACAAAACCATCTCTCTCATTCTACCTACTAAACAAAAATGGTTTTAAGGTATGCCCTTGTATGCGTAAATACTAACATATGTATCTATTAGTAAGTAGGCTTTGAAATACATACAAAGTTAGATCTAAGACTTTTGTCATCCATAATGTAGAAGAAAGTCTTTCGGATTAAACACATTGGTAGGATTTGGTTGATGTTTCGAACCAACTAATGTGGTTCATCCTCAGAACTAGGTGAAATCCATCAATCAGAAGGAATAAATAGTAAGGATGCAACATTGCCCAGGGTTAGCCATAAAAAACTAGTTGTTGGTGAATTGGTTAATAGGTAAAGAAATTAATTATTAGGGAGTTAGTGGTAAGGGGAAACTAGTTGTTAAGGAATAAATAAAAATAAAATATTGAGTTTTAATATTATCAAATTAATGTAAATTAGTCATTTAATAATAAATTATTTCATTTTATTTGTTATAGGTTGACTAATAAGAAAACTAGACATTATGAATAAAAAATTATTAAATTCAAGTTTATAATATTTTAGAAAGGGATGAATAAGTTCTTCAAAGAGGAAGCCATGCAAAATATATCGAATTAGAGTTAAAGGATAGAAAGAAGAAATATAATACTATAAATTTTATATTGTTACACAAAAAATAAAAATTAAATTAAATAAATAAATACATGAATAATTAATTGATAATAATAATAATAATTAATAAATAAAAATCAAAATAGGGGATCAAGGAAGAAAAAAAATAAAATAAAACTAAAACTAAATAAATAAATAAATATAAAAATAGGGGATCAAGGCAAAAAACTGTAGGAATCTACATGGTAAGTTCCTCAGACAGAGCACCAAAGGACACCGCTCACAAACAGATCACAGATCAATACACCAGTATTTTGACGTGGTTAAAACCCTCAAAGACAGAAACAGTCCACGGCCTGAGCCAACGGGGCCATTTCAGGCAATTTATTAATAAAAGAATGAAAATTTACATAAGCTTCTCTCATGAACAGTTAACCTACAAATGACCCTCCATGCTCTTTAAATAGAGATCATGGATCAATCGGGTGTTAACCCACGGATCAAGTGTCGGTAATACTGAGGAGAGAATGAACCGTCGTATCACTACATATCGTGACTGTCGGATTATAAGTTACAAAATTCACATAGTAAAGAAACACACTTTACCTAACTCTATACTAGACCAAGTTGTACTTAACTATTTCCTATGTGTCGGAATATCCTAACATCCCCCCTTAAGAACAACTTGGGATAGGATTGAAGGATTTACAAATATGACACAATAGGAGAAGGAAGGAGGCACTAGAGCCTATCCCCCCTTAGTGACAACTTCCTGAACTCCAACCATAAATCGAAGTTGAGTGAACTTCGCCTCTGTGAGAGCCTTTGTAAAGATGTCTGCAACTTGATCATCTGTTGAACAATATTGCACCTCAAGAACATGGTCATGAATGAGCTTTTTGATGAAGTGCATATGCAGTTCAATGTGTTTGCTGTGCTGATGTTGGACTGGATCTTTGCATAGTTGAATGGCACTTTGATTATCACACCAAAGTGTAGTCGGATGCTACAGCTGAAAGCCAAACTTTGACAGGATCTGACGAAGCCACAAGGCTTCCTTACTAGCTTCTACGGCACCACGATACTCTGCTTATGCTGAAGAAAGAGAAATGGCACCTTGTTTCTTGCAAGCCCATGTAATAGGTCCTGAACCAAGACTGAACACATAACCTGCAGTAGACTTCCGATCATCAAGGTCACCAGCCCAATCGGAATCAGTGAAACCAACCAATAGAGGAGATGCTTCGGCACTGTAATGAATCCCAAACTGAACTGTACCTTGGACATAACGAAGTATTCTTTTAGCTGCTTTCCAATGACTTTCACATGGGTTTTGCATAAACCGAGCAACAAGGCCAACAGCAAAGGAAAGGTCAGGACGAGTATGGGTTAGATACAAAAGTTTTCCTACAAGTTGACGGTATAAGGTAGCATCAACTTCAGGAGAAGTACAAGTGACTGAAAGTTTGACTCCAGACTGAAAGGGAGAAGGGGTTGGCTTACAGTCTTCCATGTGAAAATGGCGTAGAATATCACAAGCATACTTGGACTGGGAAAGTGAAATACCTTCCTTGGATTGCAAGACTTGAAGACCAAGAAAATAATGTAAGTATCCTAAGTCTGTCATTTCAAAATTCCTTTTAAGGATAGAATTCACATGGTTTATGAGGTTGGGATCACTACTAGTCAGGATAAGATCATCAACATAAAGAACAAGAATGATAAGAGACTTGCCCACTCTCTTGGTGTAGACAGTATTGTCAGAATGACACCTAGAAAAGCCATTTTCTAAAAGAAAGTTATCCATTTTGGAATACCAAGCTCGAGGAGCTTGCTTGAGACCATAATGGGATTTCTTAAGCTGACATACAAGGCTGGAGTCTGTTTGTATAAAGCCAATAGGTTGTTCCATATAGATTTCTTCATGCAAGTCCCCATGCAAGAAGGCGGATTTAACATCCATCTGATGGACTTCCCATTTGAAAGAGGCAGCAAGGGAAAGAACAAGGCAGATAGAGTTCATTTTGGCAACATGGGAGAAGGTTTCAGTATATTCAATGCCTTCAACTTGTGAAAAACCCTTAGCAACAAGACGAGCTTTATGTTTATCAACTTTCCCATCTAGTCCATACTTGGTTCTGTAAACCCATTTGCATCTAACAAGTTTTCGTCCCTTTGGTAGAGGAACAAGATCCCATGTATCATTTGCCAATAATGAATGATATTCTTAATCCATAGCTGCTTCCTAATCTGGATGGCCTGAAGCTTCTGCGAAGGTGTCAGGATCATAATTCACTGAAGCTTGAGCCAGTAAAGAAGAGGCTCTCTCGAACTGAGAACGTGTACGTCGCTGATCTGTAGGATCACCAGCAAGATCACCTGCTGCATCTCGAGTAGCACAGACCCATTTTGGAAGCTGAGGAGCTGAAGGAGGATCCTGAGAAGGTGGGGGAGGATTTTCATCCTAGCTTTCATCATCTGAAGAAGAAATATTTTCAAAAGTAGAAGAGATAGGGAGAGGTGGCACATCCGACGAACTAGGCTCGCAGGCCGATATATTTTCAGCAAACTTTACATCTCTTCTAAAGATAACATTTTTGGACTTAAGTGGAATAAGTCTATATCCTTTGACATCTTCAGAATATCCAACAAAAATACATTTTTCACTCTTAGGTTCTAAAGCTTTATGTTTCTCATCTGGAATATGGGCCCATGCTTCACTTCCAAAAACACGAGAGTGACTTACATCTGGTTTGATTGAGCTCCATGCTTCTTCTGGAGTGATATTCTTTAAAACCTTAATAGGAGTGCGATTTATTATGTAATTTGCACAGTTAATTGCTTCTGCCCAATAATTAAGACTAAGTCCTTTAGATTGAAGCATACAATTAGCCATTTCCTTTAATGTGCGATTCTTCCTTTCAGCTACACCATTTTGTTGTGGAGTATATGGAACAGTATGTTGCATTTGAATTCCATTCTCAGTGCAAAAGTTGATGAATGTGTTTTTAACATATTCTCCGCCATTATCAGATCTTAGATTAAGAATTTGATGTCCAGATTGTTTTTCAACAAATGCCTTAAAGGCCAAGAACATGTTAAATACTTCACTCTTGAGTTTTAAGAAGTATACCCAAGTGTGTCTGGAGAAATCATCAATGAAAGTTAAGAAATACTTGTAGCCAGAGAATGAAGCAACTGGAAGTGGACCACATAAATCACTATGCACGAGCTGTAAAGGGGCTGAGGCGTGCCAAGAGGCACGTTTTTCAAAACTGTCCCGATGATGTTTTCCGAGTACACATCCGGAATAAACACCTCTCTGCAAGATACCATTGGAAGACCTGTCACCATATTTTCTTTACATAGATTCTGAAGAGAGCGATAGTTTAAGTGACCAAATCGCTCATGCCAAAGTTTTCTCACTTCATCATTATGAGCAACAAATACTGCGGGAAGATTTGATGACCCAAAGTTGCGAAACTTACACAACCTTGTAGAATCATCAGCAATGTCAGTAGCCAAAATCTGTCTAGGATCTCTTAGGTCCTTAATTACAACATCGTGAGGTGAAAATTCAACAATTTTACCTTCACCTGAAGGGGTTATCTGATATACAGATAGAAGGTTGCAGGATAAGGTTGGAACACATAATACATCATTAAACTGACCATTGTCTATATGAACAGTTCCAGTCCCTACAACACTAAGAGATCTATCATCACCAACATATATATTTTTGGTCTTACAATCATTTAAAGAAGAAAACATGGCTTTGTTTTTGGCCATGTGATAAGAAGCTCCAGAATCAATGAGCCACTCATGAGAATGAGAAGAAGAAGATACATTTAGTGCATAAACAGACCGAGATGCTTAACAACCACATGCAGAAAGTGCCATTCCTGAAGATGAAGTTGAAGTTGAAGATTGCTCCAAATGGATGTTATGCTTCTTCATTGCTGCTTCCAAGGCATCCATCTTCTTAAAGCATTTGGATTCTAAGTGGCCATCTCGATTACAAAAGTTGCAATGTCTATCAGTCTGCTTCCCTTTGTTTTTATTTGTCTTATCATTTTGTTGAAATGATTTTTCATTTTGAGGCGGAAATTGCTTAGGACCCTTGTTTGGTTTAGGACCATTCCTTTTAGGATACAACTTCTTAGGATTCTTTGAATTTGGTTGCTGCTGGGTAGCTAACGCTTTCTTAGAAGAGTTTCCAAGATGAAGAAGACCAAGGTGTAAGAGTTTTTCTTGTTCTCTTATTAGAGAATCACAAAAGGAATCAAAGGAAGGGGACTTGTGGGCTTGTCCTTGAGAAATGAAGGCTTCTCTTGTAGAATGGAAGGTGGAAACAAATACAGAATAGGCTGGTCCCAACTTAGTAAGAATGGAGTAGATAAGGCTACTATCTTCTTTCTTAACCTTAACACCTTCCAAGAGAAGTCTAAGGGTCTTGAACTTGGACAAAAAATCTTCAATGCAAGAAAAATTATTGGGGTCCAATGTAAGCAATTCATTTTCAAGTTGATGGGCTTTAAGTTCATTTTTAATTCCAAAGACTTTAGTAATTTGTTTCATTGCTTCATCAGGAGTATCAAGTTCTGCAATATGGAATCTAAGATCTGGAGAAATAGACATCCCTATCAACCCACGTGCTTGGTCTTGCCTATTTTCCCATTTAGCTGCCTTGTCTTCATCTTTTGGTTTGGTCTCTTGGCCTGTGGCTATTCTGTAAAGACCTTTACTTCTAAGTAAATCCACAATGTAGGACCACCATTGGAAGTAGTTGGTGCTGTCAAGAATAACTTGGCATGGACTTTCCATTTTAAAAAAAATGAAGCCATAGATGCTGAAACTAAGAATTTCAATGGAAAGATCTTGAAAAATTGGGCTGTTTAAAAAAAAAGGTTCTGAAAACAGCTTCCTGATGAAGAAGTTATGGCTTTTTGAAGAAAATTTGATGAAGTCGCCGACGAAGTGTGGGAATGTGCGGAAATGAGAAATCCGCCCCCACAAAATGGAGACTTGAACCCAAGACCTCTACTCTCATAAATTAGCTTTGCACCAAGTGAGTTATACAAAAAGTTTGAGAGAGAGAGAGGGGGGGGGAGTTGATGCTTTGGGTTGTGTGCTTGCTTTGAGAAAGCTCTTTTTCCCTACAAAACAAAAAACACAAAACCCAACACGGACATACAAAAAGAATGAACCTTGCGGCTCGAAGTTAGATTTAGCCGGAAACTAAATATTTTCAAAAACGAACCTTGCAGCTCGAAGTTAGCTTTAGCCGGAAACTAAATATTTTCCTCAATGTTTCTGATTTTCTGAGATCACACTAAGGCGCAGCGAAAAAGACAATACACATGAGAAAAATCCTTCCTTTCTATTTCTGATTTGCCCAGATCGCACAGAGTCACAGGGAAAAGAGCATACGCAGAAATGAAAGGTATAGATCCGGTAATGAAAAAAATCTAAATAAACCGAAAACCGAAATAAACAGAGAGAGAATAACTGTAAACTGCAAATAAACACTGTATACCTCCAGATCTTAAAAATGACGCAGCTAGGGCTATCGGAAACCTTTTCGCGTGAAACAAAAGGGGTTCCTCACTGGAACAGATGCTCCCAACACAAAAGAGTAGTCCTCTCGGCCTGAAAGCAGTCAAAAATAGTAGATCTAGGAAACGGTAGTCGGATGCAGTTCTACCGGCTTCAGATTTGGATCACCAACGGACGTGGCCCTAAAATAGCTCTAATACCATGTAGGAATTTACAGGGTAAGTTCCTCAGACAGAACACCAAAGGACACCGCTCACAAACAGATCACAGGTCAATACACCAGTATTTTGACGTGGTTAAAACCCTCAAAGAGGGAAACAGTCCACGGCCTGAGCCGACGCGACCACTTCAGGGAATTTATTAATAAAAGAATGAAAATTTACATAAGCTTCTCTCATGAATGGTTAACCTACAAATGACCCTCCATGCTCTTTAAATAGAGATCATGGACCAATCTGGTGTTAAGCCACGGATCAAGTGTCGATAATACCGAGGAGAGAATGAACCGTCGGATCACTACATATCGTGACCGTCGGATTGTAAGTTACAAAATGTACATAGTAAAGAAACACACTTTACCTAACTCTATACCAGACCAAGTTGTACTTAACTATTTCCTATGTGTCGGAATATCCTAACATCCCCCCTTAAGAACAACTTGGGATAGGATTGAAGGATTTACAAATATGACACAATAGGAGAAGGAAGGAGGCACTAGAGCCTATAAAAACAAATAAAATAAATAGAATAAATAAATAAATAAAACAAATCAATCAATAAAAATAAGGGATCAAGGCAAAAAACAAATAAAATAAATAAATCAATAAATAAATAAAAAAGGAGAGGGGAGAAGAAAGGAATGATGAGTTACAATGAGAGAGCTGGAATCCAACTCTTACTCAGTTTCCAACCATCATCCCTATTGAGATTATTGGCATGCCTCTCGATCTCAATCGCCTCCCTAAGCTTCCTGTGGTGGAAGTGATCTACCTTAGTGATGACTTTGGATTCTTCAATGCAGACATGGTGTTTTGATTTTTCTGCATGCTCAGCTAAGGCTGATGAGTGGGAGCAGTTGTGTCTAATGTCTGTAGCATGCTCATTGATTATCTATTTAATAGATCTACCTATTTCTCCAATGTAGGGAATACCATAGGAGCAGGGAACAAGGTAGACCCCTTTCGAGTCCTTAGGATCAATAGGGTCTTTAACAGATCTAAGAGAGTTCTTAATGGTCTTGAGTGGTTTGAATGAAGAAGCGATATTAATCTTCTTGAGGATATGGACAATCCTATCTGTGGTTCCTTGGATATACGGGAGATGAACCTTAGAGATAGGATCATCACGAGAATGCTTAACTCTAGACTCTTTGCAGGCTCTATGAAAGGCCTTGAGACTTTGAGATCTGCTATACCCATTATTTCTAAACACTTCAAGAAGATGAGATTTCTCCTTCTCAAGGTGGCTATCATCAGATATTCTTAGAGAACGGGTAGCAAGAGTGTTAATAGCCCCGAATTTCTCAGTCGGGAAATGATGAGAACTTGCATGGAGATAATGTTCAGTGTGAGTCTTTTTCCAATAGACTTGGTGACAAATGGAACCATCACTCATCCTCGAAAGGAGAATGTCGAAAAAGGGAAGGTGACCATCCACCTTAACTTCCGTCGTGAACTTGATGGAGTCAGATTTGGAATTAACATGGTTAAGGAACATGTTAAGCTTATCCCGACCATGAGGCCAGATGACACAGGTATTATCAACAAACCTATTCCATTTTTTAGGACGAAATTGAGCGGTGGCTAAGGCCTTGGTCTCAACATCTTCCATAAACAAGTTTGCGACAATAGGGGAAAGAGAGGAGCCCATCGCAACGCCACAAATTTTCTCATAGAAATCACCTTGGAAACTAAAGAAGGTCGAGGTGAGGCAGAGGCTGACTAACTCGACAGTGCCTTTGTCAGTGATGCGATTTATGATATCAATGGCTTCTTGGATGGGGATTTTGGTGTATAAGGAGACAACGTCAAAACTAACCAGCAAATCAACCGGTTCTATTTTGATATCTCTCCACTCTTCAATAAAGGTGGCAGAGCCTTTACAAAAAGGATCAGTGCCCCCAACAAGAGGATAAGCTTCTGAGCTAAGAATTTAGCAACAAGATAGGTGGGTCCGCCTATTGTGTTAATAATAGGTCTTAGTGGAGCCCTGGATTTATGAATCTTTGGGAGGCCATAGATCCTCGGGGCGAGGGGATTGCTTTCAAAGAACATACGGGAAGGAGGACTAAGAGACAGGTCCGACTTAATAGTAGTGGCTACATCCTTTGAGAAGGACTTAATGGGATTCTTCTTAAGCTTGATGTAACTACCATTGTTAGATAGATGGTCTAACATTTTGTGGACATAATCTGACTTATTAAGAATGACAACAACTCCACCTTTATCTACTCTAAGGACAACAGTGTCAGGGTCATCCATTATGGATTTAAGGTCAAGAAATTCAACCTTGCTGAGGTTTTTCCTAGGGGGTTTAGCCTTCCTAAGAACAATAGCGCAATCTTCCCTAATAATTTCCTTAACATTATCCAGAAGGTCCTTAATACAGTACTCAATGCTACAGATAATGTCATCAATAGGAATCTTATTCGGGGCAAGGGAAAAATTGAGACCTTTATTAAGAAGACTAAAGAATCAAAGATTTTGCTCAAAAAATTAATCACATTCTTAAAACGTAAAATAGATATTATTTTTATTTTTATTATTATCATTATTATCGTTGTTGTCGTCATCGTTGTTATTATTGTTGTTATTATTATTATTATTATTATTATTTTTATTATTATCTAAATTTAATAATAATAATAATATTATTATTATTATTATTATTATAATAAAATAGATCTATATTATTTCTATTACTAATTAAGTTCTTATCCTTAAATTTAATCAAGTTAAAAGAATATTTATTAAATCTATTATTATTAAAATTGTTCTTCTCATAAAGTCCATTATTTTTATTATGAAGAGATTTATTAAAATTAGAGGTGCTATTGTTATTCATACTATTGATACTCTTAATGTTAAAAGTCATATTATTCAAGTGATTATCAAACCTAGAAGAAGGTGTTCCACTAAAACCACAAAGGCCAACGGACTCAAAGCGATAGAGGGAATAGGATTTTGAAGAGAGGGAGCTCGAATGAAGAGGGTTAGGGATAACGGAATTTGGTGATGAAAGGGAGTTGGAATGTAGAGGGTGAGCGATAACGGAAGAGCAAGAAGGGTTCGGGATGGGAGAGTGAGGGGAGGGTGACAAACTCGAAGAGGGGGGAAGGGTTTCTTACTACGTTGTTGCCAACAGATCCGAAACATGGTCCAAAAAAAGGGACGAGGGGAATCGAGAGGAGGGTGTGGAGTGCAGGGTGTCACGCCCCTACACTTGCGGTAGTCTTTCAACCGCTTATAGCGAGGTGCGGCACCACTGAACACTTTCTTTTCACTAATACTTATGTTCATGGACTATGCCTTAACATTCGATACTTAGTTTTATTTTTCTTCACCAAGTATTATTATTAGCCTTTATACTAATGAACACCCATACACATTCATTAGCCACAACAATTATAAATATACAACACAATTGCAACATTATAAAGGGAGGGGCAACTCCCTGAATATGAGTCTTGCTCGAATTCAATATATTTTCAATCTTTCATAAAATACAAGTATACCTTGGAAACCCCAAGTTTTATACTTAGCCAAAATTCCAACTTTGTGTCTTGCCAATGAGTTGCCCACCTCGTGGATGCCTTACACGGTGGTCACTCTTACATTCCACACTTAGCCAAATTTTCCAACAGGCAACACCTCTGTGCAGCCTCACACGAAACTCCAACCGTGGGTGGGCATCTTCGTTTCACCCCTACCCAAGTTCACCGTCTAGCCTTCGCACTATCAGGCGAGTGCCTTCGTTCACCCTCCACCCGAGTTCGCCAATCGACGGGCGGGCGCCTTCGTGCAGCCCTCCACCCCCGCTCTTAACCGACGAGCAGGCACCTTCGTGCACCCTCCACCTGTGTCACAACCGACGGGTGGGTGAGCCTTAGTGCAGACCTCCACCTGTGTTGTCAACTGAACCATTCAACCTTGTGCAACTCGTGCAGTCTGCCCGGCGGGCGAGCGCATGTGCCTCTGTGCGACCTGCACCTCAAGCTTGCTCCTCCACGCTCAAAATTGCACCTCGAGCTCGTCCCTTGACTCATCTGAATGCTTGTTGATCGATTTGCTTGATCGTTTTTGCTCCCCAACCGTGCCATCCATATATATGGTGGGTGGGCGAGTCGTGCCACCCGGCCGACTCGTCACGCTTTGTTGGTCGACCCGCCTATCACCCGGGACCACCCACCAACCTTTGCCCACATCGCAAGTTTATGAGGTCGGCCTGTGGGTGACTCGCCAACTCGTCCCCACGGTATAAACTTGCGCAGCCAAGACTCTACACGCGCATTATCACATGCTCGCTCGTCTGCCTTAGCCGCAGCTCGCTTCTTCGCACCGGATGTGCGTCCTACCCATCGCATGGACCGCAGGTCCTTACATCCTCCCCCACCTGAAGTCATTGTTGTCCTCGACAATAAGCCATCCCGGTAACCATCCTGCCACCAAGATCATCATCTCATCAAGATAATCATCTCATCCTTGGTCCATGATATCAACCAGTCCATACACTGCAAACATCCCTGCAATATATGTAAAACAACTGTCTCCATCATGTGTCGTCCCATTCTGTGAACTGTCATCAAATACTCCAACATAATGCCAACATCTCTCTGCACACTTCCGTACCTCATGATTCAAACTAGTCGGGTGATCAGTCCAACTGTCACACTCAAACCATAAGAATGCACATCCTTATGCCTACACCAGTCTTTCTCAGACTCTGCCACATCCTGGACTCACCAAGAATCTCTCCCATGCTCAGGTCCATGGAAACTCCATCCCATCTGCAACATGTCATGATGCTAATGCCAAACCATTCCTGCACCATCTATCATACCTGCTCAACTTGTTTTAAGGACTCACTGCCATGAGCAGCTAACAATGAGCCCCATCTTCTATGTCATCTAAGAAGATGTAGAGGGAGTAGAGCCTGAAGGCTCACCCTCACTAATAAGCTTAATCCATCTGTGAGGATCCTCTATCTCCATCCTCTATAGATATGCCACCTGATCCTCCTCATGGACATTCAGTCTCACATAAACATCCTTGTCATCATCATCCTCGACCTCCTCTAGCCTTCTTGACAAATCCAAGATACTATCAGATAGTGAACTGATAACCAATGACTGCTTGGTAAGCTTTGCCTCAGCAGTAGACAGCCGCTTACATACATCATCCAATCCCTTCTCATCCTCCATCTGCATCACTGCTAGTTTAAAATCAGGCCTTGTCACACCAATGGTTGGAACACCAATGGGTACATCTTCCCTTCCATCGTAAATGTACAACTTCTTCAAATCTGGAACAATCATAGCATCATATTGTTTCAAGAACTCCATCCCCAGCATAGCCTCATAGTCATCAATCCACACTATAGTGAAGTCGACTTTCCCTGTCCACTCACCTAGTGTTGTTTCCACCCTTTCAGCTACACCAAGTACAAAATCAGGAGGAGAATTCACCATCTTCATTTGTGCCTTCACTGGTACAAATTTCAGCCCAATCCTTCTCACAACATCTTCACTCATGAAGTTATGAGTAGCTCCACTATCTACCATAGTGAGTACCTCCATACCTCCAATCTTCATCCGAACATACTCCAAACTGTTCCTTTCAGGATCTCTCCGAGAGACCACTTCTGTAGCAGCAGCAGCTCCAAGAATCTACATCATCCCCACAAAAGGTTCTTCTTTCTTCATATTAGATTGTGCAATAGCGGCCACTTTCGGTCTAGAAGGGAAATTCTTCACCGTATGTGGTTCAGCACAAATCCAACACTTCAATGGTTTCTTCGTCTTCGTCTTCTCATCCAATTTTGAAGCATCATATTTCTTCTTCTCTTTCGGTTTATCGAACTTCTTCTTTTTCTCATCAGAAGCTTCGTCATAATGCTCCACCAATCGATCCACAGCAGCAAAAGCTTCTTCAAGCGTCTTTATTTTCTGCCTCTTCACTTCATTGCATGCCCAAGGTTTCAATCCAATAATGAAGTTGAACACCTTGTCCGTCTCCGCCATGTCAGGAAGTTCCAGAACCACACTTGCAAACTCCCGCTGATATGTCTGTAGGTTCCCTGTCTACTTAATAAATTTAATCTTCATCCTTGCTTCCCACGTTTCATCCTGAGGACTGAAATGAGCCTCCAAAGCTTTCTTAATATCATCCCAAGAAGTAATGTCATCAGCACTACCATTAGCAATCTGATCCATTCTCCTTCTCCACCACATCTTAGCATTCTTCGTCAAGAATTGAGCAGCCACTTTCACCTTTGTCTCATCATCGGATAGACCCAAGCGTTCCAAGTATTGCTCCATATCCCAGAGAAAGTTACCAAGAGTCTTCGCACTTCTTGTACCATCATAAGATTCTGGTTCCTTGACTTTCACATTAGACACTCCTCCACCTGAGTTATGTCTTACGACCTTCTCTAACACCGCGATCTCATCTCTTGCATCGTCAAGAGATTTCTGCAAGTTCAAGATCTCTGCCAGACCTTGATCCCTCGCTTCTCCAATCTCCTTGACTTCATATTCAAGTTGTGTACACTTAAGATCAATTTACTCGTGTCGAGTCTGGAGTTCATCGAGCTCTTCCCTCATCTACACATTAGCCTCTAGTTCCTTCGTGACGAGAGTCATCTTTGTAGTCCAGTAAGATTCCAATTCCTCCATTCTCTCTAGTATCCTTTCTATGAAAGCCTCAGTCGCACTATGGCTAGATTCACCTGATACATCATGAGTTTCACCTGCCATCTCTGATTCCTCTTTCCTTCTTTGCGATCTAGTATAGATCATCCACCAGCTTCACCAGTTCCCTGCAAACCGAACCAGTTCTTGTTTCACTTGTATGTGAAACCAACTTCCTTCACCTGCAAGTACCTGTTTCCACTGTCACTTCGTCACGAGCAACCCTGCTCTCGATCACCAGCTTCAACCGTCAGCTCTGATACCAACTACACTTTATAGTGTAGTTGTGTAGCAGCTTCAACCTTCAATGCCCAAATCAGTTGCTCTGATACCAATTGTCATGCCCCTACACCTGCAGTAGTCTTTCAACCGCTTATAGCGAGGTCTGACACCACTGAACATTTTCTTTTCACCAATAATTACGTTCATGGACTATGCCCTAACATTCGATACTTAGTTTTATTTTTCTTCACCAAGTATTATTATTAGCCTTTATACTAATGAACACCCATACACATTCATTATCCACAGCAATTATAAATATACAACACAATTGCAATAATATAAAGGGAGGGGCAACTCCCTGAATATTAGTCTTGCCTGAATTCAATATATTTTCAATCTTTCATAAAATACAAGTATACCTTGGAAACCCCAAGTTTTATACTTAGCCAAAATTCTGACTTCGTGTCTTGCCAACGAGTTGCCCACCTTGTGCACGCCTTGCACGGTGGTCACTCTTGCATTCCACACTTAGCCAAATTTTCCAACCGGCAACACCTCTGTGCAGCCTCACACGAAACTCCAACTGCGGGCGAGCGTCTTCATTTCACCCCTACCCGAGTTCACTGTCTCGCCTTCGCACTATCGGGCGGGCTCCTTCGTTCACCCTCCACTTGAGTTCGCCAATCGACAGGCGGGCACCTTCGTGCAGCCCTCCACCCATGTACACAATGGACCGGAAGCGAGCGCCTTCGTGCAGCCCTCCACCCGCGCTCTTAACCGACGGGTGGGCACCTTCGTGCACCCTCCACCTGTGTCACAACCGATGGGCGGGTGCACCTTCATGCAGCCCTCCACCCGTGCTGTCAACCGAACCGTTCAACCTTGTGCAGCTCATGCAGTCTGCCTGGCGGGCGGGCGCATGTGCCTCCGTGTGACCTGTGCCTCAAGCCTGCTCCTCCATGCTCAAACCTGCACCTTCGCACCTCGAGCTCGTCCCTTGACTCGTTTGAATGCTTGTTGATTGATTTTCTTGATCGTTTTTGCTCCCCAACCGCGCCATCCATATATATGGCGGGTGGGCGAGTCGTGCCACCCGACCGACTCATCCAACTCGTCTAGGCGACGCCCTCCATACTCGCAAACTCATCCAGCTTTGTTGGTTGGCCCACCTATCACCCGGGACCACCCACCAACCTTCGCCCACATCACAAGTTTATGAGGTCGGCCCGTGAGTGACTCGCCAACATGTCCCCACGGTATAAACTCGCCCAGCCAAGACTCTCCACGCGCATTATCACATGCTCGCTCTTTTTCCTTAGCCGTAGCTCGCCTCTTCGCACCGGATGTGCATCCTGCCCATCGCATGGACCGCAGGTCCGTACATCCTCCTCCACCTGAAGTCATTGTCGTCCTAGAAAATAAGCCATCTCGGTAACCATCCTGCCACCAAGATCATCATCTCATCAAGATAATCATCTCATCCTCGGTCCATGATATCAGCCAGTCCATACACTACAAACATCCCTGCAACATATGTAAAACAACTGTCTCCATCATGTGTCATCCCATTCTGTGAACTGTCGTCAGATACTCCAACATAATGACAACTTCTCTCTGCACACTTCCCGACCTCATGATTCGAACTAGTCGGGTGATCAGTCCAACTGTCACGCTCAAACCATAAGAATGCACATCCTTATGCCTACACCAGTCTTTCTCAGACTCTGCCACATCCTGGACTCACCAAGAATCTCTGCCATGCTCAGGTCCATGGAAGCTCCATCCCATCTACAACATGTCATGATGCTAATGCCAAACCATTCCTACACCATCTATCATACCTGCTCAACTTGTTTTAAGGACTCACTGCCATGAGCAGCTAACAATGAGCCCCATCTTCTATGTCATCTAAGAAGATGTAGAGGGAGTAGAGCCTGAAGGCTCACCCTCACTAATAAGCTCAATCCATCTATGAGGATCCTCTATCCCCATCCTCTGCAGATATACCACCCGATCCTCCTCATGGACATTCAGTCTCACATAAACATCCTCGTCATCATCATCCTCGACCTCCTCTGGCCTTCTTGACAAATCCAAGATACTATCAGATAGTGTCTTGATAACCAATGACTGCTCAGTAAGCTTTGCCTCAGCAGTAGACAGCTGGTTACATACATCATCCAATCACTTCTCATCCTCCATCTACATCACTGCTAGTTTACAATCTGGCCTTGTCACACCAATGGTTGGAACACCAATGGGTACATCTTCCCTTCCATCGTAAATGTACAACTTCTTCAAATGTGGAACAATCATAGCATCATATTGTTTCAAGAATTCCATCCCCAGCACAACCTCATAGTCATCAATCCACACTATAGTGACGTTGACTTTCCCGGTCCACTCACCTAGTGTTGTGTCCACCCTTTCAGCTACACCAAGTATAGAATCAGGAGGAGAATTCACCGTCTTCATTTGTGCCTTCACCGGTACAAATTTCAGCCTAATCCTTCTCGCAACATCTTCACTCATGAAGTTATGAGTAGCTCCACTATCTACCATAGTGAGTACCTCCATACCTCCAATCTTCATCCGAACATACTCCAAACTGTTCCTTTCAGGATCTCTCCGAGAGACCACTTTTGTAGCAGTAGCAGCTCCAAGAATCTACATCATCCCCACAAAAGGTTCTTCTTTCTTCGTATTAGATTGTGCAATAGCGGCCACTTTTGGTCTAGAAGGGCAATTCTTCACCGTATGTGGTTCAACACAAATCCAACACTTCAATGGTTTCTTTGTCTTCGTCTTCTCATCTGATTTCGAAGCATCATCTTTCTTCTTCTCTTTCGGGTTATCGAACTTCTTCTTTTTCTCATCAGAAGCTTCGTTATAATGCTCCACCAATCGATCCACAACAGCAAAATCTTCTTCAAGCGTCTTTATTTTCTAACTCTTCACTTCATTGCATGCCCAAGGTTTCAATCCAATAATGAAGTTGAACACCTTGTCCCTCTCTACCATGTCAGAAAGTTCCAGAACCACACTTGCAAACTCCCGCTGATATTTCTATAGGTTCACTGTCTACTTAATAAATTTAATCTTCATCCTTGCTTCCCACATTTCATCCTGAGGACTAAAATGAGCCTCCAAAGATTTCTTCATATCATCCCAATAAGTAATGTCATCAGCACTACCATTACCAATTTGATCCATTCTCTTCTCCACCATAGCTTGGCATCCTTCGTCAAGAATTGAGCAGCCACTTTCACCTTTGTCTCATCATCGGATAGACCCAATCATTCCAAGTATTGCTCCATATCCCAAAGAAAGTTACCAAGAGTCTTCGCACTTCTTGTACCATCATAAGATTCTGGTTCATTGACTTTCACATGAGACACTCCTCCACCTGAGTTATGTCTCACGACCTTCTTCAACACCACGATCTCATCTCTTGCATCGTCAAGAGATTTCTGCAAGTTTAAGAGCCCTACCAGACCTCGATCCCTCGCTTCTCCAATCTCCTTGACTTCATCTTCAAGTTGTGTACACTTAAGATCAGTGTACTCATGTCGAGTCCAGAGTTCATCGAGCTCTTCCCTCATCTACACATTAGCCTCTAGTTCCTTCGTGACCAGAGTCATCTTTGTAGACCAGTAAGATTCCAATTCCTCCATTCTCTCTAGTATCCTTTCTATGAAAGCCTCGGTCGCATTGTGGCTAGATTCACCTGATACATCATGAGTTTCACCTGCCATCTCTGCTTCCTCTTTCCTTCTTTGCGATCTAGTATAGACCATCCACCAGCTTCACCAGTTCCCTGCAAACCGAACCAGTTCTTGTTTCACTTGTATGTGAAACCAACTTCCTTCACCTGCAAGTACCTGTTTCCACTGTCACTTCGTCACGAGCAACCCTGCTCTCGATCACCAGCTTCAACCATGAGATCTGATACCAACTGCACTTTATAGTGTAGTTGTGTAGCAGCTTCAACCTTCAATGCCCGAATCAGCTGCTCTGATACCAACTGTCACGCCACTACACCTGTGGTAGTCTTTCAACCGCTTACAGCGAGGTGTGGCACCACCGAACACTTTCTTTTCACCAATACTTATGTTCATGGACTACGCCTTAACATTCGATACTTAGTTTTATTTTTCTTCACCAAGTATTATTATTAGCCTTTATACTAATGAACACCTATACACATTCATTATCCACATCAATTATAAATATACAACACAATTGCAACAATATAAAGGGAGGGGCAACTCCCTGAATATGAGTCTTGCCCGAATTCAATATATTTTCAATCTTTCATAAAATACAAGTATACCTTGGAAACCCCAAGTTTTATACTTAGCCAAAATTCCGACTTCGTGTCTTGCCAACGAGTTGCCCACCTCGTGCATGCTTTGCATGGTGGTTACTCTTACATTCCACACTTAGCCAAATTTTCCAACCGGCAACACCTCCGTGTAGCCTCACACAAAACTCCAACCGCGGGCAGGCGTCTTCATTTCACCCCTACCCAAGTTCACCGTCTCGCCTTCGCACTATCGGGTGGGCGTCTTCGTTCACCCTCCACCTGATTTCGCCAACTGCCAGGCGGGCGCCTTTGCGCAGCCGTTTACCCATGCACACAACCGACCGGCGAGTGGGCACCTTCATGCAGCCCTCCATCCGCGCTCTTAACCGACGGGCGGGCGCCTTGGTGCACCCTCCACCCGTGTCACAACCGACGGGCGAGTGCACCTTCGTGCGGCCTTCCACTCGTGCTGTCAACCGAACCGTTCAACCTCGTGCAGTCTGCCCGGCAGGTGGGCGCATGTGCCTCCATGTGACCTGCACCTCAAGCCTGCTCCTCCACGCTCAAACTTGCACCTTTGCACCTCGAGCTCGTCCTTTGACTCGTCCAAATGCTTGTTGATTGATTTGCTTGATCGTTTTTGCTCCCCAACCGCGCCATCCATATATATGGCGGGTGGGCGAGTCGTGCCACCCGGCCGACTTGTCCAACTCGTCCGGCCGACGCCCTCCATACTTGCAAACTCGTCCAGCTTTGTTGGTCGGCCCGCCTATCACCCGGGACCACCCACCAACCTTCGCCCACATGGCAAATTTATGAGGTCGGCCCGTGGGTGACTCGCCAACTCATCCCCATGGTATAATGTTATGAAACCAGCTCAAGAAAAGATAGAAAAGATAGATCAACGCCTTAGAATTCAGCCTCTTCGAGGGGGCAACCTCCTTTACATTACATAAATGAACAATTCTTTGATGATACAAATGACAAAACCTCCTTTCTATATATAGGAGTCTAGGGAGTCACAATATAATCCAGCCGACCTAACAATAATAATATAAAGCCACAAAAATAACAATAGAGGGATTCTATGGGGCACAGAAATAACAATATGGGGGTAATAGGGGCACAACAATATAAATAAGGGGTATAACTACAATAGTAATGGGGTAATCACTAGTATTATAGGGACCCAACATATAAACTCGCCCAGCCAAGACTCTCCACGCGCATTATCACATGCTCGCTCGTTTGCCTTAGCCGTAGCTCGCCTCTTCGCACCGGATGTGCGTCCTGCCTGTCGCACGGACCGCAAGTCCTTACACAAGGGGTCGAGGGGAAGGATTGAAGAGGGACCAGAGTCGATTTCGAGGGCGGAAGGCCGGTTAACCGCGGATGCAACAACAGGTCCATCTGACAGCGGATTAGAAATCTCCACTGGTTAGAATGCTCTTATCAATGCCAGATACCGCCCTACCGATTTCTGATTCCAAGGAATTTTCAATGAGAGATCCACGGACAGAGAAGTTTGCTACTGGGGATGAGGGAGAGATGAAATCTGATGGAGCTTCTGACAAGTTCTAAAGAAATAAATAAATTAGGAAAGTTTGAGATCATTATTCACTAGGATTTCACTGACATTGTTTTAGCAAGAAAGTGTTGTTGCACAGTTGCATAGATGTACCACTTCGTAGACATTATTCTAATATATAAACAACTCAGGAACAATACGTATCTATAATCAAAGTGTTCTCGCTGTTCACAAATCACCCAAAGTTTGTATTTTTGCCATGAGCTTAAGTAGATTGCATATTCTTCGAATATTTGGGAATTGGACGGACATAGGCGTAGTCAAAAAATTGATAGTGCCCATGTCTATCTGATTCCCAAATATTTGGAGAATCTGCAATCGACCTAAAAATACCCGTATTTTTGTAATTGTATTGGAAATGATCAACGTATTTTCCAAAGTCAAAATCTCATAAGTCCGCATTTTCCTTTTTAGATCTAGTATTTGACATCATGCATCTCCCTTCATGCTCGTGACATGAAATTCTTCAATGGCAAAATCTATATCTATATCTATCTATACTATGTTCTCTCCGCAGATCAACAATTTTATGATTTAAATGAGAGCAAGTTAAACTTTTCTTGATAAAAGAAGCTCCGTTCTGAAATTCTCAAATATCTCCCTTCCTTCCTAAATTCACTAAAAATAAGTGGAAAGAAGGAAACCTGCTATCTCATGATTGTTAAAATACCAATTAAGATTTCAACATGAAATTTAGAGAGTAGATCCTCTATTTAAATTATTAACTGAATTGAGCAAGCAAGTGCGATAGTAATAAGATTTCCATGAAAACTCCCAAAGTTGAAATTCCCCGCAAATAATGTGGCAAAGTTTCCCCTCATAGCAGCAAATCAAGAAACTGTCCCCTTCTTGCTTTTTTTTCCTTTCGAAAACTGCTTCAAAATCATGCTTATTATTTGTTTAAATATATTTTATCTACTCATTTATACCACTAAATACTATTTTGAATTATTTTGTTAATGTTTTTTTATATTTATATATGTGTTTATTTTGAAATAAGATTTTCAGAATTTTAATTTGAATTTATTTTAATATTTTCTTATATTTATATATGCATTTATTTTGAAATAATATTTTAATAATTTTATTTAATTATTAATTAGATGGTACAGATTTAATATTTATAAAATATTTTGAATAATAGTCTTAAATTAATAATTTATATTTATTTATAAAGTATTTATAATTTTTTTTATTTTTTAATCAAATTAAGTAATTAAAAATATGTCATAATAAACCATAGTATTATAACAGAACTTATTTACAAGTTAAAAATTTCCATAATAATGTGATTACTAATATGGTTATAATAGAAATCTTATTACAAATTTTAAAATATATATATATTTAACTCATATTAATATTTTTAATAATAATGATAATAATTTTAAAAAATTAGAAAAATTAACTTACTATTTTTTAAAAAATTTGATAAAGTGTGATAATTAGATAAGCGTTTTGAGATATATTGACACAATAATTTAATTTATATTACTGATCTACTATAAACTATATGAAACACTCATATAATTTAATTTATATTACTGATCTACTATAAACTATAAATTAACGGGATTAAATGATAATCGAAAATGAGTTAGGTTGAGTAAACGTTAGGATATTTAGGAATATAAGGAAGTTTAGGATATTAAATTTTAAAGATAATCATTGCACGTGTAATTGGAGATTTGAGTTATCAATTTGTGTTTCTTGATAACAGTTAATTGGAGATTTGAGTTATCCATTTGTGTTTCTTGATAACAGTTATTGATGTTGTTTTGTTGATAGTAGTTAGTGATGTTGTTTTATTATTGGTTTAATAATTGAGTTATGAATAGTTTTCTTACTCTTTAGAATATGGTAGTTGTTAATTTTTTAAAGAATATTAATTTGTTTTTTAATAAAAAATAAAAATTTATGTATATGGATAAATTACATTTTGTTAAAAAATAAGTATTATTGTTATGTTTTTAATTGAAAATGATAAATTGATATTGGTTCAGTCTAATTAATAGAAGAAATGATTTTTTTAGCTGGAATTTTTAATACAATTTTGAGCAAGATTGTGATTTGTGTTGTTTAAAATGCATTTTTGAATAGGTAAATGTATTTAGCACTCTAGAAATCTAGTAAATTCTCAAATTAAACCACTTAAACTTAAAGGTTGTATAACTAACCCATGGCAACGAATTTCTCACTAAAATAAAGTGAGAAAATCTTCCAAAAATCTACTTTAAATATGTTTAAATAATTTTTTATTGCGAAAATAAATTCAGCTCAATAAAAAACAAAAACAACCTAGAAATCCCTTGTTAAAAAACAAAAAAAACTACAGATCTTAAAACTTGATAGTTATAAATCCTGAATTTCAAATAATTCTACCATATTTTTACAAAATTATATTTATGGCTTAAATTTATAATTAAAAAAATCTGTACTAAATTTTTAGCAAAATAAAGTAGAAAAAACAACCATAAAAGGCATTGCGCCTAATAGTTAAACTTGAGGAGATTCGCTGCTCTGAGAAAATAACATAATTACAGCTTCAGATAAAGATGGGCATGTGTTACTGTGGATAAGATGAACTGACAACGATTAGATTGATGCGATCGAGAAAGTCAAACCTGCTGCTATGCGAAGGAAAATCCTATTTTCACCACTATATGATCATTAATGAGCTCTTACATGCGCGGGAGATAGACTTTTATAACATGCGCACGCCGTTTTTATTTTTATTATCTAGTTATAAACATCTATCTCCCGCACATGTAATAGCGCATTAATGATCCTATAGTGCTGGAAATAGGATTCTCCGCTATGTGAAGGTGTGCGGCGATAGTGCTGGAAATAGGATTCTCCGCTATGTGAAGGTGGCCGCCGCACGTGCGCACGCCGGACTAAACCGAATGATATCCCATCAAACTATTTGTCCAGTCACATGACAGAGATGGCACGCCAACTTTTCTGGCAACCTTCAACGAGGATGAGAAATATGTAATCGTACGTCCCTAGGTTTGAATAATTCCTAATATTTCGTTGAAGCCAGGAATTTGCAGTCAATTTAGGATCGGAAAATCACAGAGAATTCTTATGCTTATGCGACCATGTCAAATTTTCCAAATTCAAAATTAGACGTGCGTGTTTCTGCAAATTATCATATCCACACACTGCACAGCACCACGATCTAATCTATGTTATATATAGCCACATGATCTGTGTATACATACCCACTTGCACATAAGATTGCAAATCTCTCTAGTATGTAAAACTGCTGAAGCTGAGCCCTGGTTAGCCCCCCTCGCCTTCACTTGATCACGACATTGCAATTCAGAAATCTTAGAACTGTGGTTGAAACTCAGAAATTGTTAGAATGTTATATCAGATGATGCACCCGTATAGGATGACGGTAATTCCTTCATGTTTGACAACTTCAAGATTCGATGGTACTCTTCTGCATCAAGAATTCCGGGCACCAAAACCAATCAAAATCAATTCGAGTGGGATTCATCACACCGGACTACTTACCGATATGTGGCATGATATCCAAGGAGCAAACTGGTGGAATGGGTTATTAAATCCAATCAATCCACTTTTGAAAGCGGAGATACTTAGATATGGTGATTTCGCACAGTTATGCTATGATGCATTCGATAGTAAAGTTTGCATGAGTTCTTATGGTGGGTGTAAATACAGCCCTGATGAAATATTTTATAGTAATTATAACGTGGCCGGTAATTGGCAAGCTTACTACGGGTATCGAGTCACCAAGTATTTGTATACTGAGACTGATATTATATTGGGGAGGCAGACAGAGCAATCTATTTGGATTGGCTTTATTGCGGTCTGCACAGATGCTCAACAAATACCAAGAGCGGGCCGGAGAGATATTATAATAGCGTGGAGAGGAACCCAAACATCTCAAGAATGGATACAAGATCTCACAGATTTTTTAGTTCCTGGTCGATTATCAACTACTAATGGTCTCAACGAGAAGGGCGTCCGAGTAGAGAAGGGATTTCTAAATTGTTATAATTCTACAGGAGAAACTGCTGGTTCAGAAGTTACAAGACTCTTAGATAAATACAAGGACGAGGCCTTGAGTGTTACTTTAACTGGGCACAGTTTAGGAGCTGCTCTCGCAACCTTATGCTCATATGATGTTAAACAAATTCTGAACTTACATTCACCAGCACGCCCTATACCTGTTACTGTGTTTGCATTCGCCTCTCCACGCGTAGGGAATAGAGCCTTCGCCCAAAGAATGGAAGAACTTGGCGTTAAGGTGCTTCGTTTGGTGAATAAGAACGATATTGTTCCCAAATTTCCTGGACTTATTGTGAATGAGAGTTCATGGGGATGGTTCAGAAAATTGTTGAATTGGCTTCCCTGGGCATATTTTCATGTGGGGGTCGAAGTTATTTTGGACAACAATAACTCCCCCTTTCTGAAACATACCTGCAATCTTGTTAACGCGCACAATTTAGAGGTGTATCTTCACCTGATCGACGGTTATGTAGGAGAGGGTAAACGTTTCATATCTTCTGGAAGAGACCCTGCTCTTGTCAATAAGAGCTGCGACTTACTGATCGAAAACCTTGGCATTCGTCCTCATTGGTTCCAGCAGCAACAGGAAGATGGAATTTGCAAGGCTGAATATGGCTACTCTAGTATTCCCGAAACCCCATGAAGAAATTGTATCGGGCTGTTTCCATGATGTATATGGCCTTTGTTAGCTGTATTTGTCATAGAATGAGGTTGTCAGCCAATCAGTGATCTGTTAGCGAAAAAGTGGTTAGTTGATCATGCAATCCAATGCATTCCAATCATATGTGATCATAAAATAGATAATGCAAATCAAAAGTCCATTGTTATTAGGGCACATGAATATGTTGGATGACCATAATAGTATCTATTATTTTATCATCATCAATTGAAACGGCTGTGGATGCTAAGGCTGTGGGGCAAACAATATGCACTCACGAACAGAGTAATCAATGCTTGTTATATGATAAACGTAAGGTTGCACCGTAAACAATATGTATTTTAACGTAGTGTAATACATGTTATATAAGTTTGGGATATACTCTAGGAAGTATTTAGACCTACATGTCATTATATTGATTGATTGTTAGGTTTTACATTATGTAGCGACAATTATAATTTAAAACTATGAATATTGTGTGTTCGGTATTTAAATATGTATTAATAAATAAAGGATGTTAATCTCATTTAATAAAAAATTATCTAAATTTTAAACAAAATCATTTTCCAGTAAAGTGGAAAAAATATTTATTAATAAATAAAGGAGATTAATTTAATTTAATAGAAAAATATTTAAATTTTAACCAAAATCATTTTCTATTAAAGTGAAAAAATCTATTATAATTAAAGGGATGATATTTAATTATTAAATCTGAATTAAATAATTAGGAATAAAGTAAAATTTACAAATTAATGAAAATATTAGAAATATTATAACATCAAAATTTAGGAAGAAATTATGATAAAAAATTAAAGGATGAAAGATGATTAAAATACTATCAAAAAGTGATTAACCTTGATTTATAAAACCAAAAATATTTATTTATTTTGACTAGCATAAGTAAGACTATCGACATTGTTAAGATAACAATTGATTCTCAAAAGCTTCATAATCAAAGTAGGCATTATACAATTTCCAAAGCACCATGGATTGGAAAAATCCATATCTTTATAGCACTAAGAAGGATGAAGATGAAAGCTAAATTTTTCTTTAAATGTCTTCCAAAAGCCCATATTAGACCTCAATCTTAAAATATTTTTCATAATATCAACCTTCATAACCTTCTAATCCATTAAAACTATGGTGATCATCTAAATAATCCTCTAAATTAAATGTAAACTCAAAGAATATTAACCATCATCATTATTATCATTACCATCAACAATTATACTTTTTTTTTATAAGCTTGGCAGGACTACATCTTCAACATGTCAAATATATCAGGCGAATATGGGGAAAATTGAACTGGTGACTTCACATCAAGGAGTGTCTTAACTCATGACACAATCACCGTCTATCCAAAACCCCATGGACTTTCCATTATCAACAATTATACTTAAAAAAATAACCATCATACTAATTAACTAACTTATCCATTAATTTTAACATTTTTTTATAAAAATTTCACCATGTTCAAAATATAATCTCTTTTTTATTCTTCCTACTAAATAAAAATGTTTTTAAGATATACCCTTTATAGGGATAAATCCTATTAATAACTAGAATTTGAAATACATACAATATTCTAAAAGTAAATAAACTTTAAAAAAATGAGAAATCTCTATTCCTTAAATTTTCACTAACATTGTATACATCTATAACAAGGAAATGTTGTTACTCAATTTCTCCATGCTTATCAATTGTTAAACCAACCGATAATACCACTTCTTAAACCATATTCAAATACATAAAAGGGTCACTAACCATATTCTTTAGTTGTATGCCTTTATTCCTCAACCCTAGCATTTATAATCAAAGTGGTTTCGCTGAACCTCAAGTCATCATCCTATGTTGGTATTTTTGTTGTTGTGCTATAAATGACCATCCGAACTCAAAATCTACGGAGCCCTCCTTTTCCTTTTTAGTTCTAGTACTGCATCATGAACATCTCCCTTCATACTTGTCGCTCTAGTTCATTGTAACAAAATTCCTTAATAGATAAAAAAAAATGGTGTGTTCTCTGCACATGCCAACAATTCCACGACTTAGATGAAAGCAGGTAGAAGTTGTCCAGAGCATAGAATCTCCGTTCTGGCTTCTAAGCGATCTCTATTCTTTCCTGAATTCACTAAAATTGGTGAGATGTGGGAAACCCGCTATCCCATACTTGTTAGATTACCAAATGAGATTTCAACGTGAAGCTCACATAACCTAGATCTTCTATCTAAACCATTAAGTGAATTGAGCAAGCAAGTGCGATGGTAATAGGACCTCCAAGATAACAGCCAAAGTTTAAACTGGCCCTTTAAACAAAAAAAACCGACCCCCTTGTTGCTTTTATTGTTTGTGAATACGGCTTGAAATCATCGTTCTTGATTAGTTGGATATAAATTATTTATTATTTTTTATTGATATTATATTTAGAAAAGAAAAACATTGTTATTATTTATTACATATATTTATATGTTTATTTTGAAGGTTTTTAGAATTTTAGTATATTTATCCATAATTGTTAAATAAATGATAGGATTTAATCTCTATATAATATTCTTAAATATTTTTGGTAGTTGTTAATCATTATAATTATGATATTTTATTAAATTGGTTATTTTAAAAAATGTAATCATAAACTATAGTATTGTAAAAAAGTCTATTTACAAGTTAAAAATCTCCATAATAAAATAGTAGTGAATTTACATCATAAAATATATATATAAATTAATAATAATAATAATTTTAAATTAAAGTTATAATTTAATTATTTTTTAAGAATTTCTTTAACCTTAAAAATGTGAAATGCATTATAAGTGCTTAATGTATATAGACACAATTATTTATTTATATGCTTGAGTTAATTTAAATTATATCAAAAGAAGATTAGTGGATTAATTTATTTGCATGTTTTTTTAGCTCTTTTGGTCTCCACTACTACACAAGATACAACATTTCATAGATACCACTAGCTGGACAAATATAACATGCTTTAAAATACTTGAACCCACACAATTAGCAAAACAAATTGTTCACCAAACCAGTTAAATAAACATCATTAGTAATAAAACCAACACAATCGCATTACCAACAAGCACAGTAGTAATTATTAGATGTACAAGAGATACTTGAACCCACACAATTAGCAAAACAAATTGTTCACCAAACCAGTTAAACAAACATCATTAGTAATAAACACAATCGCATTACCAACAAGCAGAGTAGTAATTATTATATGTATAAGAGTTATTAGACGTCTAAGAGAAATTTAATATTAATTATTATATAATTATAATAATTAGGTTTTATAATATTAAGTTTAAAATATAAGATTTTAATATTGAGTATAATATTAGGGTTTTAGTATTGGGTTTTAATGGTGATGATGATGATGATGATAGTGGTTAACGTCCACTGAGATCAAATTGGTCTATCGGACCTATAATTTTCTTATTTTTTAATTGTTTGGCTCCTTGTCTTTCTTGGCAAGATTGGTGCTGTAGCTTTTTTTTTTCTCTACGGTCTTCCAGCTTCCTTTATCTTGCATCTCCTTCATCTCTTCTGGTTCTTTGGACATTGGTGTCTTAGCTTCGCGATCTATTGTGTTCGTCCTTTTGAAGATAGTCGGAGAAGAAGTTTGGTCTGGGAGATCTGATTTGTTGTTAAATGTAGATTTATTTTGTGGGGCATTCGAATCCTGATAACTGTTGATGCTTGAGGGGTTGTAGAGTTCACTTTTTTGTTGTTGGGCAGGGCTTTCTCCCTGCTTGTCTTGAGAGTTGTTTCTTTCTTGCCCGATTTCTTGTGATTCAGAGTTTTCTCTAGAGTATTCTTCTTTGATGACAGTGTAGTGTTCTTTTTGTGCTCCTTCCCACCATGTAGATCTGTGGTGGTTTTTTCTAGCAGAATTTTTCTGGGAGGCTTTTGGGCAATTTTTGGCTAGATGGCTTGTTTCAAAGCAGGATCGACATTGAAAGAGGACACTTTCATAATCGAGTTTCTGGTTCCACACATAGTCTTTACTTGTTAGATTTATTTCAGCTGGGAATTCGACATTGAAGTCCATTTCCATGCAAATGCGCACATAGGTGGTTTTGGCATATTCATTTGTTTCTGGGCACCTGCAGTAAAATTTCCCAATTGCATTTCCAATGGCTTTTAGCGATGAGAGATTCCAGAGATGCAAGGATAGGATTGGCAATCTCACCCAAACTGGTGCTGAGATTATGACTGCTGTTGAGGGATCGAATGATGGGTTCCATGTCTTTATGAATAGGCCTGAGTTTTCCCAAAACCAAGGGGTGGAACCTAGAATACATTGTCTGCTTTCATGATTTTCAAAATCTACTATAAAGAAACCCCTAGCACAAGGGTAGATATTAATTTCATCAAAAATGACAGGCTTCCATACCTCTGAAATCCAATTGTGGAGAGCTGTCAGCCGCAGCCAAAAACCATTGAACCGACAGATTATGGCACTTTTAGAAAACTTCAAAGCCTCATCGAGTGAGGCCTGGACCACCTGGACAGTGGGAGCTGAGGCTTCACTGACGATATGAGCATTTGCTTGCCCCCTCCAGAAGCGGACGGAACTAAGCCAGCAACTATTTTCGCGAAGCTGGGAGGCTTATTTTACTTGCCCGTAGAACCCAGCCGCAGAAAAATAAGACAGAAGATTAGATCTAGATCTAGCCACAGAAGATTAGATCTAGAACCCAGCTTCAAAGAAATAAGGCAGAAAATTAGATCTAGATCTAGATCTTATGGCTATTTTCATGGTAAGTAGACATAAATAAAACATTCAAGAAAATGAATAAATTTCAATCAAAATTATAACCATAATTTTTTTTTATTATTTAATAAATTATTTAAATACTATTCTTAATATTATTAATAAAATGATTAAACTTTAATATTAACATCAAATTATTAGATGTATTAATATTAAGTTTAAATTTATTAATATTAACTTTGATTTTAATATTAAAATTAAACCAAAGCACTATACTATTAAATATAAGCTTAAAATCAATATTATTAAATTTAATATTAAAAAAATATTAAAAAATAGTAAGAAAAATAAACATAATATTAATATAACCTAAAACCTAATATTGAAATGTGAAACTTGGTCAGAAATCATTACTGAATTCCCTAAATCGTAGAGATTATAGGAGTCTTCCTACTTGAAAATAATATGGGTAAGTTATCTTCGAATAAATCAATATACACGCCAAACAAGGGAACTATATGGAGAGGATGTTAGTATCTTAATAGTACAACAAACCGTTAATATTCCCAAGAAGTATAGATAGAGGTTGTTGGTATCTTAATAGTATTGGAGAAATCTCTGTGCCTTCATTCTTTACTTGTCCTACCACTCTTACTTTCTTGAGGCTGTTAGTATCTTAATATTATTGGAGAAATTTGTGTGTCATCATTTTTTACTTGTAATACCACTCTTACTTTCTTTAGGTTGGGCTGTTATATAAAAGTGATTATATTTAATATTAATACTAATAATTGATTAGAAGCAGGACTCTAACATTGCATGTTTTATTACGTGAATATATGTGTTTGTTTTTAATGAGATGAAAAAATATATTTTTAATAATAGAATTAATTATAGGTTTTAAGAAATTCGTATTATAGATCTTATTATTTATGTAAAGTGTTATTTTAATTTATATGTAGGTTATCTAGTGGGTTAGTCTTATTAATAATCTAAAGCAGTATGAAATGTTAAAGACATCTATAAAAATAGATGACTAAGTAGCTATCCAAACTATTGTAAGAATAATTATTTCACGTCGTTTTACAGTGTCGCCGCACACCGCCATGACGCTTCAAATTCCAAACAGTCACCGTCGCCTGATCACATCGCCTCATCTCGTCAGATTTGAAAGGAAAAAACTGATTAGAATGTGAAGAGGCAGCACTCCCTAGAAAATTATTTGTTTAATTGATGTAACCGACTTAATTTATGCTGTAAATAGAAGGATCATCGAGAGGCATGCATCATCCACTCTCGGATTTCCTTCTTGTTTGTGTAATTCAGCAGCTGTAGTTGAGATTTACTGAGTTCTTGGTCTGCTCTATTTCTTTCATCTGGTATCCTAGCTTACGCTAAGAGAAATATTGAATATGTTCCTGTGTGAGGTCGACATTTCTGCCATTCCAAGGGTGTCGTTCTTTGAAGAGTGTTGTTGTATTATTTTACTTGGAGATTCACATTCTCTTATAGTTTCCTTTTATCTGTTTTCTCACCTTCACTAAACATCTACTTGGAAGACAGAGCAGTTCGGTGGAACAGTTCAGGTGAGCGTTCGGTCACGTTAAGAGATTCGCGAGACACCTTTTTGATCCATTAGATCAGAAGGAATCAATATGTGGCTATGACAAGTCTCGTTTCTAAAGGGACCAGAGCAATTCGTTGAAGGTCAAACATGCAAAGGTGATGTGGGTAATTTTTTTCTCAAATCCCTTTGTAATTTTGAGAGGGAGTATTGTTTCAAGTCATATTGAAAACATGCTTTATCCTTGGGAAGTTTTTTTTTTTTAAATGATTCATATGTTGTATAAATAAAAGGTTTATTAAGGGAGTATAAATGTTTTAAAGACATAAGAGGGTGTTTTAAACTATTTGGAAGGGTATTTGGAAGTCATCTCCATCATTTTTAAAAGTAACTGAAAATAACACAGTGTAAAAGTTCTTTTAAATTTTATTTTAAGATTCAATTATTTGTCACATATTTATATTAATTAGTCAATTCCTATTTTAACTATGAAAAGTTAAAAGTTATGATTCTTGGTTTATTTGAGGTAGAGCGTTGTTGGGTTATCATGATCTTTGGGGATTTGTTACTCATGGGTATCCAAAGTCTGTCAATGAGGTAGCTGAGATGGTTCTTACAAATATTGAATGAACGTTGTTGACAGAGAACAGAAAGAAGGAAAATACACCTCTTGGCCTTATTCAACAAGGATTAGATGATGTGTTACTTTCAAAAATCTCAAATGTAGATTCGTCAAAGAAGGCATGCGACACTCTTGAAACATGTTATGAGGGTGTAGAAAAACTAAAGAATGTCAAGTTGCAGAATTTGAGAAGATATTTTGAGAATCTGAAAATGAAAGACAATGAAGCCGTGGATGATTTTATGACTCAATTCATGAGTGTTGTTAATCAATTGAGACAATATGGCAAACACCTCTCAAACAAGAGAGTGATCAAGAAGGGCCTTCAAAGTTTGTGAAATAAATTTGAAGTGATTGTTGTATCCATAGAAGAGTTCAAGGACACAAGTCAAATGCAAATTGAAGAGTTGACTGGTTCGTTTATTTCACATGAATCGAGGATGTCAAGATATGATGATAGCACGTTGGAGAATGCCTTCAAAATTAAACTACAATTTAATAGAGGAAAATGCAGAGGAAGATTGAGTAATAGAGGAAGAGGAGGCAGACTAGTTGATCAAAGGCATCCGCGAGATAATTATGATCATGAAAAGAAATCTCATCAATGTCTTTCTAATTTAAGGGGGAGTAATAGTATAACGTGGCATCGAGGAAATCAAAGGTATGATATGTCTTAAGTTCAATGTTATTATTGCAAAAGATATGCCCATTTTGATACTAACTTATTGAAGAGTAAAATAGATGTTGGTAAGAAACTGCACACATCTCAAAAGAATTTGACGATAATCAGAAGCAAGTGTTTATGACTTGTAACATGACTCCAGAATATTTAAATGATATTTGGTTTTTAGATAGCGGCTGCAACAATCAGATGACTAGAAACAAATATTCGTTTTCCAATATAGACACTGGTATTCAGTCTGAAGTCATGTCGAGTAATGATATTAAGGTATGCATTAAAGGTAAAGGAGTGATTGTTGTTTAAATTAGAGATGGTTATAGAAGAAAAATTGATGATGTGTATTATGTACCTAGCTTAAAATCCAATTTGTTGAGCGTTGGACAACTCATAGAGAAAAGGTATAGAGTGTTATTCAAGAATAATGTTTGTACTATCATTGACAAATATCCAATCAAGTCACTGATAGAAAGAGTAGAAATGACAAAGAATAGGATGTTTCTTCTTATAATGAGAAATGAATTATCTCCCTCCTTGAATGCTTATAAAACTAATAATTTCAACGAATCATTGTTATGGAATTTAAGATATGGTCATTTATATTTTGGTGGTCTAGATTTGTTGCAGAACAAAAAAATGGTGAAAGGGTTACCTAGTATTCAATAACCAATGTTTAATTTTTAACTTTTATTGAAGACTACAATCGAGAAACATGGGTTTATCTTCTGAAACATAAATCTGAAGCATTTTATGTATTTAAAAGATTTGAAGCTATGGTTAAAAAGGAAAGTGGAAAGCATAATAAAATTTTGAGATCAGATAGAGGCGGTGAATATACATTAACATATTTCATTGAGTTTTGTCAATTGCATGGAATCAAGAGGCAGTTTACTGCATGTTATACTCCACAAAAAAATGGAATAGTTGAAAGGGAAAATCGAACTATTATGAATATGGCTCAAGGTATGTTGAAGGAAAACCATCTACCAAATGAACGCTGGGGAGAAGCAATAGCTTGTGTTGTTTATATTCTTAACAAAAGTCTGAATAAGAGCGTAAAGGACCGAGTTCCCAAGGAAGCCACAAATGGTAAGAGTTGTCATATATCTCATTTAAGAATTTTTGGATGCGTTGCTTATGCACATGTTCCTAAAGAATTGAGAAAGAAGTTATATGATAGAAGTGAGAAATCATGTATCTTTGTTGGATACAGTAAGGAATCTAAAGCATATAGACTCTATAATCCCATCACCAAGAAATATATTATCAATAGAGATGTTGAATTCAAGGAAGAAGAAGCTTGGGATGGAAGCATAGATAAATATGTTGTAGAGGGAGTCGTATTATCTAATGGAGATGATAATGAATATGAGACAGAAGTACAAGGTGGACAATCGATTCAATATGCACCTATTGCAAGCACTTCAACAAGTCAATCACCAAGAGTTAGTCAATTAGAACTCAGAACATCAAGAAATCAAGAACGTGACGAACCATGAGTTTATGGTGGACAACAAACAACAACATCTTAGGTGAGTAATGAATCTAATCCTTCAATAGCTACATTAAAGAATAGAATCCAAGGTCATAATACTGGAAGTCTAGAGGAATTGTATGAGTTAATGATGAAATAGATCAAGTTTCAAATTTTGCATTACTTAGATATGATACAGTAAATTTTAATGAAGTTGTGAAAGAAAAAGTTTGGATAAAAACCATGGTTGAATAAATTGATGCTATAAAAAGGAATAATATTTGGGAACTTTTAGATTTTAATAAAGGTAAAAATACTAAAGGTGTTAAATCGATTTATAAAACTAAATTGAATGCTAAAGGGGAAATTGAAAAACATAAAGCAATACATGTAGCTTGGCGGTTCAGTCAACAACCTGGTATTGGTTATAATGAAACATTTGCACTTGTAGCTAGACTTCACAAAATAAGAAAGGTAGTAGCTATTATTGCACAAAATAAATGGAAAATATATCAGATGGATGTTAAGTATGCATTTTTAAATGGTTTTTTGGAAGAAGGTTTATGTGAAACAACCTCATGGATATGAAATTGATTATCGAGAAGATAAAGTTTACAAATTAAATAAATCATTATATGGATTGAAACAAGAACCGCGAGTATGGTATAGTAGAATTGATGAATATTAGGAGTCCAAGTGAGCCATCTTTGTATTAAAAAGTAAATGAGGAAGGTAAAATTTTGATTCTGTGTCTATATGTTGATGATTTTGTTTTCACTAGAGATCTCTCAATAGATGATTTTAAGACAAGCATGAAAACATAATTTGATATGACTGATTTAGGCCTAATGAAATATTTTCTTGGTATTGAAGTAAATCAATCTGAAGATGGTATTTTCATTTGTCAATAAATGTATACAAATGATATATTGAAAAGGTTTAGGATGGAAAAATGTCAGCCAATTGTAACCCCAATTGAAATTGGTACAAAAATCAGTAAGGATGATCAAGGTTCAAATATTTATCCAACCTTTTTTAAACAATTGGTTGGAAGTCTTATCTATTTGACTGCAACAAGGCCCAATATAACGTTTGTTGTAAGTTTAATTTGGAGATTCATGGAGTCTTTGAAGAGTACCCATTAGCTAGTTATAAAAAAGATTTTAAGATATGTTGCTAGAACAAGAAATTATGGTATCTTGTATACATATATTTAGATTTTAAACTGACTCGATATACATATAATGATTTTGTAGGAAATATTGATGATAGAAAGAGCACATCTGGGTATGTATTCAGTTTTGGTTCAGGTGCAGTTTCATGGGCCTAAGTGAAGCAATCCATTGTGACTCTATCATCAGCTGAAGCAGAGTATGTTGCAGCCACAACAACAACATGTAAAACTCTGTGGATGAGAAGAATTTTGAAATATTTGTTGCATGAATGGAAAGAACGACTTAGATTTTCTATGACAAAAAATATGCTATTGCATTATCAATAAATCATGTTTTCCATAAGAAGAGTAAACATAATGATACGAGGTATCATTTCATTCGAGAATTAGTAAGAAATAATGAAATATATATGGAGTTTTGCAGATAAGAAGACTAGTTTGTAGACATATTTACGAAACCCTTGGGAAAAGAATTGTTTGAACCTCACAAGAAAAACATAGGGGTATGTATGACGTAACGACATTTTGATGTAATAGAAAAGTTTTGTTCTTTTATCTTTTTGTGAAATAATTAAGGGGGAGAATGTAAGAATAATTATTTCACACTGTCTTCCTCTGTCACTGCACACCACCATTATGCTTCAAACTCCAAAAAATCATTGCCACCTGATCACACCACCTCAGCTCGTCGGATTTGAAAGTGCAACAACGATTCAAATGTGAAGGGGAAGCACTGCCTAGAAAATTATTTGTTTAAATGAAGTAACCGACTTAATTTTTTCTATAAATAGAAGGATCAGCAAGAGGGAAACATGATCCACTCTCAGCTTTATTACTTGTTTGTGTAATTCAGCAGTTGTAGCTGTGATTTACTAAGTTCTTAGTTTGTTCTATTTCTTTCATCTATGAAATATAATATAACATTGAATAGCTTTACTGTAATTACAATCATGAAACTCCCAGTAATTATAAACACAAGGAAAACCCAAAAGTAAATTGCTATATACAAAAAAAATTTAAACAAAAAAATGAACCTAGTAGATGTATTCACTGTTAGCACAGAAAAACACTAAGAAATTTAATATCAGGGAAATTTAATTGAAAACATTTCTAACCAAAAAACTAATAGGTTAAGCGTCATCTCAACTAGTAAATAGTATAGAACCATTAGAAATTGTAGTTCTATCCACAACCTGGTGCTAATACTCATAAGTTCCACCAAAAGTGACATCATTCTTATGGCTACTTGAATTCATAGGATTGCGCCTAAATATAGATTGGAAAGATGAATCTCATTTTCCCCATAATCAAACGAATGTAGAAAAAATATAATCCACATAACAAAGCTCACTGGCTTAGCTTGTATAAAACACATCAACCATGGAAAGAACATATTAAAATATAAGAATTAAGAAGGATAAAGATATGACTGATAGTTTAATGATATATATGTTTATTGAGGCATCTTCACATAATTAGTATGATATCTCAAATAGTTCTCTCCTTTTACCCTGAATTCACAATACCATACCTAATTCTCTTAACTTTGTGAGTTATATCATCAACATAGCAATGTTAGTTGTATAAACTACAATAGCCAACAGATGGAAGATTTCTCTAGTCTAATTAGTCTAATTATAAATTCTAGAGATTCGTGAAGAGAGATATGTTCATTTTATATCCTTTAAGGAACTAAGTAGCTTACATCCTCATAGCATTTGAAATATGGCCTATAATGGGTTAAAAACCTTTTAAAATTGGTGGCCAATCTCCTCTAATAGCTAGTGCGTAGCTTGTAGCACCTCCAGTGCTTCATAAAAAATTATTAGCATCAACGGGATAGTTTAAGAGCTATCAGCTTTAGCGTTTAAAGTTGTTAAAGTTGAAGAGTTTGCTCCTCATGAAGACCATACATTGAATTGAATGATTGTACATCGAGCCACATTGTGTTTTGAAATGATCCATCGCCTTAGAGGAAGTAGAAAATAATGGAGAATATGTATTATTGGAGAGAGCTTGTTTCACAGTTGTGTGTGTGTCCTAGATTAAGATTAGTTCCTATTTTATAGGAGAGAGTTCTAATCTCCCTAAAGTTATGTAAACTTATATATTTGTGATTTTATAATTAATTGAATATAACGGTTCTACTTGGGTAGAATCCAAGTGCAGCTTGCTCACTTGTGAGCTGCTAGTTTCAGTGTATAAGATTCATCTTCGATTTTTAATATGGTATCAGAGCTAGTGAGCCAAGGTGGCTAAATTGAGTGCTTTTGTGGAGAGTTGAGAGCCTTGGTGGCTAGAGAGCCTTAGTGGGAGTGTGGAGCCTTTGTGGCTGAATTGAGAGCGGAGTTAAGAGCCTTGGTGGCTAAATAACTAAGATCCTTAGTGGCAGGAGAGAGGCACTCTCAAGAGAGCCTCAGTGGCGAAGGAACTGTTGCAAAATTCATTATTTTTTTCCTCTGCAGATCCATCTCAGCAAATTTTTATTCCAACATTTATGTACTAGTCAACAAAGGGAATAGTGCAACACTTTCCCCTTAATCCCATGCTTATCGGGGTTTCCTTACATGAATCACATCCATTGCGGTTCAAAAGCGTAGACACGATACCCTAATCTCGCGCTGGTCGTGGTGAGTTGGAAGATCATGGTGGATCATTGGCATATTGGTGTAGTGGTGAGTTGGATGTTGGATCTTTAGCTTATATTAGGGTTTGTGTAGATTGTGGTGATCGCTTTGGCTGTAACAGTCGCCTACCCTCGTGCCATCGCCATTCGTGGAGAGTGCTGAAACACATCATCGCTGAAACAATAGTGTGATGTGGATCTACGTTAGGGAAGCAATGGTGCCTATTCATGCTTTTGCGAATCGGAAAGTGTGGTGATTTGTGGTGAGCTCGTAGATCAAAATCTTTGAAACTCGAGATCGATTGGTGGATTTTGACTATAAAAAATTGTTGGAGATCATAGAGAGGATTGTTGTGAGATCCTTTGTTTTTTGGTACGTCTTTTGTGTTTCCTCCACACAGAGCAAAGAGTGCAAGTTCTGACAAGACCTTGATCAATCTGTAATATCCCTCCCCTTAATAATAAATAATAAATAATAAATAATACAAAATACAAAATAAATAAAAATAGTAATAACTATACTAAATCTCTAAATAAGAATAAAAAGAAATAAAACAAAGAAAACAATAAAAAAATCAGTAAAGCTATGAAAAAGAAGAAAATAAAACAAGAAAGCTAAAAATCAAAAGAAAAGTAAAGAAATAAAACAAGAAAGCTAAAAATCAAAGTCGCATGTAGACACATGGAGTGTGTGCATGTGGTTCCCATCCAATGTTTGTTCTATTTAATAGATGGTGAGGAAGATGAGAGGCATTCTCGGCTTTCCATCTTTCCGAGTTCCTATCTTTCATTCTCTTGGGAGAATAGTGTTCTAAGATTTAGGAATCACTAGCAGTATTACATTGATTGAGGGCTCGGGGATGTCCAGTTGTAGCAAATCCTTGCACAATTGAGCCTACGGTTGGGTGGAGAGTTGTCCCCAAAACCTTGTTGTCATCTGGCAGACATCAATCACAGGTAATATAGATATGTACTTATTTGTTGATTCTGATTTTAACAAGGAAATTAATTTTATATTTACTTTGGGTTGTTACATATGGTATCAGAGCAAGTTTCAACCCTTAAGGCCTATGGGCATCTTAGAAAAAAATTTATTTTGTTCGGATTTTTAACTTAACTTGTTTTCAAAGTTACAAGATGGTTACTTGTTTTCAAGAATTCCAATTATTTCATGATGGTTTATTCGAATGAACAAATAATTATTGTGACGGTATTCGAACACTTAACCAGCAACATAATTGAACTTTTAAAAGGATTACAACAAAATTTCTTAAGAAAAGATTTGTGTTTCTCGGTGATTATTTTATATTATTTTCCCTAAATTTATAATTGGCATAAAATAAAATGTTTTATGGTTAATATATATTATATTGCGGAGACATATATATAATTGAAATTTATAATAACTTATAATTATGTTTTAAAGTAAGATTTGAATTCTGGAATTTAATAGTCGGGATTTCAGGCGGAGATGAGGGTTTCAGGAGTGGGAACGGATTCGACCGTGGGTAGACGGTAGGGTTTCAGAGACGCAGGAACGCAGCAGAGAAAGAGCAGACCGAAGCGGATTAAGGAGAGCAGGCAACAGTAGAGGTTACGGCTGGGTAAATTCGAAGCTTTAAGAAAAGATTGAAGAAGAATAGAGGGTGGGGAAGGACTGAGAGAAGTAATGGGAGAAAGGCAGGGGAGGGGAGAGATCCCCTCCTACAGAAATGCAATGTTAGGAAATACAGGGAATGAAGATGGGCAAGGGAGGGTGCGGGAAATAAGCAGGGAAACACCAGTCTTGGGAAACAAATGGCAAGCAAGGATGATAAACAGGTGCCTTCCTAGGGCACAGAAAAAGCCACGGTATGTGATTCCAAATAATAAATTGGAGAATTACCGCTGCTACATGAGAGATCACGCTTTAATCTGCAAGTTTATAGGATACTGGCCATCTGAAAAGGACCTCACGAGATGGATTCAGCAGAGATGGAGACCAAGAGGGCATATAGATCTCAAACTGGGGGCCAAGGGATTCTTTACAGTCATCTTCGCAAACCTAGAGGATAAGGAAAGGGTTTTTGAGGAGGGACCACACTTCATGAACAATGCGGGTTTGTTCATACGATATTGGGAAGATAGATACAACCCTGATGAGGAGAAAATAATGGCAGCCCCGATATGGGTCAGATTATTTGGGCTACCGGATGAATTTTGGGATCCTGAAATATTGGAAGGAATTGGAAATTCGATTGGTACTTTTGTAAAGGTGGCAGAATCGACGAAAAGAGGAAAATATACTTCTTATGCAAGGATCTGTGTATACATGAACATAGCAGACCCTTTACCGGAATCCATTGAGCTTGAATATCAGGATGAAATATGGCAGCAGCCCATAGATTACGAACATATACCGTTCAGGTGTAGGAGATGCCACGTATATGGACATCTAGCAAGGGAATGTCCACAAAATCGAACAGTGGAGGCAGAGAAGGACAACAGGGAGGAAATAAGGAAAGGAGAAGGATCTGGAGGGGAAGAAAATGAATTCAGGGAGGTACAGAGGAGAAGGAAGCCAAATCCGGGAACATCAAAACCTCAATCCAAGGAAACAAACTCATCAATCGAAAGTCAAAACAAGTTCAAAATCCTTCAAGAGGAAGAAGAGGAGAACGAGGGAGAAAAACAGGAAAAAGAGGTTAATGAGACAACTCCAATGGAAATCATAAAGGATGGAAAAAGAAAAAGCATGAGCCCAAGCAGAGAAACTGAAGGGGAAGCGGGAGGAAGACAAGAGAATATAGCAGAACAATCAATGACAGGTCCGGAGAATATAAAAGAAGTGGGTACAGAGGAAGAGAAGATAATGAAGAAATTACTCAATGAATGGAAAAAATTGGACGAAAGATTCATCCCGGAAAAAGAGAAACAGTTGTATAAAGAAACCTTTCAAAGATATAAGGAGAAGAAGGGAGGATTTACAGAAAACAGGCCAGATCAAGCAGGAAACCAGGAATCCCAAAGCCTAGAAGGGGACGGCCATGGTAAGGGTGGAAGGAAAAAAGGGAGAAGAACGATAAATGAATCAATCCAAGCAGTGGGAGAGATTCTAGTAAATTCAGGAAGGGTGATACCTCTGTCAGAGGTATTTCAACAAACTTCTAAAAAGTTTTAAATGATTGTTACAAGCTGGAATATTAGGGGACTAAATAGTAAAGGGAAACAGAGATATTTGAAAGAAAGAGTGAAGAAAGATAAGCCAAGCATTATGGTAATTCAGGAAACGAAAATGGAATGGCAGCAGCTGGCAGAAATTGTAAAGAAACTGAAATTAGGATACGAGGTTATGGCCCTGGATGCAGTAGCAACAGCAGGGGGTTTGGCTATCTTGTGGAACCCGGAGGAGGTAATTTTTGAAAATTGGTTTAGTCTGCCTAGAATCCTTTCAGGCCTTTTTAGATTAGTGGGGATGGGGGAAAGAATCCTTATCACAGGAGTATATGGGCCCCATAATTATAGAGAACGGAAAGATTTCTTGAAGAATATCCACACCATGAGAAGCTTAATCCCGAATACTCCTTGGATAATAGGAGGGGACTTCAATATGATAAGGGATCTAGGAGAAAAGAGAGGGGGAATAAGGAGGGAGGACCAGAACATGGAGGAGTTCAACGACATGATTAGGGACCTGAGGTTAGTAGATATCCATACAACTAATGGGGTCCATACCTGGAATAATCGAAGAGGAGGACAGAATCAAATCGCTTCTAGACTGGATAGATTCCTGCTTTCAGAGCAAATTTTGAATCGCGATGTGTTTATTGAAGCTAAAATCCTTCCTAGCCTTGGTTCTGATCACTGGCCCATAAGATTAGATATCGATATCAAGAAGGTTAAGGGGAAGAAGCCCTTCAGGTTCGAATCTTTCTGGCTTAGAGACCCCCAATTCATAAAGAAATTGGAGGATTGGTGGAATCAGAGCACTATCAGGGGTAAGGGGAAAATGCATACTATACAATTGAAGCTCAAGGAAATTAAAAAGAGAATAAAAGAATGGAATAGGAAAGAATTTGGGAACATTATGGAAGCAAAGCAGAAATTAGAAGGAGAAATGGAGGAAATCCAGCAAAAAATAATCCTGGAAGGAAGGGACGAAGAGAAGAGTATGGAGGAAGGAAGAATAATAAGCCAGTTGGAAGAGAGAAGGAAACAAGAGGAGATTCTGTGGAGACAAAAATCAAGGATAAAATGGTTAAGGGAAGGAGAAAGGAATACAAAATTCTTCCATCAAGCTATGATCCAAAACAGACAGAGAAATAGAATCTTTTCTATTAAAAATGCTGAAGGAGAAAGAGTAATAGAACAGGAGGATATAGAAAAGACTCTAGTTGATTACTATAAAGGGATCCTGACAAAAAATCAAGGGGATAGAGGAGAAGCAATAAATAATATTTGCAGGGAGATACCAAGATTAGTAACAGAGGAGCAAAACAAAGCATCAATGCGGGCAGTAACCATGGAGGAGTTAAAAGAAGTAGTGATGAATATGAGCAGGAACAAGGCTCCAGGTCCGGATGGGTATACAGTGGAATTCTTCCAGGCTAGCTGGCATTTTATAGGAAAGGATATATTGGAGGCTGTGGAAGAATCACGAATGAAACAGCGACTATGGCCTGGAATTAACTCGACCTTTCTGACCCTGATTCCTAAAAGTAATACCTCGGAGGAGCCATAGGGCTTTAGACCCATAGCCCTGTGTAATGTCATCTACAAGATTATATCCACTCTGATTGCGAAAAGGTTGAAACCTCTCCTACCCAACTTAATTGTGCCTGAGCAGACTGGCTTTGTGGAGGGTCGGCAAATCTTGGATGGTATAGTGGTATCTCAGGAGGTGATACACTCCCTAAAGGTGAAAAAACAGAAAGGGATGCTAATGAAGTTGGATTTATCCAAGGCCTATGATCGATTGAACTGGGACTATCTCAGAGCGGTTTTGGGAGCTTTTGGTTTTGAGAGCAGGTGGATTGAATGGATAGTCAGCATGATCTCTACTCCGAATTTCTCAATTTTGGTCAATGGTATTCCTACAGATACGTTTAATGCCACCAGGGGAATTAGGCAGGGGGACCCAATTTCCCCATTCTTATTCATCTTGGCTGTGGAAGGATTAAGTAGAAAACTCAAAAAGGAAGTAAGCGAAAGGAGAATCAGAGGAATCAGGCTGTGGGGGAATAATCTGATCATCACACATCAACAGTTTTTTGATGATGTGATGCTATTTGGAGAAGCGTCGCTCAAGGAGGTGAGAAATTTCAAGAAGGTCTTAGAAGTCTTCATGAGCGCATCAGGTATGGAGATTAACAAAGATAAATCTTGTACTTTCATATTTAATTCGCCTGAGTCTATCAAAGCCCATTTAACCAGAATTCTAGGTTTTAGACAGGGAGAGTTACCCACTAAGTATTTGGGTATCCAACTGGATATAAACCCTAACCGGATAAAGAATTGGCAGAGCTTGTTGGAAAAAATCAGGAAAAGATTAGCTAGTTGGTCTTTCAGATCGATGAACATTGCAAGCAGAATTGTCCTATTAAAATCGGTCTTATTATCTATCCCCATATACCCCCTGTCTATTATGGGCGCTCCCAAAGGAGTTTTTTCCAAAATGAGAGAGATAATGGGAAAATTTCTATGGGGGGGTCCCAAGCAACAGAAGAAGTGGACTCTGGTCTCATGGGAGAATGTAATCAAGAGGAAAGAGGAAGGAGGCTTGGGAGTGAGAGATCCAGAAATTGTAAATAAGGTTCTCGGGGCAAAACTATGGTGGAGATGGGTCCAGGGGGGAACCGATGTGTGGAAAAAAATATGGAATCAAAAATATGACATGCCTGATACAACTGAAGGGCGTTTAAGAATAGAGGAAACTCCAAGAGGATCACAAATTTGGGATTTAGCAAGTAGAAATAGGGATATAGTTAGGAACCTTGCCTTCTGGGAAATCCGTGAGGGAAGCTCAGCAAGATTTTGGGAGGAAGGATGGCAACAGCGTGACAATCTGGATAGGATCCAAACTCTTCATGAAGTCCAAGAAAAAGCGCAAAGAGCAGGAATGGAATATGTGAGGGACTATTGGAAAAGAGAAGAATTAAATGACATATGGAGAGTCTGGAAAAGACCGGAGGAATGGGATGACAATATAAGCCAGGAGGCTGGGCAAGTGTTTACCAAAGAAATAGAATCGAGGAAAATCAAAGTCAGAGAAGGCAAGGATATCCTTAGATGGGGTAAAGCAATGAAGGGCATGTTCACAGTAAAAGAAGCATACTACTGGGCAACAAAAGAGGAAAGAGAGGAGGAACCAATGGAATGGAAAAAGATCTCGGAAGGAAAATGGTGGCCAAAAGTAACATTTTTCGCATGGTTGGTGAGCAGAGGAAGGATCCTGACCTGGGACAATATTCAGAAAAGCGGAATGAATGGTCCATCTAGATGTAATCTCTGCAGCAAGGAAATAGAAACTCAGGAGCACTTATTGAACAAATGTTTATATGCTCAGAGCTTGTGGGAAGAAATTAGGCTGCTCTTTGGTATGACAAAGAGGGATCCAGACAACATCAGGAATACTCTGCTTCAATGGGGAAAGGGGAATTTCCAAAGCAAAGTCGTAAGAAGGATATGGAACTTGGCGGTAGGTTTCGTAATCTGGGCGATTTGGAAAGAGCGAAATCGGAGAGTCTTTAGGGATAAAAGTTGTCAAGAATCGAGAATTTGGGATGAAATATGCAGGTCAATTAAAGAAACGGTTTTGTCCGAAGTTTGGGATGAAGAAGATTGGAAGTTGAACCCGGAGGAGCAGAGAATAGTCTCAAAACTGAATATGGAATTTAAGATGGTCTACCCCAATACAGAGAGGAGGATCAAAACTGGCATGCAGAGCCCCAACCATTTCAGACTTCCCGGGGATCGAAGGATTAAATTAAACTTCGATGGGGCCTCAAAGGGTAACCCGGGACAAGCAGGTCTGGGAGGCATTTTCAGAGATAGCAGAGGCAATACAAGGTGGGTGTATGCTGAATGGGGAGGGGAAATGACGAACAACGAAGCGGAATTGTGGGCAGTACATCATGGACTCCGGATAGCAGTTAGAAACGGTTACATGAATCTTGAAATCGAAGGAGATTCCCAAATTACGATAGAAATGTTAAGGAAATTAAGGGATGGTAGGAGATGGGATCAGGTAACGAATAGTTGGAGGACAGCAGGGATAATCCAGGATATTGAGGGACTGCTGAGTAGGATTGAATATACAATAATAAACCATGTATTGAGAACCGGAAACCGCGCAGCTGATCTATTGGCCAATTGGGGAAGTGGAGGTTCGAACAGGACAGTGGATGGCAGTTGGACATCATTAAAGGATGATCCAAGCTGGATCGAGTTAAATAATCTACTAAGTCAGGATCATAATGAAGCGACAGCACAGGAAAGAAATAATTAGACGCCTCCTGATTATGGGAAGGAGGGGAAAGGACAGGGGAATCAATGATCGATCAGAGCGTACGCAGGATCAAGCATATGAAGATCAAGTCATGAAGGGTGGGATCAATCAGGCTACGGGAAAGATGATCATCCCAAGGAGAGAAGTGGGTAAGGTACCGAGAAGGAGAGGTGGAATTGTCAGAGAGACAGCGAACGCTAGCCCTCATGATAGAGAAAAGAGGACAGATGGAAGAACAAATGGAAAGGATATTAATGAGGAGGACAGGCAGCAAAGATGTTTCAAGAAGAAAAGGTGGCAAAGCAGGGGTAATATAGGTTCTGCATGCAGTAGAACGTCGCAAAGGGAGAAACCAGGAGCGAACCAAAGCCGAGTGAGGGGGAGAATTAGGAAATCGCAGCAGATGAGGGTGAGTCAGCGGAAGCAAAAGAGAGCAAGGAAAATGGCAGAGGACCAAGAAAGGGGAGCAGGAAGGTGGATGAGAAGCAAGGCGACTAATCCAGAGGAGAAAGGAAAGAGCATAGCAGCGGAAGCCCTGCAGAAGATCTATCTAACAATCCCGGATGAGTCGGAGGAAGAGTTTGACATCCGGAATTACATTATAGATGAGGAGCCAGGACGAGCAAAGGCTGGAAAAGAAGGTAAGTTGAAGGGGAAAAAGACTGGAACGGGAGACCGAGAAGTCGAGGAAGAGTACCAGGAAGAAGACGAAGAAGAGGAGGATGGCAGACGAGTAAGGGGTAGAGGAACGCGAGGGCGCGGTAACCAGAGAGGCAGAGAGGGGATTGGTGGACGAGGCGGTCGAGGGAGTAGGGGCGTAAGACGGGGACACGATAAGGAAGAAGCCAGTGAGGCAAGAGGCAGAATAAGAGGTAAGAAGGACATGAGGAAAAAGCTACAGGAGGCAGAAGAAGCGTATTACCACGATACAAATCCAAATATCAGAAGGATAATTGACCACTTAGAGGAAGAAGCTATGCAGGATATTTCAGATCCCGAAATGGAAGACTGGGAGCGATTCCTCCCTGACCCGGGGCATACGAGAGGAAGAATGTCCCTGTATAAACAATCGTTACATCTTTACTGGAGAATGAAGAGGCTACTGGCCAAAGCAATGGAGCAGGTGGCCATGGAAATGGCTGAATTGGCCCAAGGAATCCCCACCGTGAAAAAGGAATTGAAAAATATCCAGGTTACTTTACTTATGCAAGACAGAAAGATGGACGAGATTCAGCAAATGCTACAAGCGGGTGGAAGGGGAGTCAAGGTAGAGAGAGAGCCAAAGCTAGATACAATGAACCAGTAGAAGATGAAGCTGCTACAAGGAGGTTTTTATATATTTCTATTTTGTTTTTTGCAATATTAGATGTTAATGACTCAGAGAAAAAACAATTTGACTATAGCAAGAATAGAGGTGTATTTAGCATGGATAGATAGACTGGTAATATACTTTTTTTGGATGGCTTTTAAAAACTTCAGATGGTTAAGAAACCCGGTTTCCCTTAAGGGCGGGTTGAGACCTGCCTATATGTGTAATGTCTTTTATTTTGAGTAATGGAAAAATAGAGTACTGCCTCAGCTTACAAAAAAGAAGAAGTAAGATTTGAATTATAATTTAGTATTAGACTTGATAAGTCAATAGTTTAGTGTTGTATTTATTTATTATTGAATTGTGAATATATATAGATAAATTCACACTTATTCCATTAAAACTACAAGAATTTCTCCGTTGAAATCAAAATCCACTTGCGTGGACAAAATTATTGGAAGTGCAAGTTCAATTCACAAATGATATTGTTATTGTGCTTAAATTAATATTAATTTGAATATATATTTATATATGTTTATTATTTTTTATGGGTTATTGTAGGTTTATTTTTTATTATAAGTTTATTTCCATAATCGAAATTGAAATAATGTGATATTTTACTTATAATTAATTTATTTTTATTTTTATTTTTCTAGTTTAAATTATTAAATGTATATTTTATTTGGTAAATGAAATTGTAAAATAACATTAATATATTTATGTTTTTAATTTTACTTCTAATTTTATTAGATTAAATTGTGGGTTTGTTAATTCTTATTTAGAAGTCATAAAATTCAGGTTTTGTAGAACAGGATGGTTATTTCCTATTTAATAAAATTTGGCATGCTATTTGTTCCCTTACAACCTGAAATCTGATCGTTCTTTTCTGCATAGGCTGTAATTTCCCATTTCTCCGCTACGAATTGTTTCTGTTTCTCATTTTGTAAATCTGTGTACTCGTTATATTGTTTGGCCTGTTGTCAAATTCTGACTGTATTGGCATTTTTTATGATTGAATTGATATTCCAAAAGAGGTTTTTTATTTCAGAAATAAGTTAGAATTACTTCGATTTCAGTACCTTTTCATTAGCAAATTATATGAAACCTGCTCCCTGTGATTAATGGTTGTGCAGTGAGATATATCTGGATAGATAGGTTTTTAAAGAATTATTTGATGAATATGGGATGGATTAGAAAGGGAGTGGGTGGGTTTTGAAACCGACCTGCCTCCACTAATATCACCACACTTCACCGATGAGAAAACACGGGTTTTGATTATGGGGATGTTGTTGGGGTTTCTGAGGACGAGGAAGAGTTGGAGGAGTAGGAGAGGTACGAGGTGGAGTATAATTTTAGGCTCGAGGAGGGTGCTAGGGATCAGGTGTTGGGTCATCCAAGGTTTGCCGAGGGTTCTGTGAGGAAGAAGTCAAACACGAGGCAGTTTCAGAGGAAGAAGAAGCAGGAGAGGCTGGCTTTGGCTGAGTTTGAGAGGAAGGAGGAGTGAAGCACTTGAAGAATGTTAAGAAGAGGGAGATTTTGGAGAAGCTTGAGAAGATTAGGGTTGTGGCTGGGGTTGTAGGTGATCAGGGGAATGTTGTGGATGAGGAGGATCTCGAGGACGATTTCGATCCTGCGGAATATGATCAGAAGATGAGGGAGGCATTTGGGGATGAGTACTATGGGGCCGAAGATCCGGATGAGGAATTTCAAGGGCATGATGTGGATTACTTGGACAAGCCCAATTTTGATGCAGAGGACAAGTTGTTGGGTTTTCCCAAAGGTTGGGATGGGCGGAAAGCTGATGGGTTTGAGGCTGCAAGGGAGAAGTCAAAAGCAGGGCAGATATCAAATCCGAAATCAGTCGAAGATAGGGCAGGGGAAGATGATGCTGACGAAGATGAAGATGCAGACGAGGGGGCAGAGGAAGATGAAGTTAATGAGGACAAACATGAAGGGGCAGAGCAGGATGAAGCTGATGGAGATGAAGATGAGGTAGTGACGATTATTAGGGATATGAGGGCATCAGGTGTCTACGATGGAGATGATGTTGAGGATGTGGGAAATGAACCAAAAGAGACTAGAAGCAGGAAGAAGCGCAAAGGTAGAGTTTCTCTTCGAGAAAAGTTGGCTTTTGACAAACGCCTAGAGGAATATTACAAATTGGACTACGAGGATGTTGTAGGAGATCTTCGCACTCGATTCAAGTACAAGGAAGTGTTATCCAATAGCTATTTAGGTTGGTCCTCGCTATCGTGATGGTCATTACTGCAACCCTGTAAGAAGAGGGCATGAGTTCAATTCACCACAGGAGCAGAAGAGAAGCAGCGGTACTTATAGTACCCAACCGTGCTTGATTCTTCATAAAAATTAGGCCAAACTGGCAGCACCGAGTAATTTGTGAAAGGCAAGTTAAGGCCAACTGGTGGCACTGAGTGATTTGCAGAGGAATAACATTAAATCGTAACATTTAGGTTAACATCAAGTTCTTGGATCTCGTGGCATTAAACTAAAGTAGATTTTTCCAAGATTCATCAAACACCTTTTTAAATATTTTTCTTTATGATTGTGACGTTGGTAATTCTTTAAAATAAATATATAAATAATGGAGTGTGTCGAACGAATTAAGAAACCATCACAAATTTTATATAATAATGTAATTTTTTAATAAAAATATGTATTTAATTTTGTTATGTTTTAGCATTAAAACAATATGGAAAAGGAAAATTATAAATAATTATTTTTAAAAATTTATTGTTTTTATTAAATTTTAAAATTTTATTTTGAAAGTGTTAAATTATTATAATTAATTATTAAGAGAAAATAAAGGGGACCAATTTAATATTATTTAAGAAAAATTAAAGTCCTTGTGTTGCAGTGTTTTCATCACAGTTTAGGGTTTGAGTTTTAAATGTTATTAGTTATTTTTGAACTTCTAAACCAACCTACAAGTAGTTATAAAATTGTCAAATGAAGAAAATTTTAATGTAATATGGTTGAATATATAGATAATAAAATATTATTATATAGAACATAGAAGCAATCATATTATGGTTGAATGATGTAATGTAGATTCACAATATGATAGACCCTTTTATTTATTAGTGAAAAATATAACATTGGGATGTTCATGAAATATGAGAAAATTTTAAAAGCTAAAGTAGTGGACTGGTGAGATGGTATTGAAGTGCTTTAAGATAGAACATCAATATCACATGTGAATAGATTGATTCGGGTCCATAATATGAGAAACTTTCCAAGTTCATTAATATGGAGTAGATTGCAAGTTTTGCTAAATGTCGATTACTAAATGATAATCCACTAAGAGTGATGTAGATTGGAAATTAGAAATTATTATGGAAGGGTAGTTGATATCTTGATGAATTGACACTAATAGTAGATGGATGTTGAATAATATGATTTCATAGTTGGTATTCATTATTTATATAAGGAAAAGAAATTGTTTTTGATGAATCATGATAACAATACTTATAATGTATTATTGCTTTATATTTGATATGTATTGCAATGATTCTCATAATTATGGTGAACGGGTGGACGTGCGAGCGGGTGGCTAGGCGAGGGCGCGCCGAAACGAAAAATCGTGCGGACGGGCGACCGGGTGAGGGCACGCCATGTACGACGAAACGGTGGAAACAGTGAAGTGTTGAGATTGTGAACGAAGGTGTGACTCGTGCGGAGGCGCCCATGTGTGGTGACTTGGTTACGATAAGGCGCGCCCAAGTTGGGCAAACAACACGATCGTGCGACGAGGTGAACAAAGGGTTGGTGAGTCGTGTGGCAACCGTGCGGAGGCGCCGACGAGCTGGGCAACCGAGTTTGCCGAAGTTGAAAATTGGCTAAGTGTAAATTTGGGGTTTCCCAAGATTTAACTTGTAAAGCTTTGTAACATTGAAGATTGTATAATATATTGATTCGGGCATACTCATATTGCAGGGAGTTGCCCCTCCCTTTATACCGTTGTGCATTTCTATTGTATAATGTTGTAGATAAAATGTGAACAGAATTGAAAAGAAAGAGATGTAGCTCTCAGGTGTGGCCTGCACCGGGAGACTACACTCACCAAAACAGAGAGATCACTCTCGTACACTCTATTCATCAATCAATCAAAGATTACATCATTAAATACAATACTAGGAAATAAGAAGTTGCACCCAAACCCCATAACTATAGGAACTAATCCTAAACTAGGGAGAACGTTACAACAATGTAACCATTTTCTCCATTAATACAAAAATAATATTAATTATTTTTAACTCCCCCCCTTAATGGAGAAAGGGTTCTCTTGGACTCCTAGCATCTTTCTAAACAATTCAAATTTCACTCGTGCAAGAGGCTTTGTGAAAATATCAGCCACATTGTCACAAGTTTTACAATATACAACAGCAATTTCTTTAGACTGTATTTTCTCTCTAACAAAATGGAACTGAGTGTCTATATGTTTGGTGTTTTTGTGAAACACTGGATTGTATGCCAATTTGATGGTGCTCTAGTTGTCGCTTTTGATAGAAGTGGGTTGCTTTTGTTCTTTTCCTGCATCTTTGAGAAGTCTCCTCAACCAGATCGCTTCGCATGTTGCTGCACACAATGCTTGATACTCAGCTTCACATGACGACAAAGCTACAGTACTCTGCTTCTTGCTGCTCCAAGCTATGACCCCGGAACCTATGTTCAATGCATAACCTGTGATGGACCTCCAATCATCCAGGTTACCTGCCCAGTCTGAGTTTGAAAAACCTGCTAGAGTAACATCAGATACATCAATGTATAAAATACCATAATTAACAGTACCACAAAGATACCTCAACACGCTCTTTGCTGCTATCCAGTGACTTTCAAGCGGTTTCGACATAAATTGGCTTAACACACTAACAGAGTATGCCAAGTCAGGTCTGGTTGTTGTAAGATATATCAGGCTGCCAACCAGCTGTCTCTACATTGTGGCATCAACCTCCTTAGTGCCATCATCACTGCTCAATTTCAGATTCTGCTGCAAAGGTGTCGTTGCTGCTCTACACTGATCCATACCAAACTTTTCCAACAGATTTCTGGCATACTTCCCTTGGGTAAGAAAATTTTGCCCAGTATCTCTGAACACTTCTAATCCCAGACAATAGTGAAGGCTTCCGAGATCCTTCATTTCAAAAACTTGTGCCATAAGCCTTTTGATTCCTTTGATTAAATCATCTGCATTTCTTGTTATAATCATGTCGTCCACATAAAAAGAAATCAAAATAATCTGCCCTTGATTATTGTACTTGGTATACAAATTTGGGTCATTTAAACTTCTATGGAAACCATACTCTATAAAGAAAGAATCAACCTTTTCATACCAAGACCTGGGTGCTTGCTTTAAACCATATAAAGCCTTTTTCAATCTGCAAACAAGATGTTCCTGCCCCTGCTTTAAATATCCTTCTAGCTGTACTAAGTAAATTTCTTCTTTTAAATCACCATTTAAAAATGCAGATTTAACATCAAGCTGGTGTAATTCCCAATTACATTTAGTAGCTAAAGCAATAAGCATTCTGATTGTATTTAGCTTTGTTACAGGTGCAAAAGTATCATCAAAATCTATACCTTCCTTCTGTGAATATCCTTTTGCAACCAACCTAGCTTTTAACTTATCTATACTTCCGTCTGCATTCATTTTTGGTTTAAACAACCACTTACATCCTATGTGTGTTTTATTCTTAGGCAGCTCAACTAAATCCCAAGTATCATTTCTAAGAATTGATTCCATTTCTTCATTCATTGCAGCTCTCCATTCCTTAAATTGACTAGCTTCTTTGTAATTAGAGGGTTCTACAATGTTCAAAACTTTTGACATCAAAGCATAGTTTCTCAACTTCAATGGTAATTGAGTCTTCCTACCTGACCTCCTTGGTAGGGGACTTACCTCAAATTTGTTTTCCTCTGCAATAACTGGGCCTGCTTTTTCACCTTCTTGCTGTTCTTCTTCATCCTCTTCTTTCTGCTCCTGTTCCTGCTCCCTTTCATCCTCGCTGCTTTCCTCCAATAGCAATGGAATGTGCCAATCATCTCCAACATCAGCTTTCCTTTCCTGTACCTGTTCATGAAAGACTACATCTCTACTTGCAAATGTCTTACGAGGCTCAGGATTGAACAGTTTGTATGCTTTCAACTCTGTGCCATAACCAACAAAGATGCATTTGACTGCCTTAGGGTCTAGTTTCTTTCTATCAGCTTTGGGTACATGTGCAAATGCCTTTGACCCAAAGACTCTTAAGTGGTTTACTGCTGGTATAAATCAATATAAGGCTTCAAAAGGGGTTTTGAAGCCAAGAAACCTAGTAGGACTTCTATTTTTTAAATATATAGCAGTATTTATCGCTTCTGCCCAAAAAGTATTAGATAGACCCTTACCTTGCAGCATGCTCCTTGCGCACTCCACCAAGGTTCTGTTTTTACGTTCTGCAACTCTGTTTTGTTGTGGTGTGTGTGGCACTGTATACTGCTGAACAATCCCGTGAGATTTGTAGTATTTCATGAATTCCTTTAATTTGTATTCTCCTCCTTGATCAGATCGGAGAATTTTAATACTTTTTCCAAACTGTTTTTCCACCAAGGTTTTGAAATCTATAAAACATTGGAAAGTCTGACTTTTCTTGTTTAAAAAATAAACCCATGAATACCTAGTGCAGTCATCAGTAAACAACAAAAAATAGTATGCTCCCCCTAGCGACCTTGTCTGCATGGGACCACATACATCAGTGTGCACTAGCTCTAAGATTTCTGTTTGCCTCCTCCTATCATGCACAGGGAACTGTTCTCTGTGCATCTTTCCTAAGGCACAACCATCACAGTTTAACTGAATGTTACGAAAGATGGGGAGACCTTCGACCATACCTTTCTTTTGTAACAACATGAGATCCTGCAGATTCAGATGACCAAACCTCTGATGCCAGAGTTGTTCAGCTGTCGACTCTCCTGCAACCATGGCTTGCTTTGATATACTTTTTGCATCCAATCTGTATAGGCTTCCAACTCGCATGCCTGTTGCAACAATTTCATTCTTGCAATCCTTTATCACACAATGAGTCTTGAAGAATTCGACATGCATGCCTTGATCAGCCATCATGGATACAGATATCAGGTTTTTCTTTATTCCAGGTACATATAAAACATTCGAAAGGTGACTAATTTTTCCATTTGGTAACTTAACTGAAATCACCCCATGACCTTTAATCTGATATCCATTATCATCCCCTAGATATATTTTTGATCCATTTATAATTTCTTCAAGACTATCAAAAAATTCCTTATTACCTGTCATGTGAGAGGATGCTCCGGAATCGACATACCAGATGTCATCTTCATTCGATGCAGAAAGGGCACAGTCGACTGTGAACAGTCGAAATTCATGACTGAAGTCTTCTTCTTCAACAAAATATCCTCTGTGTTTTGGATTTACCTGTCTCCTCCTTGCCTCATCAGCCTGCTTCTTATAATAACAATCTCTCTGTATATGACCCTTCTTTCCACAATAAAAGCATTTCTTTTCAGAATGATTTGCAAGCATACCTTTATGACAGTGATGTTTATGTGTTGTTCCTCCTTTCTGGACTGATTGCTGCTGTGACTGTTTCCCTTTAGATAGTCGTCGTTTTGCTACCAGCGCGAGATCGTCACTTTGGGGGTTCAGATTCAGGTTCTGCCATCGCTCTTCCTCTTGCTGCAAGATCATAGTGAGATCATCAAACGTGGGTGTTTCCTCCCTTGCCGAGACTCCAGTGATGAAGGTTTGGAAATCATCACGCATCCCATTCATTGTAATTGCAACAAGATCTTCATCAGCCACCGCCACTCGAATGGCCCCAAATCCGTCTTTAACATCCTTAATTCGCGTGACAAATGCAGTAGCAGACTCCCTTTCGTCCATCCTCATTGAAAATAGCTTTCTTTTCAGAGCCAAAACTCTGTTTGTATTTTGGGTCTCATACAGATTTTTGATTTTCGTCCAGATGTCCGCGAACGTTTTACAGTCTCTGATGTGTGCAATGACATTGTCTTTCACAGACATCTTCAACAGGACTTTGGCCTTGTTTTCTCGTTTTTCCCAGTCTTCCTTCTGTGTGGTTGCAGTCGGCTTCTGCTCATCGCATGTCACTATAGTCCAAGCATTCGCACCTTCAAGCAGGGTCTGGATCTTAAACTTCCAATTCGTGAAGTTAGACCCGTTGAGTTTACCAGACTCGTTAAGGTAAGATTCCATCGTATTACTCATTGTGAATCTACTTAACAACAAAAATAATACCTGTCAGATCGATTTGTCACCTCTGCCACCGATCTGCAGTGTTTGGCACTCCCACTCCAATGAGCAAATTCGGCGTTTCCAACACAGCCGAAACAATGATCTGATCACAATTGATCCGATCCACCTCTCCCGGATTGATCTGCTACTTCGCCGATCCTGCTCTCCCTGCAGATCGCCAAACGAAGTCAAGGTTTCCTGCAGATCTCCTCTGGTGCTTTCCCGATCTGTTTTTCCCGGACGGATCTACAACTCTGCCGATCTGCACCGTTTGCAAACTGCCAAACGAAGTTCACGCTGTTCACAGACCCCCTTGGCGCTTCCCCGAGCGAAAAATCCGCGCTAATTAAAAATCGCTTAGAGTATTTAAATTGGCGCGACTATCTCGGTAAAATCCCGCGCTAATCAGGCTTTCTGGCGCTTTGGCGCGATTTATCCCTCAAAATCCGCGCTAATTCCTCTTCTGGCACGACTGTCAGCGCAAAATCCGCGCTAATCGGCCTTTCCACTCAGAAAAAAAAAAACTTTCCGAGTCCGAGCCAGGGGTTCTGTAGTCCACCTGCTCAATCGAGCACAGAGCTCTCGTGTACACACAGCCACAAAGGCACTTCAAGCCACACAGGCAAGCTAACTACTACAAGCACTTCAGCCTCACAGGTGACATAAGATCAGGCTCACTCAATCTGAGCTCTGATACCAAGATAAAATGTGAACAGAATTGAAAAGAAAGAGATGTAGCTCTCAGGTGTGGCCTGCACCGGGAGACTACACTCACCAAAACAGAGAGATCACTCTCGTACACTTTATTCATCAATCAATCAAAGATTACATCATTAAATACAATACTAGGAAATAGGAAGTTGCACCCAAACCCCATAACTATAGGAACTAATCCTAAACTAGGGAGAACGTTACAACAATGTAACCATTTTCTCCATTAATACAAAAATAATATTAATTATTTTTAACTGTTGTTATGTGAATGTTATGGGCTTTCAGTTGTATAAAGGAACACATTAATAATACTTGGTTGCGAAACACAAACTAAGTAGGATAATTGGAATGTTAGGCGTAGTCTACAATCGTAAGTATTGGTGAAAAGAAAATGATTGGTAGTGCCGCACCTCACTATAAGCAGTTGAAAGACTACCGCAGGTGTAGGGGCATGACACAGGGGGTCGAGGGGAAAGATTGAAGAGGAACCAGAATCGATTTTGAGGGTGGAAGGTCGGTTAACCGTGGATGCAACAACAGGTCCATCTGACAGTGCATCAGAGAAATCTCCACTGGTTAGAATGCTCTTATCAACGCCAGATACCGCCCTACTGATTTGTGATTCCAAGGAATTTTCAATGAGAGATCCACGAACGGAGAAGTTTGCTGCTGGGGATGAGGGAGAGATGAAATCTTATGGAGCTTCTGACAAAGTTCTAAACAAATAAATAAATTAGGAAAGTTTGAGATCGTTATTCACTAAGATTTCACTGACATTGTTTTAGCAAGAAAGTGTTGCACATTTTCTCCATCTAAATATCAATGTTAACCTAAGTGATAGATGTACCACTTTGCAAACATTATTCTAATATAGAAACAACTCAGGAACAATACATTTGAGCTCTATCCATTTCTTCCTCAACCGCAATATCCATAATCAAAGTGGTCTCCCTGTTCGCAAATCACCCAAAGTTTGTATTTTTGTAGTTGTACTGGAAATGATCAACGTATTTTCCAAAGTCAAAATCTCATAAGTCCGGATTTTCCTTTTTAGATGTAGTATTTGACATCATGCATCTCTCTTCATGCTCGTGGCATGAAATTCTTCAATGGCAAAATCTATATCTATATCTATCTATATTTATCTTTATCTATATCTATCTATATTATGTTCTAGGTCAACAATTTTATGATTTAGATGAGAGCAAGTTAAAGTTTTCTAGATCAAGGAAGCTCCGTTCTGAAATTCTCAAATATCTCCCTTCCTTCCTAAATTCACTAAAAATAAATGGAAAGAAGGAAACTTGCTATCTCATGATTGTTAAAATACCAATTAAGATTTCAACATGAAATTCACATAGAGTAGATCCTCTATTTAAATCATTAACTGAATTGAGCAAGCAAGTGCGATAGTAATAAGATTTCCATGAAAACTCCCAAAGTTGAAACTCCCCGCAAATAATGTGGCAAAGTTTCTCCTCATAGCAGCAAATCAAGAAATTGTCCCCTTCTTGCTTTTTTTATTTCGGAAATTGCTTCAAAATCATGTTTATTATTTGTTTAAATGTATTTTATCTATTCATTTATATAACTAAATAGTATTTTGAATTATTTTATTAATGTTTTTTTATATTTATATATATGTTTATTTTGAAATATTTTGTTAATGTTTTTTTTATATTTATATATGTTTATTTTGAAATAAGATTTTTAGAATTTTAATTTGATTTTTTTTTAATGTTTTTTTATATTTATATATGTGTTTATTTTGAAATAATATTTTTAAAATTTTATTTAGATTTTCATTTATTTTTTTTAATTTTTAATTTTTTATATTTATATGTATTTATTTTGAAATAATACGTTTAGAATTTTATTTAATTATTAACTAGATGGTACAGATTTAATATTCATGAACTATTATAAAATATTTTGAATAATAGTCTTAAATTAATAGTTAATATTTATTTATAAAGTATTTATGAATTTTTTTGTCCTTTTAATCAAATTAATTAATTAAAAATCTGTCATAATAAACTATGGTATTGTAACAAAACTTATTTACAACTTAACAATTTCCATAATAATGTGATGACAAATATGATTATAATAAAAATCTTATTACAAATTTTAAAATATATATATACTTAACTCATATATATATATTTTTTTTTAATAATAATAATAATTTTATAAAAATTAAAGTAAAATTAACTTACCATGTTTTAAATTTGATAAAGTGGGATAATGAGATAAGTGTTTCTAGATATATTGATATAATAATTTAATTTATATGGCTGATCTACTATATTATTTGACACGTTGTTCCGTTATCGTTTTTATTGCGTTCTAAAATTATTGACATCGTTAATCGTGAATAGCAAAATAAGATTCTGGCCTCGAATGGTCGAACGGTACGTAAGAAATTGGCGGCGACGACGCGACGACAGGAATTTATTATTACAGAATTCAGAGAAGCAGAAACAATTACTCAAGAAGGATGTTGCAGATGTGTCGTACACGTTTAAGAATCAATAATAAATTATTTGCTGAATTACGTGATAATCTGAAAAGAAATACGATTTGTTTCCACATATGATCCAGATGCATCCGCCTGTTAAATGTGTGAAAATCCTGCAATTTTTAGAAATTTTAAATTATAAGATGATATGAATGGACACTGATTCAATGAACAACGGTGAAATAACAAGAGTGTAAACGTGCAAAATGGTAATATTAAATAAATTAATTGGATTAAATGGTAATAAAAAATGAGTTAGGTTTAGTAAACGTGGATATTTAAGAATGTTGGGAAATTAATTAGGATATTAAATTTTAAAGATAATCATTGCACGTGTAATTGTAGATTTGAGTTATCAATTTGTGTTTCTTGATAAGAGTTATATATGTTGTTTTGTTTATAGTAGTTAGTGATGTTGTTTTATTATTGGTTTAATAATTGAGTCTTATTTTTAGAATATGGTAGTTGTTAATTTTTTAAAAAATATTAATTTGTTTTTAAATAAAAAATAAAAATATTATAAAAATTTATGTATATGGATAAATTACATTTTGTTAAAAAAATAAGTATTATTGTTATATTTTTAATTGAAAATAATAAATTGATATTGGTTTAGTCTAATTAATAGAAGAAATGACTTTCTTCGCTAGGATTTTTAATACAACTTTAAGCAAGATTGTGATTTGTGATTTGTGTTGTTTAAAATACATTTTGAATGCATAAATGTATTTAGCACTCTAAAAATCTAATAAATTCTCAAATTAAACCACTTAAGCTTAGGGGTTGTATAACTAATCCATAACAGCAAATTTTTAGCTAAATAAGGTGAGAAAATTTTCCAAAAAACCTACTTTAAATATATTTAAATAATTTTTTATTGCAAAAATAAATTCAGCTCCATCAAAAATCGGTTATAAAAAATAAAAATAAAAACTAGACATCTTAAAACTTAATAGTTATAAATGCTGTATTTCAAATAATTCTACCATATTTTTACAAAATTATATTTATGGCTTAAATTTATAATTAAAAAATCTGTAATAAATTTTTAGCAAAATAAAGTAGAAAAAACAACCATAAAAAGGCATTGCGCCTACAAGTTAAACTTGAGGAGATTCGCCGCTTTGAGAAAATAACATAATTACAGCTTGAGATAAAGATTGGCATGTGTTACTGTGGATAAGATGAACTGACAACCATTAGATTGATGCGATTGACAGAGTCAAACCTGCTGCTATCTGAAACTATTTGTCCAATCACATGAGAGAGATGGCACGCCAAATTTTCTGGCAACCTTCAACGAGGATGAGAAATATGTAATCGTGCGTCCCTAGGTTTGAACAATTCCTAATATTTCGTTGAAGCCAGGAATTTGCAGTCAATTGAGGATCGGAAAATCACAGAGAATTCTTATGCTTATGCGACCATGTCAAATCTTCCAAATTCAAAATCAAACGTGCGTGTTTCTGCAAATTATCATATCCACACAACACCACTTTCTAATCTATGTTATATATACCCACATGATCTGTGTATACATACCTACTTGCACATAAAGTTGCAAATCTCTCTACTACGTAAAACTGCTGAAGCTAAGCCCTGGTTAGCCCCCCTGGTCTTCACTTGATCACGACATTGCAATTCAGAAATTGTTAGAATGCTATATCAGATGATGCACCCGTTTAGGATGACAGTAATTCCTTCATGGTTGACAACTTCAAGCTTCGATGGTACTCTTCGGCATCAAGAATTCCGGGCACCAAAACCAATCAAAATCAATTCGAGTGGGATTCATCACACCGGACTACTTGCCGATATGTGGCAAGATATCCAAGGAGCAAACTGGTGGAATGGGTTATTAAATCCAATCAATCCACGTTTGAAAGCGGAGATACTTAGATATGGTGATTTCGCACAGTTATGCTATGATGCATTCGATAGTAAAGTTTGCATGAGTTCTTATGGTGGGTGTAAATACAGACCTGATGAAATACTTTATAGTAATTATAACGTGGCCGGTAATTGTTGGAATATTAATTCCAACTGCAGCAAAGTTCGTGGATGCAGCGTGGACAACGGCGGCATCAGGAATACAACACCCATACCACAGCGCCTGAAACCGTTCAGCATACCCGTCTGAAACTTCTCGGACCAACTTTCCGACGAAGGAATAATCCGGCAATTGAACCCGATGCACTGTGGTGGCGCCACGTGTTTCTCACCTGACATCAGCCAACGTAATTTTCTCGGGTGCTAAAGCTCAGCATTAAAGTGGCTTCCGATATTCATCACAGTCGTCCGATCTCCTCGCGCGTCCTCTGCCGTCGATCTCTGAAGCTGCATACGGGCCTGCAGCGAATTTATTTTGCTTGGAGTGGAAGTCTTTTTGTGTTGACCGCCGGATGGATGAACTTATGGTTTTTAATGTTGTTCGTATTGTTTGGTGGAGGCCCGTTTTAAATGGTTATGGCCACATTATCATATATATTTTTATATATACGTAGTTTTGGTGAAGACCCATTAATATGGGTATGGGCGTATAGTTTTATATATTTTTATATGTTTTATATATATTATGTAAGCCCGCAGGTGGTCATTGTTAGGTGCATTTTTTATGAGTAATTGTGCCTGCGCACGGTGAGGGGGCGTAATATTTTTGGTATGTATGTTTTATGTAAAACATTATGTTGAGCCCTCACGCATAAGTGTAGTGAAAAGTCAATGCGTGGTAGTTTTTAGAGTTGTGGTGCCTGCGCGTTTTTTTATGGAAATGTTTTGATGTATTGTGCCTGCGCATGTAGAAAGGTTTTAGTGTGTGAGTGTGGTGGCTGCGCTCGGTGCGCATGTAATTTTTTTTTGTTTTAAACGCACAGCAGTGCGAGAGCTCATGGAATTGTAATGAACACACAGCAGTGCGGAAATCATTTTAAAACAAAGATGTATTGTATTGCTTGCTCATCACAAAAGCAAGAGGTAGCTTGAAGCTGTTTTGTAACACCCACAGCAGTGGAAGACCAGAAATGAAGGAGACAGTTTCTCCAGTGAATCCCTCTCTGCGCAGAGGATGAAGTTTGTAATAGTTTTTTTTTAAAAGCAATAGAGAATGTTTTTATGGCTGTGTAATATTCTGTTCTGAGAAATTTTTTTTAAAGGGCTTCCCTGTGCAAAGATCCTGTGGCAGAAGGAAAACAGAGCATTGCCTCTGTGATGTTTAATTTGTTTGGTTTTGGTATTTCCCATTGAAAAATACCCAACAGTGGTATCGGAGCTAGTCCAGGCTCTTTGAAGACTCAAAGAAGCTGAAGGAAGGTGTGGTTGCAGCAGTCAAACTTCTCCAGCAGTGTGAAGACTCAGCCAAAAGTGTTAAGGTATTTTTCAAAGCTTTCCTTTCTGTTACTGTGAAAGGAACAGTCAGTGATTAAAAAAAACAGTCAGGTATTTAAAGCTTAGATAAGAATGGCAAGGTCAAAGAAGAAAGCCTCCAAGTCTGCTAAAAATGTGTCTCCCTCCTCTTCTAAACTAGAAGGCAATCTATTTGAAAGTATTCTATTTGAGGCTTCAAAGTTTAATGGAGATTTTGATATGTGGGAAGTAAAAATGAGGGCTGTCTTACAGTCTCAAGGGATTGAAGTCTGGGAGTCAGTGATTGATGACGGCAAGATGGATAAAGAATCTATGGAGTATGATGCACAAGCAGCAAAGACTATCTTGGATGGACTCCCTGATTCCGTGAAGAGGAATCTTGGAAAATATACATCAGCAAAGGATATATGGGACAGACTGCATGACCTTCATGCAAAGGGAGCACTGACCATGACAATGAGTCAAGAAGAACCCATCATAGAAGCTGAGGATGAGAAGGTTGACCTCATCAAGCTTCAAGTAAAAGAAAGGAATGAAGAGCTTGCCAAGCTTAAGAAGGAGCTTGACCAATGCAAGAGGAAACATCATGAAGAAGTCATATCCATGACAAATCAGCTGAATGAAGCAAAGAAGCAGGCAGATGCCTTGACAAGTCAACTTGAACAAAGACACAAGAGAGTGAATAAGCTTGTAGAAGAGATTGAACAGTACAAGGTAGAGGTCTCCTCCCTTAAGTCTGAACTACAAGAAGCCAAGAAGCAGGCACAAGGAGCTGAAAAGAAAATGGAGAGCAGTCAAGCAGAAATCTCTAAAATGAAGTCAGATATTATCTCCTTCAAAATAGTAGCAGCTGAAGCTACTCGTAGCAAAGAAGAAACTGAGGAACAACTTGCAAAGAAAAATAATGAGTGTGAAAGATTGGAAGAAGAGATTGTCCACCTCAGGAAGAAGGTTGAAGGGATGAACAAAATAATGAAGAGCTCTCAAGCATTGGATGACATGCTCAGCGATCATAGATCTCCATTTGATAAATCAGGACTTGGGTATGTAGCTGAACCCTCAAACAAGGATGAGGATGCTTTAAGCAAAGGAGATGTGAAGAAGCCAGAAAGAGATGGTGATGCTCCTAGTTCCAGCAAAGGCAAGGAGAAAAATGAAGGCAACAATAGAAGGAATCCTGCTCCAAGTAGAAAATCAGCTCCAAGAGGAAATGTAGTTGATGGCAAAAAGGCAAGAGGCAATGGTGATCATCAAAGGATCTCAAGGCAGCAAGGCTTCAGAAGTACATCAAGGAAACTTCCATCTCCCAGGTACCAAAGTTCATTTTATGGTTATTGTTACTCTTGTTCAAACTTTGGTCATATGGCAAAAGGCTGTAGAGCATTTCATGGAGATAGATGTTGTGGTCCCCGACAATCTCCAAGAAATAATTTCACAAGAAGAAATCATGAATTCTTATTCATGAATGAGGTTGAATGCTTCAAGTGTCATAACATTGGGCATATGGCACGTGATTGTAACTTGACATGGGCTCTTACACAAGCTAGACCCATGCAAAAGAAGAAAGTTACACAAATATGGAGAAGGAAGGAAAGGCAACCTGAAAACTCCTTGAACTCCCCAGTGGATCTAAATTTATTTTGAGAAGAGTCTGCCAAAAGAAGACAAGCATACACTAAAGGGGAGCTTGAATTTTTTTTGTTTGCTGAACTGTATTAACAGTCATTTGTTGATGGAGGATGTATTGCAGCGCAGCAGTTGCAAATGAAATCTTTGTTAATCCCTCTAAAAGGTAATATGCAGCAGTGATGAAATCAGCAATGTTTTTGCTTTGTGTTTATGCAATATGCACAGAAATGCATAAAGAAGAAAAGATGGCAGCGCTGAAATGTAAAGAGCAGCAGCGAGATAAGAGAAAAATGCAAAGCATGGAAACCCTCACAGCAGTGGGAAGACAGAACATAAAACAGCAGTTTGGAAATTTTTTTTGGAGCACATGGATTAGAATGAACAGCAGTTTTGAATTTTTGCATGGCAATGGAAGGTAGTTTCCTTCTATGTAATGTGAGAGAATATACTCACATCAGAATGAGTGTAATGCACAGCAGATGAAATGTTTTGTATTGGGAATGCAAATGCAAAGCAGTGAGAAGAAAATGAGAAGAAGGCAAAACGCAGCAGAGCGTAAATGCCCAGTGGCTGAGAATGCAATGAAATTTTTGTTACACAGCAGTAAAAAAAATGTAATGTTTTTTTCTTCATATGCAATGCAGCATGCAAAGAAACGCATAAAGAAAAACAGGGACAACAGATTTTTAATGCACACGGGTAAATGATAATGTGTGGCAGCAGAAAAATGAAAGGAACAGCACAGCAGTGCATTGTGTAAAAAAATTTGAATGAAGACTAAGATTGTGTGAAGCAAGGGTGTAAAATGAAAAGGCAGCAGCCCGTGTTAATTTTTTTTGTTGTGTGGAGAATGCAGTGCAAAACAGCGTGAGGATGATTTCTCTCTATGTGCAAGTAATGGAGAGTAAAGAGTTAGTGTATGGGCACACAGCAGTATGATGAAACAAAAGGCAGCCATAGTGCAAATTGCAGAGGCAACGCAGCAGCAAATAAAAACCCAGGGATGACAAAGTTTATGGTTATGAGTAATGGACAGCAGCACATGTAAAAGAATTTTTTTTACAGCAGTATATGTAACTGTAATGAATGTGTTGTTCATTGAATTGAAATGCAATATATGCAACAGCAGTGTAAATTTGTAAGTTGGGACAGTGTAATTGTTCCAGAAAAGACAGAGTATTTTGTCTTTGAAAAGTGCACAAGCAGTGCAAGTGTAGACACAGCAGTGTGAGGTATACACAGTAAAGAAGATGGCACAACAGTGCAGCAGAGAATATGCAGCAGCATAAAAGAACAATGTAATGAGTTTGCACACACAGCAGTGCAATGATTGTTTGTTTTGAAACTGCATGTAAAGCAGTGTCTGTTTGTAATCCCTCTGTTAAAGAGGAAGGTGCTTTTCAGCACATTGTCATTAGTGAATCCCTCTGTCAAGAGGAAGATGCTTTTTAGCATACACATGGTAAATCCCTCTATCAAGAGGATGATGCTTTTCAACATAGTCACAGGTGAATCCCTCTGTCAAGAGGAAGGTGCTCTTCAGCACATTGTTATGGTGAATCCCTCTATCATGAGGAAGGTGCTCTTAAGCACAGTTTCAGGTTAATCCCTCTATTAAGAGGAAGACTATTTTGTTGTGTATGGAACTGCATCAGAAGCAGTTGGTGAATCCCTCTATGTGAGGAAGATGTCTTTGTAACAGCAGTGTTGGGGAATCCCTCCATGTGAGGAAGTGTTTGGGTAAGATTGAATGCCCAGCAGTTGAAATTAAAGGGGAGTGTTGGAATATTAATTCCAACTGCAGCAAAGTTCGTGGATGCAGCGTGGACAACGGCGGCATCAGGAATACAACGCCCATACCACAGCGCCTGAAACCGTTCAGCATACCCGCCTGAAACTTCTCGGACCAACTTTCCGACGAAGGAATAATCTGACAATTGAACCCGATGGACTGTGGTGGCGCCACGTGTTTCTCACTTGACATCAGCCAACGTAATTTTCTCGGGTGCTAAAGCTCAGCATTAAAGTGGCTTCCGATATTCATCACAGTCGTCCGATCTCCTCGCGCGTCCTCTGCCGTCGATCTCTGAAGCTGCATACGGGCCTGCAGCGAATTTATTTTGCGTGGAGTGGAAGTCTTTTTGTGTTGACCGCCGGATGGATGAACTTATGGTTTTTAATGTTGTTCGTATTGTTTGGTGGAGGCCCGTTTTAAATGGTTATGGGCACATTATCATATATATTTTTATATATACGTAGTTTTGGTGAAGACCCATTAATATGGGTATGGGCGTATAGTTTTATATATTTTTATATGTTTTATATATATTATGTAAGCCCGCAGGTGGTCATTGTTAGGTGCATTTTTTATGAGTAATTGTGCCTGCGCACGGTGAGGGGGCGTAATATTTTTGGTATGTATGTTTTATGTAAAACATTATGTTGAGCCCTCACGTATAAGTGTAGTGAAAAGTCAATGCGTGGTAGTTTTTAGAGTTGTGGTGCCTGCGTGTTTTTTTATGGAAATGTTTTGATGTATTGTGCCTGCGCATGTAGAAAGGTTTTAGTGTGTGAGTGTGGTGGCTGCGCTCAGTGCGCATATAATTTTTTTTTGTTTTAAACGCACAGCAGTGCGAGAGCTCATGGAATTGTAATGAACGCACAACAGTGCGGAAATCATTTTAAAACAAAGATGTATTGTATTGCTTGCTCATCGCAAAAGCAAGAGGTAGCTTGAAGCTGTTTTGTAACACCCACAGCAGTGGAAGACCAGAAATGAAGGAGACAGTTTCTCGAGTGAATCCCTCTCTTCGCAAAGGATGAAGTTTGTAATAGTTTTTTTTTAAAAGCAATAGAGAATGTTTTTATGGCTGTGTAATATTCTGTTCTGAGAAATTGTTTTTAAAAGGCTTCCGTTTGCAAAGATCCTGTGGCAAAAGGAAAACAGAGCATTGCCTCTGTGATGTTTAATTTGTTTGGTTTTGGTATTTCCCATTGAAAAATACCCAACAGTAATTGGCAAGCTTACTACGGGTATCGAGTCACCAAGTATTTGTATACTGAGAGTGATATTATATTGGGGAGGCAGACAGAGCAATCTATTTGGATTGGCTTTATTGCGGTCTGCACAGATGCTCAACAAATACGAAGAGCGGGCCGGAGAAATATTATAATAGCGTGGAGAGGAACCCAAACATCTCAAGAATGGATACAAGATCTCACAGATTTTTTAGTTCCTGGTCGATTATCAACTACTAATGGTCTCAACGAGAAGGGTGTCCGAGTAGAGAAGGGATTTCTAAATTGTTATAATTCTACAGGAAAAACTGCTCGTTCAGAAGTTACAAGACTATTAGATAAATACAAGGACGAGGCCTTGAGTGTTACTTTAACTGGGCACAGTTTAGGAGCTGCTCTCGCAACCTTATGCTCATATGATGTTAAACAAATTCTGAACTTACATTCACCAGCACGCCCTATACCTGTTACTGTGTTTGCATTCGCCTCTCCACGCGTAGGGAATAGAGCCTTCGCTCAAAGAATGGAAGAACTTGGCGTTAAGGTGCTTCGTTTGGTGAATAAGAACGATATTGTTCCCAAATTTCCTGGACTTATTGTGAATGAGAGTTCATGGGGATGGTTCCGAAAATTGTTGAATTGGTTTCCCTGGGCATATTTTCATGTGGGGGTCGAAGTTATTTTGGACAACAATAACTCCCCCTTTCTCAAACATACCTGCAAATCTTGTTAACGCGCACAATTTAGAGGTGTATCTTCACCTGATCGACGGTTATGTAGGAGATGGTAAACCTTTCATATCTTCTGGAAGAGACCCTGCTCTTGTCAATAAGAGCTGCGACTTACTGATCGAAAACCTTGGCATTCGTCCTCATTGGTTCCAGCAGCAACAGGAAGATGGAATTTGCAAGGCTGAATATGGCTACGCTAGTATTCCCGAAACCCCATGAAGAAATTGTATCGGGCTGTTTCCATGATGTATATGGCCTTTGTTAGCTGTATTTGTCATAGAATGAGGTTGTCAGCCAATCAGTGATCTGTTAGCCAAAAAGTGGTTAGTTGATCATGCAATCCAATGCATTCCAATCATATGTGATCATAAAATAGATAATGCAAATCAAAAGCATTCCATTGTTATTAGGGCACAGGAATATGTTGGATGACCATAATAGTATCTATTATTTTATCATCATCAATTGAAACGGCTTTGTGGATGCTAAGGCTGTGGGGCAAACAATATGCACTCACGAACAGAGTAATCAATGCTTGTTATATGATAAACGTAAGGCTGCACGGTAAACAATATGTATTTTAACGTAGTGTAATACATGTTGTATAAGTTTGGGATATACTCTAGGAAGTATTTAGACCTACATGTCATTATATTGATTGATTGTTAGGTTTTACATTATGTAGCGACAATTATAATTTAAAACTATGAATATTGTGTGTTCGGTATTTAAATATGTATTAATAAATAAAGGATGTTAATCTCATTTAATAAAAAATTATTTAAATTTTAAACAAAATCATTTTCCATTAAAGTGGAAAAAATGTTTATTAATAAGTAAAGGACAAAATCATTTTCCATTAAAGTGGAAAAAATGTTTATTAATAAGTAAAGGAGATTAATTTAATTTAATAGAAAAATATTTAAATTTTAACCAAAATCACTTTCCATTAAAGTGAAAAAATGTATTACAATTAAATGATGATATTTAAATACTAAATCTGAATTAAATAATTAGGAATAAAGCAAATTTTACAAATTAATGAAAATATTAGAAATATTAGAACATCAAAATTTAAGAAGAAATTTTGATAAAAAAAATTAAAGGATGAAAGATGATTAAAATACTATCAAAAGTTGATTAACCTTGATTTATAAAACCAAAAATATTTATTTATTTTGACTAGCATAAGTAAGACTATCGACACTGTTAAAATAACAATTGATTCTCAAAAGCTTCATAATCAAAGTAGGCATTATACATTTTCCAAAGCACCATGGATTGGAAAAATCCATATCTCTATAGCACTAAGAAGGATGAAGATGAAAACTAAATTTTTCTTTAAATGTCTTCCAAAAGCCCATATTAGACCCCAATCTTAAAATATTTGTCATAATATCAACCTTCATAACCTTCTCATCCAAAGAATTTTCAATGAGAGATCCACGGACAGAGAAGTTTGCTACTGGGGATGAGGGAGAGATGAAATATGTTGGAGCTTCTAAGAAGTTCTAAAGAAATAAATAAATTAGGAAAGTTTGAGATCATTATTCACTAGGATTTCACTGACATTGTTTTAGCAAGAAAGTGTTGTTGCATAGTTGCATAGATGTACCACTTTGTAGACATTATTGTAATATATAAAAAACTCAGGAACAATACGTATCTATAATCAAAGTGTTCTCGCTGTTCACAAATCTAGTAAATTCTCAAATTAAACCACTTAAGCTTAGGGGTTGTATAACTAATTCATAACAGCAAATTTTTAACTAAAATAAAGTGAGAAAATCTTCCAAAAAACTTACTTTAAATATGTTTAAATAATTTTTTTCAAAAATAATTTCAGTTGAATAAAAAATCCCTTATAAAAAATGAAAACAAAAACTAGAAATCTTAAAACTTGATAGTTATAAATGCTGAATTTCAAATAATTCTACCATATTTTTACAAAATTATATTTATGGCTTAAATTTATAATTAAAAAAATCTGTACTAAATTTTTAGCAAAATAAAATAGAAGAAACAGCGATAAAAAGGCATTGCGCCTACTACTTAAACTTGAGGAGATTCGCTGCTTTGAGAAAATAACATAATTACAGCTTGAGATAAAGATTGGCATGTGTTACTGTGGATAAGATGAACTGACAACGATTAGATTGATGCGATTGACAGAGTCAAACCTGCTGCTATCTGAAACTATTTGTCCAATCACATGAGAGAGATGGCACGCCAAATTTTCTGGCAACCTTCAACGAGGATGAGAAATATGTAATCGTACGTCCCTAGGTTTGAATAATTCCTAATATTTCGTTGAACCCAGGAATTTGCAGTCAATTTAGGATCGGAAAATCACAGAGAATTCTTATGCTTATGCGACCATGTCAAATTTTCCAAATTCAAAATCAAACGTGCGTGTTTCTGCAAATTATCATATCCACACAGCACCACGATCTAATCTATGTTATATATAGCCACATGATCTGTGTATACATACCTACTTGCACATAAGATTGCAAATCTCTCTAGTATGTAAAACTGCTGAAGCTAAGCCCTGGTTAGCCCCCCTGGCCTTCACTTGATCACGACATTGCAATTCAGAAATCTTAGAACTGTGGTTGAAACTCAGAAATTGTTAGAATGTTATATCAGATGATGCACCCGTATAGGATGAAGGTAATTCCTTCATGTTTGACAACTTCAAGCTTCGATGGTACTCTTCTGCATGAAGAATTCCGGACACCAAAACCAATCAAAATCAATTCGAGTGGGATTCATCAAACCGGACTACTTGCCGATATGTGGCAAAATATCCAAGGAGCAAACTTGTGGAATGGGTTATTAAATCCAATCAATCCACTTTTGAAAGCGGAGATACTTAGATATGGTGATTTCGCACAGTTATGCTATGATGCATTCGATAGTAAAGTTTGCATGAGTTCTTATGGTGGGTGTAAATACAGCCCTGATGAAATATTTTATAGTAATTATAACGTGGCCGGTAATTGGCAAGCTTACTACGGGTATCGAGTCACCAAGTATTTGTATACTGAGACTGATATTATATTGGGGAGGCAGACAGAGCAATCTATTTGGATTGGCTTTATTGCGGTCTGCACAGATGCTCAACAAATACCAAGAGCGGGCCGGAGAGATATTATAATAGCGTGGAGAGGAACCCAAACATGTCAAGAATGGATACAAGATCTCACAGATTTCTTAGTTCCTGCTCGATTATCAACTAATGGTCTCAACGCCCCGGATGCGGGTGTCTCAATGGATAACGGTGTGATGCCAACTGACGAGCACGCGGCGCCACGTGAAGGAGAGGACGGGGTTCTTAATGAACCGAGCCGTCGAATTCTTGGCTCAGGCGTGCAGCTTCAAAGCAGCCTTAATGGCGCAGCTGAGGATTAAGGCAGGCCTGCGAAAGGTATTAAATGAGGAACACTTCTCAAAGATTGGATATGTGGATAAATGCAATGGTTCGTTGGCATATGAAGCTCAGTATGGTTCAGGGAGCGTTCATTGTTCTTGTTTCATACGGGTGGCGGAGAGCTGGGGTGAGGACAGTTCTCCCCCTGTGTATTTCGACCTGTGTTCTTGCTCTTTGGAGCTCCGTCTGGCTGAAACAAGAAGACGGCAAGAGAAAGCGAAATACTGCATACAGTTGTGCTGTGTTGGAGTTAAGTTTGAGGGGTGGGAGATTAGGATGGTGCGTGAGCGAATGCCGTGTCGGAGAGGTTCTGGGAGCGGACAATTCCCCCGCCCACCCGCTGCAGACCTCCATCACCATTGCTGTTGTGTATATTGTTATCGCAGAGTGGGAGCAAACCCAATTTCTGCAAATCAATTCATGGAAGTGGGGTGTTCAGTCGAGGGACAACCCCGGCTTCCAGCTTTTGGTTCGCTATCTTTACGCTGGGCAGCTCGGAAGCCATGAGGGGGTTAATGCACACATTTCTGTGCTCTTTACCAAAATCCCCGCTGAGGATGATGAAGGGTCTTCGTTGGTCTTGGCGGAGGACGACTCAGTACAGGAGAAAGGAAAATTCCTCGAGGAAAATTCCCACTCGAGGAGCAGACAATTTCGAAGGCATGCTCCGAGAAAGGTAAGGGCAAGGCTCTGTTGGGAGAGATGCACTCGGCGGCAGGCCCTTCTGGAGAGGCATGCCTTCAGCCTCACCCTCACCTTCGAAGCCATGCTCAGCAATCTCCGGCGCAAAGTCCACTAGTTATGGAAGAAAGTGCGTCTGAAGATGAAGGAGGCAGCAGAAGCATGGAGGAAGAGACCGAGGATTAGCGCTCAGCATCATTTTCAAGCTTCTGTCTTCTTATCTCAGGTCGGGTCCTTTTATATCAGTTTCTGGAGTTTGGTTAACTATCAATTTAGTGTCTTTGTTGTCTTAGTCAAGTGTCTTGGTAGTAAGTCCTGCGTGTGGTCTTCTCGGACGAAGCAGGCGCGACGAAGTCTGTCCAGCATATGTCAATTTTGGTATTTTGTAGCAGCCTGTCTCTTGTCACAGCTTGGCTGTTGGTTTTTTGTTAATGCCATGCTGAACTGGCTCATCTCACAGTGTGTCTCGGGTTATGAATATGCTTCAGGATGCCCCTGCGTGGGTAATCATAGTGAAAATCAAACAGTACTCAGTGTCATGTCTTTTGTTTCTCTGGTTCACTCTGCCCTGCGTGGCAATTTCATGTTTTGGTCTCTGTCACCCATGGAGAATTCTCTGGCCATGGGTAACCAGCATCTCTGAATGTAATGTATTGTAATAAATATTAATATATAAGTAGTTAGTATTAAAAAAAGAAAAAAAAACTAATGTTCTAAACGAGAAGGGCGTCCGAGTAGAGAAGGGATTTCTAAATTGTTATAAGTCTACAGGAGAAACTGCTCGTTCAGAAGTTATAAGACTCTTAGATAAATACAAGAACGAGGCCTTGAGTGTTACTTTATCTGGGCACAGTTTAGGAGCTGCTCTCGCAACCTTATGCTCATATGATGTTAAACAAATTCTGAACTTACATTCACCAGCACGCCCTATACCTGTTACTGTGTTTGCATTCGCCTCTCCACGAGTAGGAAATAGAGCCTTCGCCCAAAGAATGGAAGAACTTGGCGTTAAGGTGCTTCGTTTGGTGAACAAGAACGATATTGTTCCCAAATTTCCTGGACTTGTTGTGAATGAGCGTTCATGGGGATGGTTCAGAAAATTGTTGAATTGGCTTCCCTGGACATATTTTCATGTTGGGGTCGAAGTTGTTTTGGACAACAATAACTCCCCCTTTCTGAAACATACGTGCAATCTTGTTAACGCGCACAATTTAGAGGTGTATCTTCATCTGATCGACGGTTATGTGGGAGAGGGTAAACCTTTCAAATCTTCTGGAAGAGACCCTGCTCTTGTCAATAAGAGCTGCGACTTACTGATCGAAAACCTTGGCATTCGTCCTCGTTGGTTCCAGCAGCAACAGGAAGATCGAATTTGCAAGGCTGAATATGGCTACTCTAGCTGTATTCCCGAAACCCCATGAAGAAATTGTATCGGGCTGTTTCCAAGATGTATATGGCCTTTGGTAGCTACATATTATCATAGAATGAGGTTGTCAGCCAATCAGTGATCTGTTACCGAAAAAGTGGTTACTTGATCATGCAATCCAATGCATTCCAATCATAAGTGATCATAAAATAGAAAATGCCAATCAAAAGCATTCCATTGTTATTAGGGCACAGGAATATGTTCGATGACCATAATAGTATCTATGTTCATCGAACATATTAACTAATATACATAGAAACGACTAATAACTAACATAGAAACGACTGTTAAATGTCCATATAAATATAACTAACATAGACACGACTGTTAAATTTCTATATAAATATAAAATTTATATACATACATTTGAAAAATAATTTTTGACTATAGAAATTTATTCTCATTCATTTTGAAGTGAAGGTCATTAATATAAAAAGGAGGATGTCAAATACACCATACCCATTACCATAGGTTATCATACAATATACAAAAAATCAAAACTCAATTTCATATATAAAATCATGCTTATGACACTTTTGTTTCAATTAACAATTTTATTTCAATTAATGAATTAATAATAAGACACTCAAGGGGTAACTACTTTGAAAATATTTATTAGCCTTTCATATATGTATACTACTAAGTATATTCTTGAAAATTTTATGGAGGTTAAATCACTACTCCACCATGTAATAATATTAATAACTAAATTAGAATTCTGAAAGCCCAATTCCTAAATATACATGCCTATTGGCATAAGAATATCCCTACCATAAAAAAATTGGAGAAATATATTATTATATAAAAATAATTTCTCCTTACATATTAATGTATATTTTAAACATTAATCCTGATAATATAATATTTATGTAATGTTTTTTTTCTGTACCTAGTAGTTTTACCTTTTTAAGGAAAGCAACCTAGATCAAATTTTCCCCTACCTACACTAACTTAGAACAAGATATTTAAAGTTTAGAAACGATGGTGGTAGGCTTTTTTTTATGACACTTTAATGCTAAAAATGAAAGTAATCAATCTATTCGTTTGACTAATGATTCTAAACCTACTCCTGTATAGTTAAATGGGGACTTCTTTTAGGTAACATATAGAAAACAAAGCTAATAAAACTTTACAATTGTTATGATCTAGAAGCTTGCAATGGTCTAATGAAATGGACAACATCCAACCAAACTACATGTAGTATTCATGGGCTATATAAAAGGCAAATATGTGATATATGATATTCCTATCTAAAATCAAATAATAAATTTTAATGTTTTAAATCACAATTATCCTAATGTTCATAATAAATATTTTACACTAACTCTTTATTTTGTGAAAAAAAAAACCAATTAAATAAAGACAAATTAAATAAAATTATAAATTAAGATAATTTCCTTCTTAAAGAAAATTACAATTTTTTTTTAAGAATTTTAAAATTCAATACATATCCTATATTATAAGAACAATATTTGAAACATCTTTGATGTATTTGCAATATCCTTTGGATTATGTTAACAAGTTATATGAGGCATTGTGATGTGAAAAGAGAAATAGAAAAATCAATTCTTGATATGATAATAAGTGGGATGCTAAGTGTGAAATTGTTAGAAAATTCATTAGGGATGTCTCTAATGAGTTATTAAAATTTGATATCTTAGATAGGTACAAAGCACCCATTATTGCCGAGTAATTTTTGTATAAGTAGGAAGAAATATAAACATTTGTACTTTATTAAACTAGATCATTAGAAATTTGGGATGTAAATTATGAAAAAAAATAAAATAAAATAATATGATATGTTTAGGAGTTGAAAATCGTAATTTGAAAACATTTATAAATTCCTAACACTAGGAGAAAAGTCTAAATTTGAGGACAAAACCTTTCTATAGAAATCATCAATATAAAGGATAAAAAGATCACAAAAGGGAAATCTAAGGACATCAAATTCCCCAAGATTAAA